>OY776305.1:14035781-15235781 GCA_963675345.1 Trididemnum clinides
TTTGACAGGTGGTGTGTTGAGATCTTTGAAGTTACGTGTAATGGCAATACAGAGTTGTAAGTTTCGTTCATGCCTATGAGTTTACGCTTTATTTGCAGATCTTTGATTAGACTGGTGCATCACAAAAACTACACACTGCTCGAACCCACCACCTGTCTGCAGTGTAGAATCCGTTATGCATTTTTTTTCCATGGAAACAAGCGAACTGACCGACTTTTTTTCTGGACAAAGCCTTTCATGCTTAGCGCTAAGCTGTAATCACTGTTTTAAAAGTCTTTGATATTATTTGACAATGAAATTGAAGCCAGGTCTTTTGAAACGTGAGACGAACACTCTAACCACCACCCTGCCGGTGAATTATACGTTTGATAATTGGAATAAAGTTTAAATCGTCATAAGTTTGACTCTTAGCGGCATAATTGTGTATAAAAACGTAAAATAACTTTCTAAGGCAATTAAAATTAACAGTTAAAATCTATCCGAGAAATATTAATGATATTGTTTTGTTTCGGTAATATGTAGTGTCGAAAGTTACAAATATTAGGTTTGGCGTAGTGAATTAAATGAACTTTTGAGAGTTGTTGAAGTAAATTCAGTTTTCGTATTTTACAAGACCGACGCGACGGCGTAATGGTTAGAGCGTCCGCTTCGCAGTCGGTAGACCTGGGCTTCATTCCCCTTGTGGAGTCATACCAAAAGACGTTAAAAAATGGCATCCGCAGCTTCCCGCTTGACGCTCGGCATTTATGGGAGGCTGTGGAGAACAAGCCGGCAAGTTCGCTTGTTGTGTCCTTCGGCAAGGCACTTAACGGGACGCCCCACCTTTATGTGGAAGACAGGTGGCCCATAAACCTCGAAAGAGGCAACTCCCAAGCGAGTGCGGACTTCCCGTCCAAAGTATAGCGATACAATTCGCTTTCTCGTGAATGGAGGATAAATATGGCAAATAAAACAAAAACAAAAATAGCTATGTACAATGATGATAAATATGGTGGGGTAAATGCACAGTAAGTAAATCTAACAAAAGTTTGAAAATGCTTTACACTATAAAATAGAATGTTTTGATTTGAATTGGTATACAGCAACAAAAGTGGTAGATTTATTACCTGGTGCAATAAAATAATGCAAAAAATGCGTAATGGTTTAAAAAAACATTAGGCTACTCGTTTACGGTTTTTGTTTGAACTCAGAAACAGTAGCGTTACAGCTACGAGTGTGATGATCAATAACTTAAAATTGAAAAACAACTTTACATTTGTTTCATTGAGCGCAAACAGTTTGATAAGTTTAGTGTCCTTCAAATTAAGCATTTCACGAGGGCGTCAGATAAAAACGTAATCAATCTTTTTACGATTGTTCAATTGTCTTTGTTTTGTAATCTAGTCTCAACGTTGCGTGTTCAATTTTTGGTTAAGATGACAATTTTAACAAGTGAATCACATGGGCTATAAGTTTGATTTGTTTGTATCTAAAAAGTTACTAGAAATGTTAAAGACTACAAGTTCCATTATTGGTGAGAGTAACTACACGAGTATTTTTAACCAAAGAATATAAGTAGATTGTAAGTTTATAAAATGTTGATATGAATTCAAATGTGTTCACGTAAAATGTTGGATGTAGTGACGCAAATTGGACAAAAATTAAATTGTTTGTTGTAAATAGATCCTAAGTTTAGTTTAATGGTTGCATAAAATGAGGCGTAGAGTATTTTAAAAAGAAGTAAATTTGATGTCTGATGAGAAAGTTAGATTATAGTTTTGAGATATGTTATTGAATGAAACTGCAAACTTAGATATTTTGTAAATCAATTACGTATTTAAACGTGCTAGAAATTTAAACTTGATGCTCGGTAAGTGTAATGAAAATATTTGGGATTGTGTTTAAAGTTGCATGTTGGAAAAAAAATTTATATAGATGATTATAAAGATTGCTATACTTTTTGTCATAATCGCAACCAAATGGTGTTACAAACAACAATTTTGATTGGAAAGAAGAAATGGTACTGTGCAGATTTTTAGAGTAATTTACCTAAACGGACAATTTTTAAAGTAACTCGACACAAGTTTGTTAGTATGTGCGGAGATGATTAAATTTTATGTCTGTTGACCGTAATTAGCTTGAGTTTTGTCAGTGTTCCTTATCGGTAAACTATAAATTTGAAACGCTTTGTTTTGTAGTTACTTTTAAATGCTGAAGACAGTATGTTTACCCTTGGATGGGGGTGGACAGATAAAACTGCTAACAGACATAAATTTGTTTATTTTAGTTGTTTAATGGCAATTGTGATTATTTTGTTTAACAAAACTAGGTCAAGATGTTGAAATAATTAGGAGTTTATGACATTGTGAAGAATGGCAGAAGAAAACTTTAATATAATTGATTGAACTGAGGTTGTGCTTCTTGAAGTTTTAAGTATTTCCTAAATATAAACGATAAGTTTGAAACGTTGGTTATGCGAATGAATGGCTTTAGCAGCTATAAAAGTGCGAGTTTGGTGTTTATTTGTTAAAAGACATGAATGAAATTTTTAAAAAATTTCTAAATAGCTGGTCGTGAGTTTAGGTTTTTTGTGTGAGTCAATACTTGATGAAGACACTAAGATAGAGTTAAGAAAATATTTCACACGTTTAGATTATTTTGAGGTTTCAAAAGTATTCAAAAAGTGACAGTTGATTGTCTAGTGAGAAAGAATTGTTAAAAGTCATTGTTTTAAGAGGAAAAAGCTAAAAGTGGAAGTGCGATGGCTTGCAAGAAAGTTATTCAAGACTTAATAACTTTCACGAGAAAAAGTACCAGATGTTGGTATACGGCAATTACCGATGCGGAAGCTCACTGAAAAAATAACTGTAAGTTGAGTCAATCGCCAGATGCTACGTTGCACTATCAGAGTTTGCTCGCTTCTAAAAGAGTATCAGCTCGTAATTTCAATGATGAGTTTTTTTTATTATTTGCTAAGTCATATCAACAAGCAATAACAGAAAAAAGAAATAATTGAACATTTGTAAACAAACTCGGTCGCACCAACAATTTATACTGTATTGATAAAGAAAACAGCACTTGAAGGCTTTCTCATTATTTTAACGCAACTAACAAATATTACAAATAATGGTTTCAGCTTAATATTCTGTGAAAAAAATAATCAAAAAACATTTTGAGGAGGGGTGCAAATCCGCGTTCTTGTCCTTAAAACAGTATTAGTGCCTAAGTGATTTAATACATAAGTACGTGAAATGAGCATGTAGTTTCAAAAACTTGTTGTCAAAAGGTTTTGATACAAAATGAAAGAACGAGAGTAAACAATTATCAAACATTATTAAATAATTTTTAAGGTGTCGAAATTACACTTTTTAACTAGGAGGTCACATGGCACTTTATAGGTTTTCTTTAAGGTTTTGAATAATCAACCCTTTAAGTGCGTAGCTTTCTTTTCGCTGGTCGACCGTACAGTGCGTAATTATTTTAAGCAACTTTGGTTGGATAAATTTAGTCGTCTCTCACGTTTTACCTACTGGAGTTAGAACAAAACAATCTATTAATGATTTGTTCAGTACGATTTTCTTTTTTTGAAAATGCAAATATTAGCTCAACGTCACAACTATGACGTCACTGATGATGCCATAGTTAATATTTTTTGTTATTTTAGCGGTTTTCTGCCACTTTTAAGCATGAGAATAATCTTCTTTTTTCGGCTTATTCCCGATTAGGGGTCGCCACAGCAGATACCTGCATTTTTATGACATGGCAGATGCCTTTTCTGCCAACAATTCTTTTTTTAGAGCAGTGGTTTCCAACTTTTGTAACGGCCCGCACCCCTGAAATATCTTTATATGTTCTCACACCCCTAAAGTATTTTAACATGTGACGAATTCATAACATGTACCGGGCCAAGATGTGGGCCAATTTTGAAGTCTCGGCTGAAATTGCATGGGTTGACCTTCTTTTTTAGATGAACACAAAAATCTGAATGACAATCTCACAACCCTGGTTGGTAACCCCTGCTTTAACCACCACACCACCGCGTCGGTAAAGCATGAAAACAATAAAAACGTAAAACAAATCACGACTACATCAACAAAAGTGTATTGCAATAAAAGTTCTAACTTGAAGTTCAAAATAAACAAACAATCAGAAGTTATGAATGCTGAATATGGCTGACAAAAATAGTGATTTCAAGTTTTCAGAAAAATGGAAGCTTAAGAAAAACATTGAATTATTTTGATTAAAACCACAAATGTACAATTGTCAAGATACAGAGATCGACTATATACATTTAACATGATGACGAGATAATTCGTCACTCCCATAATATCAAGATACCGCATCTATTGAGTACAACGTGATGAGTATCTGCCATGACGAGATATGTCGTCATAGGCACTTAATTGGTTAATAGGTGAGGTTAAACAATTTTCTGAAGTTCCAAATGGTGTAATCGTGATATCGCTTTCTTGATTTGTGTAACTATTATCAGCATTTGTGATTATATTTTCATGGATCTTTGCAATTCTGGCTTTCCGAATTTTATAGTTAGTAATTGTGATTAATAATGCGATCGTGTCAGTCTTGTTGGGACAAAAATGTAGGTATTGAATAAATCAATGATAATTGGGTTTGTGCTATCGGGGCGGTAAAAATGGTGGTTTTCTGTATTAAAGAGTCGACGAATTGCCATGTCATAATAAGTTTTTCACGTGATTTAAACACATAATATGCCGAGTCAGGACCTTTGTTGTAAAAAACACAAAAGGCTTTTGAATTGACAAGAGAAAATTCACAAAATTTATTTTGGAAAGGTAAGACATTTTTAACTAATTTGTAATAGAACGTTTTTAAGTAATTAGGGAGTGTCGAGTTGTGAACTTTATGTACAGAGCCGTTTATGTACGACACTAACGGCTCCACTGCAAGTCGGAACAGAAAGAAACTTAAGGGGTCTCCTTGTCTCACTCCTCTAGCCAAATTGAGAGGTGAGGTCATAAAACCATTCACGATGATGCACGAAAAAGCATTCGTATTAAGATCGACGATTATTTTAATATAGGAGGGTGGTAATTTTATTGCATTTAAAACCTTGAATAGCCATTGTTGATTTATTGATTCAAAAGCTTGTTGGAAATCAAGTGAAATGAAATATCCTTCCCAGTCGTTATTCGTGGCTTCCCACCATAAACCTAGTAAGAAGGTGGTGGCTGCCGAAGTTTGGCCTCCCGGCTGTGCATGTTGATATTTTTTTAGCAGATCTCCCAGTCAGTGTCGAATGCGTTGAATTAAGATTTTAATGAAATTTTTTTAATCTGCTTTAAGCAACAAAATTGATCTATAATTATTAATTATGTTTTTGTGTCTTTTTGATAGATTAACCCTTTTCTTATCGCTACATGTTCCAGTTGTCTATTTTTGTTCAATTGCGCTGTATAAGACTAAGCTGAACCATTGATTTTATATATAAAAAATTATCATTCTAGCTAAGAAGGATTTTGAGATACACCTATGTTCCCATATGGGAACATTGGCGGGTTGCAGCAAAAAATTCATAAATAAAAAACACGTTTGTAAATGTTTTTTTTACTTTTAATTCAAAATTACAAGCAGGATGCATTGTGGTACACGTCCCAACACATGCTTTTAGTCCCTACACATACTTTTATTGGAAGCTCGCTTTCTTCTTTTGGTTCTCTTGGTCAGAAAACCTATTTGATCCTCCTCTACATCGTCTATATCTTCTTCCACTTTGAGCTCACAAGCAGATTCAAAAGCCGTTTCAGAGTCTTGAGGAACTTCTTTATTATCACTTGCTTGATTACATTCATCACCACTAGAAGGTGGTAGTAGAACTACATATTTCTCACCGCGATGAATAAAATCAAAATAGCCAAATATGATGGTACATTTAACTAAACCTGTAAGCATAAAGCCATAGCAATTAAGTTTTATAGCCTGATGCTTCAAACAAAGTTGCAGGGCAGCAATTGGATGCATGTCAATTCAAAGTAGCAAATGATAAAATCAAACACTATATTGAACAACTAATCCATTATCAACTACAGATAAAGTTCAAAAAAGCTTGAAAAGTTTAAAGAAACGCTTTTTAATCGTAAAAACATTTAACGACACACTTTTGAAGAATTTGATTTTCAAACGTTTCTTATTTTTCTTGCCATTTTTAAGTTTTTTTGATCTGCAGTCAAACATTCTGGTAGTTACGAACAAATTGTCCATCTACACCATGATGATATATCTAGCCTTATTCCATCACAGCCGAAGCTTAGGATATAAACTAAGCTACAATTACTGTTACAAGTAGCTAATATAGCTACAATTCAACATGTCCTGTCACAAGGTATATATATAAATATCACTAACTGCTCCAATTGAGCCTGAGTCTAATATACTGAAGTTATATTTGCATCCTCAATAAGCCTTACGATAGCCACAACCGCCAATGTTCCCACATGGGAACATTGAAAAAACTACTTCATATCTTGCAACTAACAAGCAAATTGCAAACAGCAACTAGTATGTCATGTCATGGAATGTGTGCTTTCTAATTAAACACTATCGCTGACTCCCAAAAATGTTACCCGAGCGTGATATTCGCATGGAAACTGATCACGTGATTAAAGCTTATTTATGAGCATTTTTTGCCTTTAAAATTTCTTAAACAATGCATTAAACCACACCAAAAGCTATAGAAAGTTAAAGAAAAATGTTTCCTTGTACCATTTCTGCTTTTTAATGCTACAAAAATTAGTTATTTAAGAAAGAAACACGCGATCAATTATATGTTCCCATATGGTAAAATTGGTAAGAAAGGGGTTAAGAAAATGTATCCTTTTTTCCTGTCCGGGGAAAAAGTAATAGAACTTTTCTGATATAATTTGATAAAAGCAGATCTAATCATATGCCAGGATTTCTTATAAACCTCAATGCTAAGGCCATCTGGACTTAGAGTTTTTCCGGTTTTGTGTTCGCAATAGCCATTTCAACTTCTTGCGTAATTTCGGTAATGATGTTGGCTTGTCGCAATAGTTTGAGTTTATTTGAGAAATTATTTAGAAACATTTTTTAGATTCTAAGATCTGTAGATGTTTCTTTGAATAATGTTTCGTAGAAATCCTGGCATATATTCAAGATCTGTTGGGGAAAACCTGAGCGTTCCCGTCGCTATCAATCAATTCTGTGATGTTAGTATTTTCCTTTCTTCTAGTGAACTGTGAAAAGTATTATTATGTGGGTAAAGCGTCTTCCAAGGAGGCTTTCTCATTGGAGAGCCGTCATCTATGCTGTTGTTTTTCCAATCCAGCGAATTCTTTTTAACTTTTGAATAAATTTCAAGTACGATAGGATTTGGCGTTAAGGGGCCAGCTCCACAAGTTGTTTTTCAGATGCCGTTCCTCAAGATCTTTTTCGTTTTTATTAATTTTGGATCATTTTTTAACTAAATTTTGAATTTTTTGTTTAATTTCTAGCCACCATTCAGAGTAATCGAGGTAGATTGTGCCAAACAGAGTTTTCCACTTGGCCCATCTTACCTGCAACTCTTTCTGAAATTCTTCATGTTTATTTCTTGATGTGCTGTTTTTCCAATGGCTTTTCTCCTTTGGTTCAAGAAGGGATATGTTTAATTGCGTTGTAGCTATATCATGATCAAAGTGTTGGCTGGGTTCCACCAATGACTGAATGATTTCAACATTCTTGTTGACCTATACACGATCCAATCTCGATGCCGAGCATGGACCTCTCCACGTAAAGTTTTGCTTATAATAGTGAAGGGTTCTAAAACTATCTCCTATGTCACATGTATGACATAAGTCACCAAGTTCGGCAACTTTTGTTGTTTTAGGGTTAGGAGGGTATATATTGAGTAGTGGATCGTCTATCGTGTTGAAGTCTCCCCTCAGCATGTTGACCATATTGGTGTGAAAGTAATTATAAAGTGATTTGAAAAAAATCCTCCCGTACTGAAATCGACTGACAACTAACTGGTGCGTAGATGTTAATCACGTTAACCGAAAAGCCATTATGTTTTGCTTCAGCAGTCATCACCCTTCCGTCGATGTCCCTTTTAATGCGTCCAAAGACTAGAGCAGGATGATTAAGCATTATTACCGTCCCCGAGGCCGTTCTGCTGTTTTGGAATAGTGAATTAAAGATCGCCTGATCGGCAGCCCATTTGCCGACCCAAGTTTCTTCTTCACGTGGTTTGGAAAAGATCTCTTGAAGCAAAATAACTTGGGCATCCAACTGCCTGGGATGAGCAAAAATCGCGGCAGGCTTAGCGTCATTGTTCAATCCGCAACAGTTAAAGGTAGCAATCTTTAGGTAAAGCGACATGTTATCAGAAGAGAATAAATAAATAAATCCGAAGACAAAGGAAAAAAGTAGGGTGATTATTAAAAAGTAAAAAGACATAAAATTGCTCTACATGTAAAAAGACTATAATTACATACCGGTACATTAAACATGGGAATCAAACCGGGTAGCACATGTATTACATTCTAGTAATCCATCATCTATTTTAAGGTTATAAGTTTCGCACTTTATGCATTGGACAGTGGTGGTTTTACATTCTTCACGCTGTTATTTAGGCAGATGATGTTCAATAAGTCTCCATTCACATTTGTATTTGAAATTTTTTAATTTACACTTACAAGTAAAAAATAAGTTTTTACAATGTTTCGACTAATTTTGGCAACATTTAAGGAAAAGTTCATTGAATAACTCCGAGTCACTAGTGGGAGTATTATCGTCAAAGATGAAAACAGACTATTAAACGGATCAACTTTATTCTCAGTGTTCATGTTGGGGGTTTATATTTGGGAAAAACTTTTCAGAATGTGATTCGGATCTATAATGTTTATTGAACTCACGTATTTGATTGGGCAACTTTTTTGCGATATTCCCATGATCCTTCATCTGTGTTGGATTTCTTAATATATTTTCTAGCATTGATGATTTTGTTGTTGTTGTTTTTGGTTGTTGATTCCAAGTGTAATCAAAAGACTATGACATCATGCTCTTGTGCAGATCTTGTGTCATTGGTGTTGTTTTGTCTGTAGCTTGAGTTTTTGGCAGTTCACGCGTCCTTGATTTTCATCTGCATTGCAGAAAGATTGTGCAAAGTTGTTGTTGTTTACCCGACCCCTTCAGAGGGATGGGGGCATGGCGGAAGACCATGGAGCCCCAGAAGCCGGGCAACTCTTCAGGGTCTGGATCAGAGGTCGTACAGAGACAGAGAGTCGCCAATGAGATGAGAGACGTCCTGAGACGAGTGTCCACAGGCGCTGCAGGAAGGATTTTCGATTCTGCCAATCCTGCTGAGATAAGAACCTAAATAAAGGCTTTGTCCGATGCAGCAAAGACGAGAGAGGACACATCAAGCATGACGAGGGAGCACAAGTTCCTCGGTGGAAATCGAGGGAACCTGTGTTTCAAAAAATTTAGATGAGACAGTATACCTCCTGTCCGAAATAAGACGAGAGTGGATACGAGAGATAAGAGGAGAGAGACTACAAGAGATTGCGGAGGGAGCAAGTAGTGCACCCCGTCTGGACAGCTCATCAGCCGCGTCGTTTCCCAGAAGAAACGAGTGTCCAGGGACCCATTGTAGCCTGATAGAACAGGAGGAGAGAGAAGACAGTTCCTACCAGATCTGCCACAGAGTTTGAGATAAGAGGAAAGATGGAGGAGAGGACACGGTGGAGAGAACAGAACGAGAGTCAGATAATAGGAGAAGAGAAGAGAAATGGCAGACTTGTTGGTGGTGCCGAGACCAGCAAAGAGCGTGCCGAATGGCGCAGGCTTCAGCGGAGAAACTTAAATATACTGGATTTGCCGAAAAGGAAAGAGTGGCCTCAGTGTCACAGAGAGAGCAGTTGGCAAAAACGCCAAACCCATCTTTGCCACAAGGAAAAGGAACAGAGCCGTCTGTCCAAAGCACCATATCATGAGGGGGGAGAGAGTCAAGATGGGCGAGAGCCGCACCTTGGCGAGAGAAAGGGGGAACAGAGCGAGAGCATGGAGAGGAAAGGGTGGACTCCACCGTGAACGAAGGCAGACTCCAAGGTGGACAGGGAGGGAAAGCAAGAAGAGCCTCCCTAGAACAGATAGAAGGAAGCATGAGCGGGTGAGTGGACGCAAAAGCTCTCCAGGACGATCTGCAGAGTCTTGGTTTCACTCCAAGTCTGGCCAAACCTGAAATAGGAAAGGAGGTTGGAAGACGAAGAGCCTGCTCATAAGAAAAAAAATTAAATGAGTCAGGGTGACTCGTAGGGGAGGTAGAGAAGACTCGGTGAGAAGAAGAGGGATAGGGGACGACGAGAGGCAGCCGGTGATGGCGCGACTGGCCGCTCGGTGGAGGCTTTCCAATTTGGTGAAATTGGTAGCGCTTTGGAAAGGAATCCATCCGGGTGAAGCGTAAGTGAGAAGGGACCAAAAAAAAGATTTATACAGAAGAGAAAGGGAATCCTTGGAGGGGCCCCATGAGAAAGCAAAGATACAGCGTAAGGCCTTGAGACGTGGGAAAAACTTGGCCTTCAGCGAAGATACATGCTTAGAAAAGGAAAGAGTGCGGTCGAAGGTGACCCCAAGAAAAGTTGGAGTGGGATTGAAACGGAGACGGGAGCCGAGTAGGAGGAGGTTGGGTTGGAGGTTAGCTTGGTGGGGATCCACTGACAAGAAGGAGGCCTCACATTTGCTCGGATTGAGAGGTAGACACCAGTACTCAGACCAGCGCTCCAATCGAAACAGAGCTCCTTGTGTGAACTCCACCGCAGTGGGGACCGAGGGGGAGGAGGACCAAATGGCCAGATCGTCAGCGTAAAGAGAGCAGCTGACGGAAGAAGGCAGACAAGCAGGAAAATCATTAATGAAGAGAGAGAAAAGTACAGGGCCAAGAACGGATCCTTGCGGAACACCTCGACGGATTCAAAAGGAACAGCTTTTGTGATTTTGAAAAATCACACAAGCGCGCCTATCAGAAAGGAAAGATTGAGTCCAGAGAGCAAAGCAAGGAGGGAGGCCAGCCGAAATAAGTTTGTGGAAAAGGGCGGGATGCCAGACAGAGTCACAAGCTTTAGAGAAATCGATAGTAGACAGAATGGTTCAAGAGCCCGGCCTGGATTCGTTAAACCCATCCGAAATGGACTGAGAAAGGTACAGAATTTGATCGAGTGTAGACCGTCCAGGGCGGAAACCGGCCTGACGGGGAGAGAGAATGGAATTAGATTCCAGAAAGAAGAGTACATGGGATAGAATGATGCGTTCAAACAGCTTTGATACGCAGGAGGTGAGAGAGATAGGCCGGAAGGAAGCAGGAGAGTCGAGAGGCTTTTCCATCTCGTGAATGGGAATAATGGAAGATGTCTTCCAGATGGAAGAAAAGGAATGTGAAGACCAGGAGAGATTGAAGATGTGAAGAAAAAAATCCATGCCAGAGCGAGGAAGGTGCTATAGCATGGGATAGGCTACTTTGTCTGGACCAGTGGCAGTGGACGAGGAGACGTTGGAGGCAGCCACAAGAATTTCACAGAGTGAGAAAGGAGAGCAAAAGGACGAGCGAGACTCCACAGGGCACGTGGCTTGACGGAGCGCTTAGTTGGGAAGTTAGGAGAGGAAGAAGACGAGGAAGATGAGCCAGCCATAGAGTGAAGAAGAGAGTGTACAGATTTAGGGTTAAACCTAGATGAAAGAGAAGAGCAAGTCGTCTGCCATGCTTCAGCCTTGGCCTTGGCGATGACTGACAAGGCGCGTCGATCTTCATCACTTCTGTGAGCGGCAGCAAAAGCCTTGCGTCTTTCACTAACCGCTTGTTCCACCTCAGCAGACCACCAGGCTTTAGGAGGGCGTTTGATGAGGCCAAAAGGAACGGAAGATTTGGCCGCATTCAGTGTCAGAGAGGTAAAGAGACCAGCAGCAGAGGAAAGAGAAAAAGACGAGTATTCCTCTGCTGAAGGACAGTGAGAGTCAAAATAAGAGGCAAAGCCATCCCAGCGAGCTTTCTGAAAATTGAAGGAAGGGAGGCGCTCGTTGGGGTGATAAACCGGAGAGAGAGAGATAGATAGAAGAATTGGTTAGTGGTCAGAACCCAGGTCCTGAAGCACCTCCCAGGAGCAAGAAAAAGCAAGAGAGGAGGAGCAAAAGAGATGTCAGGAGAGGAGCGACTGCCAGAGGAGCGATGGAGAAGGGTGGGTGTGTCAGGGTCATTGAGGGGGAGGAGGTCATAGGAGATGACCCAGTAGAATACTTCCTCCCCGCAGTGTTCAGAAGTACCTTTTGAGTCCCAAAGGGGATGATGGCAATTGAAGTCCCATAGAATGAAAAGATTTCTGGAGAAAAGGAGAATGGAGGGAGAGAAGGAATCGGATCTGCCATCCATTGGGGAGGAGCGAATAGCGGGGGCGTACACATTGAGAAATGACACCGAGGAGGAGTTGTTTAGAGAGATGTTGATCCCTACATAATCACAGTAGGGATCAAGTGAAGAAAGAGAGGAGGTAGAAAGTTCAGAAAATGATAGGCCCTGCCTGACGGAAATGACAACGCGTGGCATCAGAAGAGAGAATGCCAGACCGGGAGTGGGTGCGATCAGAACGCAGAGCAGAGAATCCAGGAATCCGGAGAGAGGAAGAGGAGCTAAGATTGGATTCCTGAATGCAGATAAGGTCGACAGGATGGGATGAAAGAAATTGGAGTAGTTCAGTGCTCCTGGCTCGAAGACCTCCAGCATTCCATTGAAGAACCCTGAGAGAGTCAGTGGGGGAGTGGGGGCAGGAGGCGCAGAAGAAAAGTCAGGAGCAAGGGACGGCGGTGGAGGGGCAGAGAGAGAAGATATAGAATGGGCAGATGGGGGATAAGAAGTTTGGAGATGAGAGTGGTGCGAGAGAGCAGCATTAGCAGAAGCGGGGCTAGATTGTACAGTGGAGGTATACATGTCGGAGGAGTCCGAAGAGGAAGTCCCAGTGATTCGACAGGGGGGGGACAGCTCCAAGAGTGAGAGCTTCCAAGAGCTCTGAATTGGGATAAGGAAAGTTGTGAGCACCTTAGATGGACCCATTTGGAGCAAGCGCAGCATTGCAATGACTTGCCCCGGCAGGTCCCATTTCCAGTGCACATAGAGCAAGAAAAGATGGGGCCAGGGCTGGGATGAACGTTATCGCTCATCAAGAGAAGGAGAAGAATGAGGAGACGAAGAAGGGAAAGAGAGGGGCAGGAGAAAAGGAAAGGAGAAAACAGGCGGCCGATTTTAAAAAAGCGGTATGCTGACCTTCTGCGGTCGTTCAGAGGGCAGCATAGCAAAAAATGAGGGGGAGTGCCCGGGGTAACTGGGACCCTCGGTAAGGCCAGCAGCTATTTCGACCCAACCCAAACGGTGTTGAGGACCGCACCACCACGTTGAGGCGGCTGTTGATTGGTGCAGGCGCAACGATCGTTTGGCTATGCTTGCTTTCACTTTCATGTTGGAATATTTTCTAGATGGAGGTTCGGAACTTGCTTGGGCTTGCGATGAGTTAGATTGAATTCTTTGTTTGTTTCCAATTTTGAATATTTTCATTTCATTTTTTGTTCACATTCTCTTTCGTTATGGCCTATTTCTGCGCAATAACCGCAGGTTTCATCCTGTCCTTCATATCTTGCTGAAAATTTATATTTGCCAAAATATAGATAGTTTGTGATTGGGTTGTTTTTCAAGTCTTTTTTGTTGAAGTTTGCAGATTCTGACATCTGTTTCAATTTCAATTGTCCCTTTTGTTTGAAGGGTTTGTTAATTTTGCCGTGATTGTTTACTATGTAATCCACTACGGTTTGATCTGGAAAGTGTGGCGGCCTATTACCAATCCGAAAGTTGGTGTTGCTATCAGCATAGGCAGAAATATTTTTACTTTTGAGTTCTCTTTTAAATGTCTAGCCATCTTTAAAGCACAAACGTTCAGCAACAAGTTGGTTTAGTAATCTAAGGGTTTATGTTTTGTAACTGATTTTTAATTTATGGTTTATAGTTGACAATACAACTGCATTGAAGTTGTTTTAAAAGTTTGATATAAAAGGATTGTTAGTAACACATTTTGTAACTTGAGATCAATTGACTTAAATTGTTGTTCAGTAAATGTGTTAAATCAATGAGTTTTAAATTGATGATAACACACTAATAGTCAAGATTTATGTTTGGTAAATTACACACAAACTTTGTGACGTATGACGCTTTTTGTTTGTGGTTTTCAGCAAACGTTAAGAAATGTTAAAAAATTGGATGTTTGGAACAAGTTGATTCATCAAAGGTTTCCTAAATTTGGTCAATAATTTTTGTTTTGCAATAGATGACAAACACTATAGAAGAGTTAAAAATGAGATGCTTAATAAGAATAGGGTATAACTTTTGTGTTCTTTTGTTTTCCTAATGTCGTACAAATAATGTTTAAAGTAGTAAATTTTATGTTTAGCTTATTTTTGTTTTAACGTAGATAAGCTAAGCTAAGTAAACTGTAAAAGGTAAAAATATGAATTTTTTGTTAGCTGGTGAATTCAGAATTTAAAAGTTGATAAAGTTTAGATAAAATCTCACAACGGTGTGATGATAGGATATAATTTTGCTATTTTTGTTTTCTAGTTGTTACATGAAAAATGATTAAAGCTGTAAAATCGATGCATTAATGGTGAATGCTTATAAACAACAGTTGAACAATTATTGAAGTAGTCTCTAAAACGATTTGCACACTAATCATTTTCACATTAAAGTTAAATCTTCTCGGTTTTACGACAACCATGTAAAGTATCAGTAGTGATTTAAAATTGCTGAATTTAAACAAACTTTATTGTTCTGAGTTTCTCACTCTTCCTTTTTATTTTGTTAACATCACAGAATGTTTCTACTTCGGGGTTGCACTAACGATTTTAGACTTAACGATATTACTGTCAATAAACGTGAAACAATCTTGTCTCAATTTTACCCAACGCGATCAAATTCTGCTCAAGCTATTAAAAATATTAATATTTTTATATCTTCAAATTTACTCCCCTAAAAAAGTGTAAAATTAACGACAAGCGGTAATAAACGTAACAGTTATTCATTGATATTATATTAAATTTGATATACCATTTTTGATTTCAAGATAATAACTCCTCCAAGCTATATTGCAACTGCCATCCGATACAATTGATTGGTCAAATATTTATAAAAATAACTACTACGCTACAAATGAAACTAAACTACTGTCATTTCAAATTAGGTTAAACTTAAGATCAATTGTTACTAAAATACAATTGTGTGTTCTTGATATTGCCTCTGATAATTTATGCACGTTTTGTCGTGAAGAACCGGAAACTTTGATACATTTATTTTGTGATTGCAAAATTGTTGACGCTTTTTGGAATGATGTATTTGATTGGATTCTAGCAATATTTCGTATTAATGTCCCTTCGAATAACTTTCATAAACTGTTTGGGTTCCACACACAATATGCTAATAACCCATTAGTCAACCACATGCTCTTATTAGCAAGATTCTTGATTTACCGGTGTAAACATTCGAATACAACACTCAATATGCCCCAGTACTTTAACGCAATTACATCCACAAAAAAATCAGAACACTATATTGCTAAGAAACATAATAAATTGGAATTTCATTACAAGAAATGGTCTAGCTACATTTAGACATTGTATTATGCGTTGTCGCTGTTTTTATTCTTGTGTTCTTGTTTTTGTGCCTACAATAAAAAAAAAATATATATTAAATTTGATATACCATTTTTGATTTCAAGATAATAACTCCTCCAAGCTTTACCTTTTCTGGAAGCAAAATTAAGATTATATACTTTTACCACGTCACTCCACAGCATGGGATTATTCTCCAGCAAACCTGTTTGATTTGAAAAAACTAGAAAAACTGTTGGTTGTATATTATTTTCTTCTGTAGGTTTACAACGCTGCCAACTATTGATAAACAAGCAAATTTTTTTATTGCCAGATTACTTAAACATCTGCCTTTTTTTCAACACTGGTAGCTATTTTGAAATCTACACTCTACTCCTCCGAGATATTCTTCCTTCAAGATCGTATTGTAATAACACTGAATCCATTGTCTACATATTTCTATTGAAATCGATTTAAAGACAATTTTAATTAATTCTAACCAATTGCAAAACTGATATCAAAATAACACTATTAAGTAAATGAATCAATATCAAGTTTAAAATGTTTTTTGTTTTTTTGTTTTATTTGCCATATTTTATCCTCCATTCACGAGAAAGCGAATTGTATCGCTATACTTTGGACGGGAAGTCCGCACTCGCTTGGGAGTTGCCTTTTTCGAGGTTTATGGACCACCTGTCTTCCACATAAAGGTGGGGCGTCCCGTTAACCCTTTAAGGGACACAATTTTTCTAACCGAGATTTCGAAAAGTTTTTTACACATTTTTGTCTATTTAGAATAGTTATATGCAATTCACAAAAAAAAATTTATTTTTGTTTGTTTATTCTATAAAATATGACATGGGACATATGTGTCCCATTGTCCCTTAGAGGTAATAAAGCATAAAATAATGTATTTCAATAATGTTGCATTTTCAATGTTTTTAAATCGTGTATAATTTCGACTCATGGTTAAGAACAGTAACACGCCATGTCAGAAAAGATACTGCCTTGTTTTAGAAAGACTCGAGTTCGATTCTGACTCAAGTCATACAAAGACTTGGGTTTGATTCTGGCTCTGGTCATTTCACGCTTGACAGTGTTTTCAGCTTACATGTATTTTGTTGGCATTGAGCGTGTGCGAAGGCTAGCACCACATTTTGCTGCTCTCAGGAATCAAGTTCAAAAGTTACATGCTCATATGGAATGGCAACTAAACAATTGGCACCAGATTGACGTACACCAGATGCTCTGAACCAATCAGATGAGACTGGCAATATCGTGGAAACCTCGTAATTAAACTCGTATAAAATTAAAAATACTCAGCAGCATGCATGTATCACAGTATAATTAGGAGTGATACAATGCAAAGCAATCACGTCCATTCACATAGCACAAATGCACATTGCACTCAACGCACATGTTGTTGGTCTTGCTTTCAAGCTTGTTGCTGGTGCACAGTTTGCACCTTTTTCTTTGACTCACTTTTTGCATTGTATGCTGGGCAGAACCTCTACAGTCTTTCATCTGCCTTGCACGCTGTGGGGTTTTTAAAATGGAGCTGGAAGATAATTGACGTTTCCGGCTACTGTAGTTTCCAATTAGTGCTCGAGCAACCATGCGCCGATAAATTTTCGAATCCAACTGTTCAGACTGTTCATTTACACGATTGTAAACAATTTCAGCATTGTTGATAGCGATGTCAAGGAGATCATGAACAAGCCTGAGGTAATACTTATATCTTGAACGATGGTCGAATTGGTACGTGACCTTTTTATGATCCATGAGATCGACACCTCCCATGTGTTTGTTGTACTGCTGTACCACAAAAGGGCATTTTACAACATCTTTGCCACTAGATTTTTTCTTTTTACGTTGAACATCCTGCACAGGCAGAGTTGCAAGAAAATTTGAAAGCATATGAACTGATTTATTGTCCATCCATTTGGTAAAATAAACCGCATTGCTTTCAAAAGACACTATGTCTCCTTTATTCATACTTTGGTCGTTTGGTAGTTGCTCACTTTTGGGTAAATTTTTTCTGTTCAATCTCACAGTTCCTGCACTCCAAATTCCATGATTTAGTAAATTGAATTGAAGTTGTGCAGTGTTGAAGAAGTTGTCAATGTACACATGACATTGGAGATTTTTAATTTGTTCAGTAAGTGATAAAACAACACCTTCACCCAACCCTTGTTCTACATGCCTAGTCTTTTTTCCAGTGTACAAATCGAATTGAAATAAATAGCCACTGGTTGAGTCGCAGCGACACCACAGTTTAAATCCCCATTGCACAGGCTTCCCTTTTACATATTGTTTTAGAATATTATGACCTTTAAATTTTACCATATGTTCATCAACAGACTGATTTTTAGTAGCTGACATACCATTCAAGAAGCAGCTGTTTAGATAATCAAGTACTGGCCTGACCTTGAAAGCTCTGTCATGACCCGGATCGTCTGTTGGTTTCATCAATTTATTATTGTTGAAATGCAGGTAAGCCCGCAACTCTTCAAATCTTTTTAAAGACATCACATTTGCAATGTAAGGCACACCAAGATCTGGGTCACTGGACCAGTAGTCACGAATACTTGGAAGCTTATGATACCCCATAACAATATTCATACCAAAAAATGCTTTAATTTCTTCTAGAGTTGTTGTAAAAACATGGCCTTTTTGCTGGCTATAGAGAATAGTTTGTGGCATAACTATCTCCGTAATAAAATTTTCAAATTTTATCAGTTTCTCAAAAACTTGGTAGGGTGTTGTTTCACCTTCATTGACATCCAGCAATACTTTTCCAAATTCTATACCAATATCAGAAAGTCGTTGCTCTTCATATTTTTTTGCTATTGCCTTTAGTTTTGAATCTGATAACTTCTTCCAATTAAACTGGGTATCTGTGGATGCAATTGAGAAAATTTTGTTAGTTGTTAGACTATCCTTATGTGAGGGTGACTGTAAAGCCACAGCAGGATCAATTGCTACTTCCAGCACTTCCTGCAATGCACTGTTTTCCGGATGAAGCATATCTTGCTCTAAAAATTCAACATCCTCATTGTCTAAAGCAAGAGAATCTTCTGTGTCAATTTATCACAGAAAAGAATTTGATTGATTTTCTCAGAATTAAGATGAAAAACTCTTTGCTGGTTTGCCATTGAAAATTTTTTAATCAAAACATGTATGATATCTCTTTACATATTCATTAGACAATCACAATATATTAATTAATTTGATAAAAACACATGTTTTTGATAAGGCAGTGGCTATTTTGCCGTGAGTTATTTGTGATTGGTCAATCTTAATGACGTACTAAACATGTGACTTTTGGTCGTCTCTGATTGGTCAATTTTAAAAACCAATTAAAAAAATTTTTGCACCCCCAGGTCTCTATCCCCCACCCTGTACACCCCTTTCCAGTGTACACTGCCTCGTACATTTACATATCGCGCCTGCCCCTTTAGTGTACACTGCTTTTCTTTTAAAGCCTTGCCAGCTGAGATTCGAACCCGCAACAATGGTATCTCAAGGCCAGCGCACTATCCACTACACCACAATGTCACTGGTATAGTTATAGCATATTTGGCTATATAAACACACGTGAATGATTATGGCAAAATAGATTCCAAGGGCAAATGCCGTCAACGGCGAAATAGCCACTGCCTATTGCTAAATTAAAAATAAATTTGTAGACATTGCATTATCTATAAGCTCTATTTTATTTTGAAAATCAAGCGCACTGTCGCAATGCAATGTATGTTTTTACAATAACAATAGCATTCCAAAAAAAATTGAGTACTAGTTACTAGGCTACATAAATACATATTAATATGGTGACTTATATATACAAAGCCTATATGCTATGCTGATCACTGAAGCTAACGGTTCACTTAAGATTAGGGTAGGAGAATTAATAAAATAAAAGAATATAATTAATTCTATCTCGCTATCACCAAAAGTTATCTTGTATGCTGCTGGTGACTAGTCAGCCCTAGTTTTCAAGTTTAACTTTACAAAAAAATTTCAAAACCATAAAATCATCCTCCGAGCATTTTACTTCTTGCCTACATAAAAAATCTTATGAAAACTGCTTACCAGTTGAAAGCTGTTTGATAAATGTACCAACAAGCAACACCCCTAAAATTACCTCTAAGGGACAATGGGACATATGTGTCCCATCCTAGAAAAGAATGTCTCATGTTTAAAATAATGCATATTAGGTTACAGAATTGGCACCAAGGATAGAATAATAGTTGATTTACACTACGCTAATTGAAAAATTTCCAAAAATAATCATACGTACCAAAACTAAGGGATCAAATTTTCATATACCACACTGTCACAAAACAGGAAAACTTTGTCTTCAAAAATTGATCTTAGCGTGTGCAATGTTGCAATTTTAAACTTTAATAATCAACAAGGATTGTTGATGGATAAACACACCAATGCGCATCCCTAATCAGCAAACGAAATTTTAATTATTTAACGAAACATACATGGGACACATATGTCCCATCATCCCTTAAAGGGTTAAGTGCCTTGCCCAAGAACACAACAAGCGAACTTGCCGGCTTGTTCTCCACAGCCTCCCATAAATGCCGAGCGCCAAGCTGGGAAGCCGTGGATACCATTTTTTTAAAGTGTTTTGGTATGACTCCACAAGGGAAATGAACCCCAGTATCTCCAATAAATACATTTAGAAGAGCATTCCAAAGATACAAGATTTTAGGGGGTTTCAAGACCAAAACAATAAAACAAAAAAATTGATCAGAACGAGAATACTTGATTTCATAAATCTAATGTTTCAATTTTTGGATACGACTTGAACGCTTTTGTACGAACGCTGCTTCCGCTTGCAACGAAGTTTGGTTATGATATATTACCAAAAGCTTCTATTTTTAAAACAGCGATGTAGAAATTAACGTTTCCGCTTTACAACGGATGTGTTTACAGTAGAACAAAAAATAGAGATCGTTTAACAAGCTGAAAACCAAAATGCAATTAATATTAAATGGAAAACCTTATGAAGTGGGGATACAACACCAAGCAAATAAAATCATTCTTAAAAAAACACAAACAAATAAAATCACTTCTAAAAACACAACCAAAATCGTTACCAAAACCTCAAACAAATAACATATTTTCCAAAAACAAATAAAATCATTTTCAAAAAACACAAAACAAATAGAACACAAACTCAAACAAACAAAAACACAAACCGAATAAAAAGCTTTTCAAAAACAAATGAAACAAAAATCAATAATAACCTTTTTACAAACAAACAAACGGAAACCACATGGAAATAGAAATCATACAATGTAACCAGATGTTATACAATGTAAATGAAAACCATACAAATGTAAACAGAAGGTATGAAATAAACATGGAAGTAATACAACGTAATCAGAAGTAAAACAATGTAAACGGAAGTTATACGGGAAGTAATTTGTAACATTTGACCCCGATTAGAAAACCTTGATTGTGACGTAACAATGGCCTGGCGAAACCATCGCCGCAACAAAATTGGAGATTTTACTTTTCATTGAAACCAATTTTATTCTTCTACTTTTGCCAGTTACTGAGATATGAGATTTTCTAAAGTGACATATTGAGATGAAACACCCTGTATAATCAACGGATTCAAAAATATTACTTCGCCTTATTTATCACTCTAATGATTGTGCGTGCTTGAAAATATTTGCTCTTCACAAAATAACTACAAAATCTCAACAAATTTGTACCTACATAGAGCCGTATATCCGGCTCCGGCTTTTGCTCCTTACGAAATTTTAAAAAAGGCCGGACTACGGCTCCAACAAAAGCTTTCAGCTCTTAGGCTACGTTTTTTCATTTCAGCTCCAAAGCTTTGTCAGTGACGGAATTAACCATCGAGGCAAGCAGTTTCTAGGCTATATTTCTAACTCCTGCCAATTACAATTGAGCGAAATTTGCACATACAAACTCAAACTTGTTTTGAAGCCAATCGCTAGGGAAATAGTTTATACGTAGGCTATCGCTATCTGTAATAATCACTCAACAATCAATGCTGGCAACACTGAGTCGGTCAAGTTTAATAATCTGACACCATAACCCAAAAGGCAATGTACATTTCTGGTTTTGTTTGTAAAGAATAGCCTGCTGCTTATGAGAGCTGGTATATTCCGATTAACTAAATTGTTCCTGAACAAGTTTTACGAGACGGAGTCCAGCAGCAGGTTTGGCTTCCGATGGTTTGGGGATCTAGAGCTACGTAGAGGTCCACGACATTAGCTGCTTGTTTACCCAGATTAATTGACCTCAATTTTTTAATTTAAAATTAATTTTTTGATTTTTATGGGGCTCCATTAGGTTTTAAAAGATTTTTGTTATCAGCCCTGCACCTAAATTGAAAAACTTTTTACTAGTGGCCCACAACCTTATGCCATGTTGTTGTTATTATTATAATTATGAATTAACAGCGAGATTATAGAGTTAATTGCTTAAATATGCGCTATTTTAAACAATTAAAGATTATTCTATCAAGAAATCAAAGCTTTGACGTACAAGACAACTAATACAACCCGCAAGTAGTGTAGAATATATATTTCAACCCCCTTTTTGTGACGTTTTTTTAGTGTGAGATCAAAGATTACGAATAACTTCCGTTTAACGAGGTATAACATCCGTTTAGATCGTCATAACATCCGCTTAAATTGTATAGCTTCCGCTTACATTGTGTGACTTTTCTTTGTATTTGAGTTTGTGTGTTGAACTTGACGTTTGAAAGAAAATCATTTTATTTGTTTTTGGAAATGATATTATTTGTTTTGGAAATGGTTTAATTTGTTTTTATTTCATTTGTTTTTGAAAATGATTTTACTTGCTTGAGCTTTTGTTATATATGTTTATGTTTTTGGAAATGACAAATTTGTTTAAGGTTTTGAAAATGATTTTATTTGTTTATGGTTTTGGAAATGGTTTTATTTGTTTGAGGCTATGGAAATAATTTTGTTTGTGTTTTTTGGGAATGATTTTTTTTGTTTGGTGTTGTATCCCCACTTTAGAACACCCCTTTTTTAGAACGTTCTTCAGTCAATATTAAATGTACTTTGATTTTCAATTGGAAATTATTTTATTTGTTGGTGTTGTGCCCCGCTTCACAATATCCCCACTTATAGAGCGTTCTCCAATTATATTGATTGCATTTTGGTCTTCACCTTCTTAAACGACCTCGATCTTTTGTTCTACTGTAAGAACAGTTGTTATAAAACGGAAACATTCTATGCCGCTCATTTATGCAGGAAATCTCTTTTTAGAGTCCCAACTAAAACGAGTGAAGACGAAATTGTATTCGCGACAAGAATATTACTTGACTGGAAACCGTGACAATGGAGCTTTAGCGGAGTGGTGGAACAGGGAGACAATTTCATATTATTCCTGATTCCTGTTGGACTCCGAATCGTATTAATTCAGCACATGGAAACAATGCTGTACGTGGCGATGAACAGTGAAGGCCGCTTGTATTCAACGGTAAACACTAAAGATTCCACTTAGTTTTGTATTTGTTAGATTTTAACTCGTCTCTATTAAAATGGCGTAATACGAGATAATGGATGGAAACAAGTGTATAAAAGGATGGAAACACCGCCTGGGGAAGTGCATCCACCGTGACGGAGATTATGTTGAAAAATAAATTCATTGTAAATAGAAATCAATAAAAAAATTGAAAAATTCCTCGTATTTTTTAAATGCCTCTCGTGCGCTGCGATTCGGTGGCGTGCTATTGCTGTGCCTGCCTCTAAATTTTCAAGATTTAAACTGTGTTTGTTGTTTATCCTCATTTCTTTCCAGTTTGATCAAACACCATGCTGACGAAAGTGACTCGAAGGACTTTTGTAAAAATAGATTTTTCAAAGTTACCCTGAGCTACATTTGTAGCTCAGTAGTATATAAACCATTTGTTTTTAATTTTTTGATTTTGAGTCATGTTTGGACCCGAGGAAAGCGGTCGCAATTTTTATAATTCATGTTATACCAGGAGCGTGCAATCTGCGACCTGATAGATGAAATTGTGCGGCTCGCGAAGCAATACGTGTTTTTGCCCGCGTCCACAGATCCATCGCTCAAAATAGAAATAAAGGTCTTCAATGGAAAAGCTTAGCGCATTTATGATTGACTTAATAAAAGGTGTTTTCATATTGGAACCGGTCCTCGCCTGGTTCACGGTATCGTCCGGTTAAATAAATTAAGCGAATTTGACAGGCCTAAAAAAAAAGTTGCATGCTTGTATGTTAAACCATTATTGGCTGTCACGCTTGTTGACTGGAGAAAACAAACTTAGAACTACTGACTTCTAAGCCACCAAGAGCAGGGTTAAATACCGTGATTGTCTGATTACGGAAAAATCTTTTGTTGTTTATGTCAGAACATCATTGTGTTGATCTGGTTTAAATTTGGCACCGTGCTGCTGCCACAGTGCATTTTTACCATAACTAGTGCGATCTAGATGAGAAAATTTGTGTGAAGTGCTTTTTGCGAAGACCTAGTCTTCGTGAGGAGTGAACGCATAACTATAAACAGTTTGATTTGCATCCATTGTTTAAATACTTTTTCAATTAAATGAAAGGGTAATCTTTGACTTCACATGCTTCGCGTGCGCAAAAAAGTTCTTGAAAATGGCCAATTTTTTTTTGTGCAGGATGTCTATACTAATGAATGCAAGTTTAAATAATCCATTTATGAAAACTAGTACATCGTTTATACTTTTATGCCCTCGTTCTTTTCAAAAATCTTCGGTACCAAAATTCAATGGCAACTGGTGCTGCAGTTGTCTTATAAGAGTCTTCGTCTAGTAACAGAGATAGTACAGTATAATCGCTGTTAGATGGTTTTCCTTAAACAAGTTAGCCATCTTAAGATTCCAACACTCAGCCATGCAATTGTTGGTGCTGTGAAACAACAATTCCCCAGTTCTAGTCAAACAAATCATAAATGTCAGCGTTACAGTCCGGAGTTCAGACACAGCTAAAATTTTGTCTCTCCCTCAGTCAGAAATGGCCGCCTTGTGCGGACCGCACACCCGCTGCTACGCCACCGAATAAAGTAAAAACCTATACAAAAATATTGAAGGTTTACCATAGCTTCAATCATAATTTTAAGTCAGAAACGTACAGATGAGCAGCTTGACCAGTCATGACAAAATTGTGATTTTTTATTTCTATCGCTTTGTCAGGAAGAGCAATACATAAAAGCCTAATGGTGATCTGTGGTTACACTTGTCTACATGCAAGAAAACAGCATCTGAGGGTTGAGCCTTTGAACACAAGAACCCATTTTTAGTGTCATGTGTAGGCTATAGTCAGTGCTGAAACCGTGATAATACAAAAGAACTACTATACATAAAGAAAAATAGTGTGCTTATAGAACATCTTACAATTTACAGAAGTTCTAGGACGCCTTTACAAATAGGTTCTCTTCAATGAAGGCGCATTTACTTCCCTACTGCAATTAATCCAGCCCTGGCTCTTGCTTAAAGTTAGATCTACTAGTATTGCCACCACAGTGAATTGCTATCAAATCAACGTTGCCTTGCAAGTTAGGTTTCATATCGACAATGACTAAATGGTTGTGGGAATAAGCCTTTTGATGTCTGGCTTGTTATGCTCTTGGAAAAAACAGTTAGTGATGAAATCCTCAGCTGTATGGAGGATTCTAACCAGTTGTAAATCATCGAAAGAAATACCAAGCAATTCAAGCGGAAAGTTTAAACCGGTAAATTCCAAAGCAGGTCTGGACCATTTTCCTATACTTAGCACCACTGTTGCTCTTCTTGCAACCGTGAAGGATAAAATATAATGATAAAAAAACCTAGCGTTAGTAATTTCCGTGAAGTGTCTTTTAAACAACATGACAATGCCAATGATGCAGGCACTAGATACAGTAAAGACCTGTCCAATGCAAGCTAACGCCTCAGTGAGTAAATCCAAGCTGCCAACAAGAAGAATGCACGCAGAAATACGTTAGTCGTATAGGATGCGTCGTTTCGCGCGGTTTGCGCGGAGCTGGTGGGGAAGCTGGTCTCTAAACCTAAACCTAGCCCTAGCCCTAATCCTAAAGCTAACCCTAATTCTATATATATTAGCTAGCTCTACGTCTATTGATTTTCTTGTTGGGAAGTTAACTCTAAATATGAGTGTGTTAACTCTAAGTCTATCAGTTTTTTGTGAGAGAGCTAACCGTAGTTTCAAGGGAGCTAACTCTAGAGCAGAGGGTTTTAACTCTAGATCTCCCAATTTTTTGTGAGAGAGCCAGCCATAGCTCCAAGGGAGCTAACCATGGACACTAATTTTATTTGCAGGAGGACGGAGGAAGCTAACCATAGGACACTAATTTATGTGGGGAAGGTCTGAGGGAGTTAATGCCGATCTAAGGGAGCTAGTACCAACAAGGTGTAAATGTTATTTCAAAGAGTTTGGTGCAATTCTTATGATTTGTTATTACATAACAGTTTTCAGGTTGTAATTCTGTATTTCAATGACGTAAGTTTTTAAATAGACTGTGGGAATGTGGTTGCATCCCTATTGTGCAATTCGTGACGTAAGTTTTTAACTAGACCGTGGGAATGTAGTTACACAATCCATGACATATTCTATTTTTAGCCAGATTGCATCATTATTGCACATTCCATGACGAAATCGGTTTTAGCCAGTCTGCAGTTGCATCCACATTACACAATCCATCATGGTAAATAGTTATAATATACCATTGTGTGATTTAGTGTGCCCAAAAAGCTGCTACCGTTCAAAAATCTATGTATTATCCACCATTTATTTAGCAAAGAATTTGATCAAGTCACTCTTATCCAAAGCATACAATTTTGAGGCTAGCTGGTTTTTAACATTTTACGATTAAGATCGGTCAAAGTGTGATGCATATTTGTGTCCAAAAAAATGTTCACACAGTTTTATGACAAAAATGTTTGCCAATTAAGCTAGCAACTAGCTTCTTAACCTGGGGTGCTGAAATTAATTTCAGGGGGTGCTGGGAAAAGTGACAAATGAGGTGGTGGGAGGTAAAAGGTAGGATGGCTATATGTCTTGTTCAAGGGGAACAGTCCCGCTTCTTCAGGCTTGTCGCGGTTAAATTGTGGAATGTCCCGCTTTTTTTGCTGAGATACAAGGCATACCGGCAGCGAAACCTACTGACAACGACAAGAAATAGGGGGCGATCTTTTTTTTTTTGGAGATCCACCTCACCGTAGAGGCGCAATCTAAAACTGAGAGTCCCGACTTTGACCAAAAAGCTGTTTTGAGGAAAAACCAAACAATTGATCAAGATATATTGCACTTGTCCTTACTTTATCCTTACAAGTAACCAAGTGTTAGCCAATGGTAGGGGGTGTTGGACTGCTTAGGCTTGACCAGAAGGGGTGCTGAGGAAGAAAAAGGTTAAGAAACATTGAGCTAGTAGGTCATGCGGTTACTGCATTACGTAATTACAATGCCAGCGTTTCAGCCAGACAGAATACGTTGTTCCATTCAGGAAGTTTATTTAGCAATTAAAACCAAAAAATGTGTATAAACGCGAAAAAGGTAGTTTCGTCACCTGACAATAAGAAGGCAAAAAGACCGTGAGATCATCAAAATCTACCGCGCCTATCCACAAAACATACAAACTTGAGCCATAAAAAAACCAAAAAACACAGTAAAAGATACAATTGTTATTCTGGCTACCAGGTATTTTTGATAAATTCATTTTATTTAGCTCTTCTGGTAATGATAACGTTTATTTAAGTTGATACAAGTTCTTACCGAGCATGCAAAAAACTTCAATATCCGTCAACGTTTCGAACAGCTATGCAGCTGTTTTTCATCAGGACTAATAATAAACGAAAGCACGAGTGAGGTAATATAAATAGTGTGCTACGCAATCGAAAGAAAAAGGCAAAACAAAAAGTTTAAAGGCGAATAATAAACAACTGTAGATTACGCCAAATTATCATAAATTTCAGAATAAAAACAATTTTCCTTATCATTGATTAAATTTTCAGAATTATGAATAAAAAAAGATTCAAGAAATCGGCGTTTGGTAAAATCTATTTCAAAGGTTAAAATTTTGCTATGATCCCAGTCAACTCGGTAATCTTTGGTGATAACATGCTTAACCAATGCCGTTTTTTTATTAAAATTGTTGTCATTAACTTTTGCCAGATTTGCTGGCTTTAAATCCCTTTTATGCTCAGCCAATCTTGTTTTGTAAGCCCGTCCAGTTTCCCCAATGTAGATACCAGTGCAATCTCGACAAGGAATCTGGTAAACTACACCAGGTCTAGACGACCTTTCAACCGAGTCTTTTGCCTTTGGTAACATGTCTTTTAAAGTTAAATGCGGTTTGTTACTAACCAAAATTCCCACGTTTCTTAAAATTTTTGACAAAGCCTCAAAGTATATTGGAACATAAGGCAGCACAACACGTGTTTTAATTTCCTTTTTATCCGCTAAAGATAAATTTGTTTTTGTTTTCAAACTTCTAATTGTGCGTTTTAGAAACCATTTGGGATAATCATTCTTTTTTAAAGCTTTCATAATTTTTGAAGTTTCTAATGTTTTATTTGCCCGCTTGGAATTTAATTGTGATTGAGCTCTTTACCAGTCCTTGCTTCTGACTCATGGAATGCGCTGAGTTGAAATTTAGATATCTGTTAGTGTGCGTTGGCTTTTTATAAATCTTTGTCATTAACCCCCCACTAGCTTCTCGAGTAACACAGACTTCCAAAAAAGGTATGGAATTGTTGGTCTCATGTTCTATGGAAAATTTTATACTGGCTTCAATGTTTTTAATATGATTATGAAATTCATCAACCTCTGTTTTTTTAATAATAACAAACGGGTCATCAACACATCTCCTCCAAAATTTGGGTGGGTTTAAAAAGGTTGACATTGCTTCTTCCTCTACATTTTCCATCACTAAATTTGCGATCATGACGGAAACAGGTAAACCCATTGCGACACCAAATATTTGACGATAAAATTTATCACGAAAATAAAGATACGTATTATCAAGACACAAATTTAATGCAGTCATAATTTCAATCTGGGTAAGGTCAGATCTATCAATAAGGGTGTCATCCTTTTTTAATCGTTCTAATACAACGGTTTTGCCCACATCAACTGGTATTTTAGTAAACAAAGAAATGACATCAAACGAAACCATGCTTTCATCATGATTGATTGTCAAATATTTTAGTTGTTCTACAAATTTTTTTTTTTTTTTTTTTTTATTGTAGGCACAAAAACAAGAACACAAGAATAAAAACAGCGACAACGCATAATACAATGTCTAAATGTAGCTAGACCATTTCTTGTAATGAAATTCCAATTTATTATGTTTCTTAGCAATATAGTGTTCTGATTTTTTTGTGGATGTAATTGCGTTAAAGTACTGGGGCATATTGGGTGTTGTATTCGAATGTTTACACCGGTAAATCAAGAATCTTGCTAATAAGAGCATGTGGTTGACTAATGGGTTATTAGCATATTGTGTGTGGAACCCAAACAGTTTATGAAAGTTATTCGAAGGGACATTAATACGAAATATTGCTAGAATCCAATCAAATACATCATTCCAAAAAGGGTCAACAATTTTGCAATCACAAAATAAATGTATCAAAGTTTCCGGTTCTTCACGGCAAAACGTACATAAATTATCAGAGGCAATATCAAGAACACACAATTGTATTTTAGTAACAATTGATCTTAAGTTTAACCTAATTTGAAATGATCGTAGTTTAGTTTCATTTGTAGCGTAGTAGTTATTTTTATAAATATTTGACCAATCAATTGTATCGGATGGCAGTTGCAATATATTACATCATTTTAGTTGTTGTTTAATAGGTAGTATTTTAACTTTGTTTCTCAAAAATTGATAAGCGGTTTTTAAAGCGCATGGAGGGTTATGAGAGTTACTGTTCGTAGTCGTAATCCAAGCCATTGGAATGGCTGAAATGAGTTTAATGTATTCGATGAAGCTTGTATTATTTGGGGTCATATGAAAAGTTGATGCCACTTCATCATATGAGTATAATTCAAAGTCCGATTTAAGCAGCTGAAAAAAATCAAAAATCCCGGCTTTGCAAAATTCTTCAACAAACATTGGTTGATTTCGGTATTTTACCGCTTTATTAAACCATAAATATTTGGAATCATTGTCGATATTGCAGAAATGTTTTAAAGTTCTTAAGGTGGTAATGGTAAAGCGTAAAAAGGCCACTCTACCAATTAACATGCTATTCAACTTTATATTTGAACGCAAAATGCAGAAAAGAACATTTTCGTCAATACATCGATGTTCAAGCGACTTCCAACTGGATTGATAATTATTATCAAATAGTTTAAAAATGAAGTTATGCCTGAGAGAAAGTATATACTGTTTGATGTCAATCATTTTACCACCTCCTTCTTTCACATCACAACATAGTTGAGAGCGAACAATTTTTTCCCACTTGGAGCCCCAAATAAATTTATACATAATTTGATTAAGTTCCTTTATGAAAGTTTCTGGCAATGTTACCGGTAAATAAGTGGCTTTATACACAATTTTGGGAATAACCAGACTTTTTAGTATAGTTATTTTTCCTAACAACGTGAGACCACGAGATGACCAAATGTTTGAAAGTGTTTGCACTTCTCGCATTATACCTGGAAAATTTTCACTGAAGAGGAAATTGTTGTCAAAGTTGGTAATTGGTATATTATCCCCTAGGTATTTGACAAGAGTTTGAGGCCAAGATAAGCCTTTATCAGAAAAAGGTTGAGACACGTTGCTCTAGCTAGATCCAACGTAAAAAGCGTTAGATTTGCTCATATTGACTTTGCAGCCTAATTTTTGCCCAAATGTATCAAGAATGTCAAAAACGTAATTAAATTGCAAAGCATTTCCATTCAAAAAAATCGCGATATCGTCTGCGAACAAAGATACTTTAAAGGTTTGTTTATTTAACTTAATGCCTTTGTATTGCCTGCTCTGACGCAGCATGATGGCTAAACACTCTGTACATAAAAGAAAAATGGTCGGAGAGAGGGGATCTCCTTGCCTCACTCCCTTTTTGACTTCGAAAAGGGGGCTTAGAAAATTATTGTTTACAACACGGCATTTAGGATTTTTATATAGAATTCTTATCCAGTTAATCAAACAATTACCAAAACCGTAAGATTTTAGCATAGTAAAAATAAAAGACCAGTGTAAAAAACCAAACGCTTTATGTAGATCTACTAATAATACAGCGCCTAGCATCTTTTCGTGGTTCGCGTAATCAATAATATCAAATAGTAAACGAATGTTATCGCCAATGTTTCGAGCTTTCATAAAGCCATTTTGTTCTTTTTCTATAAGGTCATTCAGACAAGGGTGTATTCTGTTGGTAATAACTTTGGATATTATTTTATAATCACAATTTAACAATGTGATTGGCCTGTAGTTGGAGGGAGACAATTTGTCTTTTCCGGGTTTAGGCAATAACGTTATTACACCCTCGTACTGGGATTTACTCAATTGGTTGGTAATTTTGGAAAAATCAAGGCATTCCATCAGTCCAGAAATTTTTATAAAATTCAATGGAAAAGCCGTCAAGACCTGGGGATTTATTGTTGGCTAGTTGAAGAATGGCTTGTTGGCATTCGTTATCAGTTATAGGTTTTACACATTCAAAAAATTTTGCCTTATTAATACTTGGTAGCGATAGTGTACGTATAAAATCACAACAATCTTTTTCACAGCATTGTTGGTTTTCGGAATATAAGGATTCATAAAAGGTTAAGAGCTCTTTCAAAATATCTTCTTGTTTATCAATCAGTCTACCTTGGGCACTGCGTAAGGATTTGATGGATTTTTTTTCTAGATGCCATTTTTCCAAATGGAGAAAATACTTAATATTTTTTCCCCGGATTCCATCCAACGAGCTCTACTTCTTGTAGCCGCGCCTTTAGTTTTTATCTCAATTAGCTTATTAAGATCGTTTTGAGTGAGATTGATATTATTAAGGATTTCTTCTTTTTGCTCTGGACCACAGGATAATAAATTTGATTCCATGGCCTCAAGTTTTGATTCTAGTACTGATTGTTCTTTGTTGGAGGTCTTTTTCAGTAAGGAACAGTACTTAATAGTTTCTCCTCTAATTACACATTTGAGAGTTTCCCACCTGATATGAGGTGTAACATGTCCTTTGGGATTATTTTTTTCAAAATCACTGATCAGATTTTTAATGAGCGCTATATAATCATCATTTAGCAAAACGGAATTATTGATTTTCCAGTACCCTTTGCCCCATTCTTGTAGTCCTACTTTAATCGTTAATAAGGCAATTTTGTGATCTGACTTAATGCTTTGGCAGATGTTGGCTGATTGTACGTGCTGGCGCAGCCCATTTGAAGTAAGAAAAAAATCCAGCCTTGTGGCAGTGTATGGTTGTGACTGATATCTCGTAAAGCTTTTCTTAAAAGAGTTAAGCTCTCTGAAAACGTCGCATAAATCAAAAACGTTGAGATATGATTTTACTTTTTCTTTGGATAATTGATTTGAGTGAGCTGGCCCCCCGTCTTTATCTAGTTTATTGTCAAGCACTAGATTCCAATCCCCGTCTAAAACCAAATCGTGTTTTGTAAAATTTACGACTGTTGAAAAAAGGGCGTCAAAAAAAGTTGGTTCGTCCTTTGTGGGTGCATAGACATTGCCGATGACAAAGACTGTGTCGTTAAATTTAATTTCGATAAGCAGTATTCTGCCTGTTTGGTCAACATATGTAGCTGTTTGTTCGTATTTAAGAGATTTTTTAACTAGTATCGCCACACCGTTACAATGATTAGTACCATGAGAACAAAAGATATCGCCTCCCCATTCACATTTCCACAACTTCTCATCTGTTTGATTGGAATGAGTTTCTTGTAGAAGAATGAAGTCAAATTTCTTCATTTTAAGAAAATGAAATATCGTTTTACGTTTGAGGTTATTCCTCAATCCATTATCATTAAAGCTTACATCAATATAGTAGCAGTGAGAAAATAAGAAAATGCTAATTAGTGTTAACTCCAAGGTTTATGTCATGTTCAAATTCATATCCGCAAGGACATTGATAAGGGCTTTTAAGCTCTTGGTAAGTTATTCTACCACAGTTGCAGTGTACTGTGAAATGGGAACAATTAGAATTAGTACATTTGAAGTTCATTGTTTTAGGAGGCAGCTTGTTGACATTTTGGCACACACAAACGATGGAATATTTTGCACATTTTAAGCACTCAAATAAATTATTGTCGAGCAGCTGTACAGGTTGAAATAGATTGCAGCACGAAAGTCGCATCATGTCTGATTTGCAGACACAGCATTCTGTATAGCGTTCATTCATCTTGACAGAAAAGCGTTGATTTGAATCCTGTTTATCACAGCAAGGACTTACCACGTATTGTTCCTCGCCGCATTCGTCACAAGTAGTTTCAGTAGAAGTTTCTTCGGTCAGAACTTGGGCATTACACGAAATGCAGGCAATTTGGCATGTAGCTCGCCACCAATCTTGAGATAATGTGGATTGCTGAATTTGACTATTGTTTTGGTTGTTTTTTTTTTGGTTTGTCCGCTGTTGGTTGTATTTCAGTAGGTAAATGCTGATCGTTGGCGAATTCAATATTACCGACTGCTTCGTTTTGATTTTCTACCTGATCCGTTTCAAGGTGGTTGGAAGTGTTGTTAAGCTGTTTACGTATTTTGATTGAGCTTGTAGTAGCTACTCAGTCAGTTTCGTTTAACTCTGATTGGGAAATCTTTCTTTTCTTTGACAAGTTTACTGGTTCGGAATGTACCTTCGTTTCAGGCAAAACTGTGTTTGATTCACCTGGTTTGTTGCGTGTAAGTGCAGGAAAATCCATTGCCCGCTCCTGGCGTTCTGATTGCACGTGGCCTGCTTCACCACAGTATTTGCAAGTAATTACCTGGCCTTGATAGGTAACATATATTTCACAACCACTAACGCGAATGTAGCTTGGAATAGGGTTGTTTTGAAGTTCAGATTTTTTCATAGTGACTATTCTCATTCCTGAGCGTAAACCGTCACTATGTTTTTTATCCGTAATTTTTAGGACGGCGCCAAAATTAGCTTCCAATTCTTGTTTTATGGTTTCATTGGGCATGGGGATTGGTACCCATCCTAATAGTATGTTGATATTAACTGGTTCATAAAGCCACAGGTTGTAAATGAATTCGATATCTTTAAGTTTAGCGTGCAATTCTAGAACGTTCTCCCTGGTTTTACACGTTATGTCAATACTTCTGTTTTTCATCTCTGCTACTCCAATAAAATTTTCAGTTTTAAAGCTTATTTCTGATAACATTTGCAGTATTTCAACTCTTCTTAAGTTCGCCTTTGTTTTGAAATTCAGACATGTTGGTCTCTTTAGATTTACAGCTGTATTGCCTCGTACTTTTTGGGAAAAAGATGGCTTATAATTACCTGCCATGCTTACTCGCTCACCACTCGCTACAACTGACCAGTTGTTCTACAAATTCATAAGAATTCTTCACAGTAAAACCATTAACGCCAAATAGCGGTGTCAATAAAACAGCAATGAACTTGGACAAATTATAAAACGGTGAATTTATAAAGGAAACAATAGGTCGAAATGGAAAACCAGTTTTATGAATTTTTGGTAACCCAGTATAAAATTTTCCATAGAACATGAGACCAACAATTCCATACCTTTTTTGGAAGTCTGTGTTACTCGAGAAGCTAGTGGGGGGTTAATGACAAAGATTTATAAAAAGCCAACGCACACTAACAGATATCTAAATTTCAACTCAGCGCATTCCATGAGTCAGAAGCAAGGACTGGTAAAGAGCTCAATCACAATTAAATTCCAAGCGGGCAAATAAAACATTAGAAACTTCAAAAATTATGAAAGCTTTAAAAAAGAATGATTATCCCAAATGGTTTCTAAAACGCACAATTAGAAGTTTGAAAACAAAAACAAATTTATCTTTAGCGGATAAAAAGGAAATTAAAACACGTGTTGTGCTGCCTTATGTTCCAATATACTTTGAGGCTTTGTCAAAAATTTTAAGAAACGTGGGAATTTTGGTTAGTAACAAACCGCATTTAACTTTAAAAGACATGTTACCAAAGGCAAAAGACTCGGTTGAAAGGTCGTCTAGACCTGGTGTAGTTTACCAGATTCCTTGTCGAGATTGCACTGGTATCTACATTGGGGAAACTGGACGGGCTTACAAAACAAGATTGGCTGAGCATAAAAGGGATTTAAAGCCAGCAAATCTGGCAAAAGTTAATGACAACAATTTTAATAAAAAAACGGCATTGGTTAAGCATGTTATCACCAAAGATTACCGAGTTGACTGGGATCATAGCAAAATTTTAACCTTTGAAATAGATTTTACCAAACGCCGATTTCTTGAATCTTTTTTTATTCATAATTCTGAAAATTTAATCAATGATAAGGAAAATTGTTTTTATTCTGAAATTTATGATAATTTGGCGTAATCTACAGTTGTTTATTATTCGCCTTTAAACTTTTTGTTTTGCCTTTTTCTTTCGATTGCGTAGCACACTATTTATATTACCTCACTCGTGCTTTCGTTTATTATTAGTCCTGATGAAAAACAGCTGCATAGCTGTTCGAAACGTTGACGGATATTGAAGTTTTTTGCATGCTCGGTAAGAACTTGTATCAACTTAAATAAACGTTATCATTACCAGAAGAGCTAAATAAAATGAAAAGATACAATTTTTAAGTAGAAACATATTTTTCTTCATTCACGTCCAAACATCGTGTTGTTATGAGACAAAAGTAATTGATCTGTACGATGCAATGCTATTTCAGACCAAGAAGCAGCCGCTACTTCGAAGTCAAAAGTTTTATTTTAACAGTCTCGATTCTATACGACAGCCTTTTTACTCAAAAGCTCTTGTAAACATGTTGTTGTATGGACTTATTATGCAAAGGCTCACGTGATCAAGGCGTAGACTTGTTATTAAACGTTACAGATCTCTCGGTATCAGTTAGGAGTCACGTAAATCTTATGTCTTATCACGTAGATCTTATGTCACAAATTAAAGCAAAATTATTCCTTTAGACCCGTACAACTTAACCGTTTTGTAGTAAAAATTTGGTAGGTTAGTACACAACCGACCAATAAAATTTGTTCTATTTTCAGCAAAACGGGTGGAGATTTAAGTTTACCTTTTGCCAGGAAGACTTTGCTTGAAATAATTTACAGAGCATTGAATTTGCAATAAGTTTTATACGGCACTACAACACCAGTATTTTTGAATGTTTAAATTTTACTCATTCTTCGTAATACGCCTACGTCATTACAGAAAATCTCAAATAAACATTAAAGATAATCTAAGACAAAGGTTTATCACATCATTCCGTCACTTTTCTTCATGTTTGTACTTTCAATTTCACCCACCAGCATGGTTTCACTTGTTGAATGTCTTCTTCTCTCAAACACTGTTCTTACCAAACAACCACGTCTTAAAATGTGTATAAGCTATCTTCTTTTCGCGATATCGGTTTCACAAGATTTAGGACTTCTACATTTTTCAACTTTACTTGCTCAACTGTTGGATCTGCGACCTTAGGGAAATTCTTATGGTCTTTAGTCATCGTCAGACACAAAACTTATGTTATAACAAAGTAATTTTTGTTATAACAAAGTTGAAACGTCACGAATTATGCTTAAAACCCCATCACTCAATCGCTAGCCACATGATAGCTCAGAAAACAGGAATGGATTGGTTGAATTACAATTGTGGAGAATGGTTACGTCGACTGAGGCTATAAGGGAGTAGTTCTTTCAAGGATAACCCGATTGAAGCCGAGATGTCATGAACTATAGTGCGTAAGACACACGTAACCGATAAGCACTCAGTAGATCATGTTATCGCTAATTCTCTGAAGAGAACGATGCATACAGTGAGGAAAATACAACACATACCGGTGCTCTCACAGTCGTATATATACAAAACAATTGCCTTTGATTACCTAGGGTGACCTAAAAAGATGTTTTGAAGAAACGTATATTTGACATCTTTTTCAGTTGAAATATCTTTAAAGATTTGAAATCTTGTTTTTAAATATTGTCACAACAACTGAATTGTTATGATATAATTTTAACACAATATAACGCATTAATCCTAAACGTTTTAATGCTTGAGCTGACAAATCAAGCATGATTTTTAAACCGATGTCATTTGAAACCGAAAAAGAATCTTGCGTTTCTCGCTTTATCCCCAATTTCTCTCCGTACAACAGCAGTTATGCAACTTCTCCTTTTAGCTACTTTTGATAAAAACCTTAACATTTTGAGCTTATTTGACTTTCATCACATATTTTTGAGTTATCAGTGCTGCTCCAAACATCACAACCTAACCGCGGATTTGAAAACTTTACCGTTTGTTTTAGCCGATATCTTCTCAATTACATATTTCTGCAGGAGTATTTTCCCCCGCCCACACTATCCAGTTGAAATCTCACTTCCACAATTGGCGTTTTCTGAAATCATTGATTCCAAATACTATCCGTTTTCTAAATTTCATGTCATGTAATGTTATTGTCGTCTTATAATCCAGTGCATTAACACACAGGTATAACATCGTGTGAAAACTCATTGATTCCAGGTTGTTGGAAATTATTTTGATCAAAATTTTCAAAAACTCATCAAACTTTTTGTATATAAAAATATTAAGTCAGAATTTTTAACACTTTAGTCTGCTTGTTTATGTAAAATAATGTGAGCTTACAGTTTCAACTCTCACGTAAATATTTTCCCAATTTACATCAATTTTATTTGCGAAAACACAAGATTATCGTTTATCAAATATTTTATCAACTTTTATGCATTTAAAATCAAGAAATAAGAACCGCACTTGCAGTTTTTTCAAAACGTTTGCAAGCAATTACAAATACTTATCAACTCTTACAAAGCTTCAACTTTAACTTGTCATCGAATTTTTAACTCTTTCATGTTGACATACACCACCACAAATAAAAAAACTTGCCAACACTTTCAAAGCTTTACAAAACCTATATGCGTTTACAAAGCAAAAAAACTGTCTGTACACCATTTTAAACCCTCACACTACCAGTTATATGCATTCACAAAACAAAAAGAACCTCAACTTTGTTGTTAAGTCGCCTTTAATTTTTATTGCAAAATCCTACAACCAAAAGCTCACAATAGTTTGGTTGGCAACGTTATTAAACAAAAATTTTCAGTTATAAGTAATCTCATTTTAAAAAAGTGTTAACTAACAATCTTTTTATGATGCAGTAAGACAACTTCAACACTCGTGTATTGGCAACTACAAAGCAAAAATTAATCAAAAAATCTAGGTCTCTGAACTTATCTCATTTCTATGCGTTCCTCATAGTAATCGTTTGTAAGAGCTTCAGCCACAATCTTTAACTCTGAAGCAAACCAAGTCTGACAAAACTTAGCGTCCCGAAACACTTTCAGCTCTCTTTTAAAGCAAACTAGAACATTGATTACTGATATGACCTGCATAAATACAAAACGTGCTTGCTTATTTTTGTCAAATTCTACCTAACTTTCTTACTAGACGTTGCGCTTTTACCGTTTTATCCTAGTTGATTTTTAAACAAAAACTGTCAATTATTTGAAAAATAACATTTTTCTCACTGTGCAATCAAATTTTTATTACCTCTAGACCTAGTTCAAACGTAATAATACAAACGTACAAGGTATTTTCCGAACTTTACCCTAATTTATTTACCAAGTGTTGACTCACAAACGCTACCTATAAACAAAATCTGAACTCACCACCTCTTATTTTCAAAAAATTTTTCATAAACTTCGAAATCTTTTACTGAGTAAACGCCATACTTGTTTTTTGATGCTGCTATTACTTACATATTTATAAAACAAACCTTATTTTGTATATTCATGAGATAGCTAAAATTTCATCAAAGCATTCCCACAAACACTAAATTCATGATTTCTAACAGGGATATACCTAACTTTGAACCAAAACAGTTCTGATCTTTCTAACTAATCAAGTTAATTGCCTTAAATTTTAGACTTTACATTCAAGAAACGTTAAAAAAACTGAAGGTAATTATTGTTATCAGACAATTAACTGCTACCGCTACTCACAAAGATGTAACAAAAATGACTCGTTTAAGACGATTCTTTAAATTCTGTATGGTATAATCCAAGGTTCGGCAACCTTTTACCGTCAAAGAGCCATTTGGACCCGTTTACCACAGCAAGGAGACCAATGAGAGCCACAACAATTCTACGGAGCATAGGTTATAAGTGTTTTCCAAAAAAAAAAGGTCTTCACCTTTAGTTGGAGGCATTGATCTGAGTATCATTTTACACTCACCTGTTTCAAAGAACAGCAAAAGAGCCACATGCGGCTCCGGAGCCGCAGGTTGCCGACCTATGGCATAATCCATTCTTTTCAATCAAAGACACTGTTTGTAACATTATTTGAATGTGATTACGAATAAAAATCTTTGTAAACGTTTTTACAAGTTCCTATCACTAAGCACGACTTTAATCAAAATACCAAGTATTTTCAGAATTGCACCCACTATTCATCGCGTTTAAATTTCAAACTCGGTTACATGCGATTAATATATAAAATGTGTAGGTTTATCAGCAAATCTTAAAAATTTTTTACATGTTTTACCAAACATCAAAATTACGTTTTTTATAAAATATCTTTTTTTATTATGCAACAAGAAGTCTAAACTTAAGATTTTCCAAATAATTTTAATTTCCTCACTAAATCCATCAAACTTGCAACGGTTAACATCAACCCATTTAATTTCAAAACAAAATTTTATAAACTTATAATCCGCTCTTATCCATCAGTTAAAATTTTCACGTAATTACTCTCGTCACATATTGAACTAGCTATCTTTAAGATTTTTATTAACTTTTAGATACATTAAAGGCAAATTTATGATTAAGTCATGCATTAAAATTTTCGTTTCACCAAAAATCAAATTCACACAGTCTTGAAGCGAACTTAAAATCATGAAAAATTTTATTACATTCATGTCTAAGCTTGCATCAAACACTAAATTTGAAAACTATTACCGTAACACAAAATTTCAAGTCTTTTTCAATTCTAAGGCGTCAGTTATCGAACCGTAGTCTTGACAACGCTATTTTTGAGTGCAAAACAAAACGACTAACCTACTGTAATATTTCTCAACCAATAAGCATTTTTACGTTATTTTAAGTTATAAATCTACAATTTTGTTGCCTTCAATCGTCACGAAAGACCACTAGTTTTGGATGTTACATAAATGTCTTTACTTGAAAACATTTAGTTGTCTTAGTTTTTGTGTCTACGCTAGACTTTTTGAGGTGACGTAACAAAATTTGGTTGAAACATCAAAAAAACGCTGCATATGGCACGGTTATGTGGGATTCTCAGCCAGTGACAACAAGACAGCAAAGCGTCAAATATTGTATGTAAACCAACTGGAATAAAGTAAATTATCAATATTCTACAAACATAAATGTAAGAATATTTCAAATTGTATTAAATCTTTATAGTTAAATACGACGTCAATAGGCTTTTTTTGTCAATAGGTACTTTTCATGAAGACAACGGCGGTGGTGCATAGTAGGGGTAGGGAAAAGGAATGGCGGTACCCATATCAGCCTCATCAACAGTGCTTCCTCGACTACACACTCCCTAACAGTAACGAAAAATTTTAACCCTTAGATGCAGGAATGAGTCTGGGAGGCCCGGCAAAATTTTTGTTTTGAATTTATGTCGACTCTACTAAACATATTGCTCAGGCGTTCCAGGTATTCTTCTACAACTTATTCGAGATTGCTTTCGTGGATTAATGCAGAAAAAAATTCTTTGCTGGTAGGGGGGGGCACCCATTTCATTAGACTATGCTGAATTTTTGGGTACCAGTTTCGCTTGGACTTTCAGTTTTGTGCTTTGCCTCGATCGCTTTCCAATATTATTCCGATATTATTCCGATGTATTTTGGAGTATATCTCTTTTTCTACTTATTTTTATTATTTGTTTTCGCAACCTGATTTTAACAAAAAATCTCTACTGCTTCTTTTGGCCACGCTTTTAAATATGCCCGTGATTTTGCTTAAGTTGGGAATGTAGCTAAAAAGTTAAACTCACGTCACATCGTTAGTAAGCTTTGTGTTATAGGATCGCTCGTATACGATCCTATAGCCTCTCCACGGCAACCAACAAAACAAGCCGCTAGCACTAGCGGTTTGTTTTCTTGGTTGCTAGCTCTAGTCTTATGAAAAAAATAGTAGTGAGAAAATCTGTAGAGACTGTCTCAGAGATATCTGTAACCAAATTAAAAGAATGCCACTATCGCCTTTCGAAAAAAGATCGTAAAAATGCCATAGTATGCAAGAAATGTAACAAAAACGTGTGTAAGGAACATAGTTCTGTCAATTGCAACAATTGTCCGTAAAATGCTGAGTCGTTTGTTAACTTGTGCTTGTAATTTTAGTGTGTGCTTGTCTCCAGAGTGAGTTTTGAATTGGATCTTCATGCTGATTTTGTACATAAAGTTATGCAGTGGAACCAAAATACATAAAACACACTTCTACAATATGGTACTTTATGTGTAAATGCTCCATTATAAACCAACAAACACAACCTCAAATAAAAACATACTACTTTTACAGAGGTGGGCCTCAGAGGCCCGGTTTCTGCATTGGTGTGGATTTAAAGGTTCCTGCATCTAAAGGTTAAAAATAGTTTTGTCGTTTAGTAAAGCCATTTTTTTCTCGCTACCTAGCAGCTATAAATATTTATAAAACCTACAAAAACCTAAAAAAGATAGATATGGTAGCTTTAGGATTAGGGCTAGGGCTAGGTTTAGGTTTAGAGACCAGCTTCCCCACCAGCTCCGCGCAAACCGCGCGAAACGACGCATCCTATACGACTAACGTATTTCTGCGTGCATTCTTCTTGTTGGCAGCTTGGATTTACTCACTGAGGCGTTAGCTTGCATTGGACAGGTCTTTACTGTATCTAGTGCCTGCATCATTGGCATTGTCATGTTGTTTAAAAGACACTTCACGGAAATTACTAACGCTAGGTTTTTTTATCATTATATTTTATCCTTCACGGTTGCAAGAAGAGCAACAGTGGTGCTAAGTATAGGAAAATGGTCCGGACCTGCTTTGGAATTACCGGTTTAAACTTTCCGCTTGAATTGCTTGGTATTTCTTTCGATGATTTACAACTGGTTAGAATCCTCCATACAGCTGAGGATTTCATCACTAACTGTTTTTTCCAAGAGCATAACAAGCCAGACATCAAAAGGCTTATTCCCACAACCATTTAGTCATTGTCGGTATGAAACCTAACTTGCAAGGCAACGTTGATTTGATAGCAATTCACTGTGGTGGCAATACTAGTAGATCTAACTTTAAGCAAGAGTCAGGGCTGGATTAATTGCAGTAGGGAAGTAAATGCGCCTTCATTGAAGAGAACCTATTTGTAAAGGCGTCCTAGAACTTCTGTAAATTGTAAGATGTTCTATAAGCACACTATTTTTCTTTATGTATAGTAGTTCTTTTGTATTATCACGGTTTCAGCACTGACTATAGCCTACACATGACACTAAAAATGGGTTCTTGTGTTCAAAGGCTCAACCCTCAGATGCTGTTTTCTTGCATGTAGACAAGTGTAACCACAGATCACCATTAGGCTTTTATGTATTGCTCTTCCTGACAAAGCGATAGAAATAAAAAATCACAATTTTGTCATGACTGGTCAAGCTGCTCATCTGTACGTTTCTGACTTAAAATTATGATTGAAGCTATGGTAAACCTTCAATATTTTTGTATAGGTTTTTACTTTATTCGGTGGCGTAGCAGCGGGTGTGCGGTCCGCACAAGGCGGCCATTTCTGACTGAGGGAGAGACAAAATTTTAGCTGTGTCTGAACTCCGGACTGTAACGCTGACATTTATGATTTGTTTGACTAGAACTGGGGAATTGTTGTTTCACAGCACCAACAATTGCATGGCTGAGTGTTGGAATCTTAAGATGGCTAACTTGTTTAAGGAAAACCATCTAACAGCATTTTCCCAACTCGGTTGCACTGCTCGCATTAGAATTTCATTGCGGCAGCAGTAAGCTACTGGCAACTCTACAGCGAGTTTGAACATAAGTCCACTCTGTTCATGTATACTTTTTGACAAGGACGCAAAGTTTTGTTGATCGATTAAAATGGTTAAATTCAAAGTTTTCGTTTTTATTAGGGCTTGTTATACCAAGCAGCATAGCTGTGAATGCAATTTTTTGAAGTCTTCTTATATGGCTCGACATAGGACAAGAACAATGATCTAGTGACTGCAAATTGGACACTCTAGTTACTGTGCCAGCGTCGCCCAGCAAAGCTACCAGTCAGTTCAATGTGTAGTTAGAAATACCGGTTTAGGCGACTGCACCTGCTTCCCCAAAGATCGTATCTTCAGAGCAGTAACGAAAAGCTGTTGTAAACGGAGGTATTGCTTCTATGCCCTCAGTCTATTAAATTTAAATACGCTTTAAATTTAAATGAATTTAAACGCTCTAAATCTAATTACGTCTATTAAATTTAATTTAGAACTGGTATTACTCACCCAATCTCAAATATTTCATAAATTCCATCCGTTTCTTCTACCAAGCGTAAGCCCACAGAGTACAAGTTTGGGGTGGGAGCTGCAGCAGTACTTATTTTACGATTACAGAAATGATCAATTTAGTTGCAGCCTTATTTCACAACTTGATGCAACCCCTCTACTAATATTGCTTGTGACATCAAGTTTCTTAGCCCCACCTAAGTGCTATGGTCCCGGAATAGGGTAAGAGGGACAACATTTATGCCAAATGCTTTGCCTCCTAACATTCTGTGGATATGTTTACCAATTTTTAAGAAGGAAATTTCATTTCATAGATGCGATTTCACACAGTGGTATTGAACGCCTGGCTAATCTCTTCTATTGATTTCCTCCCAAACTTTAAATTTTATTAGTTATGCCGCTAATACCAACCTACTTACCATTAAATTAACACTGCTCTTATTTACAAACAGCCGATAGTTTTACAAACTGCAAGCGTTTATTTCACCAAGTGCACTGGAACATGAATTTAAAGTTGCAACAGAGCGCAAAAATGATCGATGAATATATTTACAGGAGTGAACCATCAAGTAATAGGCCTATCATTTACGACTTTCTGTAGTTGTAGCCTAGTTATATGACCTAAAAAGGTCTGGCTGCGCTTATGTTTCTTGGCTCCGGCGTAAAGACAGCCAAGGAAAGGTAAAGTGACCGGAAATACAGCATAGAAAAAAGATATTACATCGTTTAGCTATACTTGTGACTACTGATAAATCATGCTTCAACATAAATTATGTAGCCTACCGTAGATCTACGGCATTGCAACTTCTTCGTCTTGCAATCACTTTCAAAAATAGCTTGCTACGGGGGCAAAGTTTGATGTAGGCTGATGTACTCAGCGTTGACCACACTTTGGAGTCATTTAAATTTTGTTTGTTTTGGCTCCGTCACAAGCAGCGCATGGGCGCGCCAAAATAAAACAAACAGTTGCTGCGCTTGGGTTTAGTGTATACCGCGGCTAATTATGTATTTAAACTCATCGCAGCATCTAGAAATTTTAAACTTTGTGAGTTGAATGCAGTTTTATTTATGTGAGGGGCCTCTAACAACAAAATTTACTCCTTTTTTGAATGCCACCAGAATAAAAATCATAAAAACATCTTTCACCTATTTTCAAAGTGATTTTTGAAAAAGTTATCAGAGATTGGACAAAATTTTAACTTTATTTTTAATAGTACTCTAACCTCTTTTTCTGAGTTTGTCAATATTCAAGCTCTCAGTACACGCCATGGATTTGATTTCATTTACTTGTTTCGTCCATTTCAAAAATCAATTTTTAAGTACAGCTATAATTACGTATACAAACACAAAAATGAACCCAGAGTAAACTTAAAACTTTGTAAAGGCGGAAGCAAAAGTGACTAACGGACTTGGGCGCCTTAATCTTGACCAGTTGGACGCTATAGTTGAACCAAGGTGAGTTCGGCTCTCGCAGTTGCTGTGATGTAATGATTTAGGGAAAGACACATTTGATGATATTCTTTTCTTGGCGAATTTTGAAACGCAGCATATGTTAGGAAAAGAGTACCAAGTTAATTCAAACGGAAAATAAAAACAGAAAACTCAGAAGCAGGTGTGGACAATTAGTGCTATGTTCAACACATCCGACACAATCCTTCCAGCCTGGAAGATACAAATAAAATAAACAAATCACAAATCTATGTAAACATCGATCAAAAAAAAACATTTTTATTTGTTGGAGCAGATGGCTTGTTTGTTTCTGCTCTTTTACCTTGTTCATGAGTTATTCTTTTCCTTGGTTTCAGTTGTCATGGCCAGAGAAGTAGTTGCCAGTTATCAAAGCATCCAACAGTGACCAGCAAATTGCTCAATATTGCAAATAAACTACTACTATCCAATCCGCTTAGGACAAACGCCAAAGTAGCAATCATAATGTCAGATATCAAGCAAGTAAATGTTAGTGCAACTTCTTTCTTCACCTTTACCATGAATTGTGAATTACTGGAATCTTTATGGATTTTTCAAAATTGGGTAAACAAACAATACAAGCAAACCGATTTGCATCACAGTGGTTGCAATTCTCCAAGACATAACAAAATAGAATTGGTAGTTTGCGGTGCTTTGCACAATCAAGCATTCATGGTTAAAATGATATTGAACAAGAATTAAATACTACGTGGTTAACCATGCGTAATATATTAATCAAACTATAATGATACCATAACTTATGATCTTCACAAATTTATTGCTCAATGCTTTTAGTGATGGGTGCACGAAGAATAGTCTTTGCCGAGACCACAAAAACAGATAAACAAACGCAACTCCAAGTGTTAACAGAACATTTCCGAGTTTTGCCACGACTTCACATTGTAGTTGAGTAGCGTTTTTGTGAGCCGTCGATGTGATTCCTGTTGGCTCTTCACGGATTTCACATAATATGAAATTTTGAAACAAGGAAATCACAGGAATTAATATGCAGAGCAATCTTGATATCAGTGCAAACTTGTAGTCTATAGGTAAACGAGAAAACTTGTCTTTTTTTGATACAATTCTGGCTTCATGATAGATTAACGCTGCAGTAATATAGACAGAAAGCATAGTAAGTATTCCGATGGTGATAATATCCGCGTGCCAAATGTCATAGTTGAAATTATAAATCTGGTTCCCATTGCTTACGTTCTTCATATTTTTTGAAGCAAGTTTAAAAACAATGACGCTATTCCAATAACAGCCGGGAAAATAAGAACTATTCGTTGCTTATTAAATAACAACAGCTTAATTCAGCTTAACCCATTTTTGCCCGAATTTTATTTTTTGAAGTTTTGTCCATAAAAAGTTGTGTTTTCATGCCAAAAGATATATTTCGGTGTTATTTTAGTTTATTTTTTGTTTGTTTGTTTATTATATTGTAATTTTGTTGTGTCACAAACCGGAACACCGGGCATAAATAAGGGTCACCAGAGAGAAAAACTTTTCAATTGTTTTTTTGCAAGGAAGAAGTACATCATGGTAATTTTACCCTACAAATGGACTTTTTACTTCGTTTTGCAACATAGACGTATGTATGGTCGACACAAAATTAACATTGTCTAGGCTACAAAAAGCAGTTGTGTTCAAATATGAAAGGCATGCAGCATATGAAAGAATAAACGCAAAAACAGAAAAAACAGTTCGCGACAACATTGTACGTATCACGGGATGTTACTTGTTAGCCTACTGATGTTCCATCTTGTGGGACTCTTCAAAGCAAAGTTCGCGCAAATTAACTCTGCACTTCTTGCACATCTTTCTGGAGTTTTTCTTGCACAGAGCGCACGTAGACTGCTTTTCGGCTGGTAGCAAAAATTGATTTGCGCTGTCAAAGCGGATTCCTGGAAGGACCCTTTTAGGAATAGCAGGAGGGGTGCCATACTTCTGCAGATAAAAATGCGCTATGCGTCTGGAAAATCTCAAATAGTCAAGAGGACTGTTATTGTCATCCTTCCTGTACAACTGCCACGCATTGTGAAGACTTTCATCAACTGTAAACGCAAAACAGGCCACCACCACTTTTTGACCGGACTCCCATTCTGTAATTGTCGATGTTTTGGTCAATGCGGTCAATACCACCCATAAAATGGTTGGACTGGGATACCATGAAAGGTTGATCCACTTGTTTTTTCTGTTCATCTTTGGCAATCCAGCGAGTGGCTTTCACGATAGACATGACGGGATCAACAGCTGACACCAGTAAATTTATCGTCTTTAGTAAGTTTTGTGTTGTCAGAAAAATAAGCATATGCTTTCAAGATTTTAAATCTATTTCTACGCATTGCATTAGATACCAGAGCCGTTGAGAGAACAGTCCGGGCCCGGTACCAACATTAATACCGGGCCCCCCTTTAACAAGTGTCTGGTAAACTGTAGTGGCCGGGTTTTATCCAATTACAAATGGATGAGTATTTGGTATAATTGCTCAGAAATTGCCTTTCTTTCCGCGTTTTTTTCTTTTTTTAGCTCCACTGTGATACAAATAAGACATTGCTGTCGGACTACTTTACTATTCAAATAATTTAATCTCTATATGTCGGGTAATAAATCAAGCCCAGTTATAATATTATGTCTATGGAATAATTTAAGGCTAAAAGTAAGTCAAAAAACAAAATGTGAATATCATGCGATGTATCATTATCAGTCACCAGTAATCGGTAAGTAAAATGCAATCTTCCTGTTTAACGGACACAACAAAACACAACAGAATTGATGTGAAATGATTTTGCAAGATTTGACTTTAAACAAATTGATTGATCCATATGGAATATATGAATTTAAAATTTAGGGGTTTGGTTTGGGGCTTAAAATAATGATACGTTTAGGAAGTGATCTACTTTAAGAGTTACAGGAACCCATGTGATATGTTTCTGGCCACAGGGCGAGGAAGTATTTTGGAGGCCTGAATTTTTTTTAAATAGAGTATTTAACCAAATTTTCTGTGGCCAAGATGAAGAAAACATTAGTCATCATGTCACAAAAAATATTATATTGATTATGCGTTTGTTAACAGGAAAAATAGGAAACTTAGGCCTAATATATTGTTAGCATTGCGCGCGACGTTTTCAACTATCGGGGTCCGAAACCAAAGGTACCCTGGACCCCCTCATCGACGCTCCTGAAAATTCCATTAGGAAAAGAAGCACAAAAAGTCGTAAAAATCTTGTGTGCAGAAAACACATAAACTTTTGGTTACTCTTCATGCAAGAGCCTGATAGGTGAAGCCGGCTTGACCGGCTCAACCGACGTTCTCTATCCCGATGGGGGCCCTGCGGGTGACGCCGTCGTATATATTAAAAAGCAAGGATTTTTTCTTTTGCTGATATGCTGCCTGTAAAGGTATTTATGACTATACTCTACAGCATTGTAATAAAATCCCAAGTTTAAGAAAAAATCAACATAAAACCATAACCACAACAATTTGTAAAACTGAAGTTACAGAGAACATTTCTTTGAAAATAACTCGGCCTGATGTGCGTCTACTGAAATATGGTGAATGATTTTGGGGAAGCCATAACCGCTTTTGTCGCTCTGCCGGAAACAAGACAAATAGCGCAGCCAAAGAACTAAATATCAGAAATATAAATTGGAAAGGGGCAGCACCACATCTCAAAATGAGCTTACCACTAAATAGTTTATTTCTGTAATTGTAAAAGTAACCACCATTTGGTCGCTACCATCAATTTTGATTGTGTTTCAATCCTTTCTCCTCGACAAGCATAACGACAATTTGTGGCAAGATTCTTTGTGAGCATTACCAATCATGATTAAGAGAATATGATAATCACAATTTTGTGTGCATGAATTGTGAAAGTGCATAAAATTCATTAAGTTTTGGCTACTGTTCACACCAGAGCCCGATGCGTGAAGCCGGCGCAGGCTGTTGAAACGAAATACTAAACCCCGACGTCACAGATGGAGGGCCCCTGCCGGGCGACGTCGGCAAAGCCGGCTTGTCACCCAGTAGCCCATGCAGTTAGCGTAATATATTGAGAGCAGTTTGTTGCTAGAGAAGATCAAACTCTCGTACAAAAAATTAAAGTTATTAAAATTTTACTGCACATACGATATCAAAAGACTGAAATTTTTCTTAAATTCACAGAAGCAATGTCGAAACCAAGTGACGTTGCTGAAACCTTTTTTAAAAGAGGGACATGCAAACTGAGTCTAGTCACACTTTAGGGAAGCCTTTTGCCTTCCACAGTCTTTTAATGGAAAGCGCATCGTATTTATTAAGTTGTTGCGCCATTGTTTTTTTTAAATCGATATCATTTTCAAATATTTCAGGAACAGATTAATTTCACAACCACGTAGCCCACTATTTGTATGCACGATTGCTGGGCTATAGTTATTTTTAATAAATAAATATATCAACAAAAAACAAGCTACAATAATTTGTCAAGACACTTTAAAGTTTTGCGACAAATGCGGTGGAATAGTGAATGGCGATCTCTGCGATTAAATCATGGGATCCGCCATCATAGCCCAGTATCAGATGTTTCTCAGGCTATTTGTCTACATTATGTTCTGTTTCGATGAAACGATCAATGCCATTCTTACACAATCGCTTTAAACGGCGCGGCGGTGTAGGGGTTTAAGCGGCCGCTTCGCAGTCAGCAGACCTTAATATCATTTCTTTATCCTATTTTCCACATACCAAGTTTCGAGGCACTGCTGTGATTCCTTGATCTTATTTTTTGTTTATCCTACCCTACTACTACCAAATCAAACGGCTACACTCGGATATTGTACTCCTTTCATTTCTTGTTTTGTGACAGTGATTCTGAAAACGTTTTCAAGTTTGACATCTGGTTAGACATTAAAACTTGGATTTCCTGTATAAATGCTTTCTTCACAACATTTCTGCGAAATTTATTCATGACAGTGCACATGGAAATTCCTTACCAGCTTCAAAGCAACAATAAAAAATATATGCATTGTTGCCCATTACAATTTTGAACTTTGATTTTCACGGGCCCCCCAGACTCTTACGGGCCCTGGTGCGGCGCACCGGCTGCACCCCCCTCTCGTGGGGCCTGTTAGATACAGATGGCAAGTACAATTCAGAGTGGTACTCCCACATCATACGCCATCTGGGAAATGACATGTACTCCGATAGCATCAGTATAGCGAGCCAGCACTTAATTTCCTCTGAGTTGGTCAAGAACAAGGCAACACCTTTATCTTGAGATGCGTACAGATTGAACATGCTTGTAATGAAGTTTATCACTTCTTCATCATAGAAGAGCTCGAAATATTCTTCAGGCTGCATGCCTTCTTTGTATGTTTTTCTTGAAAATGTAAAGGGTGGAAAGCTTGGCCGGATATCTTGTTTTCTCACCCATCATCTCTTTCGTTTTCGTCTCAAACCGGTTCCAGAAGTTGAAGAACTTTCCGTCTCTAAAGGAAGTTAAGGACTATCGGCACTGGAATCAAAGAAACAACCAATTTGGTTGTCCCCTTTATTGCCTTTCGGAGACCGAGATAAGAAAACAACTCTCGCCTCAGCATTAGCCTGTAGCTGTTTTCCCCTGAGATTATTCACGCTACCACCTGTGTCTTGGTCGCTGCTGTCCCCTTTACTGTCAAAACCATCCGTGGGAGGTAGAATAAACGTCATCGCTGAAGTAACTGTTTCATCTTCTTCGATCTGAGGAAGGACTTCTTCAGCAGTAAGAAACCTAAAAAAAGATTTTTTACACAACGGCTCATGCCCAGTGTTCCCGAAAGGGAACACCATCAACAAAAACAAATATAACACACTACCTCGAGTTCAAATTCAAATTAATCCTTTCTGCCTGGAACTATAGTTCATAGTAATATAATTACAACATTGGTTATGCAGAAAAATATACTAACATTAGGCCAAAAACTTACCTTTTTAGCTGTGGGTCACGGGATGTTAAAGGTTCATCAGACGTCTTTACAAAATTCACAGCAGGATACGAAAACTTTAGAAAAAAACAAAGTCAACTTTTACCTAACACTATATTTAACAAGTAAAAATACCTGAATTCACAAAATTAGTTTAAAAATGATAAGCGAAGAAGGAAATTTTAAACCTTGCAACTAATTGGCAAAGCAGCATACGGGCATAAGGGGCATTAACAATTTATTTAAAATGAATATGCCAGGAAACAATAATGAGTATACCACCCAACCAATTTAGACGAGACCATCCCTGGACGCGTTTCGTCCTTTTGGACTCATCAGCAGGGCCCGTCCCGTCATAAGCAAAAGTAACCCATTCATTAACGTTATCCTTAAAAAAAAATCCAACTATGCACATATAGAAGCACCAAGACTTCAACCAACGACGTATTGCTTTGCTTAGCAGGGCGGCTTGACAAATTGGTTGATTTTGGTTGCACATCCACCGGGAGATCAGTTTACACACTGATCTAAAAATGCAGATTAAACGCTGCATTTATAGCCAAGCGCCTTGTCTTTGCAATGCCATCACGCTCGCGGCGAGTGCGTTGACAATTCACAAGATGGGAGCCGGGCGACCTTACGCCCGTATGCTGCTTTGCCAATTAGTTGCAAGGTTTAAAATTTCCTTCTTCGCTTATCATTTTCAAATCGTTTTTTTTCCCTACTTGAAAACAGTTGGCATGGATTTGCCCGTTTCAATGTAGGAGGCCCGGTTTACTGCGAAGTGAGATAGAGTGAAAATTCGTTGGCATGGATTTGCTCGATCCGTCTATCAAAGGTCGCCCGGCTCCCACCTTGTGAATTGTCAACGCACTCGCCGCGAGCGTGATGGCATTGCAAAAACAAGGCGCTAGGCTATAAATGCAGCGTTTAATCTGCTTTTTCAAATCAGTGTGTAAACTGATCTCCCGGTGGATGTGCAACCAAAATCAACCAATTTGTCAAGCCGCCCTGCTAAGCAAAGCAATACGTCGTTGGTTGAAGTCTTGGTGCTTCTATATGTGCATAGTTGGATTTTTTTTTAAGGATAACGTTAATGAATGGGTTACTTTTGCTTATGACGGGACGGGCTCTGCTGATGAGTCCAAAAGGACGAAACGCGTCCAGGGATGGTCTCGTCTAAATTGGTTGGGTGGTATACTCATTATTGTTTCCTGGCATATTCATTTTAAATAAATTGTTAATGCCCCTTATGCCCGTATGCTGCTTTGCCAATTAGTTGCAAGGTTTAAAATTAGTTTACTAACAAAATTTGTTACAAATCAAAAGATGTTCCCTTTCGGGAACACTGGGAAAAAACGGGTTAGGAAGACACTTTCTTCGCAGTCAATTTGATTTTGCTTTAAATCTAAACAAAATGAAACGTTCATAGTTAAATTTAAAGTGTTAATACAGGGTGGGCCGTAAATAACGCACCAAAGATTTAAAATAAATTGTGATGTGAAATAATGTAAATATCTTTTCTTTGGGTATCTGTTAAATTTAATTTCAATATCAGTTACTATAACTGTTAAATTTAATTTCAATCAAGGTTTTTTAGTTATGATTTGCCTTTTAAAAAAAATTTATATCATTTTTAGGGTATGCACTTAACAATTAAAGAACGAGTTGAATTAGTGTTAATGTCTGGTGCCGATGGCGCCACCAATCGATCTGTTGCTAAGAAGTTTAATCGGATTTATCTTGCTAAGAAGTTTTGTTTTAATAAAAACGTTTGTTATTATTATCTGAATTGTTTTATATGCTTTGGTGCGTTATTTATGGCCCAAAACGTTTGTTATTATTATCTGAATTGTTTTATATGCTTTGGTGCGTTATTTATGGCCCACCCTGTATAAATTAATCGGTTTGAAAGTTTTCATTTTTGAGTCGATTCAATTTTGAAATCCATTGGTCGCGAGCAGCGCCGCAGCAACCTAAGCTTTGACTCGAAACCCAAAGTACTTGGTGAGGTTTATGTGTTTAATTAATAAATCCTAAACATTTTGTAGCCTACACTATGTAATGCTTTGTAGCCTATACTCTGGAAAATAAGTGAAGCAGTAACTGCTCACAACGGGAAAAACGAAATGTGTTTGTTTGAAGAATACTTGATAAGCCTACCAGAATCGGGTGCAAAACATTTCAAGCAAACTATGGTCCTTTTGGTTTATGCCATCACCAGGGCATATACAGTACTTGCAGCCTGGGGCTCAAAGACACAAATGAAAATACGAAACAGATTGCGCCACGTCGATAAATATCGTATTTAGTTAGTTGTGCCCACTCAGTGTTTTGCTGCCCATTTCCAGTAATTTTATAGCGTCCATCTACAAATTTGACTTTAAGGTCTGTTACTTTTGAAAGAAATGGATAAAAGTTTGTAAAACCATAAGCAGCTTGATTTAAAAGAAGAATTATAGATATTAAAGATACAGGGATTATGTCCACCATTTTTAAAAAGCTAGGCCTACTGTTACAACTATTACAAAGGTTTTTTTTTGTGAAGCCGGCGCGAGCAGATGTTCTGATAATACAGTATTAATCTCGACATAACTGACAAGAAGCCTTGACGGACAATTTCGAAGAAGCCGGATATTTATGGATAAATTTGATCAAAAGTCAACCAAAAGCAAATTAGGCAATTACATGTAGCATCCCCTTTCTGAAAGAGTTACAACAACCTCAACCAATGCAGGCTTTAATAACAAAAGATTACTGAAGTAGTGTATGCCTTCGTTTTGGTATACCAGGCTCTCAACTCAACACAAGATGACATCCAAAAAAGGTCATCAAATTGTACCTACTGTAGGAACAAACGCAATCAAAGTAAGTTGACACAAAAAAAGGTTTTGAAAAAACACCATAAAGCAGGGACCAACAATTTTGGGAATCTCAGCATGCGGTCGGAGGAAAAATATTTGATTTCTGTGGTTCTTTTAATACTTAGAGTTGTGCAGATCTGCTCTAGACCATTTTTTTGTGCATTAGTACCTTCTTTCGATTCGCTTTGTCAACGGCTCATACTATTTTGATTTGATTGAAGCACGGATATGAGAAGACTATATCAGTGTTGCCGCGTCATAAACACATAAAACTAATGGTGCTACTATGAAGTTTTTTTCAATGCTACTAAAATCAAAAATGTAAAAGTTTCTGCTATATTTCGATAAATAAAACCATAATTCTTCATAAATTTTTGATATTTTAATCGCTTAATACAAGTATGCATTTACGGTAGGTATTCTCCTGCTATGAGTAGGCTATGAAAAAGAAGGCTAACGCTCACCAACAATTCATTGGTCTTTTATTAAACAGCTATTGTGCGAGCACATTGAGCAAAAACTAGCGTTTGCAGAAGTCACGTAAAGCAACTCGAGTGCAGTGCCAAATATTTGTGTTAAGGGGGCAGATATATTGCTGAGTATTGACACTAAAACTTTAAATCTTGTTTTACTTTGCTGCACGTGAGCTAAAGCACTGCTTTGCCAGACTGTAAATAAGCTATGAAGTTTTTGAAGTAATCAGTTTAGTATAAGTATTACAAGATTTCAGCTCTTTACTCACCCAAGTGCAATAATTTTGGTGGGAGGTATGGCCTTTTGTGCTTCTACCTGTATGGCTACACCGACAAAATTAGATTACATAGGGGCAGACATAAATTTGAGGTTCTCTCTGTAATTGGGAAAGGAATCGTAACAAGTTGTGACATAGGCCAACCACTTACTAGCTTATTTCTGGGATCATAGAAACCAAGAGTGTGCGATCTTTTTGCAGACGGACCTATTTCACAGTAGTTCATGCTTCCGTTGGCCAGTCAGAGTTTTTGTAGTAAACATTGGCCTAAGACTGTAAATCTGTTATTACGCAGTTTGCGAATAGGTTTCTAGTTTTCAATGTTTAGCAGAATTCATACCAAAATGAAGGAGATGTATGGAGGTTGCATCATTTTGAAGCGCATAAACACGGAAGTCTAAAAAATCAAATATTTCATCGTGCTGTACTGATTTTTATTTTCTTTATTTATTGCATTGCGGCCAAATGTAGATTCAACTCAGCAATGTTAGCTACTTTTGTCTCCAGGCTGTAAAAGCATAGAGAAAAAGATGATGTAATGATTTTTGGTAATACAACACAAAATTTAACTACTTTCCAAAAGTTTTCAACAGTTTGTCTTCAAATATTCAAAATTTTGCGGCATTGCAACAAAAACAACTATTTTCTTGGTCTGCACTTTCATTTTGAGGTAAAGCTTACATTCATTTGTATGACTTAACATTCCTTTTTCCTTTGTACAAACATCCTGGTTGTACTTCTAAACTGAACAAACGGCTTTTATTTTTATTACTGTACCTGCAGACTAAACCTGCTCTCATGATTCTTAAATTTTTGCTTATCGCGTCCATTAAATCAAAGCGTTTATTGTGTTTGCTATATCTACTACAACCGGTGCCTTCAGTAATAGAGCAATTGCAAAATTACGAAACAAAGGCTAAATTTATTTCAATTGGATCACTGCAAGATGCGTTTTCACACTAGCGAACCAGCCGATAAGGCAATCGTTCTTACCACTTCATTCGTTTTTCACTTAAAGTGCTATAAAACTATTCGTGCATGCATTTAGAATCACCTATTCTCATTATAGCGTCTTGAAGTGCGATAACATTAGTTATTAGCTACGATTAACGAAGTCAATATGTTGTAGGAGGACTAAGCATAGCGTTAACAATGCTACAGTGAGAACCGAACATAGCATCAGGGAGGCTGAATAACGTCAAAATATAACTTATTTTGCCTCACTTTACTCTACGTATCTACGGCTTCATAGAGGGAAAGTGCATATACGAGTATGTGAACTGGCAGTCTGATAGTAAAAGATTGATTGGAAAAAGTTACGATCCAAGGGAGGGATTGTTGACATACATAAGGACTTTACAATTTGCTAACTAGTCAAATTGACAACAACATACAACTTTTTAAAAAGGCTAATTATGTGGGCTGGAGAATGTAGGCGCACCAAAATATTTGTAAACTTAACAAATCTAAGATATAAGTATAATATATTATCATGCATATTACGCAAAAAGTAGAATTGGGGACGGAAAATCCATGTAATTTTTGTTGCTTCTAAATAAAACAAAATGGTATATTCAAAAGGCTGGATACAGGAAAAGGAATGTATTCAAACTTTTGATCTGTTTTTGCGAGAAATGCATACAAACTTACTGACCAGAAAATATTGGGTTGTCCAAAAAGTTCGTTCGGTTTTTTTAAATGGACACTGAAATGGAATAAATACTGTTTGAAGGAATAATTTCAAAAAAGATAACACCTTTCCAATCCATAACAAGATAACACTAACGTAAACATTTTCGTAGCACCAAATACGAGATATGAAGTATTAGACTATAAAACTATTTTCAGTAAACCTGAAAGATAACATTCAAAAACCGAACGAACTTTTTGGACAACCCAATATTTTAACTTTGGATATAGTTTTACTGTTAAACAAATGCCTGCCGGCTATTTGAATAATTGAAAAGAGGAATGCAGTTTCTATCCACGTTAGATACACCATGGATTGATGTCAGAACTAAGGCCTATGATTAGAATCAGTACGAACTCATAAACATACATTTTTTAATTATACAAAGACATGAATTGAAAAAAACCTTGATAAAACTTGAAGTCACATTTAAAAAAATTTGTATTGTTTGAAATTTACAAATAAACCTTCCTGTATCAAACGCTAGGTATTTGGGAAGGTTCATGATCTCTCTCTCCATTGCCATGTTCATAATCTCTTTCGTCATACGCAAAGGTGCACAGTTGAAGCCCAGAACCAGAGATTACAAATATAGGCCAATAAAACAATAAATCATACCATCCAGATTACTGACTAACTGATTTCCATAATCAAAAAACGACTGCTGTGTTGCTAGTGCTCTTCAAAGCTCATGCGCAAGAACAAAACAATAACTCAAACGACATTAAAATCGGAGCAATAAAGTCCAGCAGACATTGCTAAGTGACTTTTTAATAATCGCGTAACAATTTTTCTATGAGCTTTGTATAATGCCTCAGAAGAATGCAAAACAAATAGGGCTTTAAAATATTCCACACTGTAAAAACACGCCAGGCCGAAACGCGGCGAATATTGTAACTTTTTTAATGTCGTTTGTACAAACTTTCAACCGCGTCTCTACGCTTCCATTTTCGCAAGTAAATGAAAAACGAATTCAACAAAAATTGTTTTGAAACGACATCATCTTATCTCCTAAAGAGCTAATTTTTTTGCAAAGCAATGAGCTGCTTCCTGGCTTCTGTTGGAGTGTTACAACGCCTTCCAAGCTATGAGTTGGTGACGTGTCTTGCCATTTGAATAACACGAAATGATAATGATCACTACGCGGTCGATGGAAACGATTTCTTTTAATTTTGGAGAAACACTTATCGACTACGTTTCTTGTGACATAGACTCTAGTGCAACCACTGAATCATCGATATTATTTAGTTTGTCTCTCTAACTAATAAATCTACCACGGCTGAAATATTTTTGTAAAATCTAGCCTAGTCTATTGTAGATATGCGTTTCGTGCTTGTTTCTAAAATTGTTTGTCGTTTGTTTCTTTTACTGCAGTTTCCTTACATTTAGATGCATAAGTCAATGGTTATGCACTTGCTCATACAGAGTAATTGATAATACCAAATTTTAACCTGCATCATTTGAATTAAGTTAGTCGTTTTGTTATCGCTTCTATTTTTGTTCATACTTTATCACTCTCTTTCCATGCAGTTTTGGACCGAACAAAATGCATTGGGTCTATTGTTGTCACTACTATCTACTAAAAGAATAACGAATTTCTTCTAACGAGTTCTACTCGGAAATAAGTAAACTTTCACTATTTGTGTTCTGAAATATCATATCATACTGCGTTTAGCCGAAAATTTAAACAAAATTTTGAGCCACTTTTGTGTATTTCTGATTTAAGTAATTTTTTATTTTGAGGTGGCAGTTTCCTGCTAGTATTGGCATCTGTGAAAAAAGAATAAATACGTTTTTTTGTTGTGCAGTCTTTGTCTGTTTTACAGGTTATAAAATGGATCAGATTCGAAAAGCATTAATTGGATTCCACATCAATTTGGGGAGGTTATGCAATAAAATTATGCGAATTTTGGAATGTGCGTCTGCAGTTCAATTTATATTTGATAGAAGGACAATACACATGATAAAACACCTAAGGAATTGATAAAAACTTGTTAAGTATAAAAAAAAGCATGAAGTAAAGTTGAACTTTAATTGAAATTGGTCGGAGTGATTTTAGCCCTGGATTGGGCAGGTACAAATTTAAGTATTAGTTAGTCACTCTCAAGTTAATTTCTTAAAATTTGTTATTCTTTTCATGTTTCATATTTTAAACTTTGTTTCCAGGCATAAAAGACATTAAATATTTTGATTGTAACAAGAGACACTGTCTTTGGAAAAGTTTGCTATGCCTGGTGTGTATAAAAAACTTGGTAGTCGAAATTACAAAAACTACACCGATTGTCAGGTACAGCCAGCTTTGAAATCTATAAAAGCCAGAAACTCCCTGAAAAAAGGTTTAGAATTATTCATGATAAACCAATAAACACTGAAGAATAAAATTGATAGAAAGCATGGAATGAAAGTTGGCGGTCAACCCTGTTTTCACTGATCTGGAAAAGTAGGCTATTATTTCGCATTGTGTTGCTATGTCAGGCTTTCGATATCCTATTAACACATTGAATCTTATAATGACAGTTGAAACATTTCTGAATAAAAGTGGTTGGAAGATAAACATGTTTATTAACAATTTTTATCGTAAAAACTGGTTAACATCATTGCAAAACAGAAACAAATTACTAATACAACGACCGGCATTCAAAATAAAGAAAAATCGCGAAGACTATGCTATCAAATGATTAAAGAATAAATGCAACATGTAGAGGTTTCTCTAAGTGGCATACTCCCTGAAAACATCAGCAGTTTGTTAATAAAACAAACTTGCCAGATGATCTAGGAAATTTTTCTGTCAATCTGTCCGTCCGTCTTAACTCTTCCAAAGCTGCCTAGCTTTTAAACATAAATTTGGCACGATTGATCATCTCCCTAGAGTTAGTGTCATAAGGAGGTTTGTGAAGTCATGATCACGTCACACTCATAAATAATTTTTTTAAACTCTCGTTTGTTGGCCGATGAACGCGGTGTTTGGCTTAAAAGAAATTCAGTACCCGACTTACCAACTTCAACAAATTTCACTTCTTTAGCATTTTACATGACGTCATAATTAACTATTGATTGTAAAATATGTTTTGCAAATTTACTTTAGAAGTACTCTTCATAGAAAGGCGATTAAACAATGTTTTTTAGAAATTTTAACGAGGTGTATAGTAATGCAAGAGGCCAGGGATGCACTTAGCAAACTGCAGACAGTGACACTGTTTCGACCTATCAGGTCTCTTCAGTGCAGTTGGTGACCAATAAGAAGCTAGAGAGGTGTTTTTGATGAAAAACATTATACAACAATTTGAGCTCAATTGACAAAGCAACATTAGATTTTTTAACTAATTCAGGCCTTCTATGCGTGCTTTTTTGCTTTTTTCTGCTCACTTCAAATTTCTCTATGATATCATAATACATGTATATCTGGTACGATCAGCACGGTGTATCACTAACACAGATCACAAAATCATGATTAGGTTTTCAAAAATTACAACATATTTACAAACTCAGTTTACTTATAAACTGATATGTGACTATTTCTCAAACCATTTTTGAAATCGTTTTATTAAATTAATGGGAATTTTAAGGTCATTTTGATAATATATAATTAGAATCGTTTCTATTTGTTTTTTTACTAAAAACATTAAACTTTAACACCTGTGGTATAACTTTTTACCCCTTTTCAAAAAATGGTAATTTGAGTAAAAACAGGTAGTTTAATATTTAAAGATCGTGGCAAGATACTAACAATTAATGTCATTTGAAAGCTGAACAAACTTGATTTCTATCAATTAGTAACTCTAATTAGTTAAGGCTAAGGGTTAGTTTAAAATCGCTGATCAAAAATTTATTGCCATTGATGATTTTTCATTTTTAGTTAAAACATTTTCCTACTATGCCTAAGTAACTAGCAATTTTTAGAAAAAAATTGTTCTTTGGTATTTTCATCAAAAGCATGCTTCTTCGCCATTACTTATCTAAATTTTCGAAAAGATTGGTCATAAAATAAAGTTTTTAAAGCTTTAAGATGTAGCTTAACGGTCAAAACCACTCAAAATTTTGGTTTCTGGGCTGCACAAAATTGCAATTTCTACAAAAGCTATGTTCTTTGGTACACTTTGACTATTCTTTCTCAGGAGCATGGTTGTTGTTGTTGTTGTTTACCCGACACTTTCCGAGGGATGGGGGCATGGTGGAAGACCATGGAGCCCCAGAAGCCGGGCAACTCCCCAGGGTCTGGATCAGAGAGGTCGTACAGAGACAGAGAGTCGCCATTGAGTGAGCGGCGCAAAGAGTCCGTAGCTGGACAGTGCAGAATGAGATGAGAGACGTCCTGGGACGAGTGTCCACAGGTACTGCAGGAAGGATTCTCGATTCTGCCAATCCTGCTGAGATAAGAACCTAAATAAAGGCTGTGTCCGTTGCAGCGAAGACGAGAGAGGACACAGCAAGCATAACGAGGGAGCACAAGTTCCTCGGTGGAAATCGAGGGTACCTGTGTGTCAAAATATTTGGAAGAGACAGTACGCCTCCAATCCGAGATAAGACAAGAGTGGATACGAGAGGTAAGAGGAGAGAGATTACAAGGGATAGTGAAGGGCGCAAGTTGCGCACCCCGTCTCGACAGCTTATCAGCCGCGTCGTTACCCGGAAGAAACGAGTGTCTGGGGACCCATTGTAGCCTGATAGAACAGAAAGAGAGAGAAGACAGTTCCTGCCAGATCTGCCACAGAGTTTGAGGAAAAGAGGAAAGATGGAATAGAAGACAAGGCGGCGAGGACAGAACGAGAGTCAGATAATAGGAGAAGAGAAGAGAAATGGCAGATTTGTTGGTGGTGCCGAGACCAGCAAAGAGCGTGCCGAATGGCGCAGGCTTCAGCGGAGAAACTTGAGCATACTGGGCCTGCCGAAAAAGAAAGAGTGGCCTCAGTGCCACAGAGAGAGCAGCTGGCAAAAACGCCGGAGCCGCCCTTGCCAAAAGGAAAAGGAACAGAGCCGTCTGTCCAGAGTACCATATCATGAGGGGGTAGAGAGTCAAGATGGGCGAGAGCCGCATCTTGGCGAGAGAAAGGGGATCAGAGCGAGAGCATGGAGAGGAAAGGGTGGACTCCACCGTGAACGAAGGCAGATTCCAAGAAGGACAGGGAGGGAAAGCAAGAAGAGCCTCCCTAGAACAAGTAGAAGGAAGCATGAGCGGGTGAGTGGACGCAAAAGCTCTCCAGGACGATCTGCAGAGTCTTGGTTTTACTCCAAGTCTGGCCAAACCTGAAATAGGAAAGGAGGTTGGAAGACGAAGAGCCTGCTCATAAGAAAAAAAATTAAATGAATCAGGGTGACTCGTAGGGGAGGTAGAGAAGACTCGGTGAGAAGAAGAGGGATAGGGGACGACGAGAGGCAGCCGGTGATGGCGCGACTGGCCGCTCGGTGGAGGCTTTCCAATTTGGTGAAATTGGTAGCGCTTAGGAAAGGAAACCATCCGGGTGAAGCGTAAGTGAGAAGGGACCGAAAAAAAGATTTATACAAAAGAGAAAGGGAATCCTTGGAGGGACCCCATGAGAAAGCAGAGATACAGCGTAAGGCCTTGAGACGTGGGAAAAACTTGGCCTTCAGCGAAGATACATGCTTAGAAAAGGAAAGAGTGCGGTCGAAGGTGACCCCAAGAAAAGTTGGAGTGGGATTGAAACGGAGACGGGAGCCGAGTAGGAGGAGGTTGGGTTGGAGGTTAGCTTGGTGGGGATCCACTGAGAAGAAGGAGGCCTCACATTTGCTCGGATTGAGAGGAAGACACCAGTACTCAGACCAGCGCTCCAATCGAAACAGAGCTCCTTGTGTGAACTCCACCGCAGTGGGGACCGAGGGGGAGGAAGACCAAATGGCCAGATCATCAGCGTAAAGAGAGCAGCTGACGGAGGAAGGCAGTGAAGCCGGAAGATCACTAATGAAGAGAGAGAAAAGTACAGGGCCAAGAAGGGATCCTTGCGGAACACCTCGACGGACTCGAAAGGAACAGCTTTTGTGATTTTGAAAAATCACACAAGCGCGCCTATCAGAAAGGAAAGATTGAGTCCAGAGAGCAAAGCAAGGAGGGAGGCCAGCTGAAATAAGTTTGTGGAAAAGGGCGGGATGCCAGACAGAGTCAAAAGCTTTAGAGAAATTGATAGTAGACAAAATCGTCCAAGAGCCCGGCCTGGATTCGTTAAACCCATCCGAAATGGACTGAGAAAGGTACAGAATTTGATCGAGTGTAGACCGTCCAGGGCGGAAACCGGCCTGACGGGGAGAGAGAATGAAATTAGATTCCAGAAAAAAGAGTACATGGGATAGAATGATGCGTTCAAACAGCTTTGATACGCAGGAGGTGAGAGAGATAGGCCGGAAGGAAGCAGGAGAGTCGAGAGGCTTTCCGATCTCGTGAATGGGAATAATGGAAGATGTCTTTCAGATGGAAGAAAGGGAATGTCAAGACCAGGAGAGATTGAAAATGTAAAGAAGAAAATCCATGCCAGAGCGAGAAAGGTGCTTTAACATGGGATAGGCTATTTTGTCTGGGCCAGTGGCAGTGGATGAGGAAAGGTTGGAGGCAGCCACGAGGAATTTAGCGAGAGTGAAAGGAGAGCAAAAGGACGAGTGAGACTCCACAGGGCACGTGGCTCGGCGGAGCTCAGAGAGGTAGCCTCTGGCTCTGCTACGCAGGGCCTTTGGCTGAGAAACGGAAAAGTGGGATCTCAGGTAAGCTGCATAGACCAAAGCCAATTCCCTGGGAGAAGAACAGTTGGGGAAGTTAGGAGAGGAAGAAGACGAGGAAGATGAGTCAGCGATAGAGTGAAGAAGAGAGTGTACAGATTTAGGGTTAAACCTAGGTGAAAGAGAAGAGCAAGTCGTCTGCCATGCCTCAGCCTTGGCCTTGGCGATGATTGATGAGGCACGTCGAGAAGCGGAGATGTAAGCCTGGCAATCTTCATCGCTTCTGTGAGCGGCATCAAAAGCCTTGCGTCTTTTACTAACCGCTTGTTCCACCTCTGGAGACCACCAGGCTTTAGGAGGGCGTTTGATGCGGTCAAAAGGAATGGAAGATTTGGCCGCATTCAGTGTCAGAGAGGTAAAGAGACCAGCAGCAGAGGAAAGAGAAAAAGACGAGTATTCCTCTGCTAAAGGACAGTGAGAGTCAAAATAAGAGGCAAAGCCATCCCAGCGAGCTTTCTGGAAATTGAAGGAAGGGGGGCGCTCGTTGGGGCGATAGACCGGAGAGAGAGGGATAGATAGAAGAATTGGTTAGTGGTCAGAACCAAGGTCCTGAAGCACCTCCCAGGAGCAAGAAAAGGCAAGAGAAGAGGAGCAAAAGAGATGTCAGGAGGGGAGCGACTGCCAGAGGAGCGATGGAGAAGGGTGGGTGTGTCAGGGTCATTGAGGAGGAGGAGGTCAGAGGAGATGACTCAGTAGAATACTTCCTCCCCGCAGGGGTCGGAAGTACCTTTTGAGTCCCAGAGGGGATGATGGCAATTGAAGTCCCCCAGAATGAAGAGATTTCTGGAGGAGGGAAGAATGGAGGGAGGAAGGAATCGGATCTGCCATCCGTTGGGGAGGAGCGAATAGCGGGGGCGTACACATTGAGAAATGACACCGAGGAGGAGTTGTTTAGAGAGATGTTGATCCCTACATAATCACAGTAGGGATCAAGCGAAGAAAGAGAGGAGGTAGAAAGTTCAGAGAAAGATAGGCCCTGCCTGACGGAAATGACAACGCCACCGCCAGCGTGCGTGGCATCAGAAGAGAGAATGCCAGACCGGGAGTGGGTGCGATTAGAACGCAGAGCAGAGAATCCAGGAATCCGGAGAGAGGAAGAGGAGCTAAGATTGGATTCCTGAATGCATACAAGGTTGACTGGATGGAACGAAAGAAAATAAAGTAGTTCAGTGCTCCTGGCTCGAAGACCTCCAGCATTCCATTGAAGAACCCTGAGAGAGTCAGTGGGGGAGTGGGGGCAGGAGGCGCAGAAGAAAAGTCAGGAGCAAGGGACGGCGGTGGAGGGGCAGAGGGAGAAGATATAGAATGGGCAGATGGGGGATAAGAAGTTTGGAGACGAGAGTGGTGCGAGAGAGCAGCATTAGCAGAAGCGTGGCTAGATTGTACAGTGGAGGTATACATGTCGGAGGAGTCCGAAGAGGAAGTCCCAGTGATTCGACAGGGGGGGGACAGCTCCAAGAGTGAGAGCTTCCAAGAGCTCTGAATTGGGATAAGAATATTGTGAGCACCTTAGATGGACCCATTTGGAGCAAGCGCAGCATTGCACTGACTTGCCCTGCCAGGTCACATTTCCAGTGCACAGAGAGCAAGGAAAGATGGGGCCAGGGCTGGGATGAACGTTACTGCTCATCAAGAGAAGGAGAAGAATGAGGAGACGAAGAAGGGCAAGAGAGGGGCAGGAGAAAAGAAAAAGAGAAAACAGGCCATCGATTTTAAAGAAGCTGTATGCTGCCCTTCTGCGGTCGTTCAGAGGGCAGCATAGCGAAAAAATGAAGGGAAGTGCCCGGGGTAACTGGGACTCTCGGGAAGGCCAACAACCATTTCGACCCAACCCAAACGGTGTTGAGGACCGCACCACCACGATGAGGCGGCTGTTGATTGGTGCAGCAGGAGCATGGTTCGTTGGCAACATCTGACAAAGTTTTTAAATAAAGATTTATGTAATTGCCTGTGTACTTCGCAACTTTAAATTTATGCTTCCTTGCGTTTTATAGAATGAATCAACAAAATTTTTTGAATCGTTGGCTGTGTATCAAATAAGCAAGTCCACTTCCTCAGTACCAAACACGGCAAGCAAGACTTTACCGGGAAAACCAGAAACCGGGGAACAAATATGACGGCTATGCGCAACCTCTTATAATGCTCTTTTAAGCTTAATCGATTTCTTTTCAAAAACGGTATTTTTCATTTTGGAACGAGAATTATCTATGTCAATGAAGCATCAACTTTTCATTACTGTTGTCACAATTACCCATATTCTTAATGTCGACATTACTGATGAGAGCCTACAACTGTATTTATATCTCTTTGGGTTAGTTTATTTGTTCTTTCACAGGGTTTATGCCAGGATCAAGCAACATCCTCGCCGCTAGAGGATTTAGATTGTACAAACGGACATATAACTACAAAAAAGTTGTAAGTGGCGGTTTTAATATTGAAAAGGTTATTCCTGAAAACACATATTAATCGCCTTGGCGTCCTTCCTGAAATTAACACATAAAAGTGTGTTAACTTGAAGGACGCTTACGGCAAAAGCAGGGAAAATAGGACGATGCCAGGGATTCGAGAAACTGGGAGACTTGTGGTGAGTATGCGCAACATGTCGTGGCTGCCATATAATATATTTTAATCGATTGCGTTTTAAACAGCAGTAGTTTGATTTTGAAAATCGGTTTTACTGTGTGAAAAACATAAACTTTGTATAAACTATTTATCGGGTAAAGTCGGCTTAGGTGACTGAAGTTATATTTTTAATCTTCACATTACTGATGGTAACCTTGTTATTGTAACGACTTAACAGTAAGTGCTTTATTTCGGGTTAGTTTGCTATCCGCATGGCTGAGTTTATGGCACGATCAAGTAACATGCGCCCAGCCACAGGTTTTATGTCGCTCACATAAGCATACAATTGCGAAAAAGTAGTGGTCCTAATATCTAACATGAGTAATTCCCTCGGAAGCGTACAGCACAAGAAGCAACATGTAGATCAGGACCAAGGGCATCATTTATGCTAATGATTTCTTTGTTCCTTTACTGTTTATTACTTTCATGAGACTTTCACTAGGTCGGAAAATATACCTATCTCCAAATAACTGATTTGAGTTATCGTAAAACAAAAGCCATTACGGCGTCCATTTTCAACTTTGTCTTTGTTTTGTACTTATTTGAAGGAACGGAGAGAATTTATGAAATGATAGAGAGTTTCTAAGACCTCTCTTAATTGAAAGCAATCGTACTACGATAGGCATTGTGGCTATGTCGCTGTTATTGCCAACTTTTTATTGCTTATGCTCTTAAAAACAATTTATTTGAAGCCGTCGAAGCCGGCTTAACTAATGTTACCAACGCGACACAACTGACTGGTAGCTCTGCTGGACGACGCCGGCTGAGCCGGCTAATGTGAATATAATTCCCAAGAAGGAAACCAAGTTTCCAGAAAAAGTCATCAAAACAACAAACTTCTGCACTTTGTTGATATACTGTGGCAATGCTATAAGGAACTGCTTCCTCCATACGTTGTGTATAAAGTCAAGCATAAGTGGTCAATATGGACGGAGAGTGGTCCGTTCTACATCTGTGTGGTACCGATTTTTGCCCATTTTCGAATAGTTTAAAATAGAAGAAAATAACTAAAATGCTACAGAATACTCAGTAATTTTTGCCTAAAACTAAGCTAAAGCACTTCTAAGACCACAAATCTGCAATAAAAAAACATGATGCAATATTAACGAAAGAATTTTGGCAATAATCATTAAAAGTTGCTAATTTTGAATTTTTTCGTAGATGTTTGGATACTTTTGCAAATGGCTGTACTTCATTGAGCCACTTTGGAAAAAATGCATTACTGCTTTGATTATAGTTTTCCGCATTGTACTTGTCTGAGATAAATTTCCTGTTTTGATGGCTATCAAACAAAAAAGGAAAGTTGTTTATATTCAAGGAAGAAACGAGACAACCATGAACTCTTGACGATAAAATCAAAACTGTGTACACTCGACTTTCGTTTGTCCGGACCTTGTTAGTACGGACTTTGGTTTATCCCGAGAGTGGCCGTGAAACAAAAACCACCAACTTCTCTCCTCTTTGCTGTTCTATATCCCAAGCCCCCAACCACGCAAATAAATTACAAATATTTGAAGGTAAGCAAAATTATTGTGCTGTAATCTTTTATCATTTTTAGAGCCGGTATTTCATTTTATTGGTACAACTGTATGCATTTGTGTCATACGGACGTTTTTATTTATCCGTACACCTTCTTGCACCATTTAGCTTGAAATAGTAAGAACAATTGTATATTGTACATATTTTTTAGAATAATTATTTGATTTGATTTGCAATGTATACAGTACGTACAGTATATGCAATTGCTATATCCAGACTTTTAAGTTATTTTTCTAGTGCAAAAAAACGAGGGTGGAGTGCAATCAAATTATGGCAAGGTGTTTGAAAATATAATTTTCATTTTGTACAAGTATATATTTCTTTAGCGTTCATGTGGTAAACAGTGGCGTACGCAGAAAGTTTCCGAAGGGAGGGGGGGCAAAGTTTGTTCACAATTGTGTGACATCACAAATCAAATCAGAACATCAAGGTTATGAGCACCGCATTTTTTGAAGCAGGACTTGTAAGGAAATACTATACATGCAAACCACACATAAGCTCAAAAACATTTGCTTTTGTGTTAGTAAGTGGGTTCCGGTTTGTAATTCCTCAAACTGCAAATGCTCATTTTCATCTTTTAAAGTCAATTCTATTTGAAGAAGATCGAAAATGGTTTAAGTATCAAACTAAAACGTCTCAATATGCGTATGGTCATTATCGATGGCGGATCCAAAAGGCAGGCAGCGATCAGTCACTCCCCTAATATAAGAAAGTCAACACATAGTTAATTTGCACATTTTAAAAAACAACACACCGAAACCAGCTCTGAATAAATCTTTGATTATTGTAATTCTATCTTTCGCCACGTTGAAAGAAATTTATCGAACGCGATATTGGCCCATTCCGTTATCCTTAGTTTTGTCTAAGTAGAATTGTGATCTATTTGTTATATCTCTTATTAGACGGATACTGCTATGAGACAACTGTAGAAGTTTGGTACCGAAGATTTTTGGAATAAACTGGGGGCACCAAAACTAATTAGGTTAATGTTTGCTTTGTTGTCCAGGCCAAAGCGGGAAGGTATGGCAGCACCACACCTTTTTAAATACGCTTGCTAGGCCGTTGAGATGCTGATCCGGGCTTGGTTGCAAAGTTGGGAGACTTGTTGTGCTCTTTTTTGCTTTTGTTAAGTTAAATACTTTGCTTCTGGAGATCAACTGTTTTGAAACTTTGGTCTACTTTTTTGAAACCAGTTGTATTGCCCATTTTCGTGGTTCGGAGTTTTTTTTAAACACTGATTTCTTTAAATCCGTGTTGATACTGCCTTTGTCATACTTGTTGTTAAAAAACTTTTTTGAAATGATATTATGTGCCCTTTAGATTTTAGTTGTGGGGATCCCAGCAGAAGTCCAATTTCCTAAAACATTCTGGGCCCACAAGTGCCCTTCCTAAAAAATTTTTCCTTCAAGATCGTATTATAACAAGACTGAACCCATTGTCTACATGTTTCTACTAGAATCGATAAAAAGACACTTTTGATTGATTCTAACCAACTGCAAAAATGATATCAAGATAACTCTATCGAGTAAAAGAATCAATATTAGGTTTGAAAAATGTATTCAATAAATACATCTGGAAGAACATTCTAAAGATAGATACAACGTTCTAGGGGATCACAAGATCAAAACCATAAACCAAAAGAATCAATCAGAACGAGGCTATTTAATTTTACAATAACTAACAATTTATAAGATTTAACATGAGCGCCTACGTGCGACTAATGTTTCCGCTTAGGTAAGCGTTTAACGGAGTTTGTTTATGATAAAGTACTAAAGGCTGCTATTTTCACGACCCGACGTAGAAGTTAATGTTTCCGTTTCATAAAGGCTGTGCTTGCAGTAGGACAAAAGATCAAAAATGTTTAACGAGCTGAAAACCAAAGTGAAATTGATATTAATTGGAGAACTTCTGAAGTGGGGATATTCTGAAGCAAGAGTACTGTACAACATCAAATAAAATCATTTTCAAAAACGAACAAAACAAAAACAAGTCAAATCACTTTCAAAAACAAACTATATCATTTTCAAAAACAAATAAAATCATTCCTAAAATGAACTTAAACAAATATAATTATTTTTAAAAACAAACAAAATTATTTCCAAAAACAAATAAAACAAAAACTCAAACAAGCAAAAATTTAAAACAAATAAAATCATTTTCTTTTAATTGCCAAGTTCAACATACAAACGGATTCAAGTACAAACCAAAATCATACAAATGTAGACGGAAATCATACAATGTAATCCGAAGTTATAGAATGTAATCAAAAGTTATACAGGAAGAATTTCACGACGTTTTACCCGCACCAAAAGCGTGCTACAAAAATAGGGTCGAAAAAATATTCTATGCTACTGTTGGCAAATTTTAATGTAAGAGTAATCTACTGCGCGTACGCAACCAGCACTAGCGTTGATTCGGCAGAGATTCAGGAGGCATCTGTGCGCCCAAAATGTTTTAGGAAATTGGACTTCTGCTGGGATCCCCACAACTAAAATCTAAAGGGCACATAATATCATTTCAAAAAAGTTTTTTAACAACAAGTATGACAAAGGCAGTATCAACACGGATTTAAAGAAATCAGTGTTTAAAAAAAACTCCGAACCACGAAAATGGGCAATACAACTGGTTTCAAAAAAGTAGACCAAAGTTTCAAAACAGTTGATCTCCAGAAGCAAAGTATTTAACTTAACAAAAGCAAAAAAGAGCACAACAAGTCTCCCAACTTTGCAACCAAGCCCGGATCAGCATCTCAACGGCCTAGCAAGCGTATTTAAAAAGGTGTGGTGCTGCCATACCTTCCCGCTTTGGCCTGGACAACAAAGCAAACATTAACCTAATTAGTTTTGGTGCCCCCAGTTTATTCCAAAAATCTTCGGTACCAAACTTCTACAGTTGTCTCATAGCAGTATCCGTCTAATAAGAGATATAACAAATAGATCACAATTCTACTTAGACAAAACTAAGGATAACGGAATGGGCCAATATCGCGTTCGATAAATTTCTTTCAACGTGGCGAAAGATAGAATTACAATAATCAAAGATTTATTCAGAGCTGGTTTCGGTGTGTTGTTTTTTAAAATGTGCAAATTAACTATGTGTTGACTTTCTTATATTAGGGGAGTGACTGATCGCTGCCTGCCTTTTGGATCCGCCATCGATAATGACCATACGCATATTGAGACGTTTTAGTTTGATACTTAAACCATTTTCGATCTTCTTCAAATAGAATTGACTTTAAAAGATGAAAATGAGCATTTGCAGTTTGAGGAATTACAAACCGGAACCCACTTACTAACACAAAAGCAAATGTTTTTGAGCTTATGTGTGGTTTGCATGTATGGTATTTCCTTACAAGTCCTGCTTCAAAAAATGCGGTGCTCATAACCTTGATGTTATGATAAGATAAAACTCAAAAGTTGAAACAGGCTGTAGGCATTGACCATGAAAATTGGGGTTTAGCTTAGGTAATGAAACGAAAAGCTTTTTACTCTGCTTAGGGTAACGTGGCTCTGCATTTTTAATAAAGCATTCTTCTCTTGGGAACCTAGATCTACATGCACCTACTACCTAGCTACTGAGGCCGTTGGACGAGATTCTACTCTGTCCAGTGCCAACAACATTAGGTTTGTCATGTTGTTTAGAAAACACTCCACGGAAATTAACTTCGCTAGGTTTATTGTTACATTTTATTCTTCAGGCTTGCAAGAAAAGCAACAGTAGTGCCAAGTATAGGAAAAAGGTCCAGACCTGCTTTGAAATTTACTAGTTTCAACTTTCCGCTTGATATGCTTGGTATTTTTTGATGATTTACTACTGGTTAGAATTCTCCATGCAGCTGAGTAATATTATCACTTAGTGTTTTTTCTAGGAGCACAACAAGCCTGACATTATAAGGTTTATTCCGATGACCATTTAGTCATTGTCGATGTGAAAACTAACTCGCTAGGCAACGTTGACTTAGTAGAAGTTCACTGTAGTGGTGATACTATTAGATCTAGCTTTGAGCAAGAGTCAGGGCTGCATTAAATGCAATAGAAAATAGACGCGCCTTTATTGAAGATAACCTAATTGTAAAAGCGCCCTGCAATTTCTAAAAATTGTGAGGTGTTCTCTAAACACACTGTTTTCCTTTATGTGCAATAGCTCTTTTTTTTTATCACGGCTTCAGTACTGATAACAGACCTACACATAACACTCAAAATGGGTTCTTGTGTTCAAAGAATACAACATGGCTCAACCCTCAGATTCTGTTTTCTTGCATGTGGACGAGTGTAACCACAGATCACTATTAGGGTTTTATATCTTTCTATTGCCCTTCCTGACAAAGCGATAGAAATATAAAAAAATGGCAATTTTGTCATGACTGGTCAAGCTGGTCAGCCATACGCTTCTGACTTAAAATTATGATTAAACTATGGTAAACCTTCAATATTTTTGTATACGTTTATACGGTGGGGTAGCAGCGGGTATGCGATTTGCCCAAGGCGGCCGTTTTTGACCGAAAGATACAAGATTTTAGCTTCGTCAAAACACAGGACAATAACGCTGACATTTATGATTTGCTTGATCAGAAGAGTGACAATCGTTGTTTTATGGCAGCAACGATTGAATGGCTGTGTGTTGAAATCTTACGGTGGCTACCTTACTTTGAGGAAAACCATCTAACAGCAATTTCTCAACTCGGTTGCACTGCTTGCATAAGAATTTCATTGTGGCAGTATTAGGCTATTGGCAACTCTGCAGTGAATATGAACATAAGTTTGATCTGTTCTTGTATATTTTTTTACTAGAACGTGCAGCCTATGACAAAAGTTTAAAGACACTTCCCAAAAGCGAAATATGTAGCTTTAAATGCTTATGTTTTGATGAGTAATAGGTGTTGTTGTGTCATAATGCATAATTATGTTGCTAGGTTAATGTAAAATCTCTGCAAGACAAAGACAATCTAAGTTAATGTAGTGGTAGGCTTATTTCACAACAACCTTCTAGTGATATTGTCTGTTGTTACGTGAAATTTCTTTGATACACCTGTTTCCTATGGTCACGAAATAGGTTAGAGGGGCAACATCTTCGCCAAATGCTTTGCCTCCGATCACCAAATGGATTTGTTCGCCAATTTTTAGGCAAAAAATTCTCTTCATAAAGGCGATCTCTCACAGTGGAATTGAACGCCTTACTAATCTTTTCTATTGATTTTCTCACAAGCTTTAAATCTTATTAGTTATGCCACTAATACCAACCTACTTACCATTGAATTAGCACTGCTCTTATTCACAAACAACCGATAGTTCCACAAACTTTAAGCGTTTATTTCATCAAGTGCATGGGGACATGAATCAGAAGTTGTAACGGAACGTTAAAATGATTGATAAATTAATTTTCAGGAGTGAACCATTAAGTAGTAGGCCTGCCATTTACAACCGACGCGACGGCGTAGTGGTTAGAGCGTCCGCTTCGCAGTCGGTAGACCTGGGATTCAATCCCCTTGTCGAGCCATACCAAAAGACTTTAAAAAATCGTATCCACAGCTTTCTTGCTTGGCGCTCGGCATTTATAGGAGGCTGTGGAGAATAAGCCGGAAAGTTCACTTGTTGTGTCCTTGGCACTTAACGGGACACCTCGACCTTTATGTGATGAGAGGTGGCCCAGACACATCGCAAAAGACAACTCCCAAGCGAGTGCGGACGTTCTGTCCAAAATATAGCGATGCAATTCGCTTTTTCGTGAATGAAAAATAAATATGGCAAATAAAAAAAAAACTTTTTTGTGGTTGTAGCCGACTTAAAAAGCCTCTGGCTGCACTTATGTTTCTTGGCTTCGCGGTAAAGGCAGCCCAAAGCAAAGTATCTGGAAGTACAGCATGAAAAAGAGATATTTATACGTACAGCTGTAGTTATGCTTATAAATAAATCATGCTTCAATATAAATCATGTAGCCTATCGTAGATCTACGACATTGCAACTTCTTTGTCTTGTAATCATTTTCAAAAACAGCTTGCTACAGGTGTAAAAGTTGATGTACACTGATGTTCCCAGCATACATCAAACTTTAGACCCGTTTAACTCTTTGTTTGTTTTGGCGCGCCAAAGGAAGCTTGCGTCTAATAGTACTCCAGCTTCTTCCTTTGGATTCGTCAATATTCACGCTATCAGTACACAGCCTGGATATGATTTCGTTTTCTTATTTCGTCCATTTCAAAAAACACTTTTTAAATACAGCTGTACTGTAATTACATATACAAACACAAAAATGAACCCGCAGTGAAATTGAAGTTTTTCTAAATCCTGGAGCAAAAATGGCTAACGGACTTGGACGCCTTCAACTTGGCCAGTTGGACGTTATAATCGCACGAGCATGAGTTCGGCACTCACAATGACTGTGATGTCATGCCTTTGGGAAAGACACATTTGATGATATTCTCTTCTTGGCGAATTGTGAGACGCGGCAATATCAAATTAATTCAAGCGGAACATAGACACAAAACTCCAGAAACGAGTTTGGATAGCTTGTCTCATGTTTAGCACAGCCGACACTATACTGCCAGCCTGAAGGATATAAATGAAACAAACAAATCACAAATCTACACAAACATCATTTAAAGCTAGAGTTTGAACTGTTGAAGCAGATCGGTTGTTTGTTTCTGCACTTTCACCTTGTTCAAGAGTTAGTGTTTTCTTTGGCTTCAGTTGCCATGGCCAGAGAAGCTGTTGCCAGTTATCAAAGCATCCAACAGTGACCAGCAGATTGCCCAACAAATTGATACTAAATACTGCAAATAAACTACCACTACTATTCAATAAACTTAGAGCAAACCCCACAGCAGCAATCACAATGTCAGATATCAAGCAAGTAGATGTTAGTGCAACTGCTCTCTTCACCCTTTTCATCAGCCTTGAATTACGGAAATCTTTATGGATTGTCCAAAACCCTTTTTTCAAAATTGGGTAAAGAAACAACGCAAGCAAACCGATTTGCATTACAAAGCTTACAATTACCCATGACACAACAAAATAGAGACGGTAACTGGCAGTGCTTTGCACAGCCAAGCATTCTTGATTAAAATTATATTGAACAAGAGTCAAATAGTATGTGATTGACCATGTGTAATAGATTAACCAAACTATAATGATACTAAAACTTATGCTCTTCACAAATTTGTTGCTCAATACTTTTAGCGATGGATGCACAAAGAATAGTCTTTGCCGAAACCACAAAAACAGGTAAACCAATCCGATTCCAAGTGTTAACAGAACGTTTCCGAGTTTTGCTACCACTTGACATTGTAGTTGAGTAGCATTTCTGTGAGCTGTCGATGTGATTCCTGTTGGGTCTTCACGGATTTCCGCCATACTCAGACGTATACATGCTATGATATTTCGAAACAGTGAAATCACAGCAATTAATATGCAGAGCAATCTTGATATCACTGCAAACTTATGTTCTATAGATTGACGAAAAAACTTGTCTTTTTTCGATTCAATTCTGGTTTCATGATAGATTAACGCTGAAGTAATGTAGGCAGAAAGGATGGTAAGTATTCCGCTGATTATAATATTCGCGTACCAAATGTCATAGTCGAAATTATAAGTCCGGTTCCCATAGCTTATGTTCTCCATATCTTTTGAAGCAAGTTTACAGACACAACGTTATTCCAGTAACAGCCAAAGTGAATTATTTGTAGCTTACCAAAATCAATAGCTTAACTCAGCTTAAGAAGACGCTTTCTTTGCTGTCAATTTAATTTTGTTTTAAAATCTAAACAAAATGAAACATTCATAGTCAAATTTCAAGTGTCAATAAAAATCAATCGATTCAAAAGTTGTCATTTTACAGTCAATTTAATTTTTAAATCGATTAATTACGGGCAGGGCTGCAGCAGCCTAAGCTTTGACTCTAAACGCAAAATATTTGGTGAGGTTTATGTGATTAATTAAAAAATCCTAAACCATTTATAGCCTATACTCTGGAAAATAAGTAAAGCAGTAACTGCTCAGAACGGGGAAAAGGAAATGTTTTTGGTTAAAGAATACTTGATAAGTCTACCAGTATTGAGTGCAAAACATTTTGGGGAAACCATGGTCCTTTTGGTTTTATGCTGTCACCAGGGTAGATATTTGCAGCCCCGTACTAACGACACAAGTGAAAATAAGAAAGAGATCGCGCCACGTCGATAAATATCATATTTGGGTAGTTGTGCCCACTCAGTATTTTGCTGCCCATTTCCAGTGATTATAATGGCGTCCATCTACACATTTGAATTTAAAGTCTGTTACTTTTGAAAGCAATGGATAAAAGTTTATAAAACGAAAAACAGCTCGATTTGTGATAAGGATCATAGATATTAAGGGTAAAGGGACTATGTTCTCCACTTGTAAAAAGCTATTGTTACAAACTACCACAAACATTTTTTGCGTGAAGCCGGCGAAGGCCGATGACCTAATAACATTTATCTTAACATAACTGAGATGTAGCTTTGCTGGACAATTCTGAAGAAGCCGCATATTTATGGATAGGTTTGATCAAGAGCGCAACCAGGAGCAAATTAGGCAATTGGCACCTCCATCCCGAAATAGCTACAACAACTCAGTGCCGTCGCTACTGGGAGGCAGTGGGACGTTTCACCTTTCACAGCTGCTTGTGCCTCCTATTTTGAGTTCCTCTAAATTTTTAGTTTTATTTGGAGCCCCGCATAACGGCAAGACAATAAACAATGGTATTAAGAAACTTAGATTTCTAATGCAAAATAACGTTCAATTCAACATAATTCTCGTTTGACGCTGTCGATTCTTTGCACAGTTGTGGCGCTTTTTAGTCTGTTTGATTACACTGTTGAAAAAGACCAGCGTTTACGTACATTCGTTAAAACTGTTCCACGAAATGCAACGTAAACCAGTCCCAATATGCAAAACGAATTTATTGCTGCTATGAGCTCAGCAGTAACCTAGAATATTAACCAGGAAGTTGGAAATTCTTGGTATATAATCAAAGTTGATGGCACCAAGGACCCAACTGGCGTAGAAAACATTTCCATAAATATTCGTATTTTTAACAAATATTCTTTCAAAGTAGCGCAACGTCTTGTGGTTTTATCAAGCACCAATTCGGGTGATGCGAATTCAATTGCTGACGTTATTTTGGCGGAACTTACTAAAGCAGAACCGACTTTATCAAACATACTATGTCAGGTCTATGATGGTGCATCTGTAATGACAGGACACTGTGAAAGAGTTCAACTTCTATTGCAGGAACGAGAAAACAGAAAGATTCTTTTATGTGTACTTCCTAAACCATCAATTGCACCTTGTAGTGATGCACGCAATGTCGGTTGAACAAGCGATCAACGAGTTTTTGCATATTTTTGGTAGTTCACAATTGTTTTTGCAAGCTCACTGTTGCACTTCTCTTTGATAGTAAAACGTTCAAACGCCTGCTTGAGCAGAGATGGACTGGTCATCTGGCTACAGTAACAGCTGTATAAGCATCGCTTCTCCGAGAAATGGTCACTTCAAGGGCACATAATGCAGAAATACGTATAGAGGCATCAGGACTGCTTCAAAAGGTGCAGGAACAAAGTTTCTTGTTTATTGCAAAGATGCTTTACAAGGTATGTATTGCTATATAATCATTCTTAGTGTTTCTGTTTCAAATAGCTTTTTGATGACGACAATTAAATTCATAAGCTTGTGCTGTGTTTGTCAGTCTTGTTTTGCTGCTGAACCACTACAACGGCGAGTAGACTGATTGGCTCCCAGATTAAAATAGAAGCATTACATGGTTTGCATCAGATCTTAAGAAAAGCTCGTACCACAACCCATTTCAATGTTATGACCAGAGCGATGGCTTAAAATATTTCGTGGCTATCAGTGGTTTCGGGACTATACGCTTCGCAGATCTGAATTCATTTCCCTTGACGAGACTTGAAAAATGGCATTTACAGTTTCCCTGCTTGGCGTTCATCACGACAAAGGTAGTGTGAGGAACAAGCCAGCAACTTCGATAGGTATTGTTGGGCAAAGGCATTTAGCGTTTTATCTAATGCCTCAATATTTATAGTAGCAGACAGATGGTGGGGTCACGCAGTCTATTTATTGCGGTGCCCAGTCAAACAAAGGACTAGCAAACAACACTCAATAGTTCATATAGATGTGCCAAAAACAAGGCATCTAGCTCATTCAAACAGATTAAAACATCTTTTTGGGCTTAAATTTTATTGGCATTTCGCATTTCTTGACCAAATATTGTATTAACGCAATATTTTGTATGCAAATGATGTAAGCAAATCACTGTTTCGTAATGCGAAAAATTATTATTTGCAAGAATATTTTTATAATGTTATGTATAGTGTAAATCCATTTGGTGTTCAGGAAGCAAGGATTGTCACAAAATGTTTTTAAATTGTTCCACCCATCGCGCTGCTTTTTGGTTGATCGTAGCCACAGATCGGCCACATCAAGTGTTTGGCTATTTTCTGTAATTTTACTGTTCTACAATTACAGGTGATATCCCTGTTTCAAGAACAGCTTCAAGTCACCAGTTTGCTATGGTAATGTGAAAGGCAGTGAATGAATGTGCGTCGGCAATATGAATTACCCGTTGGTTCTGTTTGGAAGCTGATTAATTTACTGGTTTATGCCCTAACCAGATGTTTGTGTTATTGTGGTCTTAAAGAGACCTAACGTGTATTACCTAGTGAGGCCAAGCAGTCCTGCCAAAAGATTGCAAAATAGAACCACTAAGGATATCCCGTTTCGAAACGGCTAATTTTTACATTGCATTTTATAAGTCTGTTTGCTCCAGCCAACAATATTTTTCATATACTGACTGACATATATTGAAAAACTGACTTATGCTGACTGAAAATACTGACTTATCAACTGGTATGACACTTGTTGCTTCGTGTGTTGAAAACGTTCACAATCTTCGAACAGAAGATAAATTTTGTGATATGTGGGATGAGATCGTTACTCAAACTGATGCTCATACAAGACGAACACGACGTGACAATACATTGCTGCAAGACTATGTAGTCGAAAAAACAACCGAAAATAAAATGAAACGAATGATGACGAAATGCGGAGATTATTTTATAGCACATTGGATCAAGTCATCCATGAAATAGACGCGCGTTTTAGCCATCAAAATACAAAACTATATGCTGCTGTCTCTGCTCTTCAACCTAAAAATAGCAACTTGTTGGAAGTAAGGATGGTGCAGCCTCTATTGGATTTGGTAGACCGCATAAGCATTGAAGCAGTATTTGATGTTGCTAAGACGTACGTTGCAAAATTGAACGGTGATGAGAAGACAAAGCCGACAACAACCAAACTTCATTCTGAGCATTGTGAAGCACTTAAAGGCGATGCCTACTGTACATCATTCACTGAAACTAGGAGTCACTCTCGGAGCTTCTACCGCAAAGTGTGAGAACTCTTTTTCTGTTTTGAAGACTGTCATGCGAGATTGCAGGCAATCAGTAAAGCATGCTCGCAAAGCCCATCATGTCCAACTTGCGTTTGAAAGCGACTTGACAAAAAAACTACAAACTGAATGGAAAGAAAGCGTTTTTCGACAGTTCTGTACTTCAAATCGTAGACTAAAGTTATTTTAGTTGAATTCAGCAGATTTACTTTAGTTTAAACTTTTTGATGTTCTTTGTTTCACAGTATTGGTTTCGCCCTCGTGTGTTTTTTCTTAAAAAGTTTCGTTATTTTTGAATGCGACAATGTTCTTTTTATACTTATTTAATCGTGATTCAGTGGTTACCAACAGCACGACATTATGCATTTTGATGCGTCATGTACTTAACTAACATCACCGATATTAATAGTATATTGCATTTTTTATTACCGGTAGTTCGGTGTTTTAACTTTCAAACACCATTTCTCATCCCAAGTTTACACCATTAAATTCATGAAGTCATCAAGTGTGGCAAAATTTTGAAGTTACATTATATCCTAAATTTGTCTAATCATCAACACACGATCAGTTATATCTATTTTAAGATGGTAAAAATTCGCATCGTATGCAATTCAAAACACTCTATACCTAATAATGTCTTTGCTTTAAACAAAAATACAGAATTTTCAAAATTGCTTAAGACTTGCAGCCGTACAAGATCAGTTTTAATATACAAAATTCAGTCTATTTTAGTGCCCTTTACTTTCGGCTTGTGCTCCACCACTTTGTTTGCTCTAGCGACGGCACTGAGCCAAAGTGCAAGAATTTTGGTTGAAGGCATGGCCATTTTTGCTTCTGTGGCTACACCGACTAGATCAAATTACATAGGCGCAGATATGAGCTTGACGTTATAACTGTAATTAGGAAAGGAGTCGCAATACTCGTAAGTTGTGAAATAAACCCAACATATACCAGATTGTTTCTGGGATCATATAAACCAGGAGAGTAAGACCTTTTTTGCAGACGAACCTATTTCATAGCAGTGCATGCTTACGTTGGCCAGTCAGAGTTTTTGAAGTGAACATTAGCCTAAGACTGTGAAGCTGTTATGACACAGTTTGCGAATAAATTTAGGGCTCTCTAGTATTCAGCAGAATCCACACTGAGATGAAGCAGATTTATGGAGGGTCCATTATTTTAACGCGCCTAAAGACGTAGGTTTAAAAAAACAAAAATTCCATCGTGCTGTGTTGATATTTATTTCCTCGCTTTGCGGTCAAACGTAAATTCAACTAAGCGATGTTAACTACCTCAGTCTTCGGGGTGTAAGAGCATAGAGAAAAAATGTGATACGATGATTTTTGGTAACAAAGCACAAAATTCCACTAATTTCTAAAAGTTTTTAATATTTAGTCTCCAAATATTCAAAATTCTGTGATACTGAATAAAACCAACTATTTTCTTGGTCTGCACTTTCATTTTGAGGTAAAGCTTGCATTCATTTGCATTACTTAACATTCCCCTTCCCCCCTACACAAAAATCCTAGTTGCATGCCTAAAGTGAACAAACAGCTTTTATTTTTATTACTATCCTATATCAAGCCAACTTAATTGTGCAGAATTAACCTGCTCTCATGATTCTTAAATTTACGCGTCAATTAAATCATCGAGTTTGTTGTGTTTATTGTACCTACTACAATCGATACTTTCAAAGACAGAACAATCGCAAAATTACATAACAGATGGTAAATTTATTTCAATCGGATTAATGCAAGATGCGTTTTTACCCTAGCAAACCAGCCGATAAAGCAATTTCCGCTACCACCTCATCCGTTTTTCGCTTAAGGCGATACAAAATTATTTGTACACGCATTTAGAACCACATATTCTAATTGTAGCGACTTGAAGTGCAAAGACATTAATTATTAGCTACGATAATGATGCCAATATGTTGTAGGAGGACCAAGCGTAGCGTCAACAATGTTACAGAGAGGACTGAATATAGCGTTTGGGTGGCTGAGCCAAATAACGTCAAAATGTAACTTATTTTGCCTCACTTTAAATTATATATCTACAGCTTCATATAGGGAGGTGCATGTGTGTGCGAACTTGTGGTCTGATAGTAGAGAATTGAGTGGAAAAATTACGATCTAAGTGAGGGGAGGAAGGAAGAGTGCTGGCACATATGGACTTCACAGTTTGCAAATTAGTCATATTAACAGCAACATATAACTTTTTGAAAAAGCTGATTACGTGGGCTGGAGAATGTATGCACACCAAAATATGTAAAACTTACCAAATTTGAAATATAAATATCATATATTTTTATTATGATAAATATTATGCAAAAAGTAGAATTGGGGGCGGTAGTTTTCTGCAATTACGTATTTCTTGCTTTTAAATAAAACAAAATCGTATATTCGAAAAGCTGGATAAAAAGAGAGGAATGTTTGCAAACTTTGATCTATTTTTGCGAGAAATGCGGACAAACTCACGGAGTAGAAAATATAATAACTTTGGATATAGTTTTACTGTTAGGCAAAAACGTGCAGGCTATTTCAGTAACTGATAACAGTTTCTATCCGTGCTAGATCTACCATGGATTGATGTCAAAGGTAAGGCCTATGATTTGAATCACTACGAACTTATAAACATAAACTTTTAAGCATACAAAGGCATAATTTAAATAAATTGGAAAAAAACTTAAAATTGCATCTCAAAAAAAATTAATTACTTTGCTTGAAATTAGCAAAGTAAACCTTCCGGTATCAACCGCAAAATATTTGGGGAGGCTCATGGTCTCGTTTGCTATACGCTGAAACTAGGGCGCACAGTTGCAGCCGCGAACTCGAGATTACAAATATAGGCCAATAAAATAAGAAACCACACCATCCAGATCACTGACTAACTGATTTTCATAATCGTAGAAACGATTGTTGTGTTGGTAGTGCTCTTCAAAACTCATACGCAAGAACAAAACAATAACTCAAACAATATTGAAATTGGAGCAATAAACTCCAGCAGACATTGCTAAATGACATTTTTAATAATCTCGTTGCAATGATTCTATGAAGCTTGCGTAATGCCTCACAAGAATCCAGAACAAAAAAGCTTCGAAAATATTCCGCGCTGTGAAATCACGCTTGGCCGAAACGCGGCGAGTTTTGTAACTTTTTAAATGTTGGCTGTAACGGCTGGTTTCCATTGGGCGTAGATTGCAGGCGCAGCGTGAAAAATTTGCCAAGCGAATTTGCGTGAAAACTTTCGCTGAGCGGAGCGCTCGCTCCGCGCATAAAACTAAATAAATAGACAAAGAATTTTTCACGCTGCGCCTGCAATCTACGCCTAATGGAAAGTAGCCTCAACACACTTTCAACTGCGACTGTACGCTTCGATCTTCGTTAGTAGCTCAAGGAAAACGACTTCAACAAAAATCGTTTTATGGCGAGTTATCTTATCTCCTAAAGAGTCAATTTAATTGCAAAACAATGAGTTGCATGCTAGCCTTTGTTGGAGAGTTAAATCGCCCTCCTCCCTCAAGCGATGAATTAGTGATGTGTTTTGTCATTTACTGCAAATAACATGAAATGATAATAATCACTACGCGGTCATTAGATACCATTGTTTTGATTTTGGAAAAACACTTATCGACTCCGTTTCTAGCGACACAGACCCTAATGCACCAACTGGATCATCGATATCCTTTAGTTCGTCTTCCAAACAAATAAATCTACCATGGCTAAAAAATTTTGATGAAACCTAGCCAAGTATATTGCAAATATACGCTTCGTGCTTGTTTCTTAAATTGTTTGTCGTTTGTTTCATTTACTTTAGCTTCCATACTTTACATTACTTTAGATGCTTAAGTCAATGGCCATTCACTTGCCCATACACAATAATTGATATTACCAAATTTCAACCCGCACTATTCACTTTAAGTTAGTCGTTTTGGCATCGTTTCTATTTTTGTTCATACTATATCACTTTCTTTCCAGGTAGTTTTGGGCCCAACAAAATACATGAGGTCTACTGCTGCCACTACTAGCTGCACTATCTATTAAAAAAATTTTGAACTTGCTCTAACGAGTCCTTCCCGGAAATAATTAAATTTTCTCTTTTTTGATTTTGAAAATATCATATCAAACTGCCTTTAGCATTTTTGATTAAACTTTACCGTAAACCGTGATGTCTTTAGCCTCTGAGGGTGACTCATGCCAAAAATCCAAACAAAACTTCGAATCACATTCTTGTATCTCTGATTTAAGTAATTTTTAATTTTAACGTTGCGGTTTCCTGCTAGTGTTGGCATCTGTGAAAAGTGGTTAAATAAAGGGGAGTGCAAAAGTAGGTATACAGTAGTAAAAAAAGGTAAACAATTACAATAATAACAGCACTTATTATGCAAAAACGAATGTTGCATAACATGTAAACAGAAACACATGCAATAACAAGCCTTAATCCTTCATGTACTTAAATTGGTTACCGTCGGCGTTTACACACTCCTCTAATCGAGAACGATCACTTATGCATGATCTAGAACAAAGGTCTTTATCAGCATTAATTCCCTGACAAGCCTCCAAAATGAACTAAATCATGTCTTCAACAGTGCGGGAATTGCGTGCGAAAATCTTATTCTTTACAGTTCCTCCAAAAAATAAGTTCATAGGAGTTAAATCTGGCGAGCGTGGCGGCCAGTCGATGGTACCACAGCGTCTAATCCATTTGTTGGAAAATGTTGAGTCAAGTAGTGCACGCACAGTGAAAGCAAAATGAGGTGGGGCCCATCTAGCTGAAAATAGAACCTGCATTTTAATGAAACGAAATGACTAAAAGTAGATATATTTTTATTTGGAGATATGCCGCTTTACTTCAATATAACATGCCACTAATTTTATTGATGTTACACTACTGTACACTTACTTTTGAACTCCCCTGTACATGTATGTTTTTTTTATGCAATCTTTTTCTGTTTTACAGATTATAGGGGAAAGTTGCGTAAATTGGACCCTTGCGTAAATTGGTAGGCAACTGTTTTGTGACTAATTTCATAACTTGATGCGGAAATGGTCATGTGATTTGAAATATCTTGGCAAGACTTAGAAAAAGATTTAATGTTTGTAGGCAAAGTATTGAAAATATAGGCGATCCATTGAAAAAAAATGAAGAGTATTTGATCTTATTACAGATTCTATGTTATTGACATAAAATAGAAAGGCTGGAATAGATATAAATTCAAATGAAACGTTTCTTATACCTTTGAACATTCCTGTACATTTTGCCAGAACCAAGCTTGAGTGCTAAATTGAGAAATGAGGAAAAGTGGTTACAAAGGTATCGTACTGGGTTAGTATAAAATGGACTCCAACTCCTCGTGTAAAATGAACTTGGGGTCTACTTTTACTCAGTGGAAGCCATTCATGTCACTTAATATAAAAAAGGTGTAGAGCATTTTCTTATGTTGCACATACTTTATGTAGCATTAAACGCTAACATGGCTTTAATTTTTTGTTGTACACTATTTTGCACATTTACAGGTGACTATAATATTGTTTAAATATTGCTGTTTAATTGTCGACTCGAGATACACAAAAGAATAAAGGACCTAATGGAAATGTTTTTGTATGTCGTTTTCTATGTCTTTTCCTATTGCTATGAACAAACTACAGTAATTTTCTTTGCATGACAAGTTTACAAAAATTTTTATTCAGCTAAAACCACAGTACGACTAAGAACTCCTATCCAAAATATATGCTATTTAATCACTAAATAGTAAATTTCAACCACAAATAACATTGCAGCTTGATAAACTGTGTTGAGACTGATTAAAATTCTTGCATTTTGACTGTATATCGCAGGGTCCGTTTTATATGCATGTCGTAAAATTTGGACCAGTTTGATGAAAAATAACATTATTATCAATTTTGCATCTGAACGAGTAAACATAAATGCTTCATACTACATCACAATATACCTTCGATCTACTTTTACTGATACACAAAGTAGGAAAGGAATTGGAGCTAAATTGTTGGTCTTATTGTAATTCTTGCTTAAGGGGTCCGAACAACATAACTTTTTTCTAAAGTGGATCAGGTTCGAGAAGCAGTAATCGCATTCCACATAACGAAGTTTACACACTAAAAGTATGCAAATTTTTCAATGTTCAATTTATATTTGATATAGGCCCAATGTACAACGATAAAACATCTAAAGAATTGGTAGAACTTGTGACGTAAAAAAAGTTTCAAGCAATATGGTAGCATAGTTTGCAATGGTCGAAGTGATTTTAGCCCTAGGTTAAACATGTACGAATTGAGCATTACGTAGCCATTCTCAAGTTAATTTTTTAAAAATTCCTATTCTTTCGATGTTTCATACTCTTAACTTCGTTTTCATACGTAAAGAATTTGTAAAAGTTGGAAACTAACTGAAAATATCTTCCAAACTGTTCAAGAATGTAGCGTAAGTAGAGTTTTGGTTCTATCTCAAGTTTAATTTTTTTTTGATTGAGGCGACTTATACCACCACTCAGATAATAATTTCCAACAGTAATTTAACACCTAAGTGAAGCTTGATTTCTATTAAATGCTTAATCACAATACCTTAAACCAAGCACTTCTTGATGAAGAACAGAACAGAACAGATATATTCATAGAATAACTTAATTGAGATTTTAAAATTTCTTTACTTGTCCATCACACAAAATCAATGTACTCTACTATCAAGGCGGAAAAACTGTATCGATCAATGAACCACTCAATTCTCGCCACGTTAATATTCCACAACAAAATCCATATCAAACCACCACAGAATAATACGCCATCCGCCTCTGTACTACTTTACTCTCTCTCTCTCTCTCTCTACACTCTCTTGCATTCTCTGTGTGTAATAATCTCATGGCCTTAAATATGTGAATGAGACGCAATCTAGAAAAATCAAGAACGTCATCATATGACAAAAAAAAGCACCCACTAATAAATTACGTCATATCGGCAATCGAAAACTTTCGAGAATGAAAAGTGCATTCTAGGTCAGTCTTAAACGTAATCCTGTAATATGCCATTGTATCTTTATAAGGCGTGCTACAATACAAATCTTAATTCAAAAAAAAAGGTTTTGCTAAAGCAACCGAGATATAAAACCAAGTTTAAAATCGAGACAGTTCTAGATTCACGAATAAAATAATTGCAGCAGAACCAAAGCGACGAATTACTGAGACTACATACAATAACTATTCTAACAAAGCAAATTTAGTTGTTCGTGACATACGACCCCCTATGAATGTCATAAAAATATTATTAAAACCACGAAGAACGAAATTTGCGAGTTCAATCGACTACTAAAATCCTCAAACAATATATTCTTCACATGCACAAAATAAATTCGATTACCATATCTCACACATATCTATAATTAAACACAGCATATACAATACACATTAACACAGCACAATTAGTTCATCACATGACAGAGATAATCAGCCGCTTTACTACCCTTCACAGTAATATCTTATATTATTATCATACCCTTATAAGGCAAGGGTCTATCGCATTATGCGGTCTTTCTGATATTTGTTTTTGTTTATACATGCTAAGGGCTGGTAATCAGTTTGTAAAATAAACGGTTTGCCAGCTAAGTATAGCCGGAGCCTCGTTTTGCCTCACACATTACCCAAACCAGGGTCGTAACTACCGCCGGAGAAGCCAATGCAATGCATCGGGGCCCAACGCGAGGGGGCCTTGCATTGCTACATTTTATTGTAAAATATTTTCGTTGAAAGCTCAAGTAAACTTATCATTGTTAAATGTCACAATGCTTCAATAATTTTAATTTATTTGAAGCATTTCTTAATATATTTAAAGTTTCGATTATGACGTATTCGTTTTTAATGTGACGTATTCATGACGTAATCGGTACGCTACTCCAACTCAAGTCTGTTTAGTAAAATAATTTTAAGCTATAATGATTATATACCATCATATTTATCCGCTTTATTTTACCTTGTAATTGTCAATAAGTTTTGCTTTGTCGTCATCATACCTAATGCCACGTGATGGTTTGAAGATAATTCTACAACTTTCCACCATAGCCAGTTACTTAATAGTATTACATGTTACATAACTTGTTTACCAACCTTTGAACTCGGGGTTTGGTGACGTAACAGTAACTCTCTGGCTGGCTTATATCATCGTAAAATATTTAAAATCCACATTGTTGTTAAAGCAAGCAACCTTTATAAATTAAAAGTCATTTTAATTCGTAAAACATCTTAAAATTTAAACGTTTTCGACTTTCATAAAGCCCTTTTTAAGAATTAAGCCTGTAAATGTGACGCAGTAAATTAAAATAATCAACGATAATTTTAAATAATACACATTATGAAGATACAGCACTTCTAATGGCTGTAAAAACGTAGCCAACTTTAAAATAAATAATAGCTGAGAGAGATCGGATGCAAAAACCTTTAAGCTCATCAAAACCAGGACCAAAGCCTTACAGAAATGGCAAGATTCCCAAAAATATGCAAAAATCCAATATGGAATGTTATGTTACAAATACGTGCAGTAAGTAAAGTTGTTGTAAAAGTTTTGTTAATATATGTTTAGCAAAAACGAAGCTCCACTTACATAGCATTGATTATTAAAGCTAGGGTTATGACGTTTTATAAGCAAAGCTTCATGAATTTTTGCTTCATAATTTGAATTACATTTATTTAATTTGGTGAAAGAATTAATGTTATATTGTAGATTAGAGCACGTGGGGCCTGACAAAATGTGATCCCTAATTGCGCTTTTTCTTGAATCTGCTAAATTCAGATGCTCCTTCACTCTGGTAATCAAATGTCGGGAAGACAAACCATGGTATGTCAAGTCTGTATTACACGAACAAGTAAATTTATAAACAACATTTGAGCATAGAGGCAAAAGCGCTTCTGATTTTAGTGGAAAATGTTGTCCTACTTTGTTTGTGCGATACAGAGGAAGCAGCTCTACATCAAATTGTTTTAAACACAATAGAGAAAGAGCTTTCACAAAACGGATTAACGCTTCACCAACATACGGAACAAAAAATAGGACATAACTGCAGGTTATTTACCACACTTATTTCATCAACAGCTATATCATCAAGTTTAGCTTTAATTTTGGTATAAATTTTATAAAAAAAAACAAGTCGGATAGTTATTATCATAAAATATGCGCTTCAACCTTCCAATCTCGACTTCAAATAAAAATACTGGCTGGAACAAATAGATATAGTTCGATTAGTTGGCACAGTACAAGACTCGATTTCCAAACATTTAGACATACAGTATTACATTAAAGTTTAACAAAATGCCAGTATTAGTCTCTTTTCGCCACACACTTAGATCTAATTCATTTTCTCGAATTTGAACATAAACATCCAAAAACGGGAGAGCCTGCATTGATTTTTCTATGGTAAACTGCATGTTTGAATGTTGCTTATTTGACAGATTCAAAAATTTGGGTATCAATAAATTGTCATCGAAAATTACAAAAATATCATCCACATATCGCAAATAAATTTTAGGGTAAAAACCATTTGTTTTATTGAGAAGCTTATTTTCTAAATTTGCCAAGAAAAAGTTTGCTAATGTGGTTCCAAGAAGTGACTCCATTGCTACTCCGTCAATCTGTTTAAATAATTGACCAATGTACAGAAACAAACATTCTTGAGTTGCCAATTTTATAAGCTTGATGAAAGCATACTTTTCCATTGGTGGTTTGTTCGGATTGTTTTTGTCAAATAGATATTTTGTTATGATTTGAGTGGTTTCTTCCAGTGGTACGTTGTGGAAAAGTGAAACTACATCAAAGCTAGCCAAAATTTGATGTAATTGAACTTTTTCTTGTTTTAATTTTTCAATAAAGTGATTGATTGATGACAATATGTATTTATCAAGAATGGAGGGTTTAATAACGGAATCCAAAAATTTTGCAAGTTTATATTCAGATCTTTCAATCATGCTTGCTACGGGCCGTGCTGGATTATTTATTCATGGACTTTGATTGGCCCATACAATTTTCCCGGTTTACTACCTGTGACTATAAGGCTCTGCATAATATCCTTGTCGACGTTCTTTAAATATTTTCGAATAAAATATTCAATTGATTTTTCTTTTGATATCACTGGATGAAGTTTATTCGGTTTTATCATCACCTTAGAAAACTTTGTTTTATCTGAAATGATTTGCTCTTGCTTTGAATTATAATCGTCTCTGTTTAGAATAGAAATTCCGTTTCCTTTGTCCTCCTTGCAAACTCGGAGGCTTCTATCCTTTGAAAGTGAATTCAAACAGCAATGCAAAGCAATTTTGTTTCTAGAAAAACATGTTCGCTTGGCACTGTCAGTAAATTTTGCACATATAAATTTCAAATTGTCTTTAAATTCATCATCAATCACAATAGATTTCTTTCTTTTGATGCTGTACATACACTTTTCAATGCCAACTTTAAATTCATCTATCTTTAACTTTTTTGGCAAAATGCGATGATTGAACCAAATTGTAAGGCCTCTTTCTGTTTTATATCTAGCTTTTTACTACTGAGATTAGTGACTGATTCTGGGCATCTTGCTCGTTCTTTCTTCCAAAGATTAACCAGTTTTTTGTTATGTATTGCCAAAATTTGCAGTGCAGAAGATTAAAAGAATCTAATTAATAATGCAATCCAGCAATCTTTTTCAATCAAGGTGACTTCGGATGAAATTTGTTGCTTCACACTACGAAACGTGCTTTCTGCAATTCTAAGTTCTCTATTGGTTTCTTTTAGTTTTTTGCTTAAAACTGATTGAAATAAGTAGTCTGGTTTTTTATAAATACTCAAACTAGGGGTTCAAACTTCAAAAATCGCGGGCAAATTTTCGAATCCAAACAAGTTTCAAAATAATTAACGTCCAACTTCAGTTTCACAAACTTCAAGCCTAATCGTTCATTATTCCGAAATAAACTCACCGAGAATTCCTCTTTTTTTGCTTACTGAATGATACAACTTTGGCAGAGAGGTAGAACATTTTAAAATCAAACTGTTGTTGAAGCAAGCAACTTCAACAAATTAAATAAATGTAATTCAAATTATGAAGCAAAAATTCATGAAGCTTTGCTTATAAAACGTCATAACCCTAGCTTTAATAATCAATGCTATGTAAGTGGAGCTTCGTTTTTGCTAAACATATATTAACAAAACTTTTACAACAACTTTACTTACTGCACGTATTTGTAACATAACATTCCATATTGGATTTTTGCATATTTTTGGGAATCTTGCCATTTCTGTAAGGCTTTGGTCCTGGTTTTGATGAGCTTAAAGGTTTTTGCATCCGATCTCTCTCAGCTATTATTTATTTTAAAGTTGGCTACGTTTTTACAGCCATTAGAAGTGCTGTATCTTCATAATGTGTATTATTTGAAATTATCGTTGATTATTTTAATTTACTGCGTCACATTTACAGGCTTAATTCTTAAAAAGGGCTTTATGAAAGTCGAAAACGTTTAAATTTTAAGATGTTTTACGAATTAAAATGACTTTTAATTTATAAACAACAATGTGGATTCAAAAAATAATAATTTAAGCAAATTTAGTATCTTTTCTGACAAATTTTTTTCGCTTCATTTAAATAGGTAAACTCGTAATTTGTGCTGTAAATGTCAGCGTTTTGTTGTGTTTCTGTTTTGTCTGTGTGGTAAGATTTAGTAAGAGGATGCGTCATTTGGCGTCAATTGCGGCGGTGCTGCTGGCGGTGCTTTACACTAATTCTAACTCTAACTCTAACCTTAACCCTAGCCCTAACCCTAACTCTAACCCTAATCCTAACCTTAAGTAAGGGAGCTAGCCTACAGTAGGTTTACGGACACTAATTTTATGTGAAGGAGGTCTGAGGGAGCTAGCCCTAGTTCTAATTTTATTTGGAGAAGCTAACCCTAGGTCCGAGAGGTTATTCTAGTTCTACACCTACACAAGAAAGATAATTTTACGCAAGGAAGCTCATCTTATGTGAGGCGGCTAACGCTAGTTTTATATGAGAGAGCGAACGCTAGGTCTGAGGGAGATAACTTTAGGCCTAATTCTATCTCCAACGCGACGTTAAGTTTGCTAGCTTGTGGAATAAAAAGTTTGTTGGGGTGCAATTCTTACCAGCTCATAATAGCATTAGAATTGTCCTATGTGAAGTTATTGCACAATAATTATGTAAATTTTATACGTTGTTTGCTGGGATATCGCGCAATCCTTATCTCTGTATGGCAGTATAAAACTTATCTAACATGAGGTCATATAATATTGCATCAAGGACTCGTATTTCCGGTACAATTGTTTGCTGGGATATGTCGCAATGACGTTATAGCGAAGCGGTGGGAAAAATACCAGCAAAATGCAGCGTCGCTCTTGGAACTGTCCAAAGCATACGGTGTTGAGGCAAATACTAGCTGTTTTTTTATATTTTATGGTTAAGACTGGTCAAACTCTGTAGCATATTTGTTTTCAAAAATGTTCACAGGTTTTATAACAAAAAGATTTATCAATTTAGCTGTTTTAAAGCTATTCCAGTGCACTTCCACTAAAATATAGATTTATAAAAAAAAACTATTTTAAAATAATATTTTTATAATATTTTAAAAAATTATTTTTATAAAAAACTAAACTATTTATAAAAAAACTATTTTAAAGCTATTCAACCCAGCCTCTAAGGTTGTTCAAATCAGAGCAGCCTTGGTGCCGGTCCCAAGCCCGGATAAATGGGGAGGGTTGCGACAGGAAGGGCATCCGGCATAAAACCTAGCCAAATGTTTTCAATGCGCGTCGTATCTGACTTCATACCGGATCGGTCGAGGCCCGGGATAACAACGACCGTTACCAGTGACTGGGCACCAAGGGCCACTGGCGGACAGGCTACTTGGATGCAAAGAAGAGGTGGAAAGCAATGGAGAAGAAAGAAGGAGAGAAATGAAGAGAGGAAGAAAGCTAAGAAGATCAAGCTGAAGGTTGCAACATTAAACGTTGGAACCATGACCGGTAAAGGAAGAGAAGTGGCGGACCTTATGGAGCGAAGAGGGGTGGACATACTGTGTGTGCAGGAAACTCGCTGGAAGGGGAAGAAAGCAAAATGCATAGGTGGAGGATATAAAATGTGGTACTGTGGAAGTGAAAATAAAAAGAATGGCGTGGGAATCATATTGAAAAAGGAGCATCTGGACAGGGTAGTGGAGTTGTGGAGAGTAACAGACAGGATAATATGCTTGAAGATGGAAGTTGATGGTGTTATGTTGAATGTTATCAGTGCGTATGCGCCACAGGTGGGGTGCATACGTGAAGAAAAGGAAGCATTTTGGCTGGATCTAGATGAGACAGTGGAAAAGATACCAAAGAATGAAAGAATTGTGGTGGGAGCAGACTTGAATGGGCACGTAGGAGAAGGGAATAACGGTGATGAAGAATGCATGGGCAGACATGGATTGGGGAAGAGAAATAACGAAGGACAAGCAGTGGTGGATTTTGCTAAGAGAATGGAACTAGCGATCACTAACACCTACTTTGTAAAGAAACCAGCACACAGAGTCACCTACAACAGTGGCGGACGCAGTTCGCAGGTGGATTACATTATGGTAAGAAGAAGAAGAATCAAGGAGGTGGTGGATACAAAGGTTATTGTCAATGAAAGTGTAGCAAAACAGCACAGATTAGTAGTAAGTGCAATAATCATCTGGACGAAGTGGAGGAAAGCACCAAAACCAGTGAAGAGAATAAAATGGTGGAAGCTGAAAGACTTCAAAGTGAAGAATAAATTTAAAATGGAAGTGATTAAAAGCGGAATACTTGGTGGAAAGGAAGACTGGCAAAGAGTAGCTGAGGTGATACGGAGCGTTGCCAGAATGGAATTGGGTGAAACATCAGGAAAAATTAGCACGGCAGGTAGACGGGAGACGTGGTGGTGGAACCAGGAAGTCCAGGAGAAACTGAAGGATAAGAGAAATGCTAAAAAGGTATGGGATACCATCAGAGATGATGCAAGCAAGTTGGCCTATAAAACTGCAAGAAAACAAGCTAAGAGAGAAGTGGCAAAGGCAAGAAACAAGGCATACGAAGAACTGTACGAAAAACTGGAAACAAAGGAGGGGGAAAATGAGTTGTTTAAGATAGCAAAGCAGAGAAACAGACAAAGCAAGGATGTACAACAAGTAAGAGTAATCAAGAGTAACACTGGAGAGATACTGATGGAAGAAGAGAAAGTGAAACAGAGATGGAAGGAATATTTTGACGACCTACTCAACCAGGAAAACCCTAGAGAGAGAAGAGAAATGAAAACAGAAGAGACAAAAAGGGACGTGGAAGATATATCTGTAGAAGAAATCAGGACTGGGTTGAGGAAGATGAAGAAGGGAAAGGCGCAAGGACCTGATGACATACCAGTGGAAGTATGGATCGCTTTAGGGAATAAAGGTGTGGAGTTTCTAGTGAACTTTTTTAATAGACTCCTACGAGGGGAGAAGATGCCAGATGAATGGAGGAAGAGCGTCCTTGTACCTTTGTACAAAGGCAAAGGAGACATCAAAGAATGTGGAAACTACCGAGGAATCAAGTTGATGAGTCACTCTATGAAACTGTGGGAGAGGGTAATAGAAGCAAGGATAAGAAAGGAGGTGATGATTGGTGAGCAACAATTTGGGTTCATGCCAGGAAGAAGTACCACCGATGCAATCTTCTGTTTGAGGATGCTGTTGGAAAAGTGGAATGAAGGGCAGAAGGCGGTGCACTGTGCCTTTATTGACTTGGAGAAGGCATACGACAGGGTACCCAGAGAGGAACTGTGGGAATGCTTGAGGTTAGCTGAAACATCAGAGTGCTATGTAACGATTATTAAGGACATGTATGACGGAGCGACAACAACTGTGAGAAGTGCAGCAGGGTTGACTGAGGAATTCAAGGTAGGTGTTGGACTTCACCAAGGCTCAGCACTCAGCCCATTCCTTTTTGCCATCATCATGGACAAGCTGACGGAGGACATCAGGAAGGACGCACCATGGGATATGCTGTTTGCAGACGACATAGTGCTGTCTAGGCAAAATTGCAGGGAGCTAGAGGATGATCTGGAGATGTGGAGAAATGCGCTGGAGAGAAGAGGCCTGAAAGTGAGCCGAAGCAAGACCGAGTATTTGAAGGTTGGGGATGTGGATGATGGAGAAGAGTTGAAGCTGCAAGGAGAAAAGCTAAAGAGAGCAAAAAATTTCAAATATCTGGGTTCAACAATTAGTAGTGATGGACGATGTGAGGAAGAAGTGAGGAGAAGGATCCAAGCAGGCTGGATAAATTGGAAGAAGGTGTCTGGAGTTCTGTGCGACAGGAAATTATCAGCAAGAGTTAAGGGTAAAATGTACAAGAGTGTTGTCAGACCAGCCATGCTTTATGGAATGGAAACGGTGGCAATGACGGAAAGACAGGTAGGAAAAATGGAAGTTGCAGAGTTGAAAATGGTGAGATGGGCACTGGGAGTGACAAGAAAGGACAAAATAAGAAACGAATACGTGAGAGGGACTGCAAAGATCGCAAAGCTAGGAGACAAACTTCGTAATGCAAGGCTACGCTGGTATGGCCACGTGAAAAGGAGAGAAGAAGGCTACGTGGGAAAAACGATGATGGAGATGGCGGTGCCAGGTAGAAGGAAAAGAGGAAGGCCAAGGAGAAGGTGGATGGATTTGGCAAGAGAAGACATGGAAAGGGTTGGAGCTAAGGAAGGAGACGAAGTCGACCGGGAGAAGTGGAAAATACTTTCGCGCTGTGGCGACCCCGAATAGGGAGAAGCCGAAAGAAGAAGAAGAAGAAGAAGAAGAAGCTGTTTTAAAGCTATTCATAAGATTTCTCCATTACGTAATTACTGTACAATGCCAGCGTTTGAGATAGACACTGTAGCCTGTATCATTATTCAATTCAAGAAGTATATTTATCAATCGAAACTAAAAATTTGTATAAACGCGTAAAATGTATTTTCGTGCAGTCACTTGACAAGCAGACGGCAAAAAGACCATGAAATCATCAGAATCAATTGCCACGCCCATCGTGAGACAACAAAATATACAAACTTTAGCAATAACAAATCGAAAAGCAACAGTAAAAAATATAGTTTTTAAACAGAATTATCACCCACAAACATTTTCTTCATTCACTTCATTGGTCCAAAACCGTTCTATAATGAGACAAAACTAATTGATCTGCGCCATGTAAAGTTGATGGTTTTTAAACATGACTTCAGACCAAGAATCAGCTGTTACTTTACAGTCAAAAGTTTTATTTGCTACTTAAACAGTCTTGAGTTCGGTTCTACATAACAGCGTTTTGTGTGGTACTCAAAGGCTTTCGTAAGCAATGCTTGTATAGACTTATTATGCAAAGGCTCGTGTGATCAAGTCTATTTTTGCGTAGACTTATTATGCAACGTTACAAATTTTACATTGCCAGCTATCAGTTAAAAGGCAAAAATTTTACTCAATCTACTAAACAAGAGACATCATTTACCAACATTACGTAGATCTTATGTCACAAATTAAGAATTAAAACAAAATTATTTCTTTAGACTAGTTGTATCAATAATTTGACCACTTTATAGAAAAACCATAAATTTTTGGAGCGTTAGCAGAAACACAACAGATCAATAAAACTTCTTTTATCTTAAGCCAATACAGGAACATTTTGTCAGCGAAATAGGTGAAGATTTATGTTTACCTTTTGTCAGCGAAGCATTGTGCACAGATCGTTTCAATAAGTTTTACAACCTTGCTTGAAATAATTCACCGAGCATTGAATTTGCAATCCTAAATAGGTTTTATACAGCATTTCAAAACTATCATTATTTTTGAATGTTTAAATTTTACTTTTCTCATTTTTCGTAACACATCATTGCAGATAATCACTAATAAACATTAAAGATAATTTAAGACACAGGTTTATCGCATCATTCCTTCACTTCTCTTCATTCTTTTGCACTTTTTGATGTTTAATTTTATCTACCATTATTGTTCCTCCTGTTGAAAGTCTTTTATTCTTCTCTCGAACGCTGTTCTTAACACACAATCACAGTTTAAAATGTGTATAAGCCATCATCTTTTCCTGATATAGGTTAATAGTTTTGGTGTTTTATTAACAAAATTTAGGACTTTTTGCATTTTTAACTATACTCTCTCAACTGTTAGATCTGCGACTTAAGAGAAATTTTTGTAGTCAACCTCTTTGGTCATTGTCAGATTCAAAACTTCCTTGAACAATTTTCGTTATACCAAATATGAAACGTCATGAATCATGCTTAATGTATCATCACGCAATCGCTAACCACGTGATATACAAGTAAAAAGGAAATGGATCGTTTTGCTGAAATGCAAAGAATTACGGAAGATGCTAACATTAATTGACGTCGCAAGAGGATAGTTTTTTAAACGATAAGCTGCCTGAAGCTGAGACGTCGTAAATTATAGTGCGTAACACATTTTTGCATGACCGACAAGCATGCAGTAGATCATGTTATCACCAATTTGAACTTATTCTCTGAAGAGAACGATGCACACAGTGAATCAGCGAGGGAAATACACCACATGCTGGTGCTCTTCAACACAGTCGTATATACACAAAACAATTGCCGCTGATTACTAAGGGTGATCTAACAAGGTGATTTGAAGAAAAATATATGTAAATTTGACGTCTTTTTTAGTTGAAATAGCTTTAAAAGATTTGAAATCTCAGTTTTAAATATAAATTGTTACAACAACTAGATTATTAATGCTATGATTTAACTTAGATTAATTAATACAATATACCATATTAATCCCAAACATTTTAATGCTTGAGCTGACTAGTAAAAAATCGATTATTACTTTCAAGCTCATAAAACTTAATAATATTTTACCTCAGAGCCGACATGTTGAAACTGAAAAAAATTCTCTTATACGACCAATTTTTCTCTGTATATAGCGGTTACACAACTTATTCTTTTAGCTACTTTTAATAAAAACCTTAACATTTTGAGCTTATTCAGCTTCCATCACACATTGTTGAGTTATCAGTGTTGCTTCTAATCCAAACATCACAACCTTGCAACAGATTTGAAAACTTTATCGCTTGTTTTACTCATATCTTTTTCATTACGTATTTCTGTAGTAATATTTTTCTCCACCCACACAATTCTGCTTAAACCTTCTTAATCGCTCTGCCACAATTATTATTTTCTGGAATTATTTATTCCAAATACTTGAACTTACTTGTTTTTCTGAATTTGATGTCATGTAATTTTATTGTCGTTCTATAGTCCTGTAAATTAACACACAGGTATAACATTTTGTGTCAACTGAAACTCGTTAAATGTAAATTGTTAGAAATTATTTAAGTCAAAATTTTCAAAAATTTATCAAAACACGACAACTTTTTGTATATAAAATCATCAAGTAACAAATTTTAACAGTTTTTGGTCTGTTTATCCATGTAAAATAATGTGAACTTACAATTTCTTTTCTCAACTCTCATATAAATGTTTTTACTCAGCCCTAAATTTACAGCTGTTATCAGTTTTATCGGAAAAAAAACCCGAGATTGTAGTTTATCAAATATTTCATCAGCCTTTTTTCATCTAAAATCAAGAATTAGCAACCACACTCACAGCTTTTTACAAAGCGTTCGCTATCAACCATAGAATGTGCCAAACTCATCAACTCTTGCAAAGCTTCAACTTTAGCTAAACATCCCATTTTTAACTCTTTTTTTGATGTTGACTAAAAACACCACCAATAAAAAAGATGTGTACTTGCAAAGATTTGCAATTTTTAAAACTTACATGTGCTTACAAAGCAAAAAAATTTGTCTGTACACCAATTTAAGCCTTCAAACTAAACGTCACTACCACTTATACGCATTCACAAAAGATAAAGAACCTCAACTTCATTGGTAATTTAACTTTAACAGGTTTTTGTCGCGTAACTCTACAACTAAAAGTTCACAACACCTCGTATACACGTTATTAAACAAAGATTTTCCATTTAATTGATCTCATTTCATAAGTTTTAAGTAACAACCTTTTCATTATGCATTAAGACAACTTCAATACTCGCGTATTGGCAACTATAACCTACAAGTCAAAAATTAATAAATCTAGGCCTATAAACTTATCTCATTTCTATGCGTTCTCTTAGTAATCGTTTCTAATCGCCGCAGCTACAAGCTTTAACTCTGTAGGAAAACCAATGCTGATGTAACTTTGCATCTAGCGATACTTTCAGCAAAATACGACAATAATTACCGATATGATCTGCATAAATGCAAAAACTTTGTACGTGCTGGCTTATTATAGCCGCCGTTTAGTAATTGTAGCGGCTATAGGATTTTGAGTGACTTGTGGAGCCTCACACGGATTAGATTGTTGTTCTGTTTATTGTTGGCAGAACTTGTACCGTTTTCTAAAACAAAATACAAATTTCAGCGCATTAGATACGATACAATATTATAACTGATAATTACTATTGATATGGGGAATCGAAACTGAAGTGAGGATTTAAGCGGGAAACATTATACTTAGCAATAGACATTTACGCATGAAAATTGACAGCATCATAAAACAATCTGAGATAAACGCAATATTCACTTACCGGCAATTCCGACAGTCACTTTGATTGATTTGATTTGACAAATTTTGTATTGCAGTTGGCACTAACAAATATTGACCTGACTAAACAAGCAATACCACGGTAAAACAGATCATCATTGAATTCAAGGCTACAACTAATGTGACACTTTGAAATTAAACACTGCTGAACTTTAGAAACAAAAAGCTAATTTGAACTAAAGCGCACCAAAGCGAATTGTAACGGCAGTGCTGATTACACAATACACGAAGAAGAGACGCGTTTTATTTGCGGGCTGGGTAATTTGAATTATTGTGGGCAAGGCGTTACATATGTAGACTTTACAGGCGGTGTAGAGTTATTTGAGGTAAGATTAAATGACGATGGCTCGAATCCCGAGTGTATCAAAAATTTAGGCAAAGTTTGTTTGGCGCTTACACTTATTTTTGTCAAATGTTTTAGAGTTCTACCTTTCTTACTAGACGTTGCGCTTTTAGCGTTTTATCCTAGTTGATTTTAACACAAAAACTGTTAATTATTTGAAAAATAACTTTTTTTTCTCACTGTGCAATCAAAATTTCTATTACCTCTATACCTAGTTTAATACTTAATAATATAAACGTACAAGGTATTTTCCGAAATTTACCCTAATTTCTTTCCAAGTATTGACTCGCAAATGCTACCCATCAACAAAATCTAAACCCATTACCTCTTATTTTCAAAAAATTTTTATAAACTTCGAAATCTTTTATTGAATAAACATCATACTTGTGTTATTATGGCTACTATTACTTTCATATTTGGAGAACAAATGTTTTAATCACCGCCAGTCACAAAGATGTAACAAAAATGATGCCTCGTTTAGGATAATTCTTTAAAATTCTGTACAGTACATTTTATTCGTTTCAATCAAAGATGCTATTTGTAACATCATTTGAATGTAATTACGACAAAAAGTATAGAAATCTTTGTAAATGTTTTTACAAGTTCCTATCACTAAGCACAACTTCAATCAAAATACCAAATATATTCAGAATTACATCCACTCTTCATCGCGTTTAAATTTCAAACTCAGTTATATGCCATTAATATACAAAATATGTAAGTTTATCAGCAAATCTAAAATCTTTTTTACATTTTTCACCAAACGTCAAAATTACATCTTTTATGAAATACCTTGCTTTTTTATATGACAAAAAATCTAAACTTAAGATTTACCAGATAATTTTAATTTCCTCCAAATTTCTTTTCACTATGTCCATCAAACTTGCGACGGTTAAGATTAACACACTTGATTTCAAAACAAAATTTATAAACTTACAATCTGCTTACATCCATTAGTTAAAAATTTTCATGTAATTACTCTCATGACATATTGAACTAATAATCTTTAACATTTTTAATAACTTTTAGATACAAAAAGTCAAACATATGATTAACACATTGAGTGCCGCGTGACCCACCGGTGGGTCAGAGTGCATTATTTTTCATGCACGATTTGTTACCTCAGCGCTTTAACACAGGAATCTGTAGTTTGGTCTGAGGCACTTCAGTTACAACAAAATTCTTCACACACATTTATTAATAACAATTTTAATCCAACATTGAGAAAGATTGCAACATTACACAGCTGGTGTGTAATCAAGTTTTTCAGTCACTGAAGTAATAGTCAATGCTACTGTAGGTAAATGTTTCAGCGCAGTTTACATTTAATGGTGCTTTGCAAAACAGTCCATGCAGAATGCAGGTTGACCTTGGCAATCTTTGCAATAGGTTGACACTTTTTTAGCTTTTTTTCCAGCTTCTTCTCGCATGCCATTCTTTTTTATTTCAGAATAGCAACCAGAACATCTTATTCTTTTTAGGCGATTCTTGCAATCCCTTTCTGAGTATTTTTCTAGGTGATGATGAGGAAGAGTTGATACTGCTGAAGAACGGCTAGAACGTGTTGCTTGAGTAACGTTTTTGTCTTGGAGGTGCTTCATTTCTGCCAGAAAATAAATGAGATCATGTCTAAACTTGGCGATTTGTGTTTTTTGGTTACCTCGTATTTCATTGTAAATAATTAAAGCATTTACTACTGCTGTGTTCAGCAAAAATTCGAAGCCAATTTTATGATACCACCTGACTGTTTTTCGAAGCGGTGTGAAGTAGCTTGCCATTTGATCGGAGATGTCATTCCCTGCTTTCCTTTATTATAACACCTAATAATTTCTGGTTTCATGTCTTTTTCATTACATCTGTTCTTTCTTCCTGTATCGACCATCTTCAGATCATGTTTGGTCGAAAGCATTAGCACTTCACGCTTGCTTCTCCATTTTGCGACTACTGTACCATCTTCATTCTCGCGTCCTACAACTTCCTCTTTTTTCAAATGAGCATCAGCTACAGCTTTTGGATTGCTTGCTCTGTTTCTCCGAAGGGTACCAACGAGATGTGTTTAGTTTTCCAGCAGCATTTTTGCCAAAGCCACTGATGTATAGTAATTATCAGTGGTAACTGTTCTTCCCATTTTCAAGTACTGTTCAGCTAAATCCAAAACAATTTGGGTACTATGGATGGCAGTTGCAGTAGGTCGACCTCTCGACGCATAGCCATCTTTTCCAGCATAAACATGGCTCGTGTAAGTGTATCCTTCTGGATCACGAAGTTTGTAGATTTTAACACCATACTTATGCGCTTTACCGGGATTATATTGTCGGAAGATCAAGCGACCCCTCCATGGCACCATTGTTTCTTCAATTGCAATAGTTTCACCAGGCCTCCTGCATTTTGTAAAGTTCTTTTCCAAAATTTCAAGTAACTTTCTAACTTTTGATAATCGATCATCAACAGCTTCTCCTTGGTTGTCCACAAAATGAACAAATCTGAGCAGTAGTTGAAACCTATTTCTATTCATTATTTCAGGAACAAAATTGTTCTTGTAAAAGGAATCTTTGCTCCAATACGAATAAATGGTTGGTTGTTTTACAATACCCATGTAGAGCACAATAGCTAAAAATTTTTTATTTCTGCTTTATCAGTGTTTTTCCATTTTTTCAAGCGAGAGCTTCTTCTAATTGGCCGAATCATCAAGGTCTGCTGCGCATTCAAATTAGTTTGTTCCGCAATTAGATTGTAAACATTATCGGTTACCATCATTGAATATACGTCGATAGGTTCCACTGTCGATGCTGACATCCCACTAAATCCGTAGATGCCACTGTCATCGGTAAACACAAACTGTTTCTGATAACTACCGTTAACAGTAGACCATAGGGGCCAACCATCAAAAACGCTGCTTCCTTGATCATCATCATCTGAGTTTTCAGGAGATGTTTCAACAAAATCTGATTCAAACAAATCGCTGGAAGACAACTCGGAAGGACAGTAAGAATCCGATTCTTCACAAGATATAACTTCACATTCTTCTTCAGATTCACTGCTAAAAAGCTCAGCAGAATTTTGAGGATTACGTGACCCATAAAAACTCCTTGCATTCATCACTAGTACCTACTTTTAGTATTGTACAAATGTATAATGAATAGATACAAATAATGTTACCTATGTAATCAAAAATTTAATTAATAAACGTGACCCACTGGTGGGTCACGTGGCACATAAACAATTATCTTTTTACTTGTGTGCCACGTGACCCACCGGTGGTCACACAACGTGAAGAAAAAAACAAGGTCGTTTCAAGGTTAGTATAAAGCAACAATAACATCTGAATCAAAATTTCTAAAAAAAACTACTCCAAATGCAATGGCACCATAGTACAGGGCACAAAAAAAACAAAATTGCATCTTGGCACTCAACGTGTTAAGGCGTGCATTAAACTTTCCATCTTCATCAAAATTCAAATTCACACAGCTTTAAGGCAAGCTGATACAAAACATGCAAACTAACAATCACGAAAATTCTGTTGCATTCATACTTAAAGCTTGCATCAAACGCTGAATTTTAAAACTATTTCCGTATTATATGTAATAAATAAAACAAAATTTCAAGTTTTTTTCAATTCTAAGGCGTCAGTTATCGCACAATAACCTTGGCACTGTTATTTTAAGTGCAAAACAAAAATCGTGAACAGTGATGTAATACTTTTCAACTAGTAAGCATTTTTTACATTATTTTCCCTGCCAAGTTATAAATCTATTATATTTGTTGTATTTAATTCAAATTCATTTGTCACAAAAGATTGCTAGTTATTGTGTCTACTCTGCAATTTTTGATGGGACGTAACAAAATTTAATTGAGACATCAAATAAATGCTGCATATGTCACGGTTATGTCGGATTGTCAGCGCGTGACCACAACACAGCAAAGTGTCAAATTTTCTATAAAACCAATTGGAATAAAGCAAATTATCAATATTATACAAGTGTAAATGTAAACATCTTTTAAATTGTTTAAAATTTTTTAAATTAAATGCAACTTTGACAGGTTTTTGTGGATTTCTTCTTCTTCTTCTTCTTCTTCTTTCGGCTTCTTCCTATTCGGGGTCGCCACAGCACGAAAGTATTTTCCACTTCTCCCGGTCGACTTCGTCTCCTTCCTTAGCTCCAACCCTTTCCATGTTTTCTCCTGCCAAATCCATTCACCTTCTACTTGGCCTTCCTCTTTTCCTTCTACCTGGCACCGCCATCTCCATCATCTTTTTTCCCACGTAGCCTTCTTCTCTCCTTTTCACGTGGCCATACCAGCGTAGCCTTGCATTCCGAAGTTTGTTTCCTAGCTTTGCGATCTTTGCAGTCCCTCTTACGTATTCGTTTCTTATCTTGTCCTTTCTTGTCACTCCCAGTGCCCATCTCACCATTTTCAACTCTGCAACTTCCATTTTTCCCACCTGTCTTTCCGTCACTGCCATTGTTTCCATTCCATAAAGCATGGCTGGTCTGACAGCACTCTTGTACATTTTACCCTTAACCCTTGCTGATAATTTCTTGTCGCACAGAACTCCAGACACCTTCTTCCAATTCATCCAGCCTGCTTGGATCCTTCTCCTCACTTCTTCCTCACATCTTCCATCGCTACTAATTGTTGAACCCAGATATTTGAAATTGTTTGCTCTCTTTAGCTTTTCTCCTTGCAGCTTCAACTCCTCTACATCATCCACATCTCCAGCCTTCAATTACTCGGTCTTGCTCCGGCTCACTTTCAGGCCTCTTCTCTCCAGTGCATTTCTCCACATCTCCAGGTCATCCTCTAGCTCTCTGCAACTCTGCATAGACAGCACTATGTCATCTGCAAACAGCATATCCCATGGTGCGTCCTTCCTGATGTCCTCCGTCAGCTTGTCCATGGTGCGTCCTTCCTGATTGTCCTCCGTCAGCTTGGATTTATTGATGTTTAAAATTACTAAGTAGTTAGTCAAATATTTATATTGCTAAACCACTAAACTATTTTGAAAATTTTTTATTTGCAGCAACGTTGGTAAGGAGTATGAGGTTGGAGGAGTACTGCTGATCATGTAGACAATGGTACTACCTCTACTTTTCCTGCATTCCTCCAATTCTTTGCAATAAATATTGACAATTTCATAAAAACTTATTAACGTTGTATTTGATTGTAAAAATTTCAAATAATCTAAAATTACATTTTACGCGTTTATACAAATTTTTAGTTTCGATTGATAAATATACTTCTTGAATTGAATAATGATACAGGCTACAGTGTCTATCTCAAACGCTGGCATTGTACAGTAATTACGTAATGGAGAAATCTTATGAATAGCTTTAAAACAGCTAAATTGATAAATCTTTTTGTTATAAAACCTGTGAACATTTTTGAAAACAAATATGCTACAGAGTTTGACCAGTCTTAACCATAAAATATAAAAAAACAGCTAGTATTTGCCTCAACACCGTATGCTTTGGACAGTTCCAAGAGCGACGCTGCATTTTGCTGGTATTTTTCCCACCGTTTCGCTATAACGTCATTGCGACATATCCCAGCAAACAATTGTACCGGAAATACGAGTCCTTGATGCAATATTATATGACCTCATGTTAGATAAGTTTTATACTGCCATACAGAGATAAGGATTGCGCGATATCCCAGCAAACAACGTATAAAATTTACATAATTATTGTGCAATAACTTCACATAGGACAATTCTAATGCTATTATGAGCTGGTAAGAATTGCACCCCAACAAACTTTTTATTCCACAAGCTAGCAAACTTAACGTCGCGTTGGAGATAGAATTAGGCCTAAAGTTATCTCCCTCAGACCTAGCGTTCGCTCTCTCATATAAAACTAGCGTTAGCCGCCTCACATAAGATGAGCTTCCTTGCTTTGGATTAGAATTAGGTTGAGCTTCCTTGCGTAAAATTATCTTTCTTGTGTAGGTGTAGAACTAGAATAACCTCTCGGACCTAGGGTTAGCTTCTCCAAATAAGATTAGAACTAAGGCTAGCTCCCTCAGACCTCCTTCACATAAAATTAGTGTCCGTAAACCTACTGTAGGCTAGCTCCCTCAAAACCATGGTTAGCTCTCTTACATAAAATTAGTACTTTTAAACCTAAAGTAAACGCCCTTAGACCTAGGGTTAGCTCTCTCTGACCTCTTTTAAATAAAATTAGTGTCCGTAAACCTAGGGCTAGCTCCCTCACCTTAGGTTAGGATTAGGGTTAGAGTTATGGTTATGGTTAGGGTTAGGGTTAGAATTAGGGTAAAGCACCGCCAACAGCACTGCCATAGCACCGCCGCAATTGACGCCAAATGATGCATCCTGTACTGCTAGAATTAGAGTTTTAAGGAGTACTGAGGTCTAACGCCTTAGTTTTTGAAAATAGTGATTATTCTATTTGAATGAGCTTTGTAGATTTAGTTTAATTATGTGGGTGCCAGACGTCATTCGATTAGTCAGTGATCAGATTTGTGATTTCTCTCAATAAACTTTTTTCGTGGAAAGAAGTTGTGATTTCAATGATTAAAAAGTCAGGTTTGAGCCTTCTATTTGAATCCTTTTTACTAGACATACCATGGTCCTTATGCTCGCAGCAGAACTATTTTGTGACCCAAAAAACAGTAACAATAACATTAAAGTTTACTATCTGTTGCCTAAATTTTTTTAAACTTTTTACGTTTTGAGTAACAACATTGTAAAAGTCTAGTTGACTGCAATTAAATATAAAAAGAAATTGTCGAATCGGAGCACAAAAGAGAGAAGCTAAGAGGAGGAAAATAGCTGAGACAGCCAGAAACTCTCAGCAACTGAGCTTGTGGCTAACTCAACCAGAAGCATTCAAAGCAGATGAGAAAACGTTAGCATTGGTGAGAAAGGAAATTCCGATACTACTAAAGATAGATCAGAAGCAAGCAAAAATGACGACTTTCCCACCATTGTTGTAAACTCAGAGATCAAAAAAGACAATTATTGTATCAGGTCCCAAACAACCAGAAAAACCTTTCCCTAAAGATCCACTCCAAAGCGGTCGTTCATTTTTTACAAATTATTGCCATTTTGTAACACAGTCAAGTCTAAAACTACAAAGATATTAGTTATGTTATTCATCAAGAATGGACCGAGTTTATTGCCATCTCTGCGGAATATTTTCTCATGAAAATGTCTATCCAGAGACTTTTTACGCACTTCAAAACCTATGGAATACAACTCGTTAAAATGACTGGAGGAATTTATCACAGCGAATTCGAAGTCATGAGAGCTCCACACATCATTCATAGGCGTGGGTCATATATGAACAATGGAAAAATATGGGGGCAATAGAAAAAGCGTTGCACGATATTTGCTGGAAAAAGCAAACTTTTGGTAAAATGTTTTGAGAAGACAAGTGAATCTTACGTTGATGTTAGCAAAGTCCAACTTACCTTTTCGCAGATCCAGTAAAGAACTTTCGAAGGACAACAAAGGCAATTTTCTCTCTATCATACAGCTTCTTGCCAAATACAGTACGACACGATTTTAGACAAACGTTTACAACTACCTAAAGGTTCTCCAAAATATTTAAGTCCTTTGATACAAAATGAACTAATATCAGCACTAGCTGAAAAAGTTCTCTGTGATACAAAAAGCGAACTACAAAGCGCTCCTTTTTTTGCCATTATTCTTGATACCACTCAAGATGTCAGCGAAAAAGACCAATTAGGTGAAGTATTTCGTTACGTCAAAATCGAATGCCACGATGATAAACCGCCATCAGAACTGGAAATTGTTGAAACGTTTACCTCATTTATCTAAGTTGAGGATTCATATGCTATTGGATTGCACAAGCTGATAACGAATTCCATTTAGCAGAAGGAGCTTGACATAAAAATCTGTCGTGGACAAGGATGTGATGGCGCTCCAGTGATAAGCGGGAAGTACTCCGGCTTGCATAAGAAGATCCAAGATGTGCTTCTACGTGCTTCCACGTGCTTCCACGTGCTTCCACGTGCTTCTACCTGCGTTGTGCTTCGCACAATTTTAATTGGTGTTCAAAGATGCCTTGGAAGCCGTGACTGGGACACGCCAGTTTTAGAACACCATTGAGTCGGTATATAATTTTTTGGACATAGTATTGTGCAGTGGCAAAAGCTTCAGCATGTCCATGATGGTTCTTTCTCAAATCCTACATTAAAAGCGTTGAACCCCACTCGGTGGTCTCGTTGCTATGATGCTGACTATGCTCTGAAGCAAAGATTTTGTGATGTTATAAAATGGTTAACTTACATAATACTTACCAGCACGAAGCCAAAGGAAAAAGATAAAGCAATGGCAATAAAGAAACAGATAGAAAACTTTGACTTTGTATGCATGCTGATTGTGCAATGCAAGATTTTGCAGATCATCAACATTCCTTCGAAAGCTATTCAGAGTGAAAAATGAACTTAATTTCTGCCCATAAACTTCTGCAAACTGCTGCTGAAGACATTGTGCAACTCAGAAGGACTTTTGACGCAATACTAACCAAAGTTTCCACTATTGCTTCTACATGGGGTTTGCCAAAACAGTTTTAAAACAAAAGAGTAAAGAAAACAAAAGCTTACTTCAATGAAATATCCGAAGGAATAATGTTAAGCCATAATAAGAAGCGATTTTGCGTAACTGTGGTTCTTCCGATGATGGACATACTTTCTTGCCAACTAATTAATCGCTTTGAAGGAACGAAGTCATTGGTGAGGTCATATCAAATTTTAGAACCAAGTTTTTATCAAATGCTTCTTATCTAGATTTTGAGGTTGAAGCAAGAAAATTTTCGAACAAATTTTCTGATGACGTCTCTCCGTTGTTTTCTAGCCAAATGCTTTCCATCAAAACGTCGTTTAGAGAAAAGATTGCCCATTTAAAATCTGCTAAAGAAATAGCTTTTTTTTTATTATAGATTTGAAAATTATAGGCGAAGATATGGAAATTGTAAACCTTGCACCTAATTGGCAAAGCAGCATACGGGCGTAAGGGGCATTAACAATTTATTAAAATAAATATGCCAGAATTCTTCTCAAAACAATCTTTTTTGATTGTTGAAAACGCATCACTTGCCATAACTTATCCTGACGTTTGTACGGCATATATGATGTATATTACCATACCTGTAACAGTTGCTACGGCAGACAGGTCTTTTTGTAAACTCAAACTGATCAAAACTTTTTTTGAAGCTCCACCATGTCCGAAGAGAGAGCTAGCGATTTGACTCTGCTATCGATAGAAAATGAACGAGCTAAAAATTTAGATTTTAAAAAAGTTATTCAGCAGTTCGCTAGTGCAAAAGCAAGAAGGAAAAATTTCAAGTTTCCGACTGTCGAGCATAATGCAATTTTTCGTTCTATTTCAACTTTAATTTTTTTTTTTAATTGAGGCGACTTATAGAATCGCTCGAATAATTAAGTCTGGCTACAACTTAGCAGCTAGGTGAAGATTAGCTTCTGCTAAGATACTCGAACCATGCACTTTTCGATTATAAACAAATATATTCACAAAACATTTTTAAACTTTAAATTCCTCCGCTTGTCGATCACAGAAACTATGGCACTTTAATATTGTATAATGATCAGATACTAACCAAAACTAAATCCACCAACTAACCGCTTGATTCTTGTCACGCTAATAAAAATCCATAACAAATCACTACAGAATAACGAACTCCCTTTCTTTTTCTACACTCTCCCTCTACTCTCTCTCTTCCAATGCTTAATAATCTCTCTGCCTTATACAGGGTGTTCCAAAAGTCTTGGGCACATTTCAAGTCCTCATTTCTGCTGATCTATGAATGGTAGCTGAATGAAACTGCTGTCATTTTAATGCTAAATTCATTGAGTTTTTTTGTCACGCTGACAATTTTTTCATATCTTTTCGTGTAGCTTAAATAACGAAGGTAACCTAGATCCACCAATGGCTTTCACTCAACCAAAAAAAGCGTTTTGTGTCCTTGAACTTTCAAAAACTGATTCAGCGACACTTGATGATCGCGTTCTCTTGTCCTGATATCCTAGGCCTCCAGATGCCACACCCTGCGACTTCTTTTTGTGGATTTTGTAAAGGCACTGGTCTATGCGCCTCCCCCTTCCAAAAGATGTAGCTGATCTCAAGGCCGAATGACGGAAATTGTTGCAACTTGCAACCATAGACAACACAATGCTGGAACGCATTTTAGCAGGAATTTGACTATCGGTTTGATGTGTGGCGTGTGACTAAGGCGTTTACATTGAACATCTTTGAACATTCTATAAAAAACTTGAGACTGCAAGCTTTCAGAATATATTAGATGCATATGCATTATTATTTCCTCAATACTTTTTGACACATTCAACGTCAAAATGTGCCCAAGACTTTTGAAACACCCTGTATATGAAAGAAAAAAAAACAGAAATTGCCCGAACAACATTACGTGACACAGAAAAAAGCGCCGCTAATAAATTACGTAATCGGCAATCAAACATCTTCGAGAAGAAAAAAGATCTACCCGATCAGTCGACTATATAAACATGCGATCAACCATTATAACGCCAGAAAAGACGTGTGCGTTACAAATCTAAATGTGGAGGAAAAAAAGGTCTTTTGCGATCAACAGCCGAGATATAAAGTCAAATTGAACTCGTGAGGATTCAGATTTACAAACAAAATAATACGGCAGAACAAAGTGATAAATTACAGCAACTATACTCAGATAAAAATTATTCCTACAACGAAAATTTACTTATTCGTGACACCAACTACCCGCAAGTAAATTACGGTAGCCTACTTAATTGGCCTCAACGTATTGTGTTTTATTAGTTTGTATCTTTTGTGGTGATGTCAGTGTACTGTACGTTAATTTTTTTGGTTTCAACAATTTATCTGCATTGCATAGTACATCTCCATTTTGCTGAAATATCGTTAATAGTGCTTTTAAAGCGCCTTGCCTCAAAAGATTGCACATTATTTTTTTTGTCATTATAAAACTATTATGATTTGTGACGTCTATTTGATTAGACTTTTATTAAACAATCAGAAAATTGTTGTTGCAGTCTGACCCCCACGAAATCCTTGCTATGCCATTATTTTGATTTGAATACACTGCCATCATAAAAATTATGTTGAATCGTGCACTCTTGGTAAAATTTTATTCCAATTAAAACTTTTCATTTGCAGGCACATTAAACTTAGCTTTAGCCCTATTTACCTGTCCAGCTTAATGCTTTTTTGTCTCATTATTTTAATTGAAAAATCTTTCTATAACGCGGAGTTGTCAATGATTTCTGTGTTGAGTAAAGTAGCTCAATTGAATATTAAGTACAGAAAAAAATGAGGACCCCATAATAGATGATTGATCGGGGCCCCACCTAATGAAGTTATGGCCCTGAGCCAAACATTCTTTTTCTAAAGTTGAGTAGTTGATTTCAGCTGACGCGAGATTCTTGCTGGCATATGCCACAGGATACAATCTCTGTTATGCTGTTTTATGGGTTCGGCGCCCAGCCCGCAGTTCGATGCATCAGTTGAGAGTATGAATGGTTTACTATAATTTGGAAGTTTCAGGATTGGTCGCTTTAATAAGCAGCTCCGCAAACTACTAACGGCTTTTTTGAGCTTGCCCCCATCCAATCTAGCTTGCTTGCGTGTTACATCAGTCAATGGCGCTGCAACCGCTGCAAATGTGGGGATGTGTGCGCAGTAATAGTTTGCTAACCCCAAAAACGACTTTACCTCTTTCATCGTAGTCGGTTTTCATGCTGTGTGAATTTTCTCTAGATTGCCCTCATTAGTAGTGATCCAGTCGCGACCAATAAAATGTCCGAGAAATTCAACTGATTCGGTCCCGAATATACATTTAGATGGTTTTGATGTCAGTCCTACTTCCTGTAAACGTCAAAGCAATTTCTTCAATACTTGTAGATACGCTCTCCAGCCGTTTGTATGTATTATGAGGTCATCGATGTAGCTATTAACTTTGCTTATTCCGGCTAAAATTTTTCTCATTCCGCGAACCAACGTTACCTCCGAATTTTTCATTCCAAAAGGCATTCACAGGAAATCATACGTACCATTGGGTGTTACAAACGCTGTTTTTTTGATGCCATCTTTAACAAATTGGATTTTCCAGATTCCTTCACTGCAATCAATCTTGGAATAATATTTACTTTTTCCTAACCGCTGGAATAAATCTTCTGCTGTGGTCATAGACTCCGGGTCTGCTACTGTAAGCTTGTTTAATTTTCGATAATCAAGGCAGATGCGGTCAGATCGATTTTTCTTTTTCACGATTACAATTCATTCATTCACGCGTATGAGCTCATGCTCTGTTTGCATGTCTTTTGTCAGACTGGGCCACCACGGCGGGTAGACTGCTTGGCCCCACCATCTGTCAACCACATAAAGAAGGAGGCATCTCGTTAAGTGCCTTGCTTAAGGACACAACAAGCAAGCTTGCCGGCTTGTTTTCCACACTATTCCTTATGTGCTGACCGCCCAGCATGGAAGCTGTGAATAACATTTTTTAAAGTCTTTTGGTATGACTTGACTTGGGAAATGAACCCCAGGTCTACTGACTGCGAAGCGGACGCTTTAATCACTACCTCATCGCACCGGTTCGATTACAATTGGGAATGCTAATGGTTCTAAGGCTAAGCATAACTTCTATCTCCTTTCAAAATTTTCCCGTATGGCGTACGGCAAAGGATAAGGCCGAGACCTAAATGGATTATTATCAGTAAGCTCTATCTTACGTTCGATTATTTTAGTTTTACCTGGAATATCCGAGAAAACTTCTTCGTGTCTTGACAAGGTGTTTATCATCTCTTCCTGTTGTGTTTTCGTCAGCTTAATCTCCAACTTAACTTTCTGTACTGTTTCTTTCTGATGACAATTAGCTAATTCCATCATCTCATCGTCGCTCACACTCAGGTCTTCGTTTCCTCCGATAATCCCGGTGCAAACATCACAAGGCATTACCTGGTTATCATTCGAATTTTGTTGTCGTGCTCCGTCTTAGTCAGCGCTTTCAATGTATTTTTTCAGCAAGTTCGCGTGAAACGTTTTTACCTTCTTATTTACTTCTACCCGATAATAATTAACTTTTCCACACCTGCTTATTATTTCATAGAGCTCTTTTCATTGCATCAAAAGCTTGTTTGTATCAGTCGGCAGTAGCAACAATATCTTGTCACCTTTATGCAATTCTCTTTCTTTAGTTCTTCATTCATAGAGCGTTTTGTTTTTCCTCTGGCTCTTTACCCACTCCCCTGGGCGATCTTCATGGTGTTGTCTAAACGTTCTCGCAATTCCAAAACATACTGGTAACTCGTCTTGATTTCTGTCCCATCTGTCTCTCCTTTCCACAGCTCCTGCAAGATTTGAATTTGTCCGCGTACTGTCCTCCCGCACAATAATTCAAACAGTGAGAAATCAGTGGCCTCCTGTGGTGCTTTTTTGTACTCAATAGTAAAGGGTCAACAAAACAATGCCATTGGCAGGGCTGCTCATTACACAAACGTCTTAGCATTTTCTTGAGTGTACCATTAAAACGTTCGACCAACCCATTGCAAACAGGATGATACGGTGTAGTTGTTAATTGCTTTATAGACAGCAATCTTGACACTTCTTCCATACACTTCAATATAAATTGCGTACCACGATCACTCAAGATTTCCTCTGGTATTCCTAGACCACTGTACACATGCAGCAACGCTTCCGCCACTGCCTCTGTTTCAATATTCTTAAGTGGAACGGCTTCAGAGTATCTAATTGTATAATCTACCAAGGTCAGGATATATTGATGTTCTTTTTTGCTTGCAGGTGAAATTGGTCCACAGCGACTTCTAAACGATATATCAATCAGAGGCATATCTCCTAGTGGCACACAAAAAACGGATCCTTTAGCAACTGTCTTTTGACATACATCACATGAACTACAGAAACTAGTAACATTACCTTGCATGCCAGGCCAGGAGAAATTTGTTTGAATGCGGTCTTTAATCTTCTTAATCCAAAAATTTCCTCCAGCAACAGAGTCGTAGGCAACTTCCATAACCTTCTCCTTCAATGTTTTTGGCACCATAATCTGCTTTGAGCACTCACCTAATCCATCAGCTTGGTTTTAAATCCTGTGTAGGATACCTCTACGCTTTTCATTCATGTACTTTAATACATAGCCCCCGTTTCTAACCGCATCCTTCAGATTCACGTATTTTTCTAGAGCAGTGTCTTTCTATTGCAGTTTTTCCAATATTTCCTTCGAGATGGAAGTCTGTGCCGTCACGTCTTTTGCAACTAAAGGTTTAATCGTGGCATCCTTCCGAGCTTGAGCCTTCGTGACCGCAGCGGCACATTTTCCCACACCAGAAACAGGATCATCCCGATTCTATGGCCCAGAAACGTTTCTAACAGCCAGGTCAAACAAAGAGTCTCGCAAACATATAGCGTGAGTTACTCCCTTATGATAAGGCGTGTTCACTTTAATCTCAGCAATAGGTGCCTCCTTCGATGTCCGGTCAATCGCCATCACATAACCCATGCTACCAGTAAAATTATCTTCCTTCACCAACTCTCTGCTGACAATAACGCCATTACAGCCTTTATTACAAAGGACGTCAATCACATTCTCATCCACTTTTCCGGTTGGAAGAGGCTTAAATCTCTTATTTTCTTTGCTCAGGCAGACACCATTACGCACGACTTTAATTTTCTTTTCAGATTTAAGCTCCATGTATTTTTCATTTTTCGCTTTGGCATCATCCGATAATTTCCAACTTGCGCAGCGCATCCAACTTGATAGGGTTGTGACGGAAGTCGAAGAGTGTTGTCATCACTCCTAGGAGCAACTTGATGTTGGGGTGTGTTTCAACCTCTTCTCATGCCCAATTTCGCCACATTGGTAGCAATTAACTGCGTGTCTAGCTGGTCTGTTTATACTCATTGCGTCCTTCTTCTGATTTAACACGACAGTCAATCGCCTGGTGACCAACGCGATTACATAGGAAGCATTTCAGGGTACTCACCGGAGGAAATCCACTATGATTGTTTTTCACGCCGACTCTTGTGTTATTACGTTTGATCACTTCTTTGCTCGACAGCTTTTGATTGCGCCCTGCCAAATACTGATCAGCCCACCGTAACAGTTTATCTAGAGTTCTCCGGTTGCTTTGTTTAAGCCATATCGATAAATATTTAGGGCAGGAGTTAGTGAACTGCTTGCTTATAATTAAATAAACCACGCCCATGAAAATTTGTTCCACTTCAGCTAACTCTATCCACTTAGTAAAATAGTTTTTTAACCTGAATACGAATTGACTAGGACTTTCGTATCCTTCCGGTTTAACTTCTCAAAATTTCCCTCGTATCCGCGCTCAGTGAAATTATACCTTAGCAATAATGGAACTTTAAGACGTTCGTTATCTATTGCTTCTTCTGGCGACATTATGCACTTGTGCCGCCTTGCCTGTTAACAGCTGATTAAACTGGGTTTCCCAAGTACTTCTATTCCATTTAGCCATATCAGAATATTGCTCAAATCTCAAAAGATATTCGTCCAAATTATCCTTTCCGTCCACAAAAGATGGTAGCGGTGGCATCTTCACAATATTTTCAACCAATCCTTGAATGAATTGCTCATCATTCTGAGATTGGGAAAGCCTCCTGCCTTCCAATTCCAACCTTAGCTTTTTAACTTCAAGTTCAGTTCTTCTTTTTTCAGCCGCTGTTCTTCGTTCTTCAGCCTGGGCTGCTCACCTTCGTTCTTCGAGTTCAGCCGCTATTCTTCGTTTTTCAGCCTGAGCGCTAACCTTCGCTCTTCAGCTTCAACTTCTCTTATTCGGCGCCATTCTTCCGTTATGAGCTTGTTCCTTTGTTTCTCCTCCAAGCCCAACGATTCTATTTTTCTCTTCAAGTCCTCAAATTTTTCCATATTAAGTTTTTCCGCAGCCATTTTAAATTACCCACCGATAAAAAAGTTTTCTGGACGAGCCCCAGATGTCAAGTAAATAGAGTTTTGGTTCTATCTTAACTTTAGTTTTTTTTTTTATTGAGGAGATTTACAGTACCGCTCGGATATTCAATTCTAACTGCTACTAAATTGCTAGGTGAAGATTGGTTCCCAATAAATACTTAATCACAATACCTTTAACCATGCATTTGTTGATGAAGAACAAAACAGATATATTCATAAAATAACTCGAGACTTTAAAATTTCTTCACTTGTCGATCACACAAAATCAATGTTCTCTAATATCAAGGCGGAAAAACTACTGTATATCGATCGATTAACCACTTGATTCTCGCCACGTTTCACAACAAAATATTTCACAACAAAATTCATGTCAAACCACCACAGAATTATAAGCCATCCGCTTTTATACTACTTTACTCCCTCTGTCTACACTCTCTTGCATTATTTGTGTGTAAAAATCTCAACGCCTTTAATGTACAAATCGGACGCAATCTAGAAAAATCAAGAACGACATCATACGACAAAAAAGCGCACACTAATAAATTACGTCATATCGGCAATCGAAAACTTTCGAGAATAAAAAGTGTATTCTAGGTCAGCCTTAAACGAAATAGTATGATTTGCCATTGTATCGTCATAAAGATGTCGTGTTACAGTATAAATCTAAATTCAAAAGAAAAAGATTTTGCAAAAACAATCGAGATATAAAATCAAGTTTAAAACTGAGACAGTTCTAGATTCACGAATAAAATAATTACAGCAGAACCAAAGCAATAAATTGCTGAGACTATACATACAATAACTATTCTAACAAAGCAAATTTACTTATTCATGACAACGATAAACCGATAAACACTGAGAAACAAAATTGATAGGAAGCGTGGAAAGAAAGTTGGCAGTCAACACGTTTTCCCTGATTTGGAAGAGTAAGCTATTGTTTTGCTATGTCAGGCTTTCAATATCCTATTAACACATTAAATCTTGGAATGACCGTTGAAATAAGTTTGGATAAAACTGATTGGACCCAGGGCAGGTTTATTGACAATTTTTGTGGTAAAAACTGGTCAACATCATTGCAAAACAAAAACTGATTACTGATACAACAACCAGCAAGCAACATCAAGAAAAACAATCGTCCAGGAATAAAACATCAAGTAAGTGAAGAATACATGAAACATTTAGAGGTCTCTCTAAATGACATTATTCCTAAAACGAGCTGCAATTTTTTTCATAAAACGAACTTGCCGGATGATCCAAGAAATATGAACGTAATTCCCAAGAAGGAAATCAAGTATCCAGAAAAGTTGTCAAAACATCACACTTCTGCACTTTGTTAATATATTGGTCCCATGCCGCATGGAACAGCTTCTTCCGTGCATTGTGTATAAAGTCAAGCATAAGTGGTCAATATGGACGGAGAGTGGTCCCCAGGATACGAGATATGATAATACGGCTTCTAAATAATTTGACCGTAGAACTTTTCAGGAACAACTTGAACGAGTAGTTTTGTTTTTCGTAAAAAGAAGTAAAAAGAAAGCTATTAATGGCGACTATCTGTTCTTGCTTCTACATCAATGGACCTTTTTCCAGCGCACCTAGCGGCGACTTCTTGTTGATTTGTGCAGCCAAACATTTGTCAGCGCGTTGCACTTTCAATAGAAAACAATATTATCTAAAGAGTTGACTTGTGGTACAGAATTTGAAAATTGCAGAAAGTAGAGTATTCATTCTCAAAGCTTTTCGTCTGACACTTTTCAAGAGAATCCGTCAGAAATGGAGTGAAAAGGTAAAGTGAGTCACTTATATAGAGACACAACGTGATTTGTTATTCAGTTAATGCAGATGTAGTCATAACCCATTATAGTAAATATCGTAATTTAACTACTACCAAGATTTGCTGAGATTTTTCAGAACCAGCATTTGCTGATGATAACTAACGCAGGTTACGTTACCGATGGCCGCTTAACCTATGCAATCAGTAGCTGTGTTGCAGCTGCAATAAAGCTAGACTTCATTATTAGTACCGCATTAAGTGCCCGTGAAGCTTTTCGTAATCAGTAACGAGTTTAGCGGCAAATAATCTTTAGCAGCTTAAATAACCACATTATGTTTGCTTTAATATTGTTTTTAAAACGTCTACATATCAACCAAACCAACTTAAAATAAACTTTATTTGTTCTCATGGTCAAGTCCAAAAATACTTCTTTCCAAAGCGATTCATTACATTTAAATTTTCGCCTAGTACTGTTTTGTACTGAAAAGTGCAACGCGCCGACAAATGTTTGGCTGCACAAAGCAACAAGAAGACGCCGCTAGGTGCGCTTGAAAAAGTCCATTGTTTCTTAAGTTGTTGAATAAAATAATATTGCGGTCATTTGTCTGCCATTACACTCTACGCATTTATCTCAACCCTTACCGGCAGCTATTTTCCGGCCAATAAAATAAAAGAAGATGATTATCAGAAGAGAATGTCAGGGCTCAGTAAGAAAATCAAAAAGTAGCAGTCAAGTGAAACAGTAGAGGAGGGCTAGTGAAAAGTTGTTCAAGCAGGAGGGAGCGGATAGACGTTCCTGGATCGTGTAATGATATGCCTGGTTTAATAGATGATGATAAATCTTAAGAAGTAAGTTTTGCGAGTGGCTTTTTTTACGGAAGAAAATTAAGAAAACAATGCAACCCAAGCACAAAGCTCCAGCTAGTAATAAAAACATAAAATCTACAAAGCAATTTTCAACAAATAGTTTGCAGCAAGACCTGGAGTAATAGTCAGCTACAAAGGAGCTAGCTATCAAGGAACAATGGAAATTTTAGAACAGTTGTGCTTGGAAATGAGTACTACGCACAAGTGTTCAGGAGGAGATTGGAGGTTGCCTGAGAAATAATACCGATGCACTTATGAAGATGATGATGTGCAGCATATTACTGAGAACAAGAACATTGATTCCTACTACACCAGAGGAATATATTCTGTGGAAACAGCTTCTGTGCAGACCTGGAAACCGTAACCTTTTGACTAAGGTTCATTTCGTTTAACTTGTTTTGAGATTTGTTGTTATTTTCCCGGCTGTGTTTACCCCACATAAAATTTGTGTAATGTATAGCAACATAATAAAATGTTGCAGTTTAGTCTCACTCAAGTTTGCTTACTGGTGATATGTAAAGAATTTGTTTGTTTGAAACATCAATCTGACAAAAGCAATTTATTCACTCGCCTACTTTTGCCATTTCAGATTGTTGGCTACAGAATATCATAGCATACAACCAACTCGCTGAAGTTATCAGCTTGGGTGGGAGAATGAAGTCATCACTTCAATAAAATAAGTTATGGTTATGCAAAGCTAAACATTATTATGGGCCATTGCTTTCTTACCGATAGTATTCCTGTAACAGAAACACAAACTAGGATATTGCACCGCAAGATTTTGTTATTACCAACAAAAGCATTTTAAAAACCTGCTGAACTCACCTCGAAGGGCTAAATCTTTTGTTTTGAGATACAAAAAGCCTGTTCCATTCACGTTGCAGATCGAAAATCTTAATTTTGTTTCACTTGTGGTTCCCTCTAAAGTGCCATTTGTAATACTTCAGAAGGCCACTTTGGAAAAAGAGGCAATAGATTTTGCTATAGTTTTTCCCACTGTACTTGTGTGAGATAAACTTTCTGTTTTGATAGATATCACACTGAAAAAAAGAAAGGTTATTTGTGTTCAAGGAAGAAAAGAGATAACCATAAACTCTTGATGGCAAAAGCAAAACTTTGTAATCAAGTTATGGCAAACCGTATGAAAATATAATTTCTTTTGTTCGAGTATTTATTTTTTTAGCGTCCATATGGTAAATGAATCAATAAAAACAGCTTTAGAATATAGAGGAAATTTTCACTTTATTGATAGGGGAAACAACAAATTCAAAATATATGGTGTAAAACCTTTGCTGAATAAGACAGAAGCAGCTGCAAAATATGTCCAAAAATCCAATTAAACACGAAATAACTTAGAAATTTCCAATATATAGCCTGTGTGTGTATATAAAAAATTTTTGATTTATTGTATCGGAAAAACACACTTTATATAATAGAGCTTAACTAGTTTGTCGATTTGACAGTAGAAAGCTCAATGATCGAGCCAGAGCAATAAAATGATAAATATAGTTAAGTTAAAAATACCTCAACGGACTGTTTCACATAAGGCGGCTCGTCAGGAGGGAGCTGTAAAACACAACACTGGTATAAGATAGTGTGGGTAAAATCCAAAAATATAAATTAAAGTATAATAAAGTACAAGGTTCGAAAATCAACGTAAGGTATAGCAAGCTATACAGATCTGCCTCCCCGTCTTAAAAACGCCATCGCGCCCAGCAACTCACCATTTTCCACTCGCCAGTGGTAGCAAGCAGCGCTTAAGTAAGGCAGATCCGTAAAACTTACCTTATTTTGATTTTCGAACCTTGTATATTATTATATCTGAAATTTAATCATATTTTGATTTTTAGATTTTACTCACACTATCTTCCATCAGTGTTGTGTTTTGAAACTACCTCCTGACAAGGCGCCTTAGGTAATGGGGCATATCAAAAATTGTTAATGTCATAGGCGTAACACTTTATTTTGTATGCTGTAGCTGAAAACAACATTTTTGTCTATGCAAGATGTATGAGATCTTTTTGTTGGAAATTAATTTGTCAAAAAAACTTTTTTGCCATTTTCAGCTGCAAAATAAAGTGAAGACATTTTTTTAGATCGAGTTTTTCAGAGCTATATTGCTTTTTTGTTGTTATTCTAAGGTAACTGTTATTGTTTTTGTTATCATAAGTGTTCGAAAGCTCTTTTGTCTTTTAAGTTGTTGTGTTTGCCGCATCATTTAGTACATCGTCATTAGTCAGTAAGTGAGGAATAGGGATGTTTTGTAGAATGTGACTCATAACTGATGAGGTTATTTTTTTATATCTCACTAATTGTTTTCATTTACGTTCAACCCTTGATGGAAAGAAACTGTAAAATTTAGTTCAGCGAATAATTGATGAATTAATCAAGCGAATTGTTTTCTTTTATTTAACGCTTTACTTTGATCGATTTGTATGTCATTCTCGTTTCTTGTTAATCACAATGCGACAATTTCGCTAATTGATTTTGTATCTACAGTATTTGTTGTCTGAAATGGGCCTGGTGGCTGTTTACTAGCTCATTCTGCTTTCGACAGACGATGGCATGGCAATGTTTAGTGTGCGGTAGTAGCGGAAAAATCCAATGCTTTTATTACCAACGTAATGCAAGTGGCAAATTGTTAATGTATTTCCAATAGCGCTAGTTCGTGCCTTTAGATCAACCGTGAAACGATGACAGCTTGTGCCTTTAATATTGTCAATTAATGCTAGCCTTAATTGTACGCAATTCGATAATGTGCCCTTGCTTTGCTGTGATCATTTCTTTGTTTGCCTGGATTGCATTTTTAGGAGATTTTTTATCAATCTTTAATATCTTCTAATAGCAAGAGCCAGTTACGCTCAGCGTGTCGTGATTGATGCATGTGATAGGGCTAATTTGTGAACTAAATATCTGTCTTATTTTTTAAAACAGTCTCTATATTCTGCAACTTGGGGTGTATTAGTGCGTTGAAGACCTCTATTGAGCAAAATACTTAGAGACATAATCTCCCAAACAAAAGTGGTGGTGAAACGGCCAGTATAGCTGTTTCTCACTGCAACAATCATTGATATAAACTCTTGTACACCGTCGATACGTGACAAATTTTTTACGCGAAATAATCCTTGTTTTGTTTTAGTTTTACTATATGACGTGCTAAAATAGTGTGGCTCCCGTGCCCCACATCGTGATACTACAGTGAATGAGAAGGTAGTCTATAGGCTGCCATAGACCATGAGAAGTATTTTCTGATAAACGTAATTACCAAGTTTGTATATGATTTTATTACATTTGGAAAGATTTTAGGCGACTTGATTTCTATCACATGACTATGAGAGTCCGTTGCCATGACAACGACCTTAGTATTTAACAGAGTTGAGTTTTGAAATTTGATTTTAAACTTTGCAAACCTTAAACTATAAATCGCTGATTTAATGAGCAATTTACATTTGTATATCAGTATACAGTTAGTTTTAGAGTAATTCAACGATAGTTTGTTTGCTCGCAACCAATGATTTATTTTATCATGTTTAGCGTTTACCTTTTTTCGAAGACATTTTATATGTTTATTCAATAATATTTAATAGGTGTCATCAGTTTGCAACATGACCAAAACTTCTGTATAGAGAGGCAATTGTTTAGATCGATTTGATAAAGAAAGCAAACCAAATGATGATCCGTGAGGAACTGCTAATATGATTTGTTATGAGGAAGAGCTAGCATTCTTTACTTTTGTATTGGAAGCGATAAATGAGATATGACTCTTAAACAATTCACAAACAACACCGAGAATTCCAAAATGGTTTTCACGTTTCTGTACCAAAATTTTCTGATCAACCGAGTCAAATGCTTTTGATAAATGAATAAGCAAACAACAGATAAATGAGTTTTGGTCAATGTTTTTCGAGAGATTGTCATGTGCAACGGCGTATTTAGGGAAACGATAAAGGGCGATGCCCTCCAAACGGTATGACTGAAGCAAGAATGTTAAAAAATAAGGCCATTTTGGAGACGAAGCTCGCCGATTCAATAAATCGATTTCAAAAAACAAATATCTTAATATTGAACTGGAGACCAAAATGGTCAAATATTTCACTTTCAAAATGTTTCTCTTCTTTAATGATTTGGCACCTCCCAAAGAAAAGATGAGCTTATTTATTTTACAACATTGTTTGATAACATGATTGAGCCTACTTAATATTCCCATCACAAAAATTTGTTTCTAGATACACCACTGCATTCAACCGTGACATTTAGACAGCTTCTCTCAGCAGTAAGCGATCTAACTTAAATACATCAAAAGGAATTTACCATTGGCTGCGTAAAAGCAAGCGTGGTTTGCTTCATGTAAAAACGAGGAAAAAATGTTGAAGGATTGAGATGATTTAAATGACTTTTTGCTTGGTTTCAAACAAAACATTAATTAAATTTAAGCCAAATGATTTACATCAATCAACCCATGCCTTAACTCTTTTGCTCCTGCGATCATCAATCGATGACATTTCAAAATTCCCCGTATCGCTTCCGCGGTCATCAATCGATGACATTTTAATATTCCCCGTATCGCTTCCGCAAAGCCATCATGTAATGACCGTTTTAAAACTTAAAACAATCAGTCCACTTAAAAAGCGATTTGTAGCCTTATTAGTTAATCGACTTGCAAAATCTTTTTCCAAATTAAAGCAAATTTCAAAATCATTTCAATAGTATATATCTAGTACCTCAATTATTTCTTTTCATACCAAAAATTTAACTTTAAGACTAAGAGAATTACTTTTTATCACGGACAAACACTGGTAAGCTGAATAGAAACAAGTAAGTTTAGTACATAAAGAATACAGTAAGGTGCTAGCAACCGGTATTGTTGAAAAACTTACAAAATTTGCTTTCCAGCTATATGTAACTCTAAATACTTTTGGTTAAGGGTTGTTTTATAGTGACTGATTCAAAATTGGCTACCATACATCATTTTCTATTTTTTGTAAACAACTTTTTCTATTGGACCGTACTCAATGCCAGTTTTTACAATCACGAATTTCCTCGGTACGTTTTGACTATTTTTTCTTGAAAGCATAGTTTTTGGTATTACACAACAACCATTTTCCAAAACATTGTTTACAAATGAATTCTGTTGTAACTTTTCTACTTAAGGCAGTCCATGTCGAATTGAGGCCCCACTCCAAAAAAGAGGTGGAAAGATATTCTTGGTTTTATCTTTACCGACGTAATATCATCTGCAAGGTACATATCATCTAAATCTGAGTGATTATTCTTTTTAAATATGTGTTATATTTAATAGTTCAGGCTACATTTTTTCACATTGACCGATAAAAACGGTACATGCTATAGTAACAAATTATGTTCAGTAGCTGTAAAAACCACTCAAAATTGGATGTTGACGAAGACAAGATTATAATTTTGGCAAAAACGTAGGTCTATATTCATCGCAAGATATATAAACAGCTATTGTACATATTGTACATACTTATGTATAAGTTGATCGTATGCATAAGCCGATATATATTTTAAAACCAAAACTTGCGTCCTATTAGGTATTACCCATCTATAAGTCGACTGTAGATTTCAGACATAGTCACTATTTTTAAACCAGTATGGCAGTGTCATGAGGACCTACGTTGTATGCATACTGTAACATACCGCAATAAAGTAAAAGCATGTATTGCACGAGCTATAGCCTAAACTTGTCATTGAATAGTTTCTCTTTAATGCAGTAGGTCTAACATGTAAGCCTAACTTACCGATATATTTTTCTTTTCACATTCACATAATATACGACTCTTCAGCAACATCTCCATAAACATTACCCATTAACAAGTCGACCCCAAAAAAATTACTTTAAAATTGTCCCCCAAAAATTCGACATATACACAAGTATATACGTTAAATATTTGATTTTCATCACGTAGATTATAAAATCAAACGAGCAGCTTTCATGAGCAGTCGACGATTGTCATTTTTGCGGTCGTTTTTGAAAGCCTTTCTTGTTCACCTGTTCACACTACATACTGTAGCCTGCGACGTAAGTTACATGGCCAGTGGAAGGATTTTGTGGCCCAAAGTGGATGTCCAGCTCAGGAGCCAATTTTTATGGGAGGCAGTGGGAACATGTGTCTCTCAAGTTTTAGACATTTTCTATTCGTATTCTGTAACTGCTAGTAATGTGCATATGACATGAGGATTTTGCCCACAAAGTTTCTAAGCACACTAGATCCAAGGTCAGACCTATCAATTGGATTGAAAAATTGATCTGCAAAAATAATTTTTTTTTATTAAAATCTTGGTTTGGAAACAGTGATTTCCAAAAAAAAGCGCTTTTGTTACGTGAACTGACAAATACAAAATAGTAAGAAACAAATATTTGTATAAAAAGTTTGCTTCACAAACCGTGTCTGGCCCGCTAAGCTTTTAACATTGAAATTGGCCTGCAGAAAAGGTTGCACACCTCTTCTTTACGCAAGAAATTTGAAAGTTTGATAAAATTACAGTTGGTTGTAAAAAGTTAGCCAGTTTATACAGTCAGTATACCGACCGTGTCTGCCACCGTCGCCTGCAAGGCCATCATTGCAAATTTATAAACGTGTCATGGTACATTTTAGGTCTACACGTGGTCTTTAAAAGGTACATTGGTGTGCAATGAAAAAAATTTCTGTAAATACATTTTATCAACTGCAAATGGCACTTTTGACGCGTGTAGAACTTCTTTGACTTTGTAGCAGTATATTTTGGAAATGTAGCTTCTATGTGATGTCACGGAAAATTTTTGTTTTTTCTCAAGAGAGCAAACAAATCCAGTTTCCTTGTAAAAACTTCTCAAGCGCAGCCGCATGTGCTCGTAGTAATAAATATTTCGAAATTCCATCCTCGTTTCAAAATGAGATAAATTGTGATACCTGAGCAATAGGCGATCACGGCTGTATTCAATTACCATTGCTTGCGTTTAGTGTAGCAAACGTGAAGGTAGTGCTTTTCAACCGTTGGCCGCAGCATGAGTCGCGTGGGCCATAGCTTTTTGTTTCAATTAGAGCTTATTACAAGAGTATTACTGAAAAAAATAAAAATTTTCTGCTGCTAAGCTGCAGACCACTATTGCGAAATGAGCGACATTTCAAAAAATGTTGAGAAACATTGCATTGGGGAAGAAAGGAGTAGTATGCCTACAGCAATTCTCAGCAAACCTGTAGACTATATTTCATAAACATTAAAAGACTTAAGTTTTTGTAAACGTCGAAAGATAATGCAAAAGAACCATGCTTGTGAGGAAAAGTCGTCAAAATGCACCAATGAACTAACTTTGTCAAACAATAACAAGTTAGTTAGATTCAGTAGGATAATTGTTCAACTAAAAATTAAACATGATGTATGGCAACCAATTTTAATCAGCCATTATAAACCAATCCTTAGCCTCAAGTATTTGGAGTCACATATTGCTGAAAAGGAAGTTTCCTAAATTTTCAAAGGACAGTAATTGTTAGCACTTTATTATAACGTTTTTGTATTAAAGTTACCTGTTTTTACTCAGCTAAACACTTTTTGGGAAGAGTAAAAAGTTACACGCCAGATCTTAAATTTAGTTCATCCAGTATAATAACTAATATTAATGGTACATGTTATACACTATCGGAATGGTCTTGAAACGACCTTTAATTTTTTGAAAAAAGTGTGAAAATCAGTTGAAAAATGAGATCAAAAATCAGCTTTTTAGTAAACTGACTTTGCAATAAGGGTGCAGTTTTTGAAAACATTTTCATATTATGATCTGTCGTAGCGAAAAATTTGTGTTAATCGTACGAGACATATCATGACATCATAGAGCAATTTTTAAGCGTGCAAGAAAAAAAGAAAAAATACTTAGAATTTTGCGCAATTTTGCGCACTGGGTCAAAGGTATTTTGTTGAACTAATTATGCTTACTCTAGAATTGGTTATTATACAACATGGACAGCACTTTTATAAACAATCTAATGGCATAATTACTGGTGACAACCATTCAGTCTCGCTTGCAAACATAGCTATGCATTTTGCTACAACTCCTGCATTCCCTATTCTAAAAAAAGCGGTTATTTATAAAAGATTTATCGACGACATTATTTTTATTGCTATTGGGGAAAACTCAACGCAAAATATAATCAAAGCAATAGAAAATAGTCTTGGAAAAGTTGGACTTTAAATAACCACTAAATTGTTTAATACCAAATGCTCAGACCAACAAGTCGAATTTTTAGACGTTTCTCCACAAGCACTCATCGGACTCACCATTTAAATTTGTCACGAGTAATTATGTCAAAAAAACTGCCCTTGACAGGACTTTCATGGTGCTTCGTATCACCCCTTATGGGTATTTCAATCTATTGTAGTATCTGAAGCAATGCGCATGCGGCGTATATGCGAAGACAAAACCGACTATGATACTAGTCTGGAATATCTAAAAAACAAATGTTTTAAATCCAAATTTCCTAAAACTCTCACATCCAAGATAATTGAGCAGGCCAAGTCTTGGGTTGATAGATTTCATCCTATTAACAAGAGCAAATTAAAGAAAAATAAGCAGAAAAAAATCGTATGGGTTACCCAGTTTCCTAAGCTACTGCGGTCTAGCCAGATGGAAAAACGTCTGCAATCAAACGTAATGCTTGCATACAAGCGCCCACAGACACTAGGCAATTTTGTCGCTCGTTATAAAAAGCTTTCATTTGGTCCTCTTGAGGGTAAGGATGGGGCATATCTGGGCCCTGTGGTAAATGTGCACTATGTGGCAATCATGGCTCACATAATTCTATGGTCCCACTGATGAAACATATACGAACACCTAATGGAGTACGTCCTTTGACCCCAAAACTAAACTGCAAAGATTATGGTATTTACGCAGCATGTTGCAAAAACTGTGACAATTACTATGTTGGTCAAACAATGACATCTTTTTCACAACGTTGGACAAAACATCGAGTACTATGGAACAAATTTCACTACTCTGAAAATAATGATAATTCGGCCCTTCTTAGACATTATCATAAACATCATAAGGAAATATTTACCGGTAAACCTGATATAGCGCAATGTTTTTTGTTATATTTATTATAAAACATGATTTTGAAAATTTAAACTTTTATGAAGCCAAATGGTATCGCATACTTAATGCAAAAATAAATATTAATAAAATGATTTTACCTTGCATATAACGTAGTATTATTTCTCACTGTGCTTTAATATTTTTCACTACTTTAAATTTAGTCTACTATCAGCCTGCGTTTTAATCGTATTTTTTTTGACATAATGGTCTGCTGCCTTGTGAGTAATACTGCAATCTATATATATATAACTCAAAGTTTGTCTGTCTGTATGTCCGCTATAGAAATAAAACTGGAGGCATTTAAATACAAACAAACATATGAATCTTATATAACTTTTTCCAGGGAAGCCAAGTACGGTATTTTGATTTCGATCATAATCGTCTATGGGGAGCTACGAGCCTATATTTATTCAACCTATATTAACTCACACAACAAAATTCAAAAAAATTCAATTACAAACCACAAACAGAATGTTAGAAAGGTTTATATATAAACGTTTTTGCTTGAACGAGATGTACGCTAACAATTGCGCGCATGTACGCCATTTCTGTTATTGCCGGTATATACACCGTCGCGGGAGCGAACGCATAGAGATCGCTTGCCGGTAATCATACCCGCGCGGGATCGAAAGAGTTAAAATATGGTTAATCAATGTAAAAATTTTACCCGATCAACGACGGGTAAATTTGCTATAACTTTTTCCAGGGAGATCAACGACAGGTAAATCTGCTATAACTTTTTCCAGGGAAGCCAAGTACGGTATTTTGATTTCGCTCAGAATCGTCTATGGGGGGCTACGAGCCTATATTTATTCAACCTATATTAAAATATGGTTATTCAATGTAAAAATTTAATCAGTCTTTACATTTTACCCGATCAACGACGGGTACGGTATTTTGATTTCGATCAGAATGGTCTATGTATTTGCTAATGTGTTTGTATTTGTATTTGCTAAGAAATTATGACACTGGTTGTATTGTTCAGTTTTATTTTCTTTCTGTATGATCAGTCTTTACATTTTACCCGATCAATGACGGGTTAATCTGCTAGTACTATAATATGAAATTATTTGTTTTGATACGCTGGATATATAATTACTTATGTGATGAGTGTAGATTTGTCAGTAGAGTTATTGCTTGGAACCTTAGATTTAGTTGCTTTTATTGTTCTTTTACAGCACTGATGATGCTTTATAGCGAAATGCATTTGTCTTAACGTATTAATGTATGAATAAAGTTTCGAGCTGATTTAGTTTTTCCAGTCACAACACAACAAAATACTTAGAAAGCTTGAAGTGCTTGAATAAAGAACTGCTTGTGGCATAGCCAAATAAGTTTTAATTGTTGTAAAGTTGTTTTTATCGAAAGCACCTTTTTAATATCTCCTGAAACAGCGTTTGATCGCGTTTCTGCAATCAATATTTCATAAAAAAGAACAAAAAACAGACTATACAAGGAAGCTTGATTGTGACGTCATTTTACATCTCAAACAAATGAAAGTTTTTGTAATGTGGTTAGTCGGAAGCTGGTTTTCGTTGCAGCAAAAAGCGGTTGTCCATTTTTAAGTAATGCAAATTTTTAAAAAAATTTTGATTTTGATGTCATGATGACGTTACGAACACCTTTATGACAGTCACCATGGGGGTGGTGATCATTCGTGCCAAGTTTGATGCTTGTACCTCTGGCAGTTTCAGAAGAGTTGAACAGTTACACAAACAGGCAAACACGCAAACAGAATTGCGCTTTACAGTATAGACTATAAGTAATTGAGATATCTTAAATCAAGTATTTTTTAAAATAGTAGTCTCTTTACGATTTCCGTAACTTAATGCATTTTCTCTTTTTTGTAGCAATTTCCTTCAATTTCAATATTTTAGTGTTATCTTCCATTTGCGCCGTTTAGCAAATACAATAATTTTGGTAAAATATAATCGTGTTTTACTGGGGACAGAACATATTAGGCCGCTTCATTAACCCTATTGGGCCCAAGAGATTTGCGTCGTGCTAAGTCCAATGTGGGGTAGTTTTTTCCCTGAAAATTTAAAGCATTATATCTTTTGAACTACACCACGTAGAAAAAAACGATCAAACCTGCAAACAGAAAAAGGTTTATCTTATTTTGTATTTGCGTTTAACATGTTTCTGAAATTATTGCTTGTAGAAGAGAAAAAAATTAATCTGAAGGCAAGTCAAATTTTGATAGTTGCCGTTGGTTCTCATTTAAAAGAAACAAATATTTCTCAATCGCTTCTCCACTCCTGACAGCAAGACAAATCGACTGCTTAGGCCAGTTCCGCTTTGCTGAGTCACGTACTGTCAGCGAACTCTTGTAACCTGTGAAGTTCAAGAATAGATCCCCGCTAAACAGTTTATAACATTTTAGTAGGCATCTGTAACATTATTTACTGGTATAACAACTACGAAATTTTAAATTTCGACCCGGGCAGTATCAGTTTTTTGGAACTAAGTTTAAAGTCTTTTTTACACGAAAGCGTTTTGTTGTCAAGAAACGCTTTTGACGCAATTTATATAACACATTTACATAACACCACAAAAGGCGCGAAAATTCCCTCGCTTATTTAAAGTCAACAACATGAAACTGCTGTGCTCAGCTATTTCAAAATTCCTTGGGAGTTATTGTTCGCCTGCCTACATTTGCCTCTACCTCCTGGCTAATATCATTGAGATATAGTTTGTGAAACCGTTTCTATATTACGGTTTCAATCATAAATTGTCCTTGGCTATTCCTAAAATTGGATGCATTGTGGATAGCAGCAGTACGTTTCTTTTTCCGGAACTTTTGGTGTTCACGATATAAGTATTTAAAACCAATTTTGGCAGATTCATCCCAAAAAACTTCGTAAGAGTTAGAGTCCCGACTGCCAACGTTTTTACTTCTTCAGGAATACCTTTGCGATTTGCCTGCAGCAAGCCTACAGTTGTGATATTACGTTTCAGCAGCCATTTTGCTAGTGAAATTAAAGTGTACAAACGGTCATACGATATACGACTTTTCCAAGTCTGTTACAAGCCTTTTGACTGTATCTTCAGTCCCACGAACATAAAACGTGTACTGTTCTTATTTGCTATGATTTCTGGGTTTTCCAACATATGGGGGAGTTCGGAATGTGTATGGATAGCGATCAGCATTTATCGACTTAAATGATAGTCCATATTTTGCTGGTTTGTTTGGATTAAATTGCTTGAATCCAATACGCGTTCTCATTAAATATAAAGCTTTATCAAGAGATAAAAAATCTCCAAAAACGATGCAACTGCTGCAGTTGTGATTGAATGATTCGAAAACATCTCTAATGCAGTAAATCTGTCTTAAACCCATCTCTGAGTTCTTGTTTTAAAATCATCAAAGGAAATATTGAAAAATAAAAATTTGAACCGGTTTTTACACATTGTAGTCCCGAACGCAGGTTGCAGTAAGATCGTTAAAAAGAATAGCAACATCATGATTGTTTAAACCAAGCAGACCTCGAAGGTACAAAAAACCAATAAATGCTAAAATTTCTGAAGAGCAAGTGTTCATGGTGTATGGAACAGACGTGATATTTCGGCCTCTCAGCAATAATTTTGGACGCAGACTTTCGATTTTTTTGTTCGTGTTGTGAATAATGTGTGAAAGCGTGACGGCGTAAAAAAATTTCCCACACACCTCTTGGCTCAGAAATGCTTCTACGAGCGTTTACAATCCCAATATCTCCACTTACAATATTGGCCACACTATGCCAGCCAGATGAAGTGGGAGGAGTATTGGACCAATTGATGTTTTTGCCCCCAGTTTTTCCTTTACCTTCAATACTCGCTTAGAACACTGTTTTTCTTTTGGATTTAAGTCCAACAAATTATAATTATTTTCATTTAGAGCGGCTTCAAGGCTGGAAATGGTGTTAGTAGAAGACGATGGAGGCTGAGATAGCGATAAGCTTTGCAAGCAATTTGCATCCAAAGCATTTTCGCGATTGTTGACGGCATCACCTACTTCTTTTTTGCATGAGAATTGATTGGAGTCATTTTCACTGCTTTGTGCTTCATTTTCAAACTGGGCATCAACCTCAGCAACTGCTGCAATTGCAGGAGTGGCAAAGTAGTGTTCATCACTCTTCGATTTAGAACATATCACCTCATCAAAATCTTCTGATTCAGATAGTTCAAATATTAAATTCAGCTTTTGCAGCATGAAAACAAGTAGAATTGTTCATGGTGAAGCAATTACTTTATCTTGGCATCAAACTTGTAATTTTTATTTGTCACAAGATTATAAAAACAAAGTTTGTTAGCGTGTTACGCACAACTTCATAAAAGCAACAGTTTTTTTATTTGTCAAATGAAATGAGTTAAAATGAGTTTTTCAATATAGTGTAATCACGTGGAATAGTCTAATTCAAGGAAATATGTTTATGTGTTATAGGCAGTCATCAATACATATATGAGGGTGAGTCAAAAAGTTTTCAAACATATGCCGTAAAATTTTTGTTTTACAACTGATTACACTTATTTTTCCACATAAGCTCCATTATTGTCCATACACTTTTGCGATCTATGCTTCCACCTGTAAATTCCTTCTTTGTATAATTCGAGGAGCTGTCTTTGGCACAATGAAATTACTTGCTTTTTTCCTTTATCTAAAGAAATAAACCGGATGCCTTTAAGGTGTTCCTTTAGTTTTGGAAACCAAAAAAATCAGAGGGAGATAAATCTGGACTATAGGGGGGTGTGGAAGTGTTTTCTTTTTGAAATTAGTATAACAGGACCCTGACAGCCCCAGAAGAATGTGCAAGGGCCTTGTCGTGATGAAACAAAATTTGACTGTGCAGCTTTCTCCTTGACGTTTTTCGGTCATTACTAGCGAAAATTATTAGCTCTTTTGAGATATCATTTATCTTGATATTGCCGTTAGATAGAATGACGAAACGTTTGCAGGTAATTAGAGAAACCATAAAGACATGATTGAACAAGTAAATTTTTGTGAATTTTGAAATTACGGTACTTGTCTAAGAACTTTTTGACTCTCCCTTGTAGATAAGAAAATGGTGATAACTGAAGAATTTGATCATTTTTGTCATCCTAATAATTATTAAGATAAATGTTCAATTGCTACCGCTACATAAAATTTTGTCTTTGAATTTGTAGACTAGCACTTAGTAAAGCGGTATTTATCAAAAAGTAATTCTTGATAATAGCCAGAACTTTACTGTACAACCCGACAAAAATATAATGTAGCTCTAACACACTGGTCCTCAACCGGTGGGCCACAGCACGTAAGTCGGGTGGGCCACAGACTTTTGCGTTACTTCAATAATGAGTTTGCACTTCGAATGAGGTTGAGTAATAGTGGTGCATATGAATCGCCATACGGACCAGCACCCATGAAAGGGAGGCCTAATGACCTTATTTTCTTTTGTAAATCAACTCCGACCGCGAACTGTCCACCCTTGGCATTGAGAGGCAATGAATCTTTTTTTTTGCAGATCACCTCTGCTGCGATGAGTTCTGACGCAAATCCCACTAACTTTGTCACCATCACATCACAGACGTAATCAAAGTGGGCCACGGTACACGGAAAAGTTGACCACGGCAAGAAACCGGGCCACAAGAATTTGTGGCTCCTCAAAATGGGCCACTGCACAAAAAAGGTTGAAAACCACTGCTTTAATATAATGCGGCTCTAAAATACTAACAACGTTTTTTCGGAGACCTTTTGGTCTTCGTTAGGCAAACCCTTTTTTAAACGTTTACTTGACGAAAACTGAAGGACTCTGTCGAAACGTTGTTAGCATTTGAGTTAACATCAGCGTTAGCCGTACAATTTCTTTTCTGTATAAGTTACGCCTGGCACCAGCTTTATGTTTACCAAGATAAAAACACAAAAAACACTTTGTTTTGAAAGTAGTCGGCCTACGCCATTTTTATCTTTTATAAATCATTCTACCATAGGCGCAGTATAGTTGGCAAATAGCAAATCTATGGCTTGCTTTTGAACTTGCAAAGCACACTCTTTAGTATGCACACAGGCTATGCACTCAGATATTTCGACAACCCAAGATAGATCTTCGAAGCAAGCATATGCTATTAGCCAACCCAATTAGATTTTCAAATGCACAGCTTTTTGAGCCACTCACTCATAACTTGTGTTAACAAAGTCAAATAGCTGAATTGAATACAAAACAGTCATTTAGTTTAAAATTGACAACAGTTCACGTTTGACATAGATCTTGGCTTTCTCAACTCAATTGTTCGACAACGCGTCTATGAAGAGCGAAGTGAGATATTTATATATCATTCGCTATCAAACGTCAAAAGCAAAGAACACACTTGATAATGAAATAGCGGGGACAGTTTTCTACTTGATAAATGCGTAGAAGCATAAAAACATACTAATTATAGAACAAAAAATGATGCAAAAACAAGAGTGATAAACTAAAAAGAAATTTGTTGAAAATTTACGCGATGAATAACCCTGTTGCGTAGTGAAATGTCTACTTGACAAATGAGCATAAAAACATGACAGTAACAAATGAAAGGAATGCAGTTGTGGTCGATCCTCGCGATTGCAGCAAGAATCGGATGACTCTATTTGAACTTGCTGGACAGCTATAGCTAACCTAGTCTGTTCTATGTGAGAACAGAAACAAAACCAACTCGGGCGAAGAAGCAAGAAATTGGTATTATGCAACAATAGCTTTACAGAGAGCAAGTAGCAACTTGTCCTAACTGGCGTTAAAGGCCGCTAATTTAGCATCTAAAAATAAAGCAAAAGGCAAGCAACACACAACTACCCGAGAGTCAGAAAATGATCACAAAAACCTAAAACTACAGTTTACTGCACTAAGCATAGCCAAGTGGGCCAAATAAGTAAAACTGATAAATTTAGTTCACAAACTAGGTTGGCGTTGGTACGGGTAAGAAATCTAACTAAGATAGAACGGCACGAGCACTACAGTATGGCCGAGAGAAAAAAATATAATTGAACTAACCCGAAAAGTAAATTCCCAGTAAAACTAGCTTCTGCCTTGCCTCAACGAAAAAATACAAAAACTAACAAGCAATGGCCACCCTGACCTAAACTGAGACAAAGGCGATAACGCGTCTGTCACGGTAGCGACTATGATTCATAACACAACACATGAAAAAAAAACGATAAAGTGACCAAAGCGCCAATGATAAATAGGTTAACTAGACACCACGAAATCTTACAGCAGTGTTGTTGTTCAAAGGCAAATGCTGACAAGACATTACGGAGAATAAATTGCATGGTGCTATGTCTATTTGACAAATGAGCATAAAAACATGACAGTAACAAATCAAAGCAATATGGTGTTGTTGTTCAAGGGCAAATGCTGACAAAACATTCCGGAGAATACCGCACAAATAAATGAATAAGATTTCAATTGCACGTCGCTGCAGGACTTACCGGTTGGTCACTTTAGAAACAACAGAAAATGCGTCGGTAAACATATTTTGAATAAACAGTAAACATATTTTGAACAAATAAATTTGCGAGAATGACGTTGGAGAGTTTTGTTACTAAAACAATGAACTTTGTCTATTCAACAACATGTTTGAAAAAGTGACTTGACATCTGCATAAAATTATCCAAATCAATACTTTTTCATGAACAACCAAACAAGGTTTGCAGCTGTCTGTCCTGATTACAATTGGCTCTTAGGGGTTGCCAAAGATTTCAGAATATTTTCGTGTGAATATTGGAAACATGAATTTCTTAACAATCAGCACAATATGTAATCTACATGTAGTTTCAAAATACAAATGCAATGATATTTGTTTTTCGTTATGCCGATAAATCATCTATCATTTTTAGTTCTGGTCACACGTTGTAATTTAATTAGGGTGAAAGATATCAGGGATTTGACGACCTTGAGCTGCGTTGGCTATTTATTGTGAAATTTTATTTCATTTAACCAAACATCAATTCTAAATATTCATGAATCATTGAAAATGACTCGTAAACTTGTGATTCAAGCTTCTTTCTAAATATTTTTATTCTTTTCCCATGAAACATTTTAGCAATAATTTTACTTGCAAAATCTCTGCTTTGACAGAAAGCGTAACTGCAACACTACCTCTCACACTATGGCAAACTCGTTGCAGCAAAAAATTTAAGCAACATTACATTTTGAAATATAGCGTAGTGGCTAAATTGTTTGATCATTATTTATAACACCGTTTACACTAAACATACGACTGACTTTGTTTTAGATTTTTTCGGTAGTTTATGGTTTCGTGAAACCAGAATTAGGATAATTGTGGAGAAACTTTTATGATAATTAAGCCAAAATTGCGTACTAACATTTCTATGATCTAGACCTAGAAAAAGCATTGTAAAAAATATTCTCTGCTCTTTTAGCACTTTGAATATTATTGCTTAATTAAGTCCGGCAAAATTATATGGAGCCACCAATGTAGGCCACAATCTGAAAGCTTTTGTTATGCTTTCTGTTGCTGTGCATATTTACACGTGGGCATTTATTTATTGAAGCATTGCACAGAACGAGTTTCCAAATATTTGACAATTCGTTACTGCGTGGCGTTTTTCCTGAAAACTACAATAAAATAACCATACTTTTATATTTGTCTAGCTTCCCGGTAGAAACAGTACCCGTAACAACACGTGTTATGGAATTACAATTATGTATTACAGGGGTGGGCAAACTGCGGCCCGCGACGGACTTTTGTGCGACCCGCGAAAGCCTCTTGCAAATAATTAGAAAAGAATTAATTGATGTAGAAGAACGTGTTTGGATGCATTTTCTCATTGATAGACTTTAAAAATTAAATATGCTTGCATTTTCAATTGAATAAAACTACTTTGATTCATTTGTCTAATATATGTTGGTTTTTAATGTTATACCAAATTTAAAATGCAAATCAATTAGTAAATCAATTAGATTAATATATCACTGCGTTCGTTAAAAAGTGCGGCATTTAGCTAGCTTCCATGACCACGATGCGGCCCGCAAGCCAAAACAGCTGCCCACCCCTGATGTATGACAAAGATTTACTCTAAAGTTAGCAATGCGATGGAAAAGTGATATTGCTCATCACTCATCAACAGTCACTTTGCTTGTGATGATACAATTCAAGAACAATTGCGTTGTCTGTTCGCAAAAAACGCGTTTTCTCTATTTTCTCAAGTCACAGCTAGGCAATAAGTTGCTTTCTCTGAGGAATGTACATACTATATATGGCAATTGGCCCTAAGTACTTTTTTGTGAACTTTGATCACCTCTTGTTTACGACTTGCCCGCTTCGCTCTCAGGCTGCTACGAAGAACGCAGAGTGAGGTTACTATCTTTTTTATCTTTCAGCTATACGTGTGCATATGTGTATAAATTTGCTAATAACATTCGATCTACAACCAACAGCCAACTCAAGTTTTTTCAAAAACATATTGATATATTTTTAGGAAAAGTCATGAAATCTTGATATTGTAGGGTCATCGTGGACAAAGCTGTACTTAAGAGAAAATTGCTCGGGCAATTATTGCCCCACTTGGGCCCAATAGGGTTAAGTATTTTAAAGTTTTCTGTTCGTCAAATTGAGAAGAAGCTGAAGATTAGCAAAACAACTGTATAAAATATAGTAAAAAACTCAGGCTAATTTGGTGAAAATTGGCACAGTTGTCAGTACCAAAACGATTTAACGCAGATTGTCTGAGAATTTTGGCCTCAAATCAAGCAAGCCAGCCCATAAACCACGCTTGCCTCCAGCGATGAAGAAGGAACGTCTGGATTTCGCCAAGAGATATGCTAGCTGGGACGTAGACATGCGGAAAAAATACTTTTTTCAGACGAGTCTTCTGTACAGCAGTTTTCTGTTCGAAAATATCGGGTTTGAAGGGCTGTTGTATCACGCTACGAGGAAAACTACACTACCACTACTGTGAAACAACCTTCTAGTCAAATGATTTCGAAGCAATGCCTTTCATGGGGATTGCTGGACTTTATTTTCTGCCGACCGGAACCACTGTGAATGGTGAAAAATATGTTAATTTGTTTTTAGAGCTAGCTTGAGCTCCACATAAGAGTCCACAACTGCGAGATTTTCATGCATGATGGTGCTCCATGTCATCAAAGCAAGATGGTGAAAAAATTCTTGGAGCAAAAACGTATCCAAATGTTGGAGTGGCCACGAAACAGTCCGGATTTGAATCCGATAAAAAACTTTTGAAATTATATAAAAAATAAACTTTTATGAAAGCATCCCTTAAGCCTTGATGCACTTCAAACAGCAATTAAAGAAGTTTGAGTAAGAGAAATAAATCTTTGCAAATTATTGCTGCAAAGTGATTAACAGCATGCCACGTCGCCTGCATGAAGTCATCAAAAGCAAGAGCGGTCACACAAAATATTAATTGTAAACGTATTTTTGTCTATTTTGTGTAAGCTTGTCATGTTTTTGTTACGCTAAACAACCAATAAATTATCAAAAAATTGTGTGAAAGTAGTGAGTGAAACAAAAATTATGACGGTTTGCACACAGAATTAACAAAAAACACAAAGTGTTCTTAAACTTTTGCCACAGGCTGTACAGGTTTGTTGATCGATAAAAATGGTTGAATTCAAAGTTTTTTTTTTATTAAGGCTCGTAGACCTTGTATTCTTCTCGTTTGCAAATGAGCTCTCCTTCCTTCTGTTTGCTAGTTTTTGTCAGACTGAGTCACGACAACGGGTAGACTGGTTGACCCCACTATCTGTCTATCACATGCAAGTGCCTTAACCAAAAAAACACAAGTGAGCTTAATGGGTTTTGTTCTTTTCGTGCTGAAAACCAAGCAGCATAATTGTGAATGCAATTTTTTAAAGTTTTTTGATATGTCTTGACATGGGAAGTGAACGCTGGTCTACTGACTGCAAATCGGACGCTCTAATTACTGTGCCAGCGTCACCCGACAAAGCTACCAGTTAGTTCAATGTGTAGTTAGAAATATCGGTTCAAGCGACTTCACCTGCTTTCGCAAAGATCGTATTTTTAGAGCAAAAACGAAAAGCTGATGTAAGCGGAGGCATCGCTTCTAAGCCCCAAGTCCGATCATCGTTCTTTTCAATTAAAATTTGTGTTGCTCACCCAATCTCAATTATTTCATAAATTTTGTTTCTTCCGCTAAGCGTAGGACCACAAAGTTAAAGTTTTGGGTGGGGGCTGCAGCAGTACTCGTTTTACGATTACAGAAATGATCAATTTAGTGGTAGGATTGTTTCACAACTTGATGCAACCCTTCTAACAATATTGCTTGTGGCGTCAAGTTTCTTAGCTGCACCTGTTTCTTATAGTCTCGAAATAGGGTTAAAGGGGCAACATCTTCGCCAAATGCTTTGCCTCCAATCACCCAGTAGGTCTGTTTACCAATTTTTAAGCAAAAAGTTTCATTTCATACATGCAATTTCACTCGGTGATATTGCACGCTTAACTAATCTCTCCTATCGATTTCCTCACAAACTTTTAAATTTTATTAATTATGCCACTAATACCAACCTACTTATTATTAAATTAACACTGCTCTTATTCACAAACAGCCGATAGTTTCACAAACTCTAGGCGTTTATTTCACCAAGTGCATGGGAAGAAAATCCGAAGTTGTGACGAAATGCTATAATAATTGACAAATATATATGCAGGAGTGGACCATTAAGTAGTAGACCTATCATTTACAACTTTCTGGTAGTTGTAGCCAAGTTACAATGTATGTGACCGAAAAGACCTCTGGCTGCGCTTATGCTTCTTGGCTCCGGTGAAAAGGAAGCCCAAGGAGGGCAAAGTGCCCGGGAGTACATCATGAAAAATAGATACTAAATACGTTCAGCTGTAGTTATGCTTACTAATAAATCATCTTCCACATAAATCATGTAGCCTACCGTAGATCTACGACATTGCAACTTCTTTGTCTTGCAATCATTTTCAAAAACAGCTTGCTAAAAGTGCAAAGTTTGATGTACACTGATGTACTCAGCGTACATCAAATGTTAGACCCATTTAACTCTGTTTTTTTGGCGCGCCAACGGCAGCTTGCAACTAAGAGTACAGCTTGCGTCTAATAGTACTCCAGCCTCTTCCTTTGAATTTGTCAATATTCAAGCTCTTAGTACACAGCCTGGATATGATTTCATTTTCTTGTTTTGTCCATTTCAAAAAACACTTTTCAAATACAGCTGTACTGTAATTATTTATTCAAACACAAAAATGAACCCGGAGCAAAATTGAAGTTTTTCTAAATCCTGGATCAAAAATGGCTAACGGACTTGAACGCCTTCAACTTGGCCAGTTGAAGCTGTAATCGAACGAGTATGAATTCGGCACTTACAATGGCTGTGATATCATGCCTTTAGGAAAGACACATTTGATGATATCTCTTCTTGGCGAATTTTGGGATGCGGCAAGTGTTAAGAAAGGAGTATTAAACTATTTAGAGCGGAACATAGAAACAGAAAATTCAGAAGCAGGTCTGGACAGCTTATCCCATGTTCAGCACAGCTGACATTGATCTGCCATCCTGAAGAATATAATTGAAACAAACAAATCGCAAATCTACACAAACATCATTTAAATCTTGAGTTTCATTTGTTGAAGCAGATCGGTTGTTTATTTCTGCACTTTTACCTTGTTTACGAGTTAGTGTTTTCTTTGGCTTCAGTTGCCATGGCCAGAGAAGCTGTTGCCAGTTATCAAAGCATCCAACAGTGACCAGCAGATTGCCCAACAAATTGATGCTAAATACTGCAAATAAACTACTACTACTATTCAATAAACTTAGGGCAAACCCCACAGCAGCAATCACAATGTCAGATATCAAGCAAGTAGATGCTAGTGCAACTGCTTTCTTCACCCTTTTCATCAGCCTTGAATTACGGAAATCTTTACGGGTTTTCCAAGAATCTTTTTTAAAAAATGGGTAAAGAAACAACGCAAGCAAACCGATTTGCATTACAAAGCTTACAATTACCCATGACATAACAAAATAGAGACGGTAACTGGCAGTGCTTTGTACAGTCAAGCATTCATGGTTAAAATGATATTGAACAAGAGTCAAATAGTATGTGATTGACCATGCGTAATAGATTAACCAAACTATAATGATACTAAAACTTATGATCTTCACAAATTTGTTGCTCAATACTTTTAGCGATGGATGCACAAAGAATAGTCTTTGCCGAAACCACAAAAACAGGTAAACAAACGCCATTCCAAGTGTTAACAGAACGTTTCCGAGTTTTGCTACCACTTGACATTGTAGTTGAGTAGCGTTTCTGTGAGCCGTCGATATGATTTCTGTTGGCTCCTCATGGATTTCCGCCATACTCAGACGTATACATGCTATAATATTTCGAAACAGTGAAATCACAGCAATTAATATGCAGAGCAATCTTGATATCAGTGCAAACTTATGTTCTATAGATTGACGAGAAAACTTGTCTTTTTTCGATTCAATTCTGGTTTCATGATAGATTAACGCTGAAGTAATGTAGGCAGAAAGGATGGTAAGTATTCCGCTGATTATAATATTTGCGTACCAAATGTCATAGTCGAAATTATAAGTCTGGTTCCCATTGCTTATGTTCTCCATATCTTTTGAAGCACGTTTACAGGCACAACGTTATTCCAGTAACAGCCAGAAAAAATGAACTATTATGTAGCTTACAAAAATCAATAGCTTAACTCAGCTTAAGAAGGCACTTTGCAGTAAATTTGATTTTGTTTTAAAATCTAAACAAAATGAAACATTCATAGTCAAATTTCAAGTGTCAATAAAAATCAATCGATTTAAAAGTTTTCATTTTACAGTCAATTTAATTTTTAAATCGATTAATTACGGGCAGTGCTGCAGCAGCCTAAGCTTTGACTCTAAACGCAAAATATTTGGTGAGGTTTATGTGATTAATTAAAAAATCCTAAACCATTTATAGCCTACACTCTGGAAAATAAGTAAAGCAGTAACTGCTCAGAACGGGGAAAAGGAAATGTTTTTGCTTAAAGAATACTTGATAAGTCTACCAATATTGAGTACAAAACATTTTGGGGAAACCATGGTCCTTTTGGTTTTATGCCGTCACCAGGGTAAATATTTGCAGCCCCGTACTAACGACACAAGTGAAAATAAGAAAAAGATCGCGCCACGTCGATAAATATCATATTTGGGTAGTTGTGCCCACTCAGTATTTTGCTGCCCATTTCCAGTGATTATTAGACGTTCATCTACACATCTGAATTTAAAGTCTGTTACTTTTGAAAGCAATGGATACAAGTTTATAAAACGATAAACAGCTCGATTTGTGATAAGGATTATAGATATTAAGGGTAAAGCGACTATGCCCTCCATTTGTAAAAAGATATTGTTACAAACTACCACAAACATTTTTCGCGTGAAGCCGGCCCAGGCGGATGACCTGATATTATTTACCTCGACATAACTGACAAGTAGCCTTGCCGGACAATTCTGGAGAAGCCGCATATTTATGGATAGATTTGATCAAGAGCGCAACCAGGAGCAAATTAGGCAATTGGCACCTCCATCCCGAAATAGCTACAACAATTCAGTGCCATCGCTATGGGGGAGCATGGGGTCGTTCCCCCTTACGGCTGCTTGTGCCTCCTATTTTGGGTTCCTCTAAATTCTTAGTTTTATTTGGAGCCCCGCATAACGGCAAGACAATAAACAATGGTATTAAGAAACTTAGATTTCTCATACAAAATAACGTTCAATTCGACATAATTCTCGTTTGACGCTGTCGATTCTTTGCACAGTTGTGGCGCTTTTTAAGTCTGTTTGATTACACTGTTGAAAAAGACCAGCGTTTACGTGCATTCGTTAAAACTGTTCCACGAAATGCAACGTACACCAGTCCCAATATGCAAAACGAATTTATTGCTGCTATGAGCTCAGTAGTATGCGAGGGAATTAAGCAAGAAATTGGAAATTCTTGGTATACAGTTAAAGTTGATGGCACCAAGGACCCAACTGGTGTAGAAAACATTTCCATAAATATTTGTATTTTTTACAAATATTCTTTGAAAGTAGCGCAACGTCTCGTGGTTTTACCAAACACCAATTCGGGTGATGCGAATTCAATTGCTGACGTTATTTTGGCGGAACGTACTAAAGCAGAACCGACTTCATCAAACATACTATGTCAAGTCTATGATGACGCATCAGTAATGGCAGGACACTGTGAAAGAGTTCAACTTCTATTGCAGGAACGAGAAAACAGAAAGATTCTTTTATGTGTACTTCCTAAACCATCAATTGCACCTTGTAGTGATGCACGCAATGTCGGTTAAAAAAGCGATCAATGATTTTTTGGATATTTTTGGTAGTTCACAATTGTTTTTGCAAGCTCACCGTTCCACTTTTCTATAATAGTAAAACGTTAAAGCGCCTGCTTGAGCAGAGATGGACTGGTCATCTGGCTACAGTAACAGCTGTATAAACATCGCTTCTCCAAGAAATGGTCACTTCAAGGGCACATAATGCAGAAATACGTATAGAGGCATCAAGACTGCTTCAAAAGGTGCAGGAACAAAGTTTCTTGTTTATTGCAAAGATGCTTTACAAGGTATTTGTTGCTAATCATTCTTAGTGTCTCAGTTTAAATAATTTTTGATGATTGCAATTAAATTCATAAGCTTGTGCTTTGTTTGTCAGTCTTGTTTTGCTGCTGGGCCACTATAACGACGAGTAGACTGCTTAGCTCCCAGATTAAAATAGAAGCAATTACATGGTTTGCCTCAGATCTTAGGAAAAGCTCATACCACAACCCATTTCAATGTTATGACCAGCGTGGTAGCTTATAATATTTCGGGGCTATCAGTGGTTTCGGGACTATCCGCTTCACAGATCTGAATTCATTTCCCCTGACGAGACTTGAAAAATGGTATTCACAGTTTCCCTGCTTGGCGTTCATCATGACAAAGGTAGTGTGAGGAACAAGCCAGCCACTTTGATAGGTATTGTTTGGCAAAGGCATTTATGGTTATATCTGATGCCTCAATATTTATAGTAGCAGACAGATGGTGGGGTTAAGCAGTCTATCTATACGGCGTCCAGTTAAACAAAGGATTAGCAAACAACACTCAATAGTTCATATAGATGTGCCAAAAACAAGGCATCTAGCTCATTCAAACAGATTAAAACATGTTTTTTTGTGCTTTAATTTCATTGGCATTTCGCATTTTTTTTACTAAATATTGTATAACGCAATATTTTATATGCAAATATTGCAAGCAAATCACTGTTTGCGTAATGCGAAAAATTATTATTTGCAAGAATATTTTTATAATGTTATGTATAGTGTAAATCCATTTGGTGTTCAGGAAGCAAGGATTGTTACAAAATGTTTTTAAATTGTTCCACACATCGCGCTGCTTTTTGGTTAACCGTAGCCGCAAATCGGCCACTCCAAGTGTTTGGCTATTTCCTGTAATTTTACTGTTCTACAATTATAGGTGATATCCCTGTTTCAAGAACAGCTTCAAGTCACCAGTTTGCTATGGTAATGTGAAAGGCAGTGAATGAATGTGCGTCGGCAATATGGATTACCCGTTGGTTCTGTTTGGAAGCTGATTAATTAAACATTAATTTACTGATTTATACCTTAACCAGATGTTTGTGTTATTGTGGTCCTAAAGAGACCTAACGTGTATTACCTAGTGAGGCCAAGCAGTCCTGCCAAAAGATTGCGAAATAGAACCGCTAAGGATATCCAGTTTCGAAACGGCTAATTTTTACATTGCATTTTATAAGTCTGTTTGCTCCAGCCAACAATATTTTTCATATGCTGACTGACATATATTGAAAAACTGACTTATGCTAACTGAAAATACTGACTTATCAACTGGGATGACACTTGTTGCTTCGTGTGTTGAAAACGTTCACAATCTTCGAACAGAAGATAAATTTTGTGATATATGGGGTGAGATCGTTACTCAAGCTGATGCTCATACAAGACGAACACGACGTGACAATACATTGCTGCAAGACTATGTAGTCGAAAAAACAACCGAAAATAAAATGAAACGAATGATGACGAAACGCGGAGATTATTTTATAGCACATTGGATCAAGTCATCCATGAAATAGACGCGCGTTTTAGCCATCAAAATACAAAACTATATGCTGCTGTCTCTGCTCTTCAACCTGACAATAACAACTTTTTGGAAGTAAGGATGGTGCAGCCTCTATTGGATTTGGTAGACCGGACAAGTGTAGAAGCAGAATTTGATGTTGCTCAGACGTACGTTGCAAAATTGAACGGTGATGAGAAGACAAAGCCGACAACAACCAAACTTCATTCTGAGCATTGTGAAGCACTTAAGGCGACGCTTACTTTACATCTTGCACTGAAACTAGGAGTCACTCTCGGAGCTTCTACCGCAAAGTGTGAGAACTCTTTTTCTGTTTTGAAGACTGTCATGCGGGATTGCAGGCAATCAATGAAGCATGCTCCCAAAGCCCATCTTGTCCAACTTGCGTTTGAAAGCGACTTGACAAAAAAACTACAAACTGAATGGAAAGAAAGCGTTTTTCGACAGTTCTGTATCTCAAATCGTAGACTAAAGTTATTTTAGTTGAATTCAGCAGATTTACTTTAGTTTAAACTTTTTGATGTTCTTTGTTTCACAGTATTGGTTTCGCCCTCGTGTGTTTTTTTTTAAAAAAATTGGTTATTTTAGAATGCGACAATGTTCTTTTTATACTTATTTAATGGTGATTTAGTGATTACCAACAGCACAACATTATGCATTTTGATGCGTCATGTACTTAACTAACATCACCCATATTAATAGTAAATTGAATTGTTTATACCGGTAGTTCGGTGTTTTAACTTTCAAACACCATTTCTCATCCCAAGTTTAAACCATTAAACTCATCAAGTATGGCAAAAATCTCAAGTTACGTTTTATTACAATTTTAACTCACGTTCAGTCATGTCTATCTTAAGATGATGAAGGTTCGCATCCTATGCAAATCAAAACATTCTATACCTAATAATGTCTTTGTTTTAAACAAAATTACAGAATTTTCAAAATTGCTTAAGATTTGCAGCCGTACAAGATCAGTTTCAATATACAAAATTCAGTCTATTTTAGTGCCCCCCACTTTCGGCTTGTGCTCCACCACTTTGTTTGCTCTAGCGACGGCACTGTGCCGAAATGCAAGAATTTTGGTTGAAGGCATGGCCATTTTTGCTTCTGTAGCTGCACAGACAAGATCAAATTACATAGGCGCAGATATGAGCTTGACGTTATAACTTTAATTAGGAAAGGAGTCGCAATACTCGTAAGTTGTGAAATAAAGCCACCACTTACCAGATTGTTTCTGGGATCATATAAACCAGGAGAGTAAGACCTTTTTTGCAGGCGAACCTATTTCACAGCAGTGCATGCTTACGTTGGCCAGTCAGAGTTTTTGAAGTGAACATTGGCCTAAGACCGTGAAGCTGTTATTACCAGGGTTGCCAGATTGACCTTTTTACGGCAAAAAAAACAGAACTTAGGCTTTTTTTCAAAGCCTTTGGCTGCCGAATTTTTGTTTGGCCTTTCGACTTTTTTAAGCTAAGGTTAGTACTGGCGCATAATTCATGTTTTAGCTAAGGTCTGTCTTGTAGCAACACCAGTTACAATCTTGATTAATGAATCGTGTCCACTCACCGATTGGGCAGTGTGTATTTGACTTGTTTTTTCATAGGAAAGACTATGTATTAGCGATTTTTATTAAACCATATCACTAGATCCGCGCAAGTATAGCCAAATTGCCTATTTTCCGGCAAAAATAAGCTAATTTTAAGAATACTTGGTGGATTGCAAGATTGCTTTTGGCAGCTGGCGGATATTGAAAATGAAAATTATTCATTTGTTTGAAATGCACAAGAATATAAAGCTGTAAAAATCTTTGTCTTGTCTTATTTTTAGCAAGGATCATTTAGCAATTTGGTACCGTTACTACTATTGCCAACGGTATCTTTATTTTTTAATTTGTTTATTTTTAGCCATAAAATTTTCTTAATTTGGCTACCCTGGCGGGTTTTTATGTAACTTTTAGTTATACAAATTTTAAACCTAGAAAAACTAACGCGCCTAAAAGAGTGAAGTAAGTGGACAAGTAGGCTATAATCTGTAATCAGTTAAAAAAGTTGGATTGACTTCACACAAGAGCAGGGTTAGCATTCTCCACTATCATAATTTGTGTAACAGACTGTATAATTTGAGAGGAAACAGAAAAATTTTGGCAAATGTAGATTTTGGAGTCAAGTTTATGGCAGAATGTGAGAGTTTATTCAAAATCATCGCTTGGAAAGACCCGTGATGTTGTTGTAATAAAGACTATTTATGAGCAAATGATGCAGGTAGCTGTAGAACAAAGAAAAAAGAACTTGCCCTCAACAAAAACATGTTAGAAAATCTGACAACAATAAGTCCCACGATTATTCTAAGCCAAATAATCAGATGTTTATTTATCGATTTATCATTTTTGAAGTTATTTGCTGACAAATTAACTCTGTTAGAAGCTCAGCATCAAAAGTATATTTTTTTCGATGGGAAAGATGAGAAAATTTTTAAAGCAGAAGGAACTCCGGTCTATGACCCTAAAAAATTTCGGGTATCGATTCTGCAGCATCCCTTTTCAAGGATTTGGCTTGATTTGCTCTAACTTGTCATGTTACTCCGGTCAGTAACGCAGTGGCTGAAATAATCTTTTTCTCACTTACAGCTGTAAAGACGAAACCAAGGAATAGAATGGATACGCAGCTCTTAGAAGCTATTATCAGAATTGGAACAGACATGCTGCTAAAGGGAAACTGTTGCAAAGATTTGTTTGTATCGGAAAACATGTTGCTCTGATTCATGGCTGATATTGTCTACAAACAGACAACAAGCAGCAGCATAGAGGATGCAATGCAATTTCTTTATTAAAACTTCGCTTTTTCGGTATAAACTTTGCAGTAATTTTTTGTTTTGTGCTACTTGTACAGTTTTTCAACTTTTGGCCTTTTTTTGCTTATATTTAGCCTGTTTTTTGGGTTAGTTTGGCCTTTTCAAATGTTTGGGTCTGGTCACCCTGGTTATTACGCAGTTTGCGAATAGATTTAGGGCTCTCTACTATTCAGCAGAATCCACACTGAAATAAAGGAGATTTATGGAGGTTCCATTATTTTGAAGCGCATAAACACGAAAGCTTAAAATAACGAAAGTTGAGTTGTGCTGTGCTGGTGCTTATTTTCTCACTTTGCGGCCAAAAGTAAATTCAACTCCCCAATGTTAGCTACCTCGGTCTCCGGGCTGTAAAAGCATAGAGAAAAAATGTGATACGACAATTTTTGGTAACAAAACACAAAATTCCACTAATTCCTAAAAGCTTTCAATATTTAGACTCCAAATATTCAAAATTCTGTGACACTGCAGCAAAATAACAATTTTCTTGGTCTGCACTTTCTTTTTGAGGTAAAGCTTGTATTCATTTGTATTACTTAACGTTCTCCTTTCCCCTAGAAAAATATCCTGATTGCATGCCTAAGCTGAACAAACAGCTTCTATTTTTGGTACTATTTTATACCAAGCCAACTTTACCGTACAGAATTAACCTGCTTTTATGATTCTTAAACTTACGCGTCAATTAAATTAACACGTTTGTTGGGTTAGTATAACTACTTCAAACGGTGCTTTCAATGACAGAACAATCGCAAAATGCAAAACAGAGGATAAATTTATTTCCATTGGATTAATCCAAGATGCATTTTCACACCAGCGAACCAGCCGATAAAGCAATTTCCGTTACCACCTCATTCATTTGTCGCTGAAGGTGCTACAAAACTATTTGTACACGCATTTAGAACCACATATTCTAATTGTAGCGCCTTGAAGTGCGAAGACATTAATTATTAGCTACGTTAATGATGTCAATATGCTGTAGGGAGACTAAGCATAGCGTCAACAATGCTACAGTGAAGACTGAGCATAGCGCGAAGGGGGATGAACCAAATAACGTTAGAATGTAACATTTTGCCTCTTTTTATTCTATGTATCTACGGCTTCATAAAGGGAAGTGCATGTATGTGAACTTGCAGTCTGATAGTAGAGAATTGAATGGAAAAATTACAATCTTACAGAGGAGAGGAAGGAGGGGATGCTGGCACACATATGGGCTTTACAATTTGCAAACTAATCAAATTAACAACAACATATAACTTTTTGAAAAAGCTGATTACGTGAGCTGGAGAATGTATGCACGCACATCAAAATATATGCAAACTTACCAAATTTGAGATATAAATATCATATATTTTTATTATGATGTATATTATGCAAAAAGTAAAATTGGGATTGGGAGATCCCTGCAATTACGTATTTTTTGCTTCTAAATAAAACAAAATTGTATATCTAAAAATCTGAATATAGGGGAGAAATGTATGCAAACTTTTGATCTATTTTTGCGAGAAATGCGGACAAACTCGCGGAGTAGAAAATATAATAACTTCGAATATAGTTTTACTGTTAAGCAAAAACGTGCAGGCTATTTCAATAACTAATAACAGTTTCCATCCGTGCTAGATCTACCATGAATTGATGTCAAAGGTAAGGCCTATGATTTGAATCACTACGAACTTGTAAACATAAACTTTTAAGCATACAAAGGCATAATTTAAATAAATTGGAAAAAAAATTTAAAATTGCATTTCAAAAAAAATTATTTTGCCTGAAATTAGCAAAGTAAACCTTCCGGTATCAACCGCAAAATATTTGAGAAGGTTCATGGTCTCGTTTGCTATACGCTGAAACTAGGGCGCACAGTTGCAGCCGCGAACTCGAGATTACAAATATAGGCCAATAAAATAAGAAACCACACCATCAAGATCACTGACTAACTGATTGTCATAATCGTAAAAACGATTGTTGTGTTGGTAGTGCTCTTCAAAACTCATACGCAAGAACAAAACAATAACTCAAACAATATTGAAATTGGAGCAATAAAATCCAGCAGACATTGCTAAATGACATTTTTAATAATCTCGTTGCAATGGTTCTATGAAGTTTACGTAATGCCTCAAAAGAATGCAGAACAAAAAAGCTTTAAAAGTATTCCGCGCTATGAAACCACGCTTGGCCGAAACGCGGCAAGTTTTGTAACTTTTTAAATATCGATTGTAACACACTTTCAACCGCGCTTCTACGCTTCGATCTTAGTAAGTAACTCAAGAAAAACGACTTCAACAAAAATCGTTTTATGACGACATCATCTTATCTCCTTAAAGAGCTAATTTTTTGCAAAACAATGAGCTGCTTCTTGGCCTTTTTCGGAGAGTTAAATCGCCCTCCTCCTTCAAGCGGTGTGATTGGTGATGTGTTTTGCCAATTACTGTAAATAACACGAAATGATAATAATCACTTCGAAGTCGATAGAAACGATTTCTCATAAGTTTGGAGAAGCATCGACTCCGTTTCTAGCGACACAGACCCTAATGCTCCTATTGAATCACTGATATCATTTAGTTCGTCTCCCAAGCTAATAAATCTACCATGGCTGAAACATTTTTGTAAAACCTAGCCTAGTCAATTGTAGATATGCATTTCGTGCTTGTTTCTTAAACCATTTGTCGTTTGTTTCATTTACTTCAATTTCCATACGTTTAGTTGCATAAGTCAATGGTCATGCAGTTGCTCATACATAATAATTGATATTACCAAATTTCAACCCGCATCATTCAATTTAGGTCAGTCGTTTTGTTGTTGTTTGTATTTTTGTTCAGACTTTATCACTTTCTTTCCATGCAGTTTTGGGCCCAACAAAATACATCTGGTCTACTGCTGCCACTACTAGCTGTACTATCTATTTAAAAAAAAACGAACTTGCTCTAACGAGTTCTACCCGGAAATAATTAAATTTTCACTATTTTTGTTTTGAAAATACATGTAAGTTATATCAAAATGTCTTTGGCATTTTTAATTAAACTTTACCGTAAACCGCGATGTCTTTAGCCTCTGAGGGTGACTCGTGCCAGAAATCCAAACAAAATTTTGAATCGCATTCTTGTATCTCTGATTTAAGTAATTTTTTATTTTAAGATGGCAGTTTCCTGCTAGTATTGGCATATGTGAAAAAAATAAATACATGGGATTGCAAAAGTAGGTATACAGTAATAAAAAAGGTAAACACTTACACTACTCACAGCATCTATTATACAAAAATCGAATGTTGCATAACATGTAATTACAAGTCTTATTCCATCAGGTACGTAAATTTTTTGCCATCAACGTTCACACACTCCTCTGATCGAGAATGAACACATATGCATGCTTTAGAACGGTGGTTCTCAACCGGTATGCCATTTCCCAATAGTGGGCCACAGCTTGGCAACGCAGAAGTAGGCCACGGACCTTTGTGCATTTTGAAAATGGGTTTGCATGCCGAATAAGGTTGAAAAATACTGGACATTATGAACAGTCATATCGACCAGTACCTGTGAACTTAAAAGGCCATTGGAGAGGCAATGACCTTATTTTTGGAGATCAACTTTGCTGTTGTCTTATGCTTATCCCAGTGTCATTGTAATTGTTTCATTAAAGTTCTAATCAAAGTGGGACGCAAGAATTTGTGGACCCTTGAAGTGGGTCACAGCTCGAAAAAGGTTCAGAAACACTGCTCTAAAACAAAGGTCTTTATCAGCATTAATTTCCTGACAAGCCTCCAAAATGAACTGAGTCGTGTCTTCAACAGTGCGGTACTTGCGTGCAAAAACCTCATTCTTTACAGTTTTCGCAAAAACGAAGTCAACAGGAATTAAATCTGGCGAGCGTGACCGCCAGTCGATGGTACTACAGCGTCCAATTTATCTGTTGGAAAATGTTGAGTCAAGTAGTGCACACACAGTGAGAGCAAAATGAGGTGGGCCCCATCTAGCTGAAAATAGAACCTGCATTTTAATAAAACAAAATGACTAAAAGTAGATGTATTTTTATTTTAAGATATGTTGTTTTCACTTCAATATAACATGCCACTAATTTCTCTGATGTGACACACTGTATACCTACTTTTGTACTCCCCTGTACATGTATGTTTTCGTTTTGCAGTCTTTTTCTGTTTTACAGATTATAGGGGAAAGTTGCGTAAATTGGACCCTTGCGTAAATTGGTAGGCAGCTGTTTTGTGACTAATTTCATAACTTGATGCGGAAATGGTCACATGATTTGAAATATCTTGGCAAGGCTTAGAAAAAGCGTTAATGTTTGTTGGCAAAGTGTTGAAGAAATAGGCGATTCATAAAAAGAAAGAAACAAAGAGGGTTTGATCTTGTTATAGGTCCCTATATTATTGACATAAAATAGAAAGGCTGGAAAAGATATGAATTCAAATGAAACGATACTCATACGTGTGAGCATTCCTGTACGTTTTGCCAGAACCAAGCTTGAGTGCTAGGTTGAGGAATGATGAAAAGTGTTTACAAAGGTATCATACTAGGCTAGTATAAGGTGGACCCCAACTACTCGTGTAAAATGGACTTGGGGTCCAATTTTACTCAGTGGAAAGCATTCATTTCACTTAATATAAAAAAGGTGTAGAGCATTTTCTTATGTTGTACATACTTTATGTAGCATTGAACACCAACATGGCTTTAATTTTTTGTTGTATTTTGCACATTTGCAGATGACTATAATATTGTTTAAATATTGCTGTGTAATTGTTAACTCGAGCTGCACGAAAAAGCAAAGAACCTAACGGAAATGTTTGTGCATGTCGTTTTCTATGTCTTTTCCTATTGCTATGAACAAACTACAGTAATTTTCTTTACCTCACCAGTTTACAGAAATTTTTATTCAGCTAAAACCACAGTACGACTAGGAACTCCTATTTAAAATATGTACTACTTTATCATTAAATAGTAAATTTCAACCACAAATAACATTGCAACTTCTTAAACCGTGTTGAGGCTGATTAAAATTCTTGCGTTTTGACTGTTTATCGCAGGGTCCGATTTATAGGCATGTCGTAAAATTTGGACCAGTTTGATGAAAAATAGCATTATTATCAATTTTGCATCTGAACGAGCGAAAATAAATGCTTGATACTACATCACAATATACCTTTTATCTATCTTTACTGATGCACAAAGTAGGAAAGAAATTGGAACTAAACTGTTGGTCTTATTACAATTTTTGCTAAAATCGTCCGAATTACATAGCTTTTCTCTAAAATGGATCAGGTTCGAGAAGCAGTAATCGCATCCCATGAAACTTATGGAGTTTATACACTAAAAGTATGCAAATTTTTTAATGTTTAATTTATATTTGATAGAGGCCTAATGTACATGATAAAACATCTAAAGAATTGGTAAAAACTTAGGAAGTAAAAAAAGCATTACGTAAAATGGCAGCATAAGTTGACATTGGTCGAAGAGATTTTAGCCCTAGGTTAAACATGCACAAATTGAGCATTAGTTAGCCATCCTCAAGTTATATTTTAAAAATTCCTATTTTTTCCATGTTTCATAATCTTAATTTTGTTTTCAGGCATAAAAGACATTAAATATTTTGATTGTAATAAGAGACACCTCCTTTGGAAAAGTTTGCTATGTCTGATGTGTATCAAAAAAAAGCTGGTAGTCGAAATTACAAAATCTACACCGACTGTCAGCTACAGCCTGCTTTGGAATTTGTAAAAGCCAAAAACTTGCTAAAAATAGCTTCCGAACTGTTTAAGATTGTAGCGTAAGTAGAGATTTGATTCTTTCTTTACTTTAATTTTTTTTTTTTATTGAGGCGACTTATAGCACCGCTCGGATAATAATTTCTAACTGCAACCTAACAGCTAAGTCAATGTTGATTTTTATTAAATGCTTAATCACAATACCTTAAACCAAGCACTTCTTGATGAAGAACAGAACAAATATATTCATAAAATAACTCGAGACTTTAAGATTTTTTTACCCGATCACACAAAATCAATGTACTCTATTATCAAGGCAGAAAAACTATGTCGATGGATCAACCACTCAATTCTCGCCACGCTAGTATTCCAAAACAAAATCCATATTAAACCACCACAGAATAATACTCAATCCGCCTCTATGCTACTTTACTCTCTCTCTCTCTCTATACTCTCTTGTATTCTCTGTGTGTAAAAATCTTGTCGCCTTAAATATGTGAATGGGACGCAATCAAGAGTGATATCATATAATAAAAAAAAGCACCCACTAATAAATCACGTCATATCGGCAATCGAAAACTTTAGAGAATGAAAAGCGTATTCTAGGTCAGTCTTAAGCGTAATCGTATGATCTGCCATTGCAACGTCATAAAGAAGGCCCGTTACGATATAAATGTTAATTAAAAAAAGGCTTGCTGGAGCAACCGAGATATATAACCACGTTTAAAACTGAGACAGTTCTAGATTCATAAATAAAATAATTCAGCAGAACGAAAGCAACAAATTACTGAGACCATACATACAATAATTATTCTAACCAAGCAAATTTTCTTTTTCATGACATACGCCCCCCTATGAATATCATAAAAATAATATTAAAACTACGAATAACAAAATTTGCGAGTCCAATCCACTACTAAGATCCTTAATCAATATGTCCTTTACATCCACAAAATAAATTTGATTACATTACTCACACATATCTATAATTAAACATAGCATAAACAATACACATAAACACAGCATAATTACTTCATCATACAACAGAGATAATCAGCCGCTTTACTATCATTCACAGTAATATCTTATACATTATAATCATATCCTTGTAAAACAAGGGGCCATCGCATTATGCGGTCGTTCTGATATTTACTCTTGTTTATATATACTAGGGACTGGTGATCAGTTTGTAAAACAAACAGTTTACCAGCTAAGTGTTGCCGGAACCTCGTTTTTCCCCACATATCACCCAAACCAGGGCCGTAACTACCGCCGGAGCAGCTGGTGCAATGCACTGGGGCCCTGGCACGAGGGGGTCCCGCATTGCTACATTTTATTGTAAAATATTTTCGTTTAAAGCTCAAGTAAACTTATTATTATTAAATGTCATAATACTTCATCGATAATTTTAATTTATATTTAACCATCTAATTTATTTGAAGTATTTCTTAATATATTTAAAGTTTTGATTGTGACGTATTCATTTTATTGGGACGTATTCATGACGTAATCGGTACGCTGCCTCCACCCAAGTTTGTTTAGTAAAATAAGTTTGAGCGATAATGATTGTAAGCATCGTATTTATCCGCTTTATTTTACCTTGTAGTTGTTAATAGGTTTTGCTTTATGACGTTGTCACCCGTAATGCCATGTGATAGTTTAAGGATAATTCTACAACTTTTCACCATAGTCCAAAACTTAATAGTATCACATGTTACATAACTTGTTTACCCACTCTTTTTGACTTGGTGCTTCGTGATGTAACAGTAACTGTCTGGCTGGCATATATTGTCGCAAAACAATTAATTAAAAAAGTGTAGTATCTTTTCAAAGTTGCTAATTTTTTCTTGTAAATTTTGCCCGCTTTATTTAAATAGGTAGATTCGTAATTTGTGCTGTGAATGTCAGCGTTTTGTTGTGTTTCTGTTTTGTCTGTTTGGCAGGAGTTGGGAGTATAGAATGCGTCATTTGCGGAGGTGCTGTGGAGATGCAGTTGGCGGTGCTTAACCCTAATTTAACCCTAACCCCAACCCTGACTCCAGGTTTACGGACACTAATTTTATTTGAAGGAGGTGGGAAGGAGCTAACGCTAGGTCTAAGGGCATTTACTCTAGGTTTAAAAGCACCAATTTTATGTGAGAGAGCTACCCATAGTTTTAAGAGAGCTAACCTAGGTTTAAGGGCACTAATTTTATGTAAGGGAGGTCTGAGGGAGCTAGCCCTAGTTCTAATCTTATCTAAAGAAGCTATCCCTAGGTCTGAGAAGTTATCCCAGTTCTAATCCAACGTAAGGAAAAGTTTGCTAGCTTGTGGAATATTTTAAAGAATTTGTTGGGGTGCAATTCTTACGACCTTATAATAGCCTTAGAATTGTCCTATGTGACGTTATTGCACAGCAATTACATAAATTTTATACGTTGTTTGCTGGGATATGGTACAACCCTTATCTCTGTATGGCAGTATAAAACTTATCTAATATGAAGTTATATAATATTGCACAAAGGTCTCATAATTCCGGTACAATTGTTTGCTGACATGTGATGCAATGACGTTGAAGCAAAGCGGTGGGAAAAATACCAGCAAAATGCAACGTCGCTTTTAGGACTGCCCAAAGCATACGGTGTTGAGGCAAATACTAGCTGTTTTTAAAATTTTACGGTTAAGATTGGTCAAACTCTGTTGCATATTTGTTTTCAAAAATGTTCACAGGTTTTTATAACAAAAAGATTTATCAATTTAGCTGTTTTAAAGCTATTCATGAGATTTCTGCATTACTTAATTACAATGCTAGCGTTTCAGGCAGGCGCTGTAGTTTGTATCAAGAAGTTTATTTATCAATCGAAACTAAAAATTTGTATAAACACGTAAAATGTAATTTCGTGCAGTCACTTGACAAGGAGACGGCAAAAAGACCATGAGGTCATAGAATCAATTGTCGCGCGTATGATGCGATAACAAAATATACAAACTTTAGCAATAATAAACCGAAAAGCAACAGTAAAAAATGTAGTTTTTAAACAGAATTATCAAGGACAGATATTTTCTTCATTCACGTCATAAGTCCAAAAGCTGTCTTATAATGAGACAAAACTAATTGATCTGCGCCATGTTGATTCCCTTTAAACCACGTTAAGAACAAAATAATGTATTCGCAGAAACAATACTTCACGACTTCAAGCTTCTTCGCTCAACAATCTCAGAACTAATCACTTTTACTACACAATCAGAAAACCGCCAAAACTAATTCCACCAATAACTGTTCAATATTCGCCACGTCAACAGAATCCACAATAAATCATCACAAAAAAACAATATCCCTTCTTTACTCCGTCAATCAATCTCTCTTTCTCCCCACTTCAATGCTTCTCTCTACTGCTCTCTCTAACTAAAAAAAATCCCGTCGCCTTATATATAAATCGAAAAAACAATCTAGAAAACGCTAGAACGAAATCAAGTGAAAAAAGAAAAAAAAGCATTTCAAGTTATGTAATCGGTTATCGAAATTCTTCGAAGAAGCTAGAATCACTAGATCAATCTGGAATTTTATTATGCATAAACGATTGTGACGTAATAAAGGCGTACTTACAGCAAATCAAATTGCGAGGTAAAAACGTCTTTTTTTTTCAATCAGTAGCCGAGCGAACAAATGATACAGCACTTTACACATATATGAAAACAATTCTTACAAGACAAATTTCCTTATTCGTGACATTGGGTAATTCTTTCTTTGTAACAGTTGTTCTTTTAATTCTGCTTTTCAGTTTCCACTCTGTAAGTACACTTCTCTTTTTCTTTTTATTGGCCGAAAGAAAAGCTAATTGCAAGGGTTGACATAAATGCGTAGAGTGTAATGGTAGACAAATTACGGCAATATTGTTTTATTCAACAATTTAAGAAAAAATTGATATGGATGCGAGGACAGATTGTCGCCAATAATAACTTTCTTTTTACTTCTTCTCTTCATGAAAAACAAAATCATTCGTTCAAGCCATTCCTGGAAAGTTCTAATGTCAAACCATTTAAAAGGGGTTTTATCATATCTGGTTGGCTACATTGGGCACTACTCTCCGTCCACATTGATCACTTATGCTTGGCATTATAGCCTACACAACATAAAGAGGAAGCAGTTCCTTGTGGCATTGGCACAATATATCAACAAAGTGCAGAAGTGTGACGACTCGATGACTCTCTGGATACTTGATTTCCTTCTAGGAAATTATATTCATATTTTCTGGATCATCCGGCATGTTTGTTTCATGAAAAATTACAAATGTTTTTAAGGAGAATGTCACTTAGAGAGGCCTCAAAATGTTGCATATATTCTTCAATTACTTGATGGTATATTCTTGCACGACTTTTTTTCTCTTTTGTAATGATATTTTTTAGTTTTTACCATGAAAAATATCAACTAGTCTGCCCTCCTTACAATCAGTTTTATCCAGAAATATTTCAACTCTTATTCTGAGATCCAGTGTGTTCACGAAATATCAAAAGCCTGACATCGCAACACAATGCGAAATATTAGCCTCCTCTTCCAGATCAGGGAAAACGTGTTGACCACCAACTTTCTGTCAATTTTGTTTTTCAGTGTTTATCGGTTTATCTTGAGCAGTTCGGAAGTTATTTTCAGTAAGTTTCCGGCTTTTACAAATTTCGAAGTAGGCTGTAGCTGGCAGTCGGTGTAGTTTTTGTAATTTCGACAACCAGCTTTTTTTGTAAACACCAGGCATAGCAAACTTTTCTATAGGCGATGTCTCTTATTAGAATCAAAATGTTTAACATCTTTTATGCCTGAAAACAAAGTTAAGAGTGTAAAACATGGAAAGAATAGCAATTTTGAAAAAAGTAAATTAAGAAGGACCACTCAATGCTCAATTTGTACATGTTTAACCTAGGGCTAATCATACGAGTATGTCACCCGACCAATGTCAACTATGCTGCCATTTTAGTAGTAGTAGTTAGTAGTTGGCAATTTATTTCGCTTCTGTTTTCTCAACACAAAAAACTCAACGATAGGATAAAAACAACGAGCGAAAAAGGAATGCAGGTGACAAAACGAATTGACGTTAAACATACCCAAATTTTTTAAGATTAAATTAAAATAATTGTAGAGAGGGGCATGGTCACCGCACCTGACAAAAACATCAAGCAAAAAAATTGAAATAAAAAAAAAAAACACAACAAAAAAGAAACTAAAAAAGCAGTCAGCCAAATAAACAACATTTTACCCTATGTAAAAATCCTAATAGCTAAAAGAAATACATTCCTCTCAGTGCCAAACTGTTGTTACCCTAACGAGGGGGGCTAGCAGGTACTACACCTTGCCCAAGGGTGACCTGGGAGCAACGACAGTTAAAGAGTTAGCTCCATTACACTCTAGGCAGGACCCTGTCGCCGGATGCAGTTATAGTCTTACTGCCCAGGACTATGCAATTTGCAGATAAGTAGTAGCACTATAACATTGCGTTTGAATTTTTATGACCTGATTTTAATCACGTGATTGTGGATAATTTAAGTAAACCATTGGAAGTGTCACTGTCTTTTTTACTCAAATAAAAATTAATCATTTATTCTAATGAATCGATTGAAGTTTCATGGACCTATATCGCAGGTGAATTTTCCTTATTCTTCTTCTTCATCCGAAATTATTTCGAGGAGCAGTTGTCGCCTGAAGTTGGAGTATAAGGCAATCATTAGCTCTTTTTAATTGGTAGTTCGAGAGTGATTGGCAGATTCTGAAAAAGAATGAAAAACAGCAAATACCTATTCTTTTACTTTTTATTCTACTTTGCAAGCTCGTTTTACAATTAGGTATATCTTTAAGCAATCAAAATAAGTAGGTTTCCAGTCTTAAAGCATAATAAATATTAATCTACTGATTTATAATATATTCTTTAAAGCATTTGATGAACCTGGGAAGTGATTTAATATCTTTAAGTGCTACAGGTAGTTTATTCCATAACATTGGGCCTCTAAATTTCAGTGTTTGTTGTGTGAGTTTTATTCTGCAATATTGAGGGCACAATTTGGACTTGGATCGAGTACGAAGAGTGGCTTTCTCGCTAAGAAAGTTAGAATCAAAGATGTTTGAAAAAGCAGGAGGAAGAGATTTATTAAAATATTTGTGCATAAATTTGGCAATTTCAAGTTGTTTAGACTGTTGTACTGTTAGCAGATTGTGTTGTTGAAAATCGTTACTGTTTTTTTGCTTAGTATTAATCAAATTAATTGCTTTGGTTGAAACTTTTTGCAACTTTTGAATCATAGATGCGTTACCATGGCACCAGGATATTACACAATATTGCACATAGCTATTAATAAGAGAGTGATATAAAGTTAGCAATGAACTTTTATCAAGATACTGTTTTACTTTGTTAATCACATGGTAGCTACATCTGAGTTTTTGCAGCAACCACTGCATATGGGGCTTCCATGAAAGATGTTGCTTTTTTTACTTGATGCTTTTTTTACTTTACAAGTTTTTACCAATTCTTTGGGTGTTTTCTTACGTGCATTGGCCCTCTATCAAATATAGATTAAACTGTAAAGGCACATTTCAAAATTCGCAAAGTTTTAGTGTATAAACTTTCTAATTTATGTGAGATGCGATTACCACGTCTCGAACCCGATTTACTTTATTACCTGTAAAACAGACAAAGATTGCAAAACAAAAAACCTTTTATCCTTTTTTCACAGATGCCAACACTAGCAGGAAAGAGCTACTTTGAAATGAAAGATTACTTAAATCAGTAATACAAAAATGTGGTTCGAAATTTTCTTTGAATTTTCCCATCAGTCATCCACAGAGGCTAACTCTTTCGCTCCCGCGATTATCGATTGATGATCTCGTGTTTTCAGTGTTTACTTCAAATTTTTTTAAAATGAGTTACAAAATTAGTTTACTAAAAAATCGATTTGTGACTTTATTTTTCATCCGATTTTTATAAAACTTTCAAAAGATCACGCTTATTTCCTCACGCATAAGAAAATGTATAATTTGTGCCCTAAATCTCAGATTTTTATACCCAAAAACGGTTAAAATGACCAACAGCCCAGTTGCAGACGACAAAATCGGCCAAATTCTCAGCACGTGCCAACTACACTAAAATCAAATTGATATTACATCTTTACCACATAACCAAACTCTTTATCATTAACACAGTCTGAAAACTACTCTTTTGGGGCATCATTTGACAAAATTTCAAGCGATAATGATAAATTTTACTGTTTTAAATTTCCAAATTTTTTAGGGGTCTCAAAACCCCCCAAAAAAATTTGAGTGGTAAGTAGATAAAAGTAAATTTAGTGCGTAAAAAATATCATATGTTGATAAATACCGGTCTCATTTGAAAGCTTAAGAAATTTGCTTTCCAGCAATATATAACTTTAAATAGTTTAGACTAAGTGGTATATGATATTTACTGAACAAAAATGAGTACTGTACATCATATCAGTTCAAAACCCCCAAAAAATTTTTCGACTTACAATCACTAAATTATAGTTTTTACAAAAACTACACCCTATAAAAAGATAAAATAAATTGCAAATACTTCACCATTAAAGTTGTCATTTTGTATCAAGTTTCCAAGGAGACAAGAAGCGAAATACAAGTTTATAAGCTAGCAGAAGTTTACCTTCTCTAAATCAAAGTTTGCTGTATCCCCCTTGTTTCTCAAGAAATGGGAAGGGTGTAAACAAGCGGCTGTTTTATTGTCAGTAACAGCATATTCTATTTAAACTTGATATTTTCTGAATCTTGAACAAATTCCCTGTTCAAAACTACATAATGTTACATGGTTTAGGCTGACCTCTAGCAGATAATGACTGATCACAATTTAGGTACTAAATTTAACTACCAAAATTTGGTACCGGTCAAAAAAAAGGTGATGTGCCTCAGAAAGTTGCAAACTGTAGAAAACCTCGGCTTTTAGGTAAGTTTTGATTGATGTACTCTGAAAGGTTGTTTCCTTAGCATCATCTAGCGAACATTTGTAAAAAAATTGGTAGAAAGTAAAATCTGTAGTGATCTTTGAGGTGAGGGTACCTCTTTAATTTTGAAGACAACCCCCCCCCCCCCAGTTGGGGGAGTTGATTTGCATAAAATTTGCATATTCAAAAAAATGTTTGTTTTTCTATTTGAAATCCTCAAGAAATGTAGATTTCAACGATATGTAACACTTAATGTAGAAGTAAACAGCTGAGCAATGATTTACAAACAAACTTGAGATACATAATTATGATTAATTATGATTGATTATGACAGTTTTTCACACTGCCATCTTATGGATATTTTTTTCGCCTATTCACGTGGTAGCGAAAGAGCTAAATTTATTGCTGTTTGCAGTACAGTTTAATTTCAAATGCTAAAGGAAATTTAATATGGTGTTTTTAGCACACAAAAAGGAAAAATTGAATTATCGCCGACGAGGATTTGTTAGAGCAAGTGGGTATTTTTTTAAATAGATAGTACAGCTAGTAGTGGCAGTAGTGGACGTAATGCATATTGTTGTGCCCAAAACTGCATAAAAAGAAAGTGATAAAGTATGAACAAAAATAGAAGCAACCACAAAACGACCAATCTAAATTGAATGATGCGGGTTGGAATTTGGTAAAATCAATCATTGCGTATGGGCAAGGGCGCGACCATTGACTTATGCATCTAAATGTAAGAAAACTACAGTAAAAGAAACAAACGACAAACAATTTAAGAAGCAACATACGCAGATGGTATTAGTGGCATAGTTAATGAAATTTAAAGTTGTGAGGAAATCAATGGAAGAGATCGGTTAGAGATTCAACACCACTGTGTAAGATCGCACCTGTGAACGAAAATTTTTTGCCTAAAATTGTTAAAGACACTCAATGGGTGATCAATTGCAAGACCTTTCGGAAAGATATTGCCCCTCTTGCCTTATTCCGGTATCATAAGAAACAGGTGCGGCTAAGAAACTTGACGTCGCAAATATTATAGGTAGAGGGTAGCATCAAGTTGTGAAATAAGTCTACCATTAAATTGATCATTTTTGTAATTGTAAAACCAGTACCACTGCGGCCACCACCCTAAATTTTTACGTTGTGCCCTTACGTTTAGGGGAAGAAACGAATGGAATTTATGAAATTGAGATTTGGTGAGTAATACCAGTTTAATTAAAAAAAATGATGATCGGGACTGCGGGCATAGAAGCGATATCTTAGTTTATAATAGTTTTTTGTTACTGCTCTCTGAAAATACGATCTTTGGGGAAGCAGGTGCAGTCGCCTGAACCTATATTTCTGACCCGATACAGAACTTACTCCCAGCTTTGCCGGGCGACGCCGGCTTGTGATCAATATAATGTCTAACTATCGGTGTGATGTAAAGACTTTGAAAAATTGCTTTCACAGCTATTCTGCTTGGCGTTCAGCACAAAAGGGACAAAAACCCCATTAGGCTCTCTTGTTGTGCCCTAACAAGTAGTGCCTCAAGCACTCTACCCGTCGCCGTGACTCAGTCTGACAAAAACTAGTGCACAGAGCGAGAGCTCATATCTAAACGAGAAGAATACAAAGTCTACAAGCCTTATTAAAAACTTCGAATTTAACCGTTTTGATTAATGGACAAATCTTTAAGTTCTTGTCAAAAGATGTGCATGAATAGAGTAAACTTATATTCATGCTCGTTGTGGAATTAGATAAAATGATTGAATCTGGCCCATCTTTTTGTGTTCTGTCAAAATAGGTAGCATTATATCTGTTTATGTTCTTTGAGCGCCTTTGCTGCAATGTTGAAAAGCGAGAATTTGTGCTACCGAAATCGGACTTTGTTGATTTGAACAAAACTTTGAGTAAAATTATGGGTTTTGAACAGCGAAAACATCATGACTATGCATTGCGTTTTTGAGATGCGACCCCTTTAAGGCATTGACAAAGGCCATTTATAGATGTAGCACTCGTGTTTGTGATCAAGATAAGCAGTGGCTCAAGGAATTGTGTTCTCTAAACAGGTTTAGGCCGTGTCTGAATAGTGATAGTATATTGCGGGTCGAGGGTCGCTTAAGCAATTCATCCAAGTTGACGGAGGAAATGGAACACTGCCTTATTCTGCTACCTAGGTTGCCTTGACCAGATTAGTAGTGTTGTAATACCATGCTGACAGTTATCATGTGGCTGTGCAGTTTCCAATTCTCTGCTCTAGGAAAAATTTTGGATTGTAAATAATCATGTGTCTGTCAAGCGTTGTATAAGTGAGTGTGGGTAATTCTCTCTGAAAAGGCTTGACAAGTTAAGCAATTGATGGCTGAATTGCCTTTTGCATGGAATTCTGCTAGTCACAAAGCCTTTGCCAACAGTGTTCTCAATTTCTTCGGGTACGTGAACTATGTGGACGGCCGGAAGCACTAGGACTGCTTGATGCCTGTTATTCACATGCATGGCATCTCGAGCTGTAGGCCTACAGGTGGAGATTATTTTATCTCTAGCGCTGAAGGACTTCTTAGTGGCAGTTGGTAAGTTTAATCATGCCGGTGGAAAAGTGAAAGTCTTTTATTCAAACATTGGCTTTACATTCCAAGCGACATCACAGGCACTTCCTGATTTGTTAAAATCTCCACAGCTCAGGAACTATCTTCAAAAAACAGGCAAAGCTGGGAACTCATCAACTGCTACGCTCCTAGTCAAACTGAAGCTGAGTGGCAATGATCAAGCAGTTTAAATGGATACTGCATAGGACCTTGGAAACTGTCGCATGCAAGCCGAATTTTAAGAAACTCATCACAATACTGATGAGGGGCCCTGCAGGCGACGCAAACAGAGCCGGCGAGTAGTCAATATAACTTGACCCGCATCGGATATGAACTCAGTGATGGGACTCATGGGGTTCCACGGGTTCGTGCAAACCCGTTCTTGGAGTGTCGTGATAATCAGCAAACCCATTCTTGTTTTTTGTTATAGACCTTAGACGACCGCAGCTAATGGGCTTTCTAAAATGAGGTAACCTGTTGTTGGTGAGTTTGATACAAAAGAGAACCTGTTCTTAAAATTTTGAATCCCATCACTGTATGAACTTATTATCTATTGCTCCCGAATCGCGAGGATTCCCGCTACATCATGGAGATGTTATTGTTGTGAAGCCAACACAACATCTCACCATAAATTCAAACGAGTTGTAAATTTTTTAACTGTTGCTTCAATTCCAAGTCTTTCCGGCTTTTCCGACTGTTCCGGATTTTAGGTCCTTTTCCGATTATTTCGAAATCATTTAATTAGAGTTGAGGTACAGTTGGACGATACCAGAGCAGTTACAAGCGTAATGGTATAGGATAGTGGTTAGAGCGTACGTTTCGCAGTCGGTAGACTGTGGTCATTTTCTTGCGGAGTCCTACTACCATACACCTTTTGAATGGCATTCGCAAGTTTTCTGCTCAGCAAAAGGGGTACCGGTATTGTGTAGAATCAAATATAAACTATGAAAAATAAACACTCAAAATGAAAACCTGTTCTGTGATCAAAAAAATCATAACAGTGAAATGCGCCAAAACAACGACAACATTTATTTCATTGAAATAAAGCGATAGGTTGTAACAAGACAGTAAATGGCGACTTGCAGTTGTTGAGCTATGGAGTCAAACTGTTCATGAAAAAACCACAATGTTTTTTCCAGTCTAGAGAATCAAGAGTTAGGTTAGATCATTGTACTTACTGGTAATTGACCAGCTATTGATTTGACCGTGGATGTCAAGTGTAAACCACTCTTGAGCTTTACAGATCAAGTTTATTTTGTTTAGAACTTGTGTAGGTTTAGAGAAACCTGAGCTTTGATTAGATGTAGAAAATATTAACTTTTGACATGGTTTCTCATGTTTCTGTTGCTTATGTTACATTGAATGCTGATGCTTATCTTGCGTGTTTAACTCATGCTTTATCAAATGAGTCTGAAGAAGTGATGGGCTTGTGTATTGGACAAACAATTGAAAAGGTAAAATAGAAAATTTTGCTTTGAAATGATCACCAACATCATACTGTGCCATATAGCGACCTATTACATCATGTCAATAGCCCACGATCGGTTTTGACTTTATTGGGTCTCATTAAGCAGGTGTAACAAACACTCAACAATAAAAATTCTTAAAAAAACAAATTTTCCATTGGGTGCAAAAAGGCAATTGATACAAAACCATATGATACAGCAATACCTATTTCACTGGAGTCTTAATTAAAAACACACACACGTGACATGGACAACAAGTCACATTGGTAAGCCCTAATGGGATTTTAGGATTATTGTTAAGACTTTGTCAATTCACAAAATATGGAGATTGCTAGTTGCTAAGTAGCAATTTTCAAGGCAATCTTCTCTTAAGGGGATCTGCCTCTGGCATTACACTAAGGTAAAATAGAAAATTTTGCTCAAAAATGATTGTCAGCATCATACGGTGCCAAACAGCAATCTATTTCATCATGTCAATAACCTGCAACAAGATAATTACTACTGGTAGTTAGCAACTAGCAACCTTTATAATTTATCAATTGAAAAGGTATGTTTGAATGCTGGTAGTTCAAACATATAAAGTTCTGGGTTCAATCCTAACTTCAACCAACATTTTCTCAACAAGAACTGATAATTGAATGTAAAGGTCTCATCTACTCTTTTAGCAAGTTGTGGCTAGTGCAGGATGTTGTGCATCAATAATTTCATACTTTCTTATTACCATTGTTTATTAGGAAATTGGTTATGAAATTCATATATCAGCGGTTATGCTTCTTCGCCGAATGGATAAAAGAAAAGACCGAGTAGAAATTTCTGTTGAACAATTGTCAAATGCTTCTACAGTAGCTGAGATATCCTTTTGCATGTTTAGAAATAGCAGGCTAACTGTGTCTCGATATGGCTTAGTGCAACTAGGTAAGCAGTACCAAAATACAGAAAAATATGATGAACTGATAATTTCTAATTTTCAAATGTATTAATTTAGAGTACAAAATTTAACCAAGGCCCTGATCTCATCCAAAGACTCTTTATATCAATATCTTGAGGTAATCTGTGCTATGGGATTTGGTATTTTAGTGTCTTCTCACACACATCCTGGTCTTACCACTGAATGCTACGTACTTACTGCATTCACTTGAAAAAGACACCAATATTGTCTTTTACTTCTTTACTCAACTAAATTGTCAATTTGTCTCAATATACACAATTAAATTGCTAGATTTGCTGCAAAGAGTCTTTATGTTGGCAGTACTGGCAACATTTAAATCATTCTCAGCAAAAGTAGTTTTATGTAAATAAATGTATTTTCTCTTGTGACAAAACCTATTAAGTTATAGCTCTAACTAGCTTTTGAAATTTAATTATTCATTACTTTAACTCTTTTGCTCCTGCAGTAATCAATTGATGACTGCGTGTTGTTGATTGTGTGTGTTTATTATTTCCCTCAAATTTTTTCTAAAAGTTACCAAGAAAGTTTACTAAAAAAAGGATTTATGACTTTATTTCTCATCTGATTTTCATAAAATTTTCAAAAGATCACACTTAATTCCTCACGCATTGGAAGATGTAAAATATGTGCCCTGATTCTTGAATTTTCCTTTCCAAAAAGGGTTAAAAAGACTAAGAACTCAGTTTCAAACAATAAATATTGCCAAATTTTCAGCAAGAAGCAACTGTTTTGAAATCAAATTGAGATATCATGTTTAACAGGAAACCAAAGTCTTTATCATTAACACAGTCTGATAGCTACTCTTTTGTGGTGTCATTTGACACAATTTCAAGCAATAATAAAAAACTTATTAAAATTTTCAAATTATTTAGGGGTCTCAAAACACTCCCAAAACATTTGTATGGTAGATAAAAAAATGTGAATTTGGTTTGTAAAAAATATGATATGTTGATAAATACCGGTCTCATTTGAAAGCCTAGGAAATTTGCTTTCCAGCAATATATAAGTTTAAATAGTCTAGGCCAGGGGTCTCAAACACGCAGGCCGCATGCGGCCCGCCGACCAATAGTTTATGGCCCTCAAGCAACCTGACACATGTATACTAAATTGTCCTACAAATATTATACCTTCCTGCTAATAGTACATGCCAAGTTGAAAAACACTGCATAGCCATAGGGCCATAGGCCTAATGCAGCTAAAGCTATATCAAGCCTATAAAGTGCGTGTATTCTATATATACATGTATATGTATACTTACGTTAATGTGTAAGTGTAAGGTCCTGGCTATCTCAGCACAGTGCCTGGTTTGTCTATTTATAGTGCAGACTCGGGCTTTGTCACAAACTTATTTTGTAAGCTGCGTGAGTAGCAGCTTCTGTTTCTATTAGTATTAGCGCAGTCTTGCATGTTAGAAAATACCACTGTTTAAGCTTGTGCATCAAGCCAAATTTAAATTTTTTGTAAGGCTGTGTAACATTGAAAATGTCGTTGTCAAAGCCAAAGAAAAGAAAAGTTGAGGAAGAGAACAGAAATTTTCAAGAAAAGTGGCAAAATAAGTATTTTGTAACAGAAGCGAGAGACAAAGTACAATGCTTGATTTGCCTGGAAACTGTGGCAGTACAAAAGGAGTATAATATTAAGAGGCATTATGAGACGAAACACAAAGAACAATATGATGTTTTTAGTGGGAAAATGCGAGAGGAAAAAATTACACAACTGAAGTTGGCCCTGTCAAAGCAACAAAATTTTTTTTCTTACTTGAACAAAACAAGTAAAAATGCTGTACGGGCCAGTTTTGCTCTGAGTGAAAAGATTGCACAATCCTCACGACCATTTACTGAAGGTACTTTTATAAAGGAGTGTCTTCTAACAGCCAGTGATATTCTTTGTCCTGAGAAAAAGAAACTTTTTGAGAGTATTAGCTTGTCAGCAAATACTGTTGCCAGTCGAATCACAGAGTTAGCAAGTAATTCATATCAACAACTTACTGCTGCTGCTAAAAATTTTGAAACATTTTCACTTGCCCTTGATGAAAGCACAGGTGTTACAGACGTTTCTTACTGTGCTGTATTTATCCGAGGTGTTGACAAAGATTTTAATATTACTGAGGAATTGTTGGACTTGCTACCACTGAAGGGAACTTGTACTGGACAAAACTTGTTTAATGAACTGGAAATGTGCATTGAACGTGCAGGGTTAGATTGGTCAAAGCTTGTGGCAGCAGCTACAGATGGGGCCCCTGCAATGTGTTCTGAAAGGGTGGGCTTAGTTGGCCTTCTGAAAAACAAAGTGAAAAACCTTGGAGAATATATCTCTGCTATGCATTGTATTATTCATCAGGAGGCACTTTGTGGAAAAAAGATCCAGATGAAAAATGTTATGGATGTAGTTGTGAAGACTGTGAACTTCATACGTGCAAGGGCTCTGAATCACAGGCAGTTTACTTCTTTTTTGTCTAGCATGGAGAGTGAATATGGAGAGTTGCTCTATCATACAGAAGTGAGGTGGCTCAGTCGTGGAAATGTCCTGAAGAGGTTCTTTGCTTTGAGAGAACAAATTGGGTTATTCATGGCAATGAAAGAAAATGATATTCCTGAACTCAGTAATCCCACTTTCATATCCAACCTTGCATTTCTCACTGATTTGGCAGACCACTTAAATACGCTGAACCGGAGTCTGCAGGGTCCAAAACAAATTATCACTATCATGTATGACAGTGTGAAAGCTTTCAAGTGCAAGCTTTTATTGTGGAGAAAGCAGCTTGAAAATGGAAACTTTGCACACTTCAAGACCTTGCAGTCACTGGGCAAGGTTGATGCTGAATGTCTGACTGAGTATGTGGAAATGATTGGAAATTTACATACAGAATTTGAGCGTCGATTTCAAGACTTTCTGGCTTTGGAAAAACAATTTGTGCTTTTTGCTACTCCACTATTAGTGGATGTTGAAACTGTGAGTGAGGACCTTCAGATGGAGTTAATGAAGCTTCAGTGTGACACCCTGCTAAAGCAGAAGTATGCAGAGGTTGGGATTCCAGAATTCTACAAGTTCCTACCATCCGACAAGTTTCCCAAATTGTGTGCCTTTGCTCTGCGAATTCTGGCAATGTTTGGCAGTACATATGTATGTGAACAGTTCTTCTCCACCATGAAGGTAAACAAGTCTGCCATCAGATCAAGGCTGACTGATGAACACTTGCAGTCTGTATTAAGACTTGCTACTATCAAAGACGAAAGCCTGAAGCCAGATATAGACTCATTAGTAAATTCTAAGCGTATCCAGAAGTCTTCCATCTGACTCTCAAAGTTCAAAGAAACCTCATAAAGACTTTCATTATAAATTGCCTATCAGCTTAAAATAGAAATAAACTTATAAAAAGGGAATTTTAATAAAAGTTATGATTAATATGATTTATTTTCTTAAATTTTTTCTTAAATTTTACTCTTCTAAAGAGGACCGAATTTTGTGTGGCCCCCTGGATCGCCTATTTACCACATACTGGCCCCTTTCTTGCCTTGAGTTTGAGACCCCTGGTCTAGGCTAAGTGGTATATGTATTTACTGATCAAAAATGGGTACTGTACATCATATCAGTTGAAAACCTCTTCTAAAATTTTTGACTTACATTCACTAAATTAGAACTTTAGAAAAACTACATCCTTTAATAAAATAAAAAAATTGCAAATATTTCACCACTAAAGTCATTATGTGGCATCAAGTTTCCAAGGAGATAGAGCCTGAAATGCAAGTTTATAAGCAAGCAAAAGTTTGGTTTTTCTAAGTCAAAACTAGCTGTATCCTCCTTGTTGCACAACAAATGGGAGGGGTGTAAAAAGCTTCTGTTTCGTTTTTAATGACAAAATATTCTATTTAAACTTGATATCATCTGTATCTTGAAGAAATTCCCTTTTCAAAACTACATAATGTTACATGGTTTAGGCTAACCTCTAGCAGATAATGACTGATCATAATTTAGATCTAAATCTAACCATCAAAATTTAGTACCGGTTAGTACTGGTCAACGAAAAGTTCATGGGCCTCAGAAAGTTGCAAATTGTAGAAAACCTCGGCTTTTAGGTAAGTTTTGACTGATATACCTTGAAAGGTTGTTTCCTTAGCATCATCTAGTGACCATTTGTAAAAAAATTGGTAGAAAATAAAATCTGTAGTGATCTTTGAGGTGAGGGTACTCTAATTTCATATACAACTCAGTACCTATGAGGGAGAGTAATTAGCATAATCAAAAAAATTTTTTTGTTATTATTATGTTTGAAATTCTCAAGAAATAGCGATTTCAATGATATATAACAATTGCTATAGAAGTAAAGATATGAATAATAATTTGCAAACAAACTTGGAGGTATTTAATGATAACTATTTATGACAAAGTATGAGTTTTTTCGCTCTGCCATCTTGTGGACATTTTTTTCACAAGTTCCACAGGAGCGAAAGAGTTAAAAGAATGTTGCTATTGCTATTTTGCAGTTGAAGCACAGGGTCAACATTAGTTGCCTAATTTGGTCTGTTTACTGGCCTCTTGCATTACTTTGAAATAAATTGTATTTTCTTAATATCTTTAACACAACTTGGCAAGAAAAACAGGATTGCCGTTAAGAATTGTTGGATGGTACCACTCCCATCCCCATATTACAGTGTGGCCTTCACATGTTGGTAAGAATTGTTTGTTTTGATGTAGTTAGTGGTGCACTCACCTCCAGCCAGTTGCATTGGTTATATCTAAAAATACTAGAAGCAGCTCAATTTTTTTGTCTCAAGAATAATTGCAAAATGTATTATGTTGGTTATATTCCCGGATGGTGTTCTCTCATTCTCTTTCAAATGTGATGTGGTGAGGAGTGTGCAATTAGAAATAAAAAGCTTGTGAGTTGAATGCTCAAAGTGTTATGCTGCATATGGCACAGCTGAGCAAAGCTGGTGTTTGCGTTGAAGTTTACGTTGTGGGTTCAAATTTGGGTTGTGCCAACCTCAAACACGTGTATGGGTGACTGCTGGCTTGAAGACCATAATGTTGTTTAATAGTAAAACTGCCCATTTCTCTTTAAGGTTGATGAGCTGTATAAGTTCGTTTTTTACTCTGACTGGCAAGTGAAGCACAAAACTTTTTTTTCATAGTAACTTTTAACTTTTGCTCTACTGAAATCTAATGTGATGAAAGATTTCCCAAAAAACGATATTCTTTATAGTCGTTTTTGCCGTGTTAGAGTAGTGGAAATATGATTGGTCAAATTATCAACTTGCAGACTTGTGATTTTGCTGGTAGGCCGAACCTGATTTTTGGCAGCATAAATCTGTCCAAGGTTTGATTTAACACTAAAAAGTTTGTGTGGGAGTCAAACGTATTCAAAAACGATTACTTCTCCAAGCAGTATTTTGAGATATGCCTGTGTGCCATTTTTTGATTGTTATCTTTATTTAAATAGGTTTTAGACTGACTAAATAAGACTCCAATTGTTCTTCATTAATTTTTTTACACCTGGTTTTAACTCGCTTACTATTGTTTCATTACATGATCAATCCGTCGGATTGTGCTTGTCAAAAGGAAGCCCACCCTGCATTTAGTTAAGTAACAGGTAATGCAGTATTTGCAGGGCTTCCAAACAATCCTTATTTCTAAAATTCGTCCTTATTTTCAAAGATTTTGTCGTAAAAAATAATGTTGCACTGATTTCTGAGAAATGTTCTTATTTTGGACAGTATGTCCGTATTTTGTTATCTCATCCTAAATTCAGATTCATAATCAGAATTTGGCCATCTTGTTAGAGTGGCTGCCTTGAGAGTTGAGGCAAACTATTTTGTAATCCTAAAATAAATTGGTATTCAACTCAACATGTATGCATTAATGCTCATATTCAACAAAAAATCCTGACTGACCTTAAAACAGAATACTAGAAAATATATTTTTCTGTTTTCCTTATTTTTGATTCTAAGTTGATGATAGCTTTAAGTACGAGGGTCAGTCAATAAGTAATGAGACTTTCTCAATAACTCAAGTTTGCAATGACTGGTAATCAAAAAATACTTTTTTATTTTTCAACATAGTCTCCCTCCTTTGCAACACACTTGTTCCATCTTGATATTAGATTGTCTATTCCTTTGGCATAGAATTCCGTGGACTGGGTCCTTAGCCAGTTGCTCACAGCAGCCTTCACTTCTTCGTCAGTCTGGAAGTGAATTCCTTTCATACTCTCTTTGAGTTGGCCGAAGAGGTGAAAATCAGATGGTGCAAGGTCTGGGCTGTAGGGTGGGTGTGTTAGAAGTTTCCAGCCTAAATCTTCAATTTTGGCTAGGGTTCTTGCTGCTGTGTGGGGCCTTGCATTATCCTGAAGAAGAATCACACCTCTTGATCACATTACAAATGGGTGCAAGCATTCAAAGATGGACGCGAAAGCATTACTGATGATCTGAGAAGTGGAAGACCTGTGGATGTCTCTACCCCAAAAGCAGTACAGGCAGTTGAAGACCTGATCAAATCTGATAGAAGGGTCACTTTAGATGAAATTGCTACAAAATTGGACATCTCCCATGGCACAGTGTACGCAATTGTGCGTGAGAAGCTGCATTTTTCAAAAGTCAGCTGTCGCTGGGTTCCCAAGATGTTAACGGATGATCACAAAATGCAACGCCTGATGGCTTCCAGAGCATCACTACGCAGATACAGAAAGGAGGGAGATGCATTTCTGTCGAGAATAGTGACAACTGATGAGACCTGGGTTTTTCATTATGAACCTGAATCGAAACGACGATCAATGGAGTGGAAGCATGTTTCTTCCCCAGTGAAGAAAAAATTCAAATCTCAGAAAAGTTTAAGGAAAGTCATGCTCACTGTGTTCTGGGACAGAAATGGGCCGATGACTATGAGTTTCTTGGAAAGGGGCATTACTGTGAACTCAGAGAACTACTGTGAGCTGCTAACTCAAGTGAAAAAAGACGTTAAGAACAAACGGAAGGGACTTCAATCAAGAGGTGTGATTCTTCTTCAGGATAATGCAAGGCCCCACACAGCAGCAAGAACCCTAGCCAAAATTGAAGATTTAGGCTGGAAACTTCTAACACACCCACCCTATAGCCCAGACCTTGCACCATCTGATTTTCACCTCTTCGGCCCATTCAAAGAGAGTATGAAAGGAATTCACTTCCAGACTGACGAAGAAGTGAAGGCTGCTGTGAGCAACTGGCTAAGGACCCAGTCCACGGAATTCTATGCCAAAGGAATAGACAATCTAATATCAAGATGGAACAAGTGTGTTGCAAAGGAGGGAGACTATGTTGAAAAATAAAAAAGCATTTTTTGATTACCAGTCATTGCAAACTTGAGTTATTGAGAAAGTCTCATTACTTATTGACTGACCCTCGTATTTGCGACATACCAAAAGTATCATCAAAATACTATACCCTGCATTGCGCCAATACCACTTTTCATTTCTCTCTTGGCTGTTTCAAGGCTTGAAGTTCATTAGCTTGGTTGTGCAGCTAATTTAATCCAACAAGGCAGTCAAAATAGAGAGAAAGATTTAGTGTTTTAAATTCAGTTTGGTCTCTGTTAAACAGAAGTGGCCGGGTTCACCCTGTGATCCTCAAGCGTTTAATTACTTCTCTGTGCCACTTCAGTCTGTCAGTGGCCTCTTCCCATTTTAGTCCAATCTTTTTCACCTGTTCAGCCACCTGCCTTCACGATGTCATCTTCGATCACCCACACCCTCTTCTCCCAACCACTTCAAAATCCAACGCTCTTAACTCTTCGTCGATATTCCTTGTCAAAGCATGTCTATACCATCGCACTCCGTCCCCTTTGGTTAGTTTGTCCAAAGTTTCTTTCAATCCCAGCAATTCCATAAGTTTTGGCTACTCTTTTTTTAGTAATTTAACTCTTCACATTGCTCTTATGATTGCTTTTTGAGCTTTTTTTGAAATTGCCATCTTATTTTCCCGCAGGCATCATGTCTCATTCTCATACAACTTAGCCGATCTTACACGATTCCTATAAATGTGTCCTTTCATTTTCAAAGAAGTTTTCTTCCATGAAGCAATTCCCTGATTCTTTAGATTTTATCCATCCAATTCTCGTTTTTGCAGTCACCACTGGCATTTAGTCCGTTCTTCAAGTAACAAAAACTCTTCACAAGCTTTTCCTGGTCATAAAATGCTAATTCTTCAGTGGGTTCAACAATTTCTTTCATTGCCTTCCCCCCTCTTACATTTTTCAAACGAGTTAGTTATATTCTATACTGTAAAGCGCTGTAACAAGTCTCATGTTTAAGATAAATTCAAAATGAAATTATAAAATGAATTTAGAGCGAATACTTTGTTTGAAAATAACTGTTGCGACCGGATTGCAAAAGAATAGGGAGCAGCGCCCCAAATAATTTATTCATCAATAGCAAACACGAAATTTTGCCGAGACTTTATGCATTTGAATTCTTTGATTTACCACCGAACCTTCTTTTTTGGCTGGCCGAATTCCAATGTCCAGCAGCCCACTTTATCGCTGCTTTTCAGCGACACTTATTTCCTAATTGTTGCAACTGCAAGTGATATTTACGAATTAACGGCCGCGATGAAACAACACTTCAAAGCGACTTAGTTTGCTGTGCCAGACAGATGCGGCAATCGGACGCGAGCTGATCAAAATGCCGCCGCGGATGCACCTTGGAAGCGTAAGCGCAAGGTCTTTCCGAGACTTTTTCAACGAGAAGATAAGTGGCCAGTTGAAAGTTTGATCGCACGGTTCCCGCAATGATCGATTGTCGTAACAACATGTTCCTTAATTTTATAAATAATGTTTGAATGTTTTAGTTTTCAAGTTAAGTTTGGTAACCTAGGCGACAGCCGATTAGCGTTAAGTCTTCCTCGGAGTAATTTAAAAAATTCATTGCTGGTATATATGTGGATATTATTATTCTAGAAAAGGTATTCGTATTTTATATTCGATTTAGGTTTCTAAAATTGGCAATTAGGATCCCCTAAAGAATCGTCACCCCAGATTGGCTTGGGGTGATAATTCTTCAGGTGATCCAATATCTGTATATGATTCGCTGTTTCTATATAAAGTCTAGGGTGACGATTCTTCAGGTGGAAACTCGGGGGTGACGATTCTTTAGCTGATTTGGCAAATATTCTATTTTGCCAATTCCTAACCATAGCTTAAGTTTTAATGGTTTGTGAAAGATGTGTATGCTTCTAGATGTTCAAACTCAAGCAATGTATCAAATGATGGACGAAACTTTCGTGGGTTTGATATTTTCTTGCTTCAATCAAACTAAATCGTATGCTGTAAGTGTTGTGATAAGCCTTTCTATTTGACAACACCTGATATACTGAGTGATGCTGGCCGGCTGCTATTACTTTTTGCCACAGTTTTATGCATTGAGCACGTTTTCTTGCAATGGAAGCACGGCACGAAACGGTTATTTTCCAGTCCACGCTGCAGACAGAAGGCTGAAGAAACGTAGCAGTTGGTTTCGCACCAAACATAAGTAGTTTGGTATCTGTACCACTGAGGTGGATTGTCATTGGTGGGTGCTTAATAGTCACCCTTTACTGCATACTGATTACTCAGCTTCATTGTTTTATCCATTGAAGCTCAGTCAGGTTGTATATCGTAGCTCATTTCTCCTAGGCTGTCAGCCGTTGAAGACTTGTCAGTGCACCCTACCCATCTGTGGCCATATCGGAATAGCAAATCTGTGCTAGATGTTTATCCAAAGGTGGCCTGTAAGCAATGACAGTAAAGTGTAACTCTGATGCTCTTTGTAAATGCGTGTTTGTAATTACAATCGATAACGATGTTCAATGAGGTTTTCACAAATGCAGTTTTAAAATCTTTTTAAATGAGCATTGTGAATCGCTGACATTTTGTATCGTAGGAGACGACCAAAGTCTTAACACTTTACAACTACCAAAAAGTTATAAGCTGTGTTTCAAGACTAGATTAATTGTTGCAGCATACTGTGGAAGTAACATGCTTTCAATCACGAACGAATCATGAGTGGGACCCTCCACAGTAAGTTTTGTGATATCAATTATAGGCAACGTATTTAGGAAAAATCGTCTTGGTCGTTTAGAAACTACTCATTTTAAACCAGATAGTTTTTAGTGCATCTTAGGTTTTTTCCTGACCAAGCAATGTGTGAAACTTTTTTGCCATAAAATTCCAAATCTAGCATTAAACATTGTTATATTTGTGTATTTTTTTTTTACATTTTCTGATTGTAGGTACGAAAGAGTTGAGATTCCTCTGTTTTATGGGAAGAAAAAAACAGTCAGCGAAGTGAATCTGCAAACCCTAACTAACTTGCCCAACACCCTGATAGAAGAAGAAACTCAAGCTTTTGATGCTGTTGCACGGTAAAAAAGCTTTTACCTTTATTCTCTAGCCGCTGTCATTCTCTTAACAAAAGTTTTTTTTCTAACACTAAAGTGATGGAAAACTTGCAGTTTTCTAACATCAATTAATCATGAACTACAAATCAAAGGAAATCATCATAAAGCGTTTTCTCCTCACGCCCAGCATCCAAAAATAACACAAGTATTTGAATGCGAACCCGTACGATTAGAAAGCAATGCTTAAGCGCAACAAGAGATATACTGGTGTCCAACTGTTTTGTGATCAATCACGCTTTACCGGAAATGACAAGGGGCTTGTTATAATGGCTTACTGTTAACTAATTGGGAGAAGCGATTCTGTAGGGTAAATTCAAGAGTTGATTTTGGTTGTAGCAATTCCTTTTCAGATCATTTTTTAGCATATTATTTGTACACACACTACATTCGATTTCTCACGCACTTGTCTTCACAAAAATTACCTTTTTTAGGTAAATTAGCTTGTTGGGAAATTGGTCGCACTTTATCTTCAGTAGATAGAGAAGTTGTCAAAAACTTAGGGAACCTGATCGTTCATATATGTGACTGTGAAATCAGTGGTTTGTAACATACTGTAAAGGAATTACGAAGTATTCATAGTTTATTTTTTGTTTGGCAAGTTTATACTGCATGTAAAAAAAAATTCAACCCAGTCCCGAAGTGATTTGACTTTCCGGAAAGATATCTTGATTAGTAATTTTTTCAAGAGGTAAAACCACGGATGAAAAGGACACATTGTGTATTAAATTAAGCGAGAGGGTGCAGTAGTACCACGGAGTGTATCACAGCTAAATGGCCATTTATTACAGGCCGTTAGTTATCTTCGGTACCGGTACGCAATGCTGTTCCTAAAATTTCAAGATCTTTTGTAACTATTGTTTAATCATAGGCCTATACATGTTGAGAATTATAATCGATAACTCACAACTTCACTTCAATTAAAATTTAAAGCAAAGTTAGTATTTCAACAATCAACTGAGATAGAAACCATTTCCGATGTTCAAACAACCGTTGTTTCGAAAACACTAGAGATGAACAACAAATGGCCGTAAATCCTTTGTTGACCTACTTTGTAGGGCTACCACAGCAACGGCATCGCGTTGTAATTGAGCAAGTCCGAACAGGGCCGTTAAAAAAATTTCGGGCCCGGGGTGAGAAATACGATCGGCCCCCAAGCAAAAAAAGAATTTTCAATCAGCAAACAGCACAGAAACAAAATAGGCTTGTGGAGGCTTGCTTTTCTCTAATTTTACCACTTAAGCATTGCGTCAATAAATAGCCTGTTAGCCGCTCTGAAAGAACTCACAACTCATTAGTAACAAAGGTTTTTAAAACAAAACTCGTTTTGTTTTACTCCATACCTACCAATCGCGTGGAACAAATTCACCGTTGGGTAATTTCATCTTGAGCACGCCAAAAGGAAATTACCGTTCTGTGTTCTCATCTGGAAACTGCAGGGGATCTTTCATGTCCTCGTCGAACAGCTTCATTGATTTGAACAGCTTGAAGGATATTCTTTTTCTACTCTACTAATATCGAAATCGTACTATTTTTTACCCTGTTGCGGAGAGGACAATGGCTTTGTAGTTGCAGCTGTTGGACATGAACCGTTTTATTGATTACTTAAGTTGTTGCTAGGTTGTTCAGCGTCCACTATTTGGTTTTCTGGAACACTACTTCCAGCATTCTCGCGCTCGTCGTGGTGTTGAGAACAGTAAAACTTTGACTAGACGGCTGATCAAGTTCACGTTCTTCATATTCCGCTTTAACTTCTGGAAATTCACTGGAGCAGATAACAGAACCCGCTTGAGCAGTATTTTGCGAAGTGGAACCGGTAACTCTTAACCGGAACAAAAATGCTGTAAAGTTTTCTCTGCCCTTTCAACAAACTTGGTTCTCTCGCTGCTCTTCTCTCTTTGTAGCATTAGACTTATGACGGTACTTGTCCGTGAATATCATCATTTTTTAGCTTTACAAACTAATCTGTTAGCCGGCAAGTTCGCTTGTTGTGTCCTTGGGCAAGGCACTTAACGGGACGCCCCACCTTTATGTGGAAGACAGGTGACCCATAAACCTCGAAAAAGGCAACTCCCAAGCGAGTGCGGACTTACCGTCCAAAGTATAGCGATACAATTCGCTTTCTCGTGAATGGAGGATAAATATGGCAAACAAAAAAAAATAAATAAAAAAAAAAAAAAAAAAAAAAACTTTGATTAATCAATATGCAATTTTATAGAAATAAGAGTAGACTACCTGACAAATCTACGTAACAATTATTACACAATATATTGTTTATATTTTTGATTTTTTCCATCGCAACGTCTGTATTTTTTTGTTTTTTAGGAGCGGTTGCATAATAATCTTTAAACATTATATGAGCTTTTTTTCGCCATTACTATCGTTCGAAACCTTGGGTAATATTAAAAGCTTGGCTGCGCGGCCTGCACTAAAAGTTTTTTGAAATTTGCAACACTTCAAAATAAGAAATGTTCTATGAGTCAATGACTCCTCCAGCCCTCCTGATGATATGTTCTAAGTCTGAGTCTGCACAATTAATCGGTGAGACTAATTTACGGAACGTCGGAATGTAGAAATTTTCTCAACAAACAGTATTCTAACGATTCCTATGCTCAATCTCGAGACTCCATTGCTCCAAAATTGGTACGACCCCTATGGTTGGGCGAGATTCAGTTTCAGGAAATAGTTTAAAACACTTTCTTTTCTACTCCTACATTTAATCAATTGTTTACTCAACAATTCTGACATTCCGATGCTCCATAAATTAGTGGTACCCAAAACTATTTGATTTCTTTTAAAAGTATTTGGCCGAAATACATGGCTAAGCATAACATCACGTTTACAGGCTACTTCTGGTTACTGGGGTTTATTAGGAACAGAATTACGCTAATAAGCTAGGCTAATTGTAGCTATGCACAGATAGGCCTGATCTTATAGTTATCTTTCGCTTTGATTAAAATATTTTCCTGACCTATCCCTAACTATCGATTAATATTCTTTTAACGTGTTTTTTGGTAATAAATTGCCGTTCTACTCTACCATGGCATTGTGAACCGCGGCATTAATTTCAAATCTCAATACAACAGTACACCAACCATCTCAAAAGCGTTCCGCCGCTTGATCGATCGAGGAAGAAATTGCATAGTTACGTCACCACTCATTAGTCAATGCCAAATTGTTGAACAAAGTTTCTGTAAATCCTACGGACTTCCATACAGACAATAGACATTGAATATCCAGACAGTCAAAAAGCAAATCAAATAGCCTTACTAGTCATTTTGCAACGTCTATACCCCACCTTGGCCTGGTTTGTTTCAGGTCAACAAAATCTGCAAAGCTACCTGTATACGGTTACAAAGAATGCAGTTGAGGGGCACCGTCCGCAGCCTGCATGCCATTTACTAGAAAAAGCTTAGAGCACATAATCTGCAGCTTGAAACACTCAAAGTTAAGTTAGCTTAACTGTGACTGTCGTTTATTTGCCAGATTAAAAAGGACTCGTTGCCTGGTTAATCTTTTCAGTTATATAGTCACTATCAGGCAACCAGTTCTTCAAAGTTTGTTTGGAATCATCACGACCAGTTTACAAATGAGTATAAATAGACCAACGTTTTTGTTTTTTTATTTACCATATTTATCCTCCATTCACGAGAAAGCGAATCTTACGTAACTACTAACATCTAAAATTGCGTAACATAATAAGTCTATGTTTTCGTTCTTCCCCTCCTCCCGGTATTTGACGCCATGTGAGTGGTTGGGATACGCACGTGACAAGCAAAACCGATTCGCGTTTCATATTTTTTGCGTTTGACAACAGCGTGGGGCCGCCGTTCGTTTATCGCTCATTTGTTACTAAAATTGTTTGGCTGTGACAAAAATCGCATATTACAGTGCTTTCGAGAAAAGTTTACGCTGACAATTTACGTTAAGGAAGTCGTTAAAAGTATACGGCGTACTTAAGCGCCAGCGTAGACAAAAACTTCTCGCCGTAAGTATACGGTGTAGAAGTGTATCTCTGTAATACATTATGCGTAATAAAATAAAATAGGGAATCTACGTTCGAAACTCTTCCAGTGAAAAAAAAATCGAGAATTATTTGTCCTAAAATAAATTATCGTGCCACGCTCAAGAAAAAGTAAAACGACGCGCTGTTTGAGAACCTTGCCCCAGCCTAATCTGGATTGGGTTTGCGGTGTGAATCTGAACTAACGGTTCAGGCCGTGCCTCTAATTCCAAGGAGGAGGGCTAAGTACAACATTTAAATGACTTTTGATTGTTGAGACTTTCGTGACTGGTTGGAAAAATTGCCGTTTTTTTTACCTATTTGTACTATGGAGTGTTCAGAAAAAGAGATACTTGACTTAGTTAACTTGTTTTTCAGCTCGTGTGGAGATCACGTACTTACTAATATCCACAATGCAGCTGTGCATGCTCAGACAATATGCAATATCACCGAAACTATTTCATCTCCTTTGCTGCATGCTCTTGAATCTACTATTCTTCATCATAAAGAGAAACTGAAAGAAGTAAATGGAGAAAACGAGAGCATAAGAGAAAAAATTCAAGCGATAAAGCAGCAATTGTCAACAGGAGACACTGACAAACGCCAAGAATCAATTTGATGTGAACGTTTTGAAACGTAATGTTCGTTGTTTCGACATTAATCTAAACCCGGGGTCTAGGGAGCCCAAAGCCATAGTGGGATCATTGACTAGAAAGAGGTGTGTGTAGCAAAGTTCATAAATTCCAGGAACGTCACTGAGGTGACTTCACAACATTGCTGATATTGAAAAAATTAATCCGTTTTAAATTTTGAGAAAGACAAAAATAACCTACTTGATGACCCTAGAATTACCCTTGACGATGTTCCCTACAAAAGCCCTCTAAAGCGCCCCATGGATGAGGCTGGTGTCTTGCATTGTGTAACTTGGTAATAACTTTCGCTCGTGAAAGGTACGAAGCGGATTTCTCTTACGTTATAACAAAAAGCCCTTGCGTAAATCGTAACACTGCAGTATTTTCTTGTATTCTTTATTGCAATCAATTCGTTCATAAAAATAACTGCTCTGCAAGTCAAAAAACTAAGCAGCAGACAATGCATTTTCTAGTTAAAGTTACTTCCGCACATAAACTTGTGTGCAGACCTGTTTCGTATTTTTCTTGTACTTTACCCCGGCACTTCGGGCATTCTAGTACTGCCGATACAAACCACTGCACTAAAGTTAAATGAAATAGCCGGCGTTTTCAAAGGGTATATATACGACGACAAAAAACCTCAGAACACAGTTTGGTCAAAATGGGTATTTTGACTCGCAGATAAATTTTCCGTTACTCTCCTTTTTTGCTTGTTTTTCACCAAGAATTACTGTAGGCCTACACTACACCATTTTCGTTATTTTACCGGCAAAGTTTCAAGAAAAAATAGACCAAGGATAGAAACAGGAAGCCATTTATTTCAGTCCGGCATTTACATCGTAATGGAGATTGCTGTTATACAGTATGACGCCAATCATCCACACTTCCTATACACTATTCATTCATTCTGTTCTGCCTTTTACCGATTTACAAAAACCAGGCAATGGAAAATGACTGGCCGAGGAAATAGTCGGACGGTAACAATTTCAAGAATGAGATCAGTGATTTTGAATCTTAGATACCGCAAGAAATCCAAAACGCTTTTTATACTTGAATATTTTTCTTGAACAATCCTTCAGCCGTAGACTAAAAAGTTTGTCAAAAATCGATTAGAGTCCAGAATTTGTTAATTTTGGCTGCTCTAGGGACTCTATACATTCAAAACGAAGCATTTTTATCTACGTTCGCTCTTTGGAATCGAAACAATCTCTAGGGATTTTATTATACTAAAACTTCCAATGTTTGGTTGAATAAAATGCTTGAAGCAGTTAAAAGTGAAGCATGTTTATCTACACTTGGCAATAAACAGCGGGAATATACTTCTCAGTCTCACTCCCCCACACGACAATAATTTACAACACTAACCCACAAGGCAAATCAATAATACTTTTGAACTTTGGTCACAATACATTGCAAAGCTGGTTCTTTTTCTAACAACTGGGTAGCGGAGACATTTGCTAAATAAAAGTTCAATTCAGGTGCTTTAAATTCATTTCTATAGCTTCCGCACAGACACTAATACAACAGTTACATTGTCAGCGCTTCCTTTACGCACAGCCTCACTAGCTAGCTTGTTACAGGCAGTTTCGTAGCGGTATTCTTCAAGGCTTTTGCTGCTGCCTTCAGGTGGAACAATGGAATTATCCTAAATAGAAAGTGCTGTTACGACTTGGAGCACAATAATGACAAAAGACCAATGAAGCCTACAGAAAATTAAATTGCACCAATCTACAGCCGCCTCAACGTGGTGGTGCAGACCTAGAGCCCATTGGGTTGGGCCAATATGGCTGATAGCCTCCCCGAGAGTACCAGATACCCTGGGCCATCCCAGAACCAAACATTTCTTTTGCAGTGCTACCAACTGAACAACCGCAGAAGGGCAGCAGGTACTCTCTAAAATCGGCCGGCTCCCTTCTCCTGCCTCTTTCTTCCCATATTTTTCTAATTATCATGAGAGGCAACTTTCATCCAAATCTGGACCCTATCTTTCCTGTTCTGAGTGCGCCGGCGATGTGACTAGTAGGAGCAAGTCAGTGCAATGCTGCCTGCTCCAAATAGGTACATCTAAGGTGTGCCTTCCTCTCTTTTTTCGGAGTATAACTCTCTTTCGAGCTTTCACTCATGCTGCTCTATCTCGGCTTCTCTTGGGGGTCCCCAGTACACCAACACTCTGTCAGCTTCTACAGCGCTCCACAACACGTGTATACCTCCACTGTACACAACAATCCATCCCTTTCCGTCAATGCAGCTCCTCCCTCCATCTTCGCTTAGAAACCTTTCCTCCTTTTACCCTGTTACTAACCCCTTCTTTAGTCTCTTCCCAACCATCCTCCACTTCCGGCTTTTCAACGCACCTACTTCCTAACTCGCTCAGCATTCTCCTATGAAAAGCAGAAGGACTTCGTACCAGAAGCGTTGAACTTCTTTTGCTCCTTCCTGTCGATCTTATCTCTACAAAAGAATCCAACCTCAACTCTTCTTCATCCTACCGAATCACTGCAAACTCTGCTCTGCGATCGGATCTCACTCCAGGTCTGGCTCTCTTTGACATGACTCGTATACAAGTGGCGGTGCAGTTAGTTTCATCCAACATGGCCTTTTCTAAACTCTCAACTTCCTCTTTTTGTTCATTTGACCCCTATTATGATTATACGGGAGTCAACGTTTCGCTTAAAAATACCTTTCCTCTCTCTTAAACATCTTGTGCTCCAGCTGTTTGCTCTTCTTCGGCGGATAGTAGAATCACCACTGATTCCCTCTGTTCTCACTCCCGAACGTTCTTCCTAGTGGGGGACTTCAACTGTCATCATCTCGAGAGTTACATCAGATCCTCGAGGGGAAAAGTATACGATTGGGCCATCTCCTACGGCATCCTTTTCCTCACTTACCCTGAAAACCTTATTCTTCTTCACCGCTCCTCTGGCAGCCACTCACCTTCACTTCCTCTTTTGCTTTTTCCTGCTCTTGGGAGATGCTTCAACACCTGGGTTCTGATCAGTTCCCAATTCTCCCTACCACTATTCTTTATCCACTCTACGACCCAAATGAGCGTCCTCCTTCCTTCACTTTTCACAAAGCTCGCTGGAATGACTTGGCCACTTACATCGGTTCACACTGTCTTTTTGCAGAGGAAGACTTTTTCTCTTTCCTTTGCTGCTGCGCTCTTCACCTCTTTGGCAGTACATGCGGCCAAATCTCTTATTTCTTTTGGCCACGTCCAACGCCAATTTCAAGCCTGGTGGTCTTCCGAAGTGGAAGAAGCGGTAAGGGAAAGACATAAGGCTTTTGCTCACAAACTGACAAAGAGCGGCAGACTTACATCTCAGCCTCTAGGCATGCCTTTTCCGTTATCGCCAAAGGCAAGGCACGAAACATGCTTTCTATCTCCCTCTGATAAATCTGATCTCAAATCAGTCTAGCCTTCGACCTGTAGCTGGTTCTGCTTCTTCCTCTTCCCCTAATTTTCCTAAATGCTCTTCTCCCAGAAAAACGGCACCAGTTTATGCCAACTACTTACGACCTCACTTTTCTATCTCACTGCCAAAGGCTATGCGCAGCAAGCCAGAGCATATTTGTTTGAGCTCCGCCGGGTCTCCTGCGCCGAAGATTGTCTTTCCTCTTTCTGCTCTCCACTCTCTTCCAGTAAATTTGTCGCGGCTGCAGCCAACCTCTTCTCTTCCGTCGGTATTGGCCCAAACATAGTTGCCTACCCCATGCTGAAGCACTTTTCTCCTCTGGCATAGATCTTCCTCATATATTTAATCTTTCCTGGTCTTTGCATTTGTTTCTTTCCACCTAACAGTCTTTATTTCTATCCACAAGATGTGAAAACCTTTCGACTCACCTTCCCTCCGGCCTATCTCTCTCACTTGCTGCGTCTCAAAGCTGTTTGAGCGCATTATTTTATCCCGTCTATTCTGCTTTTTGGAGTTTCACTCCATTCTCTCTCCCCGCCAGACCGGTTTCCAGCCTAGTCGGTCTACTTGGATCAAATTGTTTTTCAGTCCATTTCGGATGGGTTTAATAAGCCCAAGACGGGTTTTCGGACAATCCTTGCTCTCATTGACTGCTGCAAAGCTTTTGACTCTCTCTGGCATCCCGCTCTCCACTGGCCTTTCTCCTTGCTTTATTTGATATACTCAATCTTTTCTTTTGATTGGCACGCTTGCGTGGTTTTTCAAAATTACAAAAGTCGCTCCTTTAGAGTCCGTCGAGACGTCCCGCAAGAATCTAATCTTGGCCCTGTTCTATTCTTTCTTTTCATCAATGATCTATCAACGTCTCTGCCTAGTGCCGTCAGTTGCTGTCTTTATGCTGACAAACTGGCCACATGGTCATGCTTCCTTTCGGTTCCTGATGCAGTGGCGGCTACACCGGAAACCTCTGATTCGATTGGATTGTTGGTCTGTACACCGATATCTTCCTCTAAATCTGAGCAAATGTAAGGTATTCTTTTCGGTTGATCTCCAAGCTAACCTCCTGTACCACCTCCTCGTAATTAACTCCCTTCTATCCGCTTCAACCCCACTCCAATCTATCTTGGGGTCAACTTTGTTATGACCGCACTCTTTCCTTTTCTGCTCATGCACTTTGCTAAAGGCCAAGTTCTTCCCTCGTCTAAAAGCCTTACGCTGTATTTCTGCTTCCTCATGGGGCTCTTCCAAAAAAGTCCCTTGCTATTCTTTTACAAAGCTTTTCTCCGGCTCGTATTCTATTATGCTTCACTCGGTTGGTTTCAATTTCTCAGCGTCTCCAGAGTTATTAAGTTAAAACGCCTTTACCGAGTGGCCAGTCGCACCATTACCGGCTGCCTCTCGTTTTCTCAGACGCGTCTCTACCTGCCCTACCAGTCACCCTGACACATTTCGCTCTGTCATCTTATGAGCGGGCCCTTCGTCTTGCAACCTCCTTTCCTATTTCAGGTTTGGCCGAACTTGGAGTGCAATCTAAACTTTGCAGGTTTTCCTGGAGAGTTTTTGCGTCCACTCTGAGCAAATGCTCATGCTTTCTCCATCTTTCCTCAGGAAGGCTTCTTTTGCTTGTCATCTCTCTCCTCCTTGGAACCCACCTCCCTTCAGCGTGGAGCTCACTCTTTCTACTCAACGCTCTTGATCTGGCCCTCCTCTTTCTCGCTAGGGTGTGGCTTTTGCCCTTTTGACTCTCTCAATCCTCATGATCGTGTGATTTGGACGAATAGCTTTGTTCTTTTTTTAGTTGGCAAAGAAGGCTCTGACGTCCTTGCCAACTGCTTTCTTTGTAACGCTGATATCACCCTGCCTATTCTGAAAACCCAGTGCGTTCAAGCTTTTTTGCTGAAGCCTGCACCATTCTGGAAGTTGTCCGCTGGTCTCGGCACCACCAACAACACTGCCAATTCTCCCAGACTCTCGCTCTGTGCTTGCTACGCTTTCCTCTCCTCTGTCTTTCATTATATCTCAATATCTGGCGAAAACTATACTTTCCCCTTGTCTACTATCGGGTTATAGTGGGTCTCAGGTCACCCATTTTTTCGGGGGAATTACTAAGCCAATGAGTTGGCCAAGCGGGATACGCTGCTCCAGCCATCCACTGTCCCACGTAGTCTCTCTCCTCTTACTTCCCTTGTTCACTTTTCTCATATGTCAGGCTGGAGACGTACTTTCTCATCAAAATTCTTCGACACGCAGGTTTTTAAGTATTCACCCACAAAGAGCTGGTGCTTTTTCGTCACGCTCGTCGTGCTCTCTCTCTCGTCTTTACTGCATCGGACACAGCCTTCTGTTGAACTCCTACCTTCCTAAAATTAAGAGTCGTTCGTGCAAAGCCTGTGGTCATTCAGCCCAGGACACCTCTCCACTCATTCTGCAGGGTACTGATACGGACTCTTTGCACCGCTTGGTCTTTGGCGACTCTTTCTCTCTCCCAACCTCTCGTTTAAGCTTTTGTGAGTTGCCCGGTCTCTGGGGCTCCATGGTCTTCCACCATTTCCCCATCCCTCGGAAGCGGTCAGATAACAACAACAATACTGTTTGAAGCAGACGGCAAATCCTACAAACTGCTATCGCCAATTTTAAACCAGTTAATTGTCTTATCATATGGAAAAACCAAAACAACCATTTGTTTATATATGCTTCGGATCAGCAAGTAGCCTAATGCTGTCGCAGTGCACTTCAATAGCCAGAAATTACCGTAGATTGCTTTCCAATGGTATCACAAAGAAACAGCGTAGACTCGCTACAAACTACCTTGTTGGCGTAGCTAAGTTGGTCACCTTGGTGTAGTGTTTAGCGTCCGCATGCAGCCGGAAAACTTGTAATCAACCTTTGAGAATCATTCTAAAGATTTAAAAAATGGTATTCACATATCTTCTGCTTCGCGCTCAGCAATAAACGTGATGTGGAGAACGAAATTTACAACCGCACTTAATCATGACTAAATATGTGCCGCCAAAAAAATGCACATCGCATTTTATAGTACCGTAACGGTAATTTATTCCCTTAAGGCTTCTATGAGCATTGCAATAAAAGCGCCAGTTTGTAGCTTACCTGCAGGACTTGTAGTACAAACTGTATCGCTTGATCAGAATTGAAAACTTTCCACAAACCGTCGCACGCAATGAGGAAAAACCGATCGTTTGAATTTAATTGGCAACGCTTAACATCCGGAACATTGATGACGCCACTGCGCTTGTATTGGCCGTCACCTAATGAGCGAGATACTTCAAGAATACCCAATACACGACCTTCCCTATAAACAATATCACATTTAGTCCATTTATACACCTAGCTAACCATTTTACTTGCAATTTGGGAGGCTTGACTTGTGCAAGCTGTGGGCCCATTTTTCCAAGCCACCTATACATGATGCTGACTCAACAAAACTGCCATAACGATGTATTAGAGACGCGATTAGCTCGTCTTGAATCGCAGTCGGTAGACCTGGATTCAATTTCATAATCTGGTCGGCGTTCAGCAATAAGAGTAATGTGGACAATGTAATATATAACTGCATTTACTCAGTCGTTATTAAAAAGATTGCAGTGAGCACCAATTAGCAGGGTACGCAGCCGCTGTTGGCACTGTAAAAGCAGCAACAGTAAAATCGCAAACCCACGACAAACTTGAACAAGTGAACAGGCTAATTAATGCAAAATACGTCAACACTCGGCCAGAGACCGTGGGGCATCAAGGACATCCAATATGAACACTAACTCCAGTCTCGACGGATTTGAATTTTACCGAGGTAATAACACGCAAAACACTAAGTGGCCCGAAACCAACCAAGCCCTAAACTAGCACGATTCAAAGCAGGAAATTATAAGTGTTACTTTGGCATGTCCTCTCATGAAAAACCAAAAATAAACTTTCGTTTTCCGTTGACAGCACTGTCATACGTGTACCACAAGTGGCTAAATTGAGAAGTCATGGACCAGATCCAAAATTTCAAAGATATTAGCATATTACATCATACTTGTCCCACAACCAAGTTCTTACAAAAAAAGTCATGAATCAGATCCAAAATTTCAAACATATTACATCACACCTATCCCATAACTAAGTTCTTACAATAAGTCTCACGTTTTTACAGAGCAAGCTTGAACACTTTTTGTACCAATATGAAAAGAAATTCCATAGTCTTTATTTTTTTAGAAAAGAGGAACGAATGTATTTGTGATAAGATCTCGAATAACTTCGTGAAATCAGTTTTGACAAAGAAGTAGTCTAAGTCATGTCGATTATAAAATACGCTTTTACCTACTACCATTAGATTAAAACAGGTTAAGTAGTGTGAATACTTCTAAGACCATAAAATGTGAATAGTTAACGTTATGATAACCTAACAAATAATAACAGCTCAAGAGTTTATTTACCATTTAAGGTAATACTTTAAGCAAAATCTCAAATCACGATTTTACAAACATCTTGTATTCAGGACTTATATGCTGCAATTAATGCATATTTGCAAAGAATGTTTTGTGCGGTATTTTTCCCTCTTAACTCGCAGAGAGCGACAGATGCGCTAGGTAGGCTACATGTCAACAGTCCAGACCTGCTTCAGAGTAACATATTTTGAACATTCCGCTTGAATTGCGTGGTATACTTGCAATAAATTTACTTGTTAAAATTTGCCCAACAGAAGAAATTATTGTGGGTGCCTTTCCCAAGGGCACCGCAACGTAGTATTGTAATTTTTGAACGCGTGACCGCTCGACGCTAAACCCTTTTCAACCTTGTTGCCTATAAAATATGTAGGACAAAGTTGAAGGAGTGTGATGATTTCGTAACGTGTGCAAAGCGGTTAAATAGAGTGATCGTCATTTCCTGAATGTAAATGAGCCAATAAGCTCATGCTCTGTTTGCTAATCTTCTGTCAGCTTGGGCAGCCGCAGCGAGTAGGCAACTCAGTCCCACCACCTGTCTGCCACATAAAGATGGAGTTATCCTGTTAAGCGCCTCACTCCCCCAAGTATACAACAAGCGAGCTTTCAGACTTTTTCTCCACCCCATCTTTTCAACGCTAAGCGTCTAGCACGGAAAATGTAAACACCGTTTTCAACGTCTTTGGCACGACTTGAAAAGAGTGTTAATCCTAAGTCGACCTGCTGTACAGGACGGTCCCAACTCCTGCGCCGGTTTGAGTTTTGAGTCTAGTTGTTGAAAAAATTTCAGGTTAGGGCGATATTCATTGCTTAAAGGCAGAAGCGCATTGTGCCAACAGTAAAAGTAATTTCTAAGAGAGTCTGAACACCCGTCAATCTAGGTAAAACAATAAAAGTACGCCGAAGTCAAAAACTTCCTTAGGCTAAACTTGCAAAAGGAATGGTGCTGATTAACTTCGTAGCAATGAACTGTTGTATCAGTAAGGCTACGACGGGATCACTGACACGCAGAAAACGCAACACAACAAGCTCCAATACCTGACAGAGCCACCTGCTTTTTGAATTCGCATTCTTTCGTCATAGTTTGTAGGGTTGTGATCTTTACTGAGAGGAATAGAGACGTGTTTTTTAGACTCGCTTTGATACCGACACAAAATAGCCTGAAACAAAAAATTTCCATCGTTAACACACTGACAAGCCGGAGTACGACCACTACTAGCCACATGCTTTTGCATCACACATATTCAAAAACGAATCTGTTAAATAGTGGATTCAAGGTAGCAAAACTTCGGTTACCATTAGCAAACTCTACAAGCGTAGTCAAGCATAGACAGCGAGTTTAAAGCTCACGACGACCGAGTTGTTATTCTTAGGAAGAGCACTTTACAGCTTGACGAATTTGAGCGAGCAGTAAATTCAATGAAATACTACGCAGCTCAAGAGACATGTTAAAATCGAAAAACTTCCAAAGCAAGTCTGGACGATTGTCCAATGCAGAGCGTCACTATCGCTGTGCCGCGATTCAAAATAAAAAATGCAAAACCTTAAAAAAGAGAACACTGAATGTAATACATGTTTAGTTCATATAAAGCTTATGCATGGCACGCTTTTTGGAAAAATATAATACGATGTTCCTACGTGCGATACATTTGGAATAAAAATAGCTTTTGCAGTAGCCACACTATCGCTCCTTGACAAATAACAGAAAAAGAATAAAACCGTACTTTGCTGTCACCAAGATTCATGATGTACAAGACATCGTTTAACACCAGCACGCAACAGGCCGTCGTTCCGTCTTTCCACACTGGCCGTCTACACAGCAGAAAACGTTAATCATTTTAATAACAAATTTTCCTCATTATTGTCCGCTTTTTAACCAAAAAATCACTTTTATATGTTCTTGCCGGTTTATGCCATGGCGCATTTATAAGTTGTGATTAAAAAAAAAGGATAAAAATACTTTCAGTTTTAAATAGAATTAGTAAAACTACTCACAAAATTACCTCAAAATACACATTTTTAGAAATTTTTTTACTAAAGAGCAAAACTTTTAAGACAATAATAGCCATTTTCAAAAAGGAAAAAGTGCCTTTCTCATATCCTCTTCCGCAACATTTGCGAAGTTTGGACAATAGCTGGTCCGATGATTCTAGCCCAGCGGTGTGCAAACTCGGGAAAATGCGAGCAGCCAATCGCGTTACAGGTAGATGATCCAATAAAAAAAGGTTTTGTGTCAAAAAAGTTTGCTTTTTGAAGTGTGGTACCACAACAAAAGACCTTTGATTTGAAAACTTTGCCTTTTTGAGGCTGACCTCAAAAAAAAAACTTTAACGGAGCAAAAAATATCATTTTTTCAGATTTATATTTAAAAAAAGTAATTACTAAGATGATCTCCAGAAACAGATCAATAGTATAAAAAAATTTTAAATATTCTTTTGAGGTACATGGTCAAAGTAAGTCTCCACTTGAAAAACTGCGACATTTTCAGGTTGATACCAAAAAGCGAAAGTCTTGTCCCCCTGTATCATATAGCTGAGTGGAATTGTCCGCCGGTAAAAAATTTTGCACTCCCCTGTTCTGGCCAACGCCCAACATAAAGAATAAATCTAACTTTTGAGATGCTTCCTTTAAGAAGTCTTCATCAACTTTCCGAAAAGTTTCAAGGATCTGACGCTTCATCTCTTTGTCGAAATTGTTAGCATCTCCTGTAAAAGTAGCAAATCGCAATGCGAATTCATGACTAGTACCGTATTTTTCGAACCATAAGGTGCACTTATAATCCTTTAATTTTCTCAACAATGGAACATGCGCCTTATAGTCCCGTGCGTCTAATGTGTAGATCAGGTTGCGTTTTGTCACCAAGCTTTGAACAAATTTTATGTTGCAATAAGCGCTACCAAAACAATTGTATTACCTCAGCTCATTCTTTCTTGAGAACAAACTTGTTATTTCTTTGTTGTGATCACATTGCCTACTCTCAATCTTTCCTCGATGTGATTTTTCTCTTCACCTATTTTCGTTCTCTTCACGAGTGTATTTTTTCCTTCACTTTACGAGTGTAAACACACGTGCCTCGCGAATGTACTGCAACATGTACCTAGCAACTAGCCGTACACTTCTCACGGCACCGATACAATGCGTTGAGTTTTTGTATTATTAAATACGCCTGATAGTATGAAAATAAACGCGTTAGAAGAAGTTTATTGATACTGCGCCTTATAGTCCGGTGCGCCCTATGATGCGAAAATACGGTACTAAATAAACTGCCGCTTTTCCTTAAAGTGTTCTTGGTCAGATCTAAGATATGACCTGTTTTAGGCTACACCTCTCATCTCATAAAAAAGGACGAATAAACAACAACATGAGCAGTAAAAGACAACCTTTAACGCTGGAGACGCTTAACCAAGAGAGAATTGAGCGATAGGCGAAACGAACAAAACGACGCCTGCTGCCACACATTGATAAGCCATTTCAACAGCACTAAGTAAACCAGATGAATTGACTACGTTAACAAGTTTAGAACTTCTGTAGCTGCCATACCGTAACGTTACAGAAACACAAGCCGGGTAGATTATAAAATCTGTCAAGAATACCTTTAGGTAGCTTTTGAGCTAAATGAACATGAAGCCACTTAGATGCATAACTTGAAGCACGAGATCCACCATGCCCATCAAATACTGCATAGTAAGCAACTCTGCTCCTGCGATATAAAAAAAAAAGCATTTTGACTGAATATAAAACTGATCAAAACGGCTATACAAGCACTAAGCATTACTTTCATCGGCGCTGTGATAAAATAAACAGCATCTACTTGGCATTCAGTAAACCTAGGCTCAGTTCCCTTGTCGAGTCACACCTAAGACATTTAAATGGTATTCACCAATCTCGTGCTTGGCGCTCAGCAATAGGAGTAATATGGAGAGTGATATATAAAACATGAGTTTACTCAATCATGGGACGGAAAGTCAATGGCCCCACAGGGCAACAAGAATAAGCAATTTGTGCAAACACATAGTGGAAAACTGAATCACTGGTCAAGCGGAAGGGCAAAGAATCGAAGATTGGACTTGGTGATAAATATTGTGCTATGTAGCTTTTTGAGAAAAGGTGTTTAACACTTCAAGACCTAACCCAATCGGTTTTCCTTATATCCAATGACGTACATGCGTCATTAATCAGATTTAAAGTTGAGTCTCTAACCCATGGGTTAACTTGGGGTCCGTGAGGATAATTTAAGGATTACGTAAATCCAAAAATATTGGGCATAGAGTTGAACTCGCGTTTCTTAACCATACTTGAGTCAGGGACCTTTGAAAGACTACAACCTAATTTCGATTACTGCAATGAGTTTGCTGTAGACGGGTCCATATTTTTGGTCAAAATTTTATTGGGGTCCATAATCCATAAATAGTTACAATACTCTACTCTAAACAAAGTTCTGTCCAATTGCTCCTGGCAACACCAAACGGCTGAGTTGTTAGCCATCACCACTAAGCGGTCAAGTTCCATAAATAGTACTTGCTACAGTAGTAGCCGGGTAGCTTTTTGCGTAAATATGTGAAATTTATTCCGAAAAGTAGGCTACTGTCAGCATAAGCAGGTAATTAGTAGGCAATTTTCTACTGATCTAAAAATCGTAAAATGTTGACTTTATTTTTGAAAAAAATTGACGTTGGAAAAAAAACTAAAAAAAATGAAAAACGACAAAGTCAGTCTAATTTGCATTGGCATTAAATCGTCATGTAAACACACACAAAATTTTGGTTTTGATTGATCCCTTTATACATTTGTAAACCTGGAGTAAAGTTCTTCATTTTGGGGGTAATTTTTATCATTTTCAAATACAAAGATCTTCAACGAATAACACAAATGAGTGAAATGAAATGATTACAAAAAGTTGATTACCAAATAAGTCTTCAACTTGACAGAGAAGGAAAGGATCCACTTCGGCTTGAGTGTTTTGGGGGTATATTCAGTAAATTAAATTGGAAGATAAAACGTAGAAAGGTTAAGAGACACTGGTATATACTGCATGGAGTAGGTCTATAGAATAGTTTCACAACAGATTTGAGCAAAGATTTTTCTCAAATTTATGCTACTATGCTTGTATTATCAAAAACTCGGACTTGTGTTTCTCAATAAAATATTTCGCATCACAAATATATCACTTTGATAACAAAAAAGCTGAGAATGAAGTTGATGCAGACTGTTTGATCCAATCAGAAGCAATATAAAATCTATGTTTACTCAATTTACCAAAAAAATAAGTAAAAGTAAAAAAGCAAGTAAGATGCAAAAAAACGTGCGCAATCTCATGTTTAAAAGTAAACTGACCAAAAATTGTTGAATAAATAAACAAAAAATTGGCTATTATTGATTTTACAACTTTGCTAGTATTAATGCTACGACCGTCAAACTTTGATTTTAACAATTTTTTAGCTACTGTCAAACAAAAACATTGATTTTTAATCGCCTAGTGATTCTGTTTCATGTAAAACTTACACTCTTGGAGAAAGCTGTGAGTAGTCCTTTGAACAATCATCAATGAGAACGTGAGCATCTTGCATTTCATCTCGTTCTCCCTTCCTTTCAGCCACAAAGCTCTTTAACTTGGCAAGAAAACCTAAAGTTTTGTGAAATGTAAACATCACATAAATTCTTCCATATAGAGCCATGAAAAATCAATATAGCAATGTAATAAAACACAAATTACAACTCGTTTCGGCGCTAACAGAGGTCAATTTTTTGGTAAATTGAACATAATCTTAGCATAACATACCATCATCAAGTTTCGATTGTTTGGCAGCAACTTCAGATATTCCATCAGTTGATAATCGTTTTCGTGAAGCATCTAGAGTGAAGAAGTTTTTGTATGCAAAAGATATAAAATTAACATATAAAGTCTCCATAACTGAACTGACAAATGACAAGCAGTTAGACATTTTTGTAAAAAACTTTAAAATGACCTCACGTAAATTTGTGACATCTTTTCACTACAAAAATAGGCTTACAGTCATTATGGTTGCACAGCCAAAACTGCTTTTGTTGTGGTATTAAAGATCTAAAAAACTTCTGAAAATCCCATCCAAATTAAAAAGTTTAACAACTCAGCCTATAATTTAATTAAATTTATAGCATTTGAAATCAGAAGCAACCATAAACTTGATAGTACAGTAATTACTTTGCAGAGACCTTCCTTAGTTTGAAGTTGAACATCAGTAGTAGAAGAATGCAATATCTTGTTGGAACCCTTAAAACATTAAATGCGTTTAAACATGTTCCACATAGCACAAAGCCACAATCAAAAACCCCAGCATATACTGTTACAACATCCAAATTATTAGCCAATAATGCCAGTATTTGAATGGCTAAAAGAAATTTCTGACAATCAAAAAAATGAAAATGTTATAGCTTAATTAGGAACACAGTACCAATTTGGTATAGGTCCAAATACATCTCCAACTTGTTTATGGCAAATTGTAAATTTATTTAACCACACACCAAATATGTAGCAGGACATATATGTTATAGTAACGGCAGGGATACTTTTAAAACATTAGATCATGTTTTCTGAAGCATTCATTTCATGCAAGGCACTTAACTTACTTTTCCACTCATGCTAAAGTGATAATCTTTTTTCTCAGCACATTATCTAGATTTGGAAATAAGGTGAACTAATTTTTAGCTCATGCCAAGCTATTAAAAAAAATTATAGTAAACATAATACACTCAACCCTCGTTTTTCCTGACTAGATGGCACAAGAACCTGTCCAGATAATAAAAAAGTCCAGATAACACAAACGTATTTGTGTGATGCAAATAAAATGAAATAACCATCTCTAACAATATGCACATTACATTTACACTATTTACAGGATTAAAAAAACTTGCTATTCTTGGTCCATGGCCTCAGTACCTGAAGTAAAGAACTGACAAAGCACAATGTTTACAAGCATTGATAGCCACCTATCTGACATTTCTGGTAGTCTGCAAGGCATGCATTGTTTAAATTCCTTTGTCAACCGTCTGGACTCACTGTCCAGATAAACTGAAATCAGGATTAACAAGGTCCAGAAAAATGAGGGTTGAGTGTGTGTATATCGTAATTTTTAACAACTGAATCCTACATAAAAGAGTGGTTGGAGAATACAAAATTGTTGTTTATTTACAACAAGCTAGAGCATATAGATTATATGGCAAAATAAATATGTTGCAGCATGGCCTATATTTACAAAAACCTAAATCTGCAATAAAATACAGGTCTAGTTAAAACATAAATACCTGTGGTAACTGATTTGTCATCCATTTTTCTGAAAGATAATACAATAAAACATATTAGACAATAGTACATATTGGTATGTAATATTATGCTCAATAGAAAATATTGAGAGAGAGAGATAAAGAGAACTTATTGGATATTGCTTTGCGCACCGACACAATTATCAGATGAATAATACACAAAAAAATCACTTGTAGCAAAAGCCAGGGAGCATTGATATTTGACTTAAGTGCAACACAGCTAGCGAAATTTGGTCAAACTCTGTAAACTAGTAAACACCTTTACCAAAAACATCCCAAAACTTTAATTAAGATACTGATAAGTGGCTCTAGAACTTGCTACCAATAGCAGCTTCAGGTTCTGTTTTAATTTCAATTTATTTTGTTCAAGTCAACAGTATCATAACACAAACAGAAAACAAAGCAAAGCAATATCAACAGCATACAAATTTGCTATTGTTGACTGGAGACAATGAAATGACCATACAGTCTGCAAGTCATTTGCCTCCATTTGCAAGTAAAAGAAAGAACTCACACTTACGGTAATTAAAGAAACACAAAGCACTTATAAAGCACATGGCACATATAGCACCCACACACATGTGTGTATAATTTTAGATTAACGTCAACCATATTTTATTTGTTGATTTTAGTTCTTTAGTTGAGGCTTAACGTGCTGATGACTCATATTTTGTCAGAAGATAATTCTTGAGTTTTTCTTTTTTTGTATGTTATTGCCGAATACGATTTCAGTGAATTAGGTACTTTGCTCCGTACTACCGGTCCACATATTCTCAAGCACCTCCTGCTGTATGAGGTGTTAGTTCTCCTAATGTAGTAATTGTCATTTTGACTGTATCTAGTTTCATGACAATATTGAGATTTTGCTAAGGAAAAAAATGAACTCTGAAAGTTTGCTAGCATACTGGTGTAAGTTTGAAAATGTTTAAATTGTGAAAAAGAGGTGTTGACTGAGCTGAGTAATTTTCACCACTAATTATTATAATGACTTCTTTGAAGTTTGAATAGGGGCTCCAAATATGTAGGATATGCATTTCCCCATGCAAAAATATTATAATTTAAACAAAAATGCATCATAGAAAAATATGGTGGGTGGCCAATAAGTAGCCCGACAGTTAGACAAAAGAAAATCAATAAGTAGCCTAACAGCTTGTGTGTGCACACACGTAGTGTGCAAGGTATGTCTGAATTCATCAATCATACAATCATGCAAGATGGGGCTTCTTCACATTATGCCAATAGTGCAAGAAATCTACTGAATACACTATCTGGTGGTTAAATCGGTAGATGTAGCACAATCGAGTGGGTCCCTAGATCACCAGATTTTACTCCCATAGATTTTTTTCTTGTCAGGTGCCATGAAGGACCCAGTTTACAACAGTAAACCTCAGAGTTTGGATGATCTTAAAATGACTATCATGACACAATTTAATGCTATTGACTCAAACAAGAAGTTATGCACCAGAGTCTGTGAATCTGTTATGTCCTGTGTGACCAGTGTTACCATTAAACGCAAAAAAAGTGCGAATTTGCAAAATTATGTCCGGCGGATTCGCAGTTAAAATTCAACAGTGCGTAAAAAATGTCCGGTGGTTTTTGGTAACTTTTTCACTTTGTTAAAATTTTTTGCGACTTTCTTAGCAACATCTTGACCAACTGTTAAATGCATGGGAGACAGTGAAAAGAAATCCAAGTCAGAACTGACGCTTTTTTAAAGCAGTGCAACGTCTCACGCAAACATCGCGTATGGGGCACCATTTGTTTACCGCTCATTACACATGTTTTAGGACAGCATTTATGACTAAATCAAATGCATTTGTTTAAATGCACAAATCGATTTGATTTAGTCATAAATGTTGTCCTAAAACATGTGTAATGAGCGGTGAACAAATGGCACCCCATAATCATGCAGCTGTAACGCAACAGCGGGTGATGGCGACTTAGCATATCGCGCACGCCATTGCCACTTTTTTGTATAACAAATTACCTCTCCAGCAATTAACCTAAAGTAAAATCAATTTTTTTTGTTTACTTTTTCACAGCCGATTGCAATCATAGCTAAACAGCAATAATAGAAAACAGCTCTCAAAAAAGTTTTAACTCAAGACATCATTTTTAGAGGGAAGTTTGAAACTACACTTGCTTAAAAACTCTTTATGTTTTCTTTACGTTTCAACGCTAACTTCAATCACGCTTGTTAAGATAAAAAAGCACATTGTTCTCGCTTTCAGTTTAGCACAAAAAACATTATTTTTTGAGAGAATGGTTCAGTTTTTGTACGTTACAAATAAATAGCCTTCTTTTACTCGCCATTTATAAACACAAAAAATAAAAAAGAATATGACTTCTAACAACCAATTTTAGTTTTGAATTCTCTTCAAATACTTTCCGATTTGAGATGGAAAGTTTGCTTGCAATTCCAAAAACCTGTGGTTTAATTGATTACAATAGAGAAATGTAAGTTGTTTAATTAAATTATTTACCGTAATCAAGCAACAATTAAAGTTTGCAAAATTTTTGTTGTGTCATAGTTGTAATAACCTATTTTACATCACATTAGTTTATAAAAGTTCTATTTCTCATGCTCATGTCGGGCGTCGGCAGAGGATTAATGTTATTTACCTGCACTGTTAACCTGTCATTCCAAAGTGCTTACGAATCACTGTTGCAAAGGCTGTAAAGTTTGCGACCAAATTTAACCACAGCTAACTTACTAAAGAAAAATAGCCAGGTATTTCGCCGCCATATAATAATTGATAGGCTACCTGTTTGTGAACATTTTGGAGCTGACAAAGTCACGCTAATTAATTATTACGTCACCAAAGCGCATTGTCACAGTTTTGACTTTCCTTTTCCTGCAAATTTGTTCCTGCAAATTTGTGGTTTTCGTACATTTGCTAGCAATTTTGCACTTGTGCCCGCAGTTACGCACTTACTAAAATCTTAGAGGGAACACTGTGTGTGACCAAATGCATCAAACAGAATGGTTGGCAGTTTGAACACTTACCATAATCATTTATTCTTGTTATTGTGCTTTCTAAAAATTTGTTAAACGATTAAAATGTTAATGCTTTAGATGAATAAATTTGTTAAACGATTAAATTGAGTACATTAAATAATATTTTCATGAGTGATTATCGATCTGACTTGTGCTTTTCCAACTGTGGAGCAACTTATTGGCCACCCTTTTTTTTAAGAAGCATTTTATGGTCCATAAAGTTTCTGGTACTTATGGGTTATCTGTCACCACTTTTTTTAATTTAATAAACCTAACCCTGTACACTTCCTTCCAGTGTACACTGCCCCATACATTTACATACCGGGCCTGCCCCTTCAGTGTACACTGCCTTCCAAACTCATTTTAGGCTTAAACATTACCGTATTTTCCGGACTAAAAGGCGCACCGGTATATAAGGCGCAGTATAAAAAATTGGCTTCAAACGATTTTATTTTCATAGATAAGGCGCACCGGACTATAAGGCGCACTGGGTTATAAGACCAACTAAATGAAGCAATACGCACTGGGTTATAAGACGAAATTTGTTCGCAAGAAAGAAAAAGTTTGCTTTTTGAATACCGCGCCTTACGGTAGGTAATTGCTAGCGCATTGTGTTTTGCTGAGAAGCTTATTGCGTAACACGACGGCCTGTTTGCAAAACAATTGTTGTGGTTTTAAATGCAGTGAACAGCAATCTTGGAAAGCAAACACGGGTACAGTAGGTCTCATAGTTATGCTGTAAATAACAATTAGCGGTTTATAAATATATAGCGCCATTTACAACGTAAAATTGGTTCAGAGCATGATCATAAAGCCGAACCTGATCCATACATTAGGCGCACCGGACTACAAGGCGCACACTCAATTTTAGACAAAATTTAAAGATTTTTCATGCGCCTTATAGTCCGGAAAATACGGTATATATACAGTTAAATAATAGTAATTTAATACCTGGTGAAAAAAAGTGGTGACAGATAACCCACAAGTACCAAGTTTCTCAATCTGGACAATGCCTCACAGCCAATGCTAATTTTGCTACATAATTTACTAATATGATTTTTCCATGACAGTTTGTGATCAACACCCCTAAATAATTGACAAATTCTTTATGCTTGAATGTAGAATTATCTAGCATAATTGAAAAATTGGTCAAATGCTTTTTCTGTTTAGAAAACAGCATGTAGTTTCTTTGTGAACATTTATTAATAATTCATTTGATTTCATCCAGTGGTTGATGTTATGAAGTTCTTGATTTACCATTGTTTGTAAAAGAGAAACATTTGTGTTGGCCATAAATATACAGACATCATCAGCAAAAAGTTTTACACCAAATTTGTAGACATAAGTAAATCATTAAGATAAAAAAGAAATAAAAGGAGTCCCGGAGTGGATCCTTGAGGGACTCCATAGGAAACATTTTTTAGATTTGAGAGTGTCCCATTTACTAGCATGGATTGCTTTCTATTGATTAAAAAGCTTTCAAGGAGTTTAAAACAAAGGGCACGAATTCCATGATTAAGATAGTTTAGCTAACAAAGTGGGGTGGTTGACTGTGCCAAAAGCTTTGGCACAGTAAAGAAATATTCATCAAACATGTTTTTTTTATCAAGGTTGTTATCAATTTCAGCATGTAAACCAGCTAAAATTTGGGATGTGAAATAATTTTGTCTTAGTCCATATTGAGTAGAAGTTAAAAGATTGTGCTTAGTCAGAAAACTATGCATGCATGAATAAATACAATTTTCAAAAATTTTATTGATTCAAGGTTGTAGGAAAATAGGCCAGTACTTCCAGAAGAGTTTTAAAGCCATTCTTTTAATTTGGAATAATTTGGGGATTTAGAAAATCAGATAAAATACCTGCTGCAAGATTACATCTGTTACACAACTCACTTGAAATAGGAGCTAAGATAAAAGACATCATTTTTAAAAATTTGATTGATATGCAATTTTTAGAAGTACTTTTATGTGGATTTAAACTTTTCTGCTCAAGAATTATTTTATCAGAAGTGATGTGAGTTTAATAAAATAAATGTGGGAAGCTTTCTGCAGTGATGGATGGCTTAGCATTTACATACAATATTTTAAGCAGCCATATTTGGTCCAATATTGGTGAAGAAATCATTAACCTGTTAAGTGTCTCCGGCAGCTTATGGTGCTTTCTGTTTTTTCCACTATTGCACTCAAATATTGAGTAAATATGTATATTTATGTCAAGATATACAAATAAATTATTTAAAAAAACAAAAATGAATGAACAGCAAATAGATTCATAAGAAATGAGTAATAACAAAAAAAGGCATCCTGAAGCTGAGGAAGGGTAACTCTCACAAAGTGCCAACGATTGCAGAGGGTGATGCTTAACAGGTTAAAAGCATTAATAATTGAGAAAGGAGTGGAATGAGTAATATTCCAGGTATTCATTATTTGTTTTGGGGTTAAATTTTTTTGTTCACATTTAAAATTGACAATATTATTATTAATCACTCAGATTTTTGCATTGCTATGCTTGTGCTTATCTATTAGGAAGAAGCTATTTTGCTGTCGACAACATTTTACCCTTGGAAGTCGTTTTGGCATCACCATTTATGTTTGTTAGATAGCCATAATTGCTAATTCTGGTAATTATGTTGTGATGTTGTGGTGTGCAGATAGTGCAGCTGCCTTGAAATGCAATCATTACAGATTGGAATTTTCACTAATAGGGTACTTTGACAATAGCTGTATACACTGGAGGGGGGCCAGTATGAGAATGTACTAGGTAGTGAACATTGTAAGGGAGTGTACACTGAGGGTGCAAAGTTTCTCCTTCATCATTAAAATTGACTAATCAGAAATTACTAAAAGTCACATGTTTAATAGGTTATTAATATTGAACAATCACAAATGTTTCACAGCAAAATAGCCACCAACGGTAAAATGCGATTGATGGCATACATTGTAGCCAAGTGCTGCCTATCTATTAAGTTGTAATAATATACTTTTCTACATTGCACCATAATATGTGTGAGTTTGTTGCAATAACGTTTATGGCTTAATCAAGACAATCGACTATTAGAGCCTATTGACTTAAGAATGCCTTTAGTTATCCAGAATTTTTGTTGTAGTTTGTGTTCTTTCCTTGTTGCCCAGTTTTCTGTTTGAAGACAGGGTTGGTGGCAGGAAGGGCATCTGACCATAAAAACGAAATGCAGAGCAAAAAATATCTGCTGTAGCAACTCCTAATTAGGAAAAAACCAAAAGACAACAAATGTTTAAACGAAAAAACGGTTAGTCGTCGCAACGAGGTGCATAGCACAGTGGAGCATGTTTATTGATCACCTGTTGAGAGATGTCAATAAAATGGTGAAAGCATGATTGTCTATCAATGAAATCTAGTTTTCATAAGCAAGGCTTGTGTCGGCTACAAATGCTTAGGGGTTAAAATTTTTCATATAATGAAAACATGACTTTTGTTGTTATTGCTGGTTTTGGAAGAAAATGAATAAAATGAATAAGTGGCTATTTTGTTGTGATAGGCATTTTACCTTGGGGAGATATTTTGTCATCAAACATTAATGATTGGTCAATTTTAATAACATATTAAACATGCGATTTTTGATCATTTCTGATTGGTCAGTTTCAATGCAAAATTTGAAAAAATTTTCACTTCCAATCTACACTTTTTTGTACATTCACATACCTGCCCCCCTCCAGTGTACACTGTCTAAGCACCCTGCCAGTGAAGACTCCAACCTGTAATCATTGCATTTCAAAGCAGCTACCCTGTCCACTACACCACAACATCACTGCCAAAATTCCAGTATTTATGGCTATTTTAAAGCACATGAATGGCAACAGCAAAACAGCCTCCAAGTGTAAAACGCTGTTGATAGCAAAATAGCCGCTCCTTAAAATGAAAAGAACACAACCGAGACCACCGAGCATGAATTTATTTGATAACCTTAAAGATTTTCCAGCTAAATAAGTGGGGTAAACACACATTGCAGAGTGCATCTGATAGCTTACCTGATGTATCACTTTTCTTCTTTGATTCTGAGCTTAATGGAGGAAGATCATTAAACAATGACATAATAAATGTACTTACAGAAAGAATTACTACACCTAAACTGCTAAGTGTAAAGTTATCATGTATCGCCTATTAAAAACTGACGCAGGACAGCTTACCATCGTGATACTTCATTGACACATGAGTATGATTACACAAATTAACAGAACTAAGCAAAATCAAACTTCTTTACCAACCACTGTCATTTTGCCAGAAAAAAAATCCGCTTTTACTCACAAGCAAATTTGCGATAAAAATTGAGCGACAACAAGCAGATAAAAAGAGCTCTCTCCTTTGCCCGCATCTAATATACCAGTGAGGCTTTGCAAAAGTAGTTTTTGGAAACACCACAAGTGCAAAATTGCAAACGTACACAAAGTTTTATGGTGGGACCGCCATAAGCCGCTTATCACAATAACTATACAAACTTTAGATAAGCATGCGAGTTTGTATAGGTATTCTGATAAGTGGCTTATGGCAGTCCAACCCTAAAATTTTGCAATAAGTTTGCAATTTTGCACTTGTGGTGTTCCCAAAAACTACTTTCGCAAAGCTTCAGTAGTAGATTTGATGCGTGCAAACCAGAAAGTTCTTTTTTTTGGTAACAACAGTTTGGCACTAAGAGGAATGTATTTCTTTTAGCTATTATCGAGTGTTTTTCATAGGGTAAAATTTTGTTTATTTGGCTGACTGTTTTTTCTTTATTTCAATTGTTTTGCTTAATGTTTTCGTCACGTGCAGTGACCATGCCCCTTTCTACAATCATTTTAATGTAACCTTTAAAAATTTGGGTATGTTTGACGCTAATTCGTTTTGTCACCTGCATTCCTTTTTCGCTCATTGTTTTTATCCTATTGTCAAGTTCTTGTGTTGAGAAAACAGAAGCGAAATAAATTGCTAACTTCTTCTGCTTGTTGTCGCTCAATTTTCATCTCGAATATATCTGAAAGTAAAAGCGGATTTTTTTTCTTGCAGAATGACTGCAGTCATTTAACATGTGGAACACAAAAGAAACTAAATTAGAGAAAATAGGATGACAATTTCGGACAACAATAAACATGTGACTCCAGATTCACCGAAATTCACATTGAGAATTAAAATTACTGAATAAAGGTACTTATACTGTCATACCAATACATGGAGTTACAGAAATTCAACCTGTACACGTAATTTCGGAAAAACTGCCCACTGAAGAAATACCAGTACAGAAATTGCAGAAATACAGAAATTTTCGGAAGTCGATAAAAGCTAAGAATATGACCAATCATTCGAATAATATTATACAACTGAATTGGGTTAAACTACTTCCAAAAATTTTTGCATTCTGTAATTTAGTTGCTGATTTCCATATTTCCATATAAGTTTCGTCACCAATTTTGTGTTTTAGCGTTCACCAGTGACTGGTATTTTTTCTAAATCAGCGTGATCCAACTGCAGGCCCGCGGGCCAATCTTGACCTCTGAACCAATTTTTTGGCCTGCGAATAACTACGAGAATCAGCGTAATTACAAATAGAGTTACCATGCGTCCCGAAAATTTTGGACATGTGTAGGAATTCCTCAGCGAATGCACAAATTGAAAACTAGGCCTAATTGTAATATATATTTACACAAATCTTAGCAAATTACAACAAAATCTTATTCAAATAGAATAGTTAGCGAGAAAAATACTTGATCTAGCTAGTTTTGTAGGCTCACATCTTACTTGTCTTCACAACTAATCGTACTCAAAGCGCATGTGATATTGTGGACGGCGGAGCATGGCTGTCACGAATAAGGAAATTTGCCTTGTAAAAATTGTTTCATATTTGTGTAAAGTGCTGTGTCATTTGTTTGCTCGGCTACTGATTAAAAAAGAAAGACCTTTTATTCTCGCAATTGGATTTTGCTGTAAGTACGACTTTATTACGTCACAATCGTTATTACTACATACTGTAGTAAAATTCCAGATTGATCTAGTAATTCTAGCTTCTTCGAAGAATTTCGATAACCGATTACATAACTTGAAATGCTTTTTTTCTTTTTTCACTTGATTTCGTTCAAGCGTTTTCTGGATTATTTTTTCGATTTATATATAAGGCGAAGGGGATTTTTTTAGTTAGAGAGTAGAGTAGAGAAAATATAGAGAAGCATGTAACTTGGAGAGAGAGAGAGATTGGTTGACAGAGTAAAGAAGGGCCATTGTTTTTCTGTATTAATTCATTATGGATTCTGTGGACGTGGCGAGTATTAAGCAGTTATTGGTGAAATTAATTTTGGCGGTTTTCTGATTGTGTGGTAAAGTGGTTAATTTTGAGATCGTTGAGAGAAGAAGCTTGAAGTCGTGAAGTATTATTTCTGCAAATACATTATTCTGTTCTAAACGTGGTTTAAGGTGTTTTTAGTGGAAGCCAATCTTTTCCAAGTTTTATTAAGTTGCAGTCAGACCTAATTATTCGAGCGATTATCATACGTCGCCTCAATTTTAAAAGAAATTCAAGATTGAGATAGAACGGAAAGTTCTATTATTAATAATATTAAATAATATTAAAACGCGACAATGACATTCCAAAAGGATTTAGTATAACTTGTAGTGTTTGAGTACCAAATCACTACACATGCCCGGAAATGATACGGCTATCTGAAAATTTGCTCAAATGTAGGTGATGACCTTTTTTGTTTTATTTTGGAGAACACCTTTATTCAGGGTTATACATCCCTGGAATAAACCGTGGTCCACGGAAAAAATTTTTACTTTTTGATTGCCCGCTATAAAAATAAGTTGGACCACACTGTTCTAAATCACTGTGCTTTGTCTCCAGTTTAGGAGACTTTAGATTATCGGTAGGTTATCTGGAATAAAGGCATAGGCTCATGAATTGATCTGGACTACAAATTAGATTTCAAATAAAGAAAAAAGCCACTTAGCACCAAATAACATCTTTCACCTAAACGTATTATTACACTGACTATCTCTATATCTTGGTAACATCAAATACAAATTGCATAAAAATATTGCATAAAATCTTTCGAACCGCTTTCGAGCTAATGATTACTACGTGATTAACCGCTACCGACCACCAGTAGCTAGCCTTTTTATAAAATTGGCCTTACCACTAGCTAGCCTTTTTGTAAAAATGATGTGTATCCTACTGTAGCGCAACGGCAAGCATCTGGCGGTAGATTGGGTAAAAATGATTGCGCTCCTGATGTCAACTAATCACTTCTGTCATGATACAATCAAACATAGCTACCGTTCCATATATTACTTCACCATGTTGTTGGTGACTTTTGGTTTGTGGTTTTGTAGTATTTTTGTGCTTGAGTAGCCAGATCGCGTCACCACGATAGCTACGAGTGTATGCATCGAAGTTGCTGAGGTTCTTGCTCAGTGCATCTCGGATGGGTTTAACAAACCCAGGCTGGGCTCTCGGACAATCCTCGCCACTATTGATTTCTCGAAAGCTTTTGACTCTGTTTGGCACCCCACTCTTTTCCACAATTCATTTCGGCTGGCCTCCCTTCATGCTTTGCTCGTTGCACTCAATCTTTTTTTCTGATAGGCGCGTTTGCATGGTTTATCAAAATCACAAAAGCCACTCTTTTCGAATCCGTCGAGGTGTTCCACAAGGATCTATTCTTGGCCCTGTACTTTTCTCTCTTTTCATCAACGACATCCCTGCTTCTCGGTCTTTTTCCGTCAGCTGCTCTCTTTACGCTGACGATCTGGCCATTTGGTCCTCCTCCCACTCGCTCTCTACTGCAGAAAAGGCCACATAAGGACCATTATTCGATTGGAGCGCTGGTCTGAGTATTAATGTCTTCCTCTCAATCCGAGCAAATGTGAGGCCTCCTTCTTCTCAGTTGGACCCCCACCAAGCTAATCTCCAGCCCAATCTCGTCTTATTCAACTCTCGCCTCCCTTTTAATCCCACTCCAACTTTTCTTGGGGTTACCTTGTATTGAACAGTACGGCAACCAGTTTGAGCACTTAGATGAACTCGTCAATAAGTGAACATTCTGAAATTGCCCCCGGTGTCTTTTATCTAATCAAAGTAAATTTGATATGTTTTTGTATATTTTTTTTAAATACTTTAAAACTAGAATCACCGCCTTTTCAACCTACCTAAAATTACCGCGAGGGGTCACAATGACCGCTTGCATAATTACTAAAAAATGTATAATGATTAGGCATTATTTTTGGTCATAGGTTTCTTTTAACTGTTGTGTTAGACCTAGTAATGTTTTGAATTATTGTAAGTGAAAGTTTAACGAGCCGTAAGCTCCATTATGTGTTGGAATAAACTGCATAGATCATAAGCTACAAAATGAATTGTAGGCCTTCAACTTTTTTTCAGCAGCGTTTCTGTTAGTACATTCGGAGCTTGTAATCTACAGTACCTCTCGATTTTGAAGAAAATTTGATACTTTTCAATCTTACTCAGTCATTAGAAACCAATACAAATCAAATTCCGCTGTGTTAGATGTAGAATGCCTAATAATTATTACCTAGCGCTTGCGCTGCGGTAGCTTACTTGCATCATTACTGTCACTTTCTCACTGCCAAAGCAGAAAAATTTACATAATGCTGAATCAGTTTGCGGCGCGTGATCAATAGCGGTCTGTGAATTCGCTTCATTTGAAAAAATCATTTTCCTTGTAGGCCTAAGGCGAACCGAGTCTGAATATGCTTACTCCTGATTAAAGCGTACCACAACGTAGGCGTAGCGCTTTTTGGAAGAAGATTGCTGGAGTTTTGTGATGAAAGAGAGCTGTGCGTGGCAAATACTTGGTTTAAAAAGACAGATAAAAGGAAAATCACTTATAGTGCCGGTGGATGTGGAACAGAAATTGATTTTGTGCTGGTGGGGGAAAATACAGAAAGTATATCAGCGATGTAAAGGTGATTCCATGGGAACTTCAGCACAGGCTGGTGGTTGTAGATCTAGATAAAAAGGTTCTAAAAAAGGTTGTGAAAAAGGAACGGATCATAAGAAGAAAGATTTGGAAGTTGAATGAAAACCGAACAAGAGTGAAATTTGAAAAAAAATAACTAGTGAGCACAGATGCGCCTGACTTGTGGAAAATTTTTAGGGATGGTGTTTTAAAGGCATGTGACGAACTGTGTGGGAAGAAGTCTAGGAGAGATCAAGGAGATATGTGGTGGTGGAATGAAGAGGTCAAGGATACCATAACAAGAAAGAAGGCGGCATTTAAAGAGCTGTGCAGATTCCCATCAAAACAAAATAAAACTCAATACAAACGTATAAGAAATCAAACGAGAAAAATTGTGGCTAAAGCTATGAGAATGGAAGCTAATCAGGAATTGAATGATTTATATCAGAATTCTAATAGTATTTTCTACTTCCCTAACCCTTAGATGCAGGAATGGGTCTGGGAGGCCCAGCAAGGATTTTTAAAAAAAATTTATGTCGATCCTATTTAACATATGGCCGAGGTGTTCCGGGTATTCTTCTGCAACTTATACTAGATTGCTTTCGTGGATTGATCCAGAAAAAAAACCTTCGAGGTGGGAGGGGCACCCGTTTCATTAGACTATGCTAAATTTTTGGGGTGCCACTTTCTCTTGGACTTCCATTTTTTTTGCTTTGCCTCGATCGTTTTACAATATTAGGCAGATATTTTTCGGAGTATGTCTCTTTTGCTACTTGTTTCTATCATTTTTTTCACAGCCTAAAAATCTCTACTGCCTCTAGTGGCCATTTACTTAGATTAGCACGTGGTCTTTGCTTAGGTTGTGAACGTAGAAAAACGTTTGACTGAAGTCAGATCGTTAGTAATTTTTGCTTGTTAGTATTGCGGTTTGTTTCTAGTGAAGATGGCCAAGCGTAAAGGTGATAAGCTAACTCTTGACGAAGTAGAAGATATGATTGAAGAGGGTGTTTTGAGCGTAGACGAAGAATCAGAATGTTCAGAGGATGAAGATTTTGAGCCAGTCTCTAGCAATTTGCCTTCATCGTCTGAGAGTTCAGAGGAATCAAGCGATGACAGTTCTGATGAAGACAATAAACTGCACACAGAAATCGCTAATCGGACTGGTCGCAATGGCACATATTGGAGATCGGATACCCCTCCTCCAAGTAGGACCCCAAGGCATAATATTATGCATGAACAGCCAGGCCCTAAACGAACTGTGATAGCAAATTCTCCATCCAATGCATTAGAACTGTTTTTATCAGAAGAGATTCTGGATGAGGTGTGTAAATGCACAAACTTGGAAGGAAGGAGAGTGGCGAGTAGTAGAAGAAAGCGGTGGAACAATGTATCTAAGGAAGAACTTCTAGCTTATTTTGGGCTTGTACTTCTTGCTGGCTCTGAAAAGCAGTGGGACGTATCAACACGCCAGTTGTTTGGGAATGACTTCTCAAACCCTATGTACAAGGCAACCATGTCTGTAGAAAGATTCGAAGACATCCGTCGCTTTTTGAGGTTTGATGACAAAAGAACGAGAGAATTCCGCCTGCAGACAGACCACATGGCAGCATTTAGATATATTTGGGAACTTTTTATTTCAAACTGCAAAAAACGGTACAGTCCACACGAATGTTTTACTATTGATGAGCAACTGGTGGCTTTCAAGGGACGATGTAGATTTCTTCTGTATATTCCAACCAAGCCAGGAAAATACGGCATAAAAATCTTCTGGTTATGTGATTCGATAACAAACTATGGCTTCAACGGAAGTGTTTATACTGGTAGACAACTAGGTGAGCAAGTGAAGAGAAACGTGGGTAGTAGTATTGTGCATGAACTGTGCTCCACTTTGCAGCACAGTGGTCGCAACGTAACCGCAGACAACTTTTTCACAAGCGTGCAATTGGCTGAATCCCTGCTGAACAAAAACCTAACATTAGTTGGGACCCTTCGACAAAATAAACCGGATATACCCCCGATTATGAAAGCAAGTAAAAGTCGGGAACGGTACAGCACTGAGTTTGGCTTCAAGGGTAACACCACTATGGTAAGCTATGTACCAAAGAAAGGAAAGGCGGTTATAATGCTGAGTACTATGCATCATGACAAAGCTATTGATGAAGGCAGTTCAAAGAAAAAGCCAGAGGTAATACAATACTACAATGGTACCAAAGCAGGAGTGGACACCTTCGACCAAATGATTTGCACATATAGTTGCAAGCGGCAGACAAAAAGATGGCCAGTAGTGATGTGGTACAATTTGCTGGATGTTGCTGCGCTAAATGCTTTCCTCATCTTTTCAAAACAGAATCCGGAATTTGAAGTAGGAAAGACCCACAAGCGAAGATTGTTTCTGCGAAATCTCGCAAAGGAATTGGTAATTCCACAAATGAGAAGGAGACTGAGAGTGACTACAAACCTACGGTCAACTGTACTTGTGGCAATGGAACGATGCGGGGTCAGAAGAGAAGAAAATGTAGGCACTGTTTGCGAGACACCTGTAACCAAGCGAAAACGTTGCCACTATTGCCCTTCGAAAAAAGATCGTAAAAGTGCTATGGTATGCAAGAAATGTAACAAAAAGGTGTGTAAGGAACATAGTCATGTCGTTTGTAACAATTGTCTGTCTTCTTATTTTAGTACGTACATGTCTCCAGAGTGAGTTTTGAATTTGATTTTCTTTCTGATTTTGTACATAAAGTTATACACTGGAACCACAATACATAAAACATACTTCTACAATACTGTACTTTGAGTGTGAATGCTCCAATATATACCAATAAACACAACCGCAAATGAAAACATACTCCTTTAGAACAGGTGGGCCTCGCAGGCCCGGTTTCTGTATTGGTGGGTGTTCATAGGTTCCTGCATCTAAGGGTTAAAAGAATGAAAAAGGAAGGGAAGGATGTGGAAGGAGGAAGATGCTTAAGAAAAGGAGACGGACGATTGGGTTTTATTGAAGAAAATAGGGCAAAAATTTGGAAGGAACACATGGAAAAGATCATGAAGGAAGAAAACGAATGGGACCGCATGATGGAAACTGATGTAGTAGAAGGACCAGTGAAAAAAGTGCTTGTAATGAAATTGTGGAAGCAATTTAAAGTATGAAATCAGGAAAGGCAACTGGAACATCTGGAGTAAGTGTGGAGATGATAGTTGCAAGTGGTGAAATTGGGGTTAAAGTGATGATGGAACTATGCCAGCGTGTATTGGATGGTAGAGGAATGCCTGATGAGTGGAAAACAAATGTGATTGTACCCATCTTTAAAGGAAAGGGTGATGTGATGAGCTGTGGATCATACAGAGGAGCGAAACTGCTCGAACATGCCATGAAAATTGTTGAAAGGGTACTGGAAAGGCGAATACGAACACTAATCAATTTGAATGAAATGCAGTTTGGATTTATGCCAGGAAAAGGAACAGTGGATGCAATATTCATTGTGAGAAGAATGCAAGGAGGAATATCAAAAGAAGGACAAGAAGTTGTATATGTGTTTTGTTGACATGGAAAAAGCTTTTGATAGAGTGCCAAGAAAAGTGATGGAGTGGGCCATGAGAAAGAAGAGTTTATCAAAAGTAATAGTTCGGGCAGTTATGAGCCTGTATGATGGTGCAAAGACAAGAGTGAGGGTGGGATCTGCATATTCAGAGGAATTCGAAGTAAAAGTTGGTGTACATCAAGGATCTGTGCTGTCGCCACTATTGTTTGCAATAGTGGTGGACGTTATTACAGAAAATGCAAGAAGGGGTGTGGTTAATGAATTGTTATATGCAGATGACCTTGTTATCATGAGCGAAGACATGGAAGATTTGAAGGAAAGGTTTTGGAATTGGAAGGATGCACTGGAAAGTAAAGGCTTGAAGGTCAACACCAGAAAAACAAAATTGATGGTAAGCGGTTCAGAAGGCGAACTATTCAAAAGTAAGATAGATCCATGTGGAGTTTGGGCAAGGAGAGTCATGGCGAATTCAGTGTTGTGCACAAAATGTGGAAGCTGGGTTCATGGCAAATGTGCAAAAATAAAGAGAGTTACCGCTAAGTTGGCAATGTATTTTGTTTACTCGAAATGTAAAGGAATGAAGAAAGGGACGATGGATTCGATTGAGAAGTTGTGCGATGAAGTGGAGACAGTGAATGGATTTTGTTATTTGGGAGACAGACTAAATGCTAGTGGTGGTTGTGAAGCGGCAGTTACAGCAAGAGTAAGAATCGGTTGGGTAAGATTCAGGGAATGTGGAGAGTTGTTGCTTGGAAATAGGTTTCCTCGGAAGATGAAAGGTAAAGTCTATCGTTGTTGTGTAAGATCAGCAATACTGTATGGAAGTGAGACATGGTATCTAAAAGAAAATGAAAAAGCAATCTTGAGGAGAACGGAGAGAGCTATGGTGAGAGCCATGTGTGATCAGAAAGTGATAGACAGGAAGACGACTGAAGAACAGATGGATATGTTGGGGTTAAAGGAAACTATAGACCGGTTAGCAACAGCGAATGAAGTTAGACGGTATGGACATGTGCTGAGGAGGGATGACGATAGTGTTTTGAGGGTTGCTTTGAATCTCGAAGTGAGTGGCAATTGAAAGCGAGGACAACCGAGGAAGACCTGGAAGAAGCAGGTGGAAGAGGAGACAGAGAAGATTGGTTTGAAGAAAGAGGATGCCCTGAGACGAGACAAGTGGAGGGACGGAGTGCGAGCAATTGCAGAAGGAATGGGGTAAATCCGGCCATCTCTGCTAAAGGGACAACACCGGATAAAAACTGAATCACTACTACTAAAGGGCTAAATGCATTTCTGCCTCATAGAAAAGCTCAAGATCTGTATTATTTGGAGATTAATTTTTTCAGAGAGACATTTATGCCATTTTTTCCTCCAAATAAAGGTGAAGACTTTTTTTCGGAAATATACTTTTCAAAAGTGAGTATTTTGTCCAGTTTTGAAATATCTATAACGAGGTTGAAAACAGTCTGGAGACTTCAGCCACCAGTCCTCGTGCTATTACCCCTATGTCGGCAAACATATCTATCTTTCGCACTGGTACATAACTTGTACCTGTTAATGCAGGTATTGTGGCAAGATTGTTTAGATACAATAGCACAGTGATTTTCAAGCAGAGTTCCGCGGAACCCAAGGGTTTCGCTAGTTCAGTCCAGGAGTTCTGCCAGAAGTTACACAAATTATATAAAACAATTGAATTATTGCATAGGGGTTCCTCGAGCCACTGAAATTCTTCATTGGGGTTCCGCTCCAGCAAAAAGATTTAAAACTACTGCAATAGCACATCAAAACATTCTACAAAGATAATTATAAAAATAAAAAAATTACTGGTCTCTCCACGGTCAAAATGACCGTTGGCGGTAATTTTAAGGTGAATCCATTCCCATCCCACTCTGTGGTCATTGTGATGTAATGAAATTAACATGCCAAAAGTTATCCAAGGTTTAGGAAAAGTTAAAAAGTTTTAGTGTTATTGCATGCACCTAATCAGAAACATAAACAATTGAAAATCAAAAACGGTCAAAATGACCGCTCCGATAATTCTAATGTTAAATGTGTATCCTTTCTCTTGCATCAATTTATTTACAAGTCAAAGTTAATAACTTAATTAAGTTATAACGATTCAAAGAGTGTATACATTTTTTGGGATATCGGTAGTGAAGTGAAACTGTGGGCTAGCGAAAAAAATTGTAAAGACTACCATAAACATGCAAAAAATCATTGATTGCTTTTTCAACCGACGTTGCGTGCACCTCTACAAGGTGCAATTAATGGTTCATGCAGTACACATAAGGAATCTTTCTGTTTTCTCGTTCCTAGCAATAGTTCCTGCTGCCATTACAGATGCGCCATCGTAGACTTGACGAAGTATCTTTAATGAGTGAAGTCAGTCCTGCTTTAGTAAGTTCCACCAAAATCACTTCTGTAATTGATTTCGCATCACCCGAATCCGTGCTTGATAAAACCAAAACCAGTTCCACTACTTTCAAAGAATGCTCGTTAAAAAAAGAATAATTATAGAAATGTTTTCTATATTAGTTGGGTCCTTGGTGTCTTCAACTTTGAGTTTATACCAAGAATTTCCAATTTCTTGCTTAATACCCTCGGCTACTACTGAGCTCATAGCAGCAATAAGTTCGTTTTGTATATCGGGACTAATGTACGTTGCATTTCGTGGGATAATTATAATGATTGCACGTAAACGCTGGTCTTTTTCAACAGGCTTAAAAAGAGTCCGTTTCCTCCTTCGTCTTCGCTTTCAAATGCGTCACTTTTTTCTCTAAATGCCAATTGATGAGTAATCAAAAAAAGATACTATGTCAATTGAAATAGAAAAATAGTGGCGATTTCTTTCCATTGCTTTTGTGTTGACCAAAAGTAATTTCCTTACCCATTTGAGACCGTTTGATTTTTTTTCCAGGTACTGTAGCATGCTAAGGGGTATTTGGAGCCAGCATGCTTGGATAACCTCCATTCATTTCTGTAGCAGGCTTTCAATTACGACAGCCATCGGTTGTAAAAGTTGATTCACAAAGCATTCCTCGAAAGTGCCTTCCAGCTTTAGATTTAAAATTGCGGCAAAGAAAGCAAAAAGCTGCATCAAATTTGACAAAATATTCCAACCAATTCAATTTTTGATACGACGCAGTACTGATACTGAAGTATCTTTTCTTGGCCCCAAACATGCTTATAAGGTAAGCACGCAGCCTAACTTGCTTCGAGTCGTCAACCCTCAAATCATTGGCATCAGCAGATTTTCGTTTGCTCATAGGCCTATTTGCAGCAGATTTTATGGACGCACTGCAGCTAGCAGACGAGCTGAAACTTTGCAAACTTTCAGAACTTTCACTTGAATTGGAATTTTACAATCAATCTCTCAAACTCATTTCGCCCCTTTTTTATTCTCAATGAACTAGCGACATGAAAACATCTAGTGTAAATCTTGATAAGACGGTGTATAGCATCACAAATATTGTGTTACAGCAGTTGATTGCACCACAATTGTGCAAAAATCGACAGCATCAAACGAGAATTATGTTGAATTGAACATTATTTTGCATCAGAAATCTAAGTTTATTCATACTATTGTTTGTTGACTTGTCGTTACGCGGCACTCCAAACAAAACAAAGAATTTAGAGTAACCCAAAATAGGAGAGCACAAACAGCCATCAGGGGTCACGGCTCTCAATAACGCAGCACTGCACCAACATCGATCTCCAAAAACAAAAAGGTCAACAGCACCTGTTTCCGCACAATCGTTTTCCGATCTCAAAAACACATGAAACACATGTCTCGCCACCCCCCTCAAGAAATTTCTGCATACGCCACCGATCAGTAGTATCTGTTTAAAATATGCCCAGAAAGCTTAACAGAGCTTGTCCAACAAATAAAGATTGTTTTTATAATTAAGTAGTTCTGGATCTCCTCACTTGAACAGGCTAATTTACTTTTTAAATGGCTGCGTCAAGTTCCATATTATGCCTCTAGGAGGTCATTTTAAAGGCAATACTACTCTTCTTTGAAACAGCTTGGCCTCTGTCGCCTCTCTCCTGAAAAAAATGTCTAGTTAAGAACCTAGTTGAGAGGGTACCCAGGAGATTATACGGATCCGGGATATAGGCCTATTTAGCGATTAGGTTTTTTGCAACGCCGGGTTCTCAAACAAATTCAAAAAAATCATTGATTTTCTCCTCAATTTATTTTACAAAAAATCTTCCTTTTTGGTGAGAGCGCACATAAAAAATATTATTGTTTTGACTTTAAATGAATTGATACTCGGCCCAAGTCAGCTTTCGATCACGTTACGTAGCCCACTTGCCGACAGGCCTAAGGCAACTAAAATTACTCAATCCTTTCTCGAAGTAAGTTCAATGCCGGTAACGGCTGATAAATCCATCAAGTATAGCAGCCAGATCATCGACAAGTAGGCTATACAGAATATATCCAGAACTTTTGGTACAGGTATTGATGATAGTATGAGACCTTCTCTTGTCGAAATCGTTTCTTTGGGTTCTCAAATATTGGTCTGAACACAAGTCTCTGTTAACACTGAGTTATCAGAAATTAAACAGGTACACTATATCAGCGCGATATAGGGTGGCAATAAATATATATAACCACTTGTTAAAGTAGCCTAAACACCTTTTTTCGAGAACAATCAATTTCTTTTTCTAAAGAAAGCTCCTCTATGCTACAGTTTTTGTGCCTCATGCAAAGTGTGGCCGTGAAAAAAAATGTCGGTTTTGAGACCAAAAGAACGAGAATTTATTCGACATCGGACGCGAAAGATGACGGAGGAGTTTTGTGACTGCGAGGTGACCTTTAATTCTTGGGAGTTAGCAGTTACTTCAACACATGGTGTTGGAAGTCATTGGTTAAATCAAAACTAGAGCTTTTTAGTGCAAAACCGGTTCCTCCGCCTGCAACGTAACTCTCAACTTGCAGTCTTTTTGTTGAATATGGCTCATACTGTCAATCACGCCGTAATACCGAAAAACTTGACGATTGAGCTTGCTTACTGAGTCTATGGGCAAGACATTTAATGGGATGCCTTCTATATGTGGCAAAAAGATGACGTACCCATGCTTCACCGGGTTGATGTCGTAAGAGGGGACTTTTGGATATTCACCAATGGCAGTCGGCCTTGTTGGTGGGGGGCTACTAGTCAGTTATTCGCATGTATGACTGGTTCGAGACGGGCTGCCACTTTTTCCTAACCTAATTCAATTAGGTTGACGGCGTGAACCTGGATTGCCGTTTGGCCACATCTCCATCCCAAGGAAAAGGAGGAGTAAACCAACCAAATGGGCGGGAGCGCGATTTTCAAGTCCCGACGATAGCAATGCTGTGTTATGCTGTAGCTTCTTGTAAAACTTCACATTCAACAAAAAATTTAAATTACTTTTATTACAAAGTTAAAGCAAACATTTAAGACACGATATAAACTTAAATGTATTTTGACAAACGTAGTCGTTCAAAGAAAAACTTTTTCAGCACAAACAGTGATTTCATATTCAGCTGAACTCTAGCAACAACTCTTTTGGAAAAAACAACCGGTGATATTTGCTGTTATACACAAAGCTAATTGTTTCGTGAATTTGGCAGCTAAAACAAAGTTGTCTGAAAAATCCAAACAAATCACCGTCACTCTACTTCTGGCACTGCAATCACAGGTAAATACACTATTATCAAATTTAAAAGACGTTTTTTAATAGGTTCTTTAAAAAGCCTGAAATGCCAGTGAAGTAAAAACTCAGAGATAATAAACGTTAACAGCTTAGCAAGTGCTTGCTCGCTAATCACAGACTGATGAGAAACGACGCACTCTGCATCAGCAGCTCCGCCCGCAACGTGCTGCAGAAGTAGAGGTAAAAAGATAAAACATAACTGCACTTGTCCCAAAAATTGAGTTTGGTGTTTTCTATAGCATATAGCAATAGTCAAACCTAAAGTACCTCGTAAGACTTGTAGTTGTGCCTTTTTGAATCCAAGAGCATTGCGAAACGTTCGAAAAAATAATTAAAATTTTGACGGCATTGTTTAGAACAAGAAATCCAAGACGCATCTCCACAAACCCACTTTTTTTGAAGCATGGAAGAAAGGAATAGCGAAACCTTTATAATGACTTCAGATTCTCAACAGAGCTTTGTGGTGGTCTAGAAAGCACTGACACGTTATTTCTACAGGAATAAACAATTTTTAAGGTATCACATGGAAATTCTGTTCAGACCTGCCAGGCTATTTTCGGTAATGTCGGCCAGTAGTAGGGAGCGACACTATCACTGTTGCGCTGGCGTAGCGGTCTACTTCCACGCGGTAAGCCTGGCCCCAACTTCCTGCACAAAGCACACCAAAACTATCACAAAAGTATTCACAGATCGCCTGCTACGCGTTCAGCAATAAAAGTAATTGAAGAACGAAATAAGAATCTGAGTTTTATCAGTCAGGATTTAGAGAGCGCAATGGGCCTTAACAACCTGAGCACGTGGCCATTGTTGGCGCCACAGAGACCAAAACATCAAAAACTCTACCATAACTAAGCAAGAAAAGTTACCGTAAAGTGCCTTGAACACGTAGAACAAAGTACTTCACGAATGCGAAACAACGGTTTTTACGCGCTGCTCTGGCAATGGGAACGTCAATGTGAATGACCTAACCTTTCACATGTTGGTTGAGCTTCCATAGAAGACCACTTTTGATGCTCCGAAGTTAGGTTGATTCGAGCTTAAGGAGAACGAACGATCGAGTCCAGGGGAAGAGGATAAAGGGTTAACTTGGCCAGAAGTACTTCCGGTGCTTGCCAAACTAGGCCTTCCACTCTGCGAGAAAGTAAAAAAAGAGAAGCTACTCTCTTATCACACATTAGTAGAATTTGACACTATGGTTAGTTTACCTTAATCCATGATTGCTTTGTATCTTATCGTCGGCAGTTTCCACGAAAAAAAACACAAAATGATGTATTTTCTTTTTGGGGAAGGGCATACTTGCTCTACGGATAGTTATACTAAGGTAAAATTCCACACGTTTTCATTTTTGATTCAAGTCAAATAAATGCGCTAGGAAGGGTGGCTATGCCTTTTTGTTGTTTAAAAATCTACAATAGAAGCCGTAACGAAAGAGAGGTGCAACCGGTTTATTAAGGTCTTCTACTTTTTATAAATAACTTCGAAAGTACATACATTTACAGGTCGGTTTAATCCAGCACTGGCTAGCAATCTGCTCTTGTGTGCCTCTTGTTCCCGCAACTTGATGACGTGCGAGCATATGAAGGAACCGAGCGAGCCGTATTCTTTGACATACTCATCAGGGACATCTGGTGGCTGGCGAAGACCTTTAATAACGAGACCGCTGTGTTTCTGTAACAAGACAAGTCATGAAAAAGCGCTGGAGCTTGCTACTGTTAGGAAAGAGAGCTAGAAGCCTGAGAAACGTACACAATAAATGTGATAAGAAAACTGACTTTCTCAGAGAATTCAAAACTCGAAGTTGCTTCTATTACATTGAAAATTTACGGCTGTGTCTAACTCTAGTATAAGCGCTACAGCTACTAACTTGTTTGCAACACGGCACGGAAAGAAGTGAAAACTGAACCTTTAAAAATCGCGTTGACCACTAATTTGTATTCTGAATCCTTTCTCATAGATAATTTCTTTGACAACGAAACAACGGTTAACAAAAAATCTTTTTTAGTCTGCGGGCTTCCTTACAAGTATTTTCAAGTCTATGGATTCTACTCAAACAAACCACTTATAATTTCTCAAGAAAAAACAGCATGCACTTTCACCCCAAAATGGGTGATCTGCATAAAGTCTTCGTGTGCTTGGGCTTTGAGATTGTCTTCTCCGTAAAAGCTAGATCGTCTTTGCCGAATTCCAGGGCCCTGAGTCTACCCTTTTACCACTCCAAAACAATAACATGTCGTCTATACGTCAACGCAAATGTGTATCAGCCAGTTTTTCATATTGTTATCAATAACGCCCACACCACAGGCCCATGGGGGAATAGATGCACAGGTCATTGCAAAGTAAAATCATCTGCTATTTGATCCTCCGCGTTAAGCCAGAAAATGCCTCTCTCCAACAGTACATGTTTGGACAATAATAGCCAATGCTGTGCGAAATAACAATGAGTGAGACCGGCACAATAATATATAGGTTAGAGACCGCTTTGCAGTTGGTAGACGCTGATCTAATTCTATTGTCGAGTCACACCAGACTTTAAAAATGGTATTCATTGTACTCCTGCTTAGCGCTTAGCAATAGGAGTAATGAGGAACTGAGTTCACTCAATCACGATCAAAATAATGCGACAGGCCTCCCTCACATGACCACGTAGTCACAATTCCGGGCAGACCCAATATGTATGGTAAGATGCAATGTTTTAATATTTCAACTCAACGTTATTACGGCAAACTTCTTCGTCTGGTTTCGATGTTTGCACTTTATCAAAAGTAGTGGCAATCCTTAAGCAGCATTGCACACAAGCTGTTCTATGCATACGTAGTAAGATTTTCCTGGAACAGAGAATTAAAATAAGCAACACTCACCACCAGCAGGCCTCTTAAATGTTCCGCTGCTGTACGATCGATGGCATTAAGAAGCGGACTTTCTAGAATATTTTTTATCCGCTCGCCTTCCACTCGGAGTCTTGGCAACGCTAGACTTTGAATGACCTAAGCATACAACCACAATTAGCGGTGAAAAGATTTCAGTAAGTTGGTTGAGCTGCACTCAGTGGTAATAGCACAGAAAGAAATGCAAGCGCAAAAGCGAATGCCAATACTTGCATAAAGTCTTATTACCTTGTTCCGATCCGGCAGGCCGCGAAGCATGTCATGTCACAGTAAATGGATTTCGCCTTTTTTAAATTAGATGTCAGAAAGCTAATATCCATAAGTTTTCAGCGACAAAAATAAGACAAATAAGTGCTTTCATAAAAAAAAAAAGATCTTTGTATTGAGAAAAGGCGAAACTGCAGCGGTCACACAAAAACAACATCAGCAAAATGGGGCGAGAGCTGAAAAAGTTTAAGAAGTACTGCTCTTTGCTACCAATAAACTTACATCTGATCCCAGTTCTGCCAGACCAGCAACGCTGCCGTACCGAGCCGCTAACGATGATTTATCGTCATGTAAGCACTGAAAATATTTTGAAATCATCAATTTAAACTTTATTTACTTCACTTATTTACCAAGCAGGCGTTAGATGTTGCTGACATGGTGCACTATATACCTTCCAGGAAAATTGTTAATCCTTTGTGCAGTGCCTGCGGTCACAAATTACTTGACAAAAGACGCCACTAAACTTATTCCGTACTTCGACGGACTCTATACGTCACAATCGCTTCGACAACTCTTTCTCTAGATACGACCGTCGGTTTGGCCTTGAGGAGCTGCCCGGTCCTAGAGGATCCATGGTCTCCCTCTATGCCTCTACATTGAGTACCAGAGGCGGTAACAACACTAACACTGATGACATATACAGATGCTGCTATGCCTTTACTTAAGCAATGTCTTTTAGTCGAAAAGAAGGATATTGAAGAAAAAAGTTCGTTCTGCCAAAGTCGACAAGAACATATTTCTGAAAAAGACATTGAAGACATATAGGAAACAAACTCTACAGCCAAACCTCTCGACGCTTATCCTCAAATAAAGCCTTTTTTACAGATTTCAATTTTCGATTGTCAAGCTACCTTACAAAATGTTCCTGTTATTCTCGATTGAATCAGGTTTGTAGCGGTGCTGAAGCTCCGGCATATCTGGGCCATCAGCCGTGCTGCGTAGTCACGCAGCGCCCAGTGGTTGTCAACATCGGGCCGAGTACATAACTGTCGACTGACTATGCAGGTCATTACAGCAGGGATCATTTCATGTAGCTGGAAAAAAAAGAACAGATATTACCGACGATTACTTTCGATGGTTTTCACCGCACACTTTTTTGACGATTTACTTAGAAGACTAAATAGAGCGAAAATAATAGTTTTGATGGCAATTTCCCCGCTTGTTGTAAAAATATATGTACTAACAGTACCGGTTTACAAATTGCTGTCTGTGCAATCGCAAAGGTTTCACGTGAGCAGAAGACAAAGATAGCCTTTAACACAAAAGTATACACACATATTTCTCAAGGTTCAAAGTTGGATTGTCCATTAGCGCTTTCACCATTCGCATAAGATAAATTAGCAAAGCGAGGTTGTTCTGCACGACATTGACGCGTACTCCTTCCGATATAAAAGTGCTGAAGCGTGGCAGCATTTGAGCCAGTCCTGGATCGGTTGCTAAACTCTGTAGAGCTTCCTATAATGAAGAATTGATTGCATGTTAGTGGATATCTTTCATGACGGAAGGTAACAGACCTACTTACGGCTCGCCTTGCTTCACTAGAGCCCACAGCAGCCTCAGTTATTTCCTTATAGTAGAGCTGTTGTTCTACTGATAGCTCGTGTGTGAATCGAGGTTTCAGCATCACCATACCGGACGAATTTTCACTTTTCTGTAAAACCATTAAGAAAATGAGTCAAACTCTCGCATATAACCCATGAGTTTGTGTTTCACTACCGCCCACATAGAATAAAAAAGAACCATTTAACTTTCTAGTACCAGTACGTTTAAAATTTCTGCTATGGGTACAAAGAGTGAACTGGTATAAAAATACTCTATTGTACAAAATATACTTAAAGCACCAACTGGACGCTGTTTTCTTCCTTTTTTAGTCGTTTGGGGAACGGGAAGAGAAGGTTAATTTTCCCTTCATACGTAAACGCAGTACCTTGGTCGACGAAGTGAGCGGATTGTTGTTGCTAACGTGGCACGTTTTTAGTGGCTTTACACCAGTGTTGGTTTCTTTTTGATCTGGCTTTTTTAAAACATCGATAGTGAAGGGACGATCAGGCGCAGGGTTCTCAGGTATGCTGGGCTGCACTCCTTCAATGGCGAGCCAATGAGCTGAATAAAAGATTTACTAAGCTTTGCTAGGGTAGCCTCAAAGCAACAACACAAAATGGCACTTTTAAAGAAAATCTACTACTTTTGTATAGATTTAAGAGCTATGCTTTGCTCATTGATGCTGAAAACACTGTTTCGGTCATCAGAGCTTGCAATCTCAGTTACGTCCATCAACCACCATTCAGGCAACAAATGATATCGTAAGTCCATAACTTAGCCAGTCATTCACACGTGCAAGTTCAACCTCCATTTGCTTCTGTATAGCATTACCGGGCCACAACGATGGGCAGACTGCTCGGTCCAATCACCGGTTTGCCACATAAAAGTGGAGGCATACCGCGAAGTGCCTGTTTCAAAGACACTACAAGCGAACTTGCCGGCTTTTTCTCAACACTACAGGTTGCCCCCAAAAAGATTAACTACTTTGATCGGTTGTAATGCAACAGTGGGGGCGAGCACGGACTTTTCCTTTTTAGATTACGTAGTCAACTGGTTTGGATGTGTTAACGTCTCCTTGTTTTTCAGATTGTGTACACAAGCAGTGTTCCCTTTAAGATTTTAGTAAGTACGTAACCGCCGGCACAAGTGCGAAATTGCTAGCAAATGTACGAAAACCGCCGGACAAATTTCCAGGAAAAGGAAAGTCAAAACTGTGACAATGCGCTTCCGTGACATAATAATTAGCGTGACTATGTCAGCTCCAAAATGATGACAAACAGGTAGCCTATCGGTTGTTATAAGACGGCGGCGAAATACCAGGCTATTTTTCTTCAGTAAGTTAATTGTGGTTAAATTTGGTCTCAAACTTTACAGCCTTTGCAACCGCGATTCGTAAGCACTTCGGAAAGACAGGTTAAAAATGCGCGTAAATAAAATTAACCCTTTGCCGACGCCCGACATGAGCATGAGAAATAGAACTTTTATGAAGTAATGTGATGTTAGGTAGGTTATTACGACTGAGACACAACAAAAATTATTTGCGAACTTTAACTGTTGCTTGATTACGGTAAATAATCAGATAATTTACATTTCTCTATCGTAATCAATTAAACAACAGGTTTTTGGAATTGCAAGCAAACTTTCAATCTCAGTTCGGAAAGTATTTAAAGGGAATTTCAAAACTAAATTGGTTAGAAGTCATTTTTTTTTATTTTTAGTGTTTATAAATGGCAAGTAAAAGAAGGTTATTTATTTGTAACGTACAAAAACTGAACCAAACCCTCAAAAATATCAAAAATAGTGTTTGTTGTGCTTAACTGAAAGCGAGAAATATGTGCTTTTTTATTTTAACAAGCACGATTGAAGTTAGCGTTGAAACGTAAAAAAAACATAAAAATTTTAAGCAAGTTTAATTTTAAATTTCCCTCGAAAAATGATGTTTTGTGTTAAAACTGAAGTTTACGAGCTGCTTGCTATTACTGCTCTTTGGCTGCGATTGAAATCGGCTGGGAAAAAGTAAACAAAAAAATTGATTTTACTTCAGGTTAATTGCTGGGGACATAATTTGTTAATAGAAAAAAGTGTGGCAAGGGCGTGCGCGATATTTAAGTCGCCGTCACTCAATGTTGCGTTACAGCCGCGCGATGTTTGCGTGAGACGTTACACTGCTCTAAAAAAGCATCTGTCTTAACTTGGATTTCTTTTCACGGTCTCCCACGCATTTAACAGTTGGTTAAGATTTCGCCAACACAATTGCAAAAACTTTAACAAAGTGAAAAAGTTACCAAAAGCCGCCGGACTTTTTTTACGCACTGTTGAATTTTAACTGCGAATCCACCGGACATAATTTCGCAAATTCGCACTTTTTTTGCGTTTAAAGGGAGCACTGTACACAAGCATTATAGAGTTGCAAGCAAAATGTATACGCTAGAGCAAAAGTTGAAAATCATCCAAGTCTGATATGAAACTAACTCACCCGCAGAAGTCTGCCGTCGGTTCAACACACACCAGGGTTACAAATCAAAGTCTAAGCGTGCAGCACCTACAAATTTGAAAATACAGAGGATTGCGCAGAATTGTGAAAAGGAGAAAACCCTGCATCACGTCCACAAGGTAACAACTAGCCGGAGATCGATCGTCACTCCTGAGAAGCGTGAGCAAATCCGTTGAGTCGGTGATTAACAGTCCGAAGAAGTCTTTCCATATTCGCGCTTAAGAGATTGCTCTGTCTCCACCAACACTTTTGAACGTCATGAGAAAAGACCTAAAGCTGTTCCCATAAAGAATTTGAACTCACCATATGCTGCAGCAACAGGATAAAATGAGAATCGACATGTGCGACTGGCTGCACGAAAAGCTCGAGCAAATTCCCGGCTGGCTCAATCACATTTAGTTTAGTGATGAAGCCCACTTTCGTCTTAATAGGACTGGTAATATCCACAACAATGGGTTTTGGGGAGAAGAGAAACTAGAAAAAATCAGTGAGAAGCACCTCAAAGGTCCGAAAGTCACAACATTTGTGGTGTTCAATGCAAAGCATGGCTTGCTGGGACCGTATTGATTCGAGGAAAATTGGGCGCAAGTTGTTGTTGTTACTTGACCCCTTTGAAGGGATGAAGGCATGGCGGAAGACCATGGAGTCCCAGAAGCTGGACAACTCCTCAGGGCTTGGACCAGAGGTCGCAAAAAGTCAGAGAGTCGATAAAGAGCGAGTGGCGCAAGAAGTCCATAGGTGGACAATGCAGAATGAGATGAGAGATGTCATGGGACGAGTGTACGCAGGCACTGCAGGAAGGATTCTCGATTCTGCCTATTCTAGAGAAAAAAGAGCTAACAATAAGCTTTGTCCATTGCAATGAAGACAAGAGAGAACACAGTGAGCGTGACGAGAGAGCACAAGTTCCTCGGTGGAAATAGAGGGAACCTGTGTGTCAAAGAATTTAAATGAGATAGTAAGCCTCCAGTCCGAGAAAAGAGAAGAGTGGATACGAAAGATAAGAGGAGAGAGACTAGGAGGGATTGCAGAGGGCATGAGTAGCCCTCCCCGTCTGGTCAATTCATCAGCCACGCCGTTTGCCAGGAGAAACAAGTGTCCGGGGACCCATTGTAGCCTGATAGAACAGGAGGGGAGAGAAGACAGTTCCTGCCACATCTGCCAGAGAGATTGAAATAAAAGGAAAAATCGAGAAAAGGACAGAACGAGAGTCAGATAGAAGAGAAGTGGCAGAGTTGTTGGTGCTGCCAAGACCAGCAAAGAGCGTGCAGAATGGCCTAGGCTTCAGCAGAAAAACTTGAGCATATTGGGTCTACTGAAAAGGAAAGAGTGGTCTCAGTGCCATAGAGAGAGCAGTTGGCAAGTACGCCAGAGCCGCCTTTGCCAAAAGGAAAAGGAACCGAGCCGTCAATCCAAAGTACCAGATTGTAAGATGGGAGAGAGTTAAGATGAGCGAGAGCTGCACCTTGGTGAGAGAGAGGGGGATCAGAGTGGCAGCATGGAGAAGTAAGGGTGGACTCCACAGTGAAGACAGACTCCAAGGAGGTGTAAGAGGGCAAGCAAGGAGAGCCTCTCTAAGAAAAGTAGAAGGAAGCACGAGCAAGTGAGTGGACACCAAAGCTCTCCAGGAAGATCTGCAGAGTCTTGGCTTCACTCCTAACTCTGGCCAAACCTGAAATTGGAAAGGACATTGGGAAAAGAGCCCACTCATAAGATGATAAAAAAAAATGAGTCAGGGTGACTCGTAGGGGAGGTAGAGAAGCCTCAGAGAAAAAAATCTGCACCTAACAACAGCCGTCTCAACATGTTAGTGTGGGCCCCAACCTCACTTGGATTGGGTCAAAATGGCTGTTGGCCTTTCCGAGGGTCCTGGACACTGCCTTCACACAAATGGGTGCATATTTACCATCAACAGTGAGCATTTTATCAACATTCATGACCAGTTTCAACTTAGAAGCTAACCTGAGAACAGTTAAAGCTTGCTTGGTTCATGCACGATGATCCAAGACCTCATACAGCCCACACATCATTGGATCATCTCAGGGGACTCTTCCGAAATCGTCTCATCAGCCTCAACACAGATCATGAATGGACCCCCAAAGGTGTGACTTAAATCTAATTGATTTCTGGTTCCGGGGAGCAGCAAAGGGAAAGTTCTATGCCAACAGACCTCAAACACAGGCTGATCTAAGCAGAATGTGGCAGCTTATGCAGCTCAAGTTACCACTGAGACATGGAAAAAAGTCAGCCAGAATTTCTGCTTTCGTATGAAGGCATGTTCCTATACAAACGAGTCTCATATGGAGCATGTGGACTGCAAGACGTTTGCTCGACTTTCAGACAGAATCCAACCATTTTAACTTTACGTATCTCGCATATTGTGCTTGCTATTAAAAGTCTGTTTGAATTAAAAACAATTAAAGTAGTTACGTCTTTTTTGGAGCACCCTGTATTTTTTCAACTACGCATTTATGCGCCAAAGCTGTAATAACCATGTAGTTTGAGTAGCCTTGATCAATCTTTGAACTAGTAACCTATTTCAATGATTAACGAACAGAAAATGCCCCACACACAAGAGAAAACTTGTTCAAATGACTAAAATGTACAATCAATAATTTAAAACACAACATAAAATCAAATCCAGTGTTCGCACAATCACAGCTTTGAAAGCAAATACTGTATGAAACAGAGTGTTTACGACAATTTTACTTATTCCTTTTGAGTCGAGAGAAAGTTATAAAATAACACTTCACCTTTTATAGCCACATCAGGAGCAACTTTGGGTAAGGATCCCGAGACTAAATCATTTAAATCTAATTCCTTTTCTTCAATAAAATGAATTTCTCGTCCACCACCACTCGAGAACCGGAATGGAAAAGAATCTTTAGTAGCAAAACCATAAAGTGGTTCCAAATTTTTTGACTGTCAAAACAAAGCCAATCTAATTTTAAAATAGGCTTCCACTTTATGGGTAATTAAACTTGAGGTATACAATCAGTTAATTTGTGACAAGCTCTAATTTGGTTGACTGTGGTTGCCTTTAACACTTGCAGTCAGTAACACCATGCAGTCAGTAATCTTAAACCAAAATTCTTTTTGGGTGTATTCAAGTTCAGCTTCTAACCATCAAACCTAATTCTGCACACTTAAGCCAAAGTTGAGTTGAAACTAATTTTCAATGGATCCCTACATACTGCTTAATATTGTAATCATACTTTCAATGCATTGTCGATATCTTGCCCAGCTAACTTGTTGCTTCTGCGATGATGACAAAACTTGAAAGCTTCCTAAAGCAAAGCAAGGCAAAACTTAACGTTCAATCCAACATAGTCTATTTAACAGCTTTACAAGCAGAGTTAAAACACATATTACCAGTTGCACTACAGGTAAAACTCACAAATACTAGTATACAACTTTAACACATGCTACTTTGTAATGCTGACAGAAAATAAACTCCATATGCCACAAAAAAAAACTCAGAAAACATTTCCAGGCAAGATCGATAGCATGGTTAAGGTTTATGGCAGTATGTTCAAAAATAAGTAAGAAAATACTTGAAAATACCAACCAACTTGTCAGTCATCTATTTCTTTAAATTGAAGTATAGAAAACATTTGCAAACATAATATTGCTAAACCAATCACCAAGGCAGTTCATCAATACATTAATACATTAAAATAAACTTTTATTTACTTGAAGTATTTCCTTGATTCTGTAGGTCGCTTCTTCAGCCAGATAGCCTATTGCATGATCTGGAATTTGTGTTATTCCAACAGATTCACTAGTAGCTTTTATCGAGTCATGACCAAGAACAAGAGACTCAGATTTTTCTTTAGAAGAGCCACCAGACAGCTTCTGTTCAGCCATTATACATCCACTACTGATAAATCAATCACTAAGAGCTACTGGTGCAGATCTAATTTAATAAAAAAGACACAATTATCGCAATCAATACATTACTCTAACGACATCTGTTCAAGTCAATAAACAATCAGTTACAACTTATGCCCTTGGTTAAGCCTTAGGTCACTGGTAATAGATATTTTACAGAAAAATTAAGATGTTCTATAACAGGCAACACTAACATCGCAGATTAATCAAAACTTTCAAATAACACCCTATCATCAGTCGTAACTGTTTTTACTACATCATTACAATGTGCCACATATCAGAAAAAACAAATAGACCTGTGCAATATGTAGCTCGTAAAAGCATTTACTGCTGCCCACCAGATTCCCAGCACAAATTGCTTGGCAAAAAACAAAAATAATTAAAGCAAGCACATGAAAAAACTCTTTGAAAAAGTTGATCTTTTAAAGAAAAGGTCTTCATGCTTGTTTTAAGACCAAAAGTTTGACAACCTTGGCATGCTGCCCCTCGAAAAATTTATTTAATATGGCCCTATTTGTGATTTGAGTTGCACAGATTTAATTGTGAGCAAACTAATAAAGTAGAAAACTTATTAAACTTATGCTGAATAAGCAGGAGTTGAGAATTGTATCCATAATTAATATTATCGCATGATGATTAATGATTGAAACTCTACCATGAGATAAGATCTGAACATAACATAAGAAACTGTTGCAAAAAGTGACAAAATCTTTACAATAACAAAGCAATTCGATTTAAAATAGTATTATTTGCACACTAACACAGCTAAACAAACCATGGACGAAACTAGTCAAATTCCATAATCCAGCAATTTCCAAATTTTTTTTGTGGTGACATCCTTTAAAAATCTATATACTTGCAGCACCTAGTCATATCCAAGATTGCCCAATTTGGGGCTCAAGCATTGTCTATTTTTAGAAAACAATTCTTTCAAACAGTTTGTCTTGCCCCATCATGTAACCCAAGTTTTTTCTTTTGTTTTTGATACAGAATTTGACCAATTTGAGGTTGAAAACATATGCTAATTAACTAAATACAATTATTTGAGTTTGATGTACAGTGCACTCCTGGCAAAGCCTAGATGTACCACATTGAGCTTGAACATAAAAACGATGCTAGAAATAATCATCAGAAGAAATATAATTGAAAAACATCTTCCCTACAATCGTACACCAGTAAATAAAATTTTCCAATTATCATTCATTGGTTTTTTGATTTAAATTAACTACTGAATTTGCTTTCATAAAACCAGGTAAAGGTATTGTTTGTCCTTCTTCAGCTTTGAAAAATGTGTAGCTAAGTATGATGTTGTCTGTGTTGGCCAGTTGAGGATCACTGTCATAATCAGGATCTATGTAAAAGAATACAGGCATATCAACTTCTTCTTTAGGATTAAGCCATTGCTCTTCAAAGCAAAAGCACTGGATTTTATTAAAATACAATCCTGCTTGAAAAGGTACCACATTATATGTAGCTATACCAACAATTGGTTTGTCGGTAGGATTTTTGGCAGTATAAAATGCCAATGCTGTTTCACCTGGAACAACTGTAATCTCTCTTTGACTTGGTTTGAAGTTCCATTGCATGGAAGAATGGTGATCAGCATTAAAAGACACATGAATTTGGCGTTCCCTTATTGGTGCCATGGTCTCCATTAGGGCCACTTTGTGACCTAAACTGGGATCACCACCAAGTCCAGTTGCTTGGCAGAACATTCGGTACAATGGTACAGCTGCATATGCTAAGCCGATCATTACAATAAATGCTGAACTAAAGTACAAAATCAAAGAAGTGTGATCTGGCTTGCTAGTGAATTGATGATGCGCTTGCCTTAAAGAATTGGAAGTCAAAAACTTTCGTACAAAAATTAAATTACTTTTTCTTTTACACAAACCAAGCAAAGTGGCATTTAAAAACGTTGCACAATGCGTTCTTTTTCCAATAAATATCGAGCTTGGTGGGGTCGCTACATATGTATTTCTAACAACATATCTTGCAATGGAAATACTATTTTGAAAAAACAAATTTCTTGCACCAGATACAACATAGCAAAATCGTCTTTGGGCAGAACAATGAGAGAGAAACATTGTCAGCTGTGACCTAGATCTCATTCTTATTCCAAAATGATAAAACCATGGTTTTAAAACCTTTTTCAAATCATAATGCAGTGGATGCATATTACAGTTTCTTCTCAACCATTCAAAAAAGATAGCATAGACTGATACACTCAAATGCTCCACGTTTCCTATTGCTACAGAGGCTATAGCAGTAGCCTGTTAACCTGAAGAACAATAAATTTTACTGTAATGTAAGTCAAAATTGTAAAAAACCATGACATGCAGCAATAAAATACAGAAACACGAAACAAAATTTCAACTTAATCAGAGGTGACTGGAGTCACCAATTTTAGGATCTAAACCCAACTCTGATACACAGTGTTGCCAACTTCATAAGACAAGAATCCGCCATGTTAGACTTCAAAATCCGCTAGAATCCGCTAAATGCATGGTGGAAATCCGCTAAAAAATCCGCTAAATTTCAAATTTTTTTGGTTGGTCACAAAATTCTTGAAATCAAGAAAGAACAAAGACATTTTAAATGTTAAAAGCATAAACTAACAAGCAGTAGACCTATTCCTGTATTATCGATACGTATTAGACCTACATACCTGTAGAAACAAAAAAGCAATAAAAGAACAGCCACTATAATCATGAACACAACAATTTCCAAGAATGCAGCAATACGAATAGCAATAAAAGCCAACATAATTCTCATGGGTTTGCTGATAACATGGTAGCTAATTTTATTATAAATAGGCTATTATAAATAATTTAATCTTCCTCAAACAATGTGCTAATGCAATTGCTTGTGCTAAGCTCTAGCTCAGATTCTTCTTCAGATCTATATACTTGCATAGTACCGATTTGACTCACCACTTCCTTTGGTAACTCAAATGTATCAAAAGACTTTCCCACTCTCTTCATGCCACATCTAATAGCTAAAACAGCATTAACTGAAGCAATATTTATTCGATTTCGAAGCTTTGATTTAACTAAGTTCAATTGACTGAATAGTCTCTCAACTTCAGCATTAGAATGGGGCAGTGACAGAATACTGATGGCCAGTTGACAAAGATCAAGATATGGGTTAATCCCAGCTGCATCTTTATAATGACAAACTTCATTCCAAAACTTTACAGTTGATGCAGTTTCTTGCCATTGAACAATGGTTAACTGACGCCACTGAATATCAATTCGTTCGATTGACTCTGCACTATACCCAAAAGATGCAGCTAAATCCACTATTGGTTCTTTCACAACTCGCAAACACTCAGCCACACTAAATAAGGACATTTTGGTCCTTACGTATTATCGGGAGGACCTTTGATTTTTACTTTTTCTTTTTTTTGACAGGGTTAGGTTAGGTTAGGGTTAGGGTTAGGGTTAGGGTTAGGGTTAGTTTTATTGTTTTAACCGTTTCAATAAATAATTTACTTCAATTTTTGAGTCGTGTTTTTAAAGGTCCTCCCGTTAATACGTAAGTACCGACATTTTTTCCAAGGTTTCAAAATTGTCTGGAAGTCTGCTTCGTAGTTCAGTGCAAAGTTTTACTACAAAAGCTGAACAGCGATACCGCAACATACATTGAGACTCTTCTGGCAAGTTTGACATGAAACAATTTGTTTCAAACTGATATCCGAGATATGCGCACGTGTCAACATATTCCGAAATATCTTGAGTCAACGAGTCAATTTTCGCAGATGGTGTGAGTACTTATTTACTTGTAGCTAAAATCAGATGAGTTAAATCTGCTAGTAACTTTGTAGGATCAACATTTTCACCTTGAAAGACTTTCACAGTTTGCTGTACATCTTGCAAAATTGAACGAAGAAATATAAGATACAACTTGTTAACTTTGTCACTATACATGTTAAATAACATTTCAGCAGTGTAGCATTTCTCGGAAGACCTAACAACTTCAAAGTGAAGTTTGAGCTCTTCCCATTGGTTCAATATACGAACCACGGCAGGTTCCATAGAAACCCAACGAGTATCACACACTCTTGTTAACTTAAGAGGTTGCTTGCCATTATTCAAAGTTTCATACAAGGCTTTGTAAGTGGCTCGACGCTTGGTTGAATGGCTGAACCAGTTGTATGTTTCCTTGATCATAAAATCAACATTTCTGGGCAAGCTTTCTTCTGCAGCATGAGATATTGCCAGCTGGATCGAATGACAAACACATCGTACCATCACTAAACATGGGAGATGGAATTCTCTTTTAGCTAGCTGATATACACCATTGTTCAATCCAGTATTAACACTTGCATTATCAACTCCTATGCCAAGCAATTTATTGGTGTTTAGTTTCGTACTGTGCAATAACTGCTTAATAGCATTTACAATTGATTGTGCACATCCGTCTTCCAGATTAACAAGACCTAAGTGAGTGGAAACAATTCTTTCCAAACTTTTGCTAAAATATCTCATAACTACACCCAGCAGTTTCGTCACAGTAATGTCAGTTGATTCATCAATCAATATGCTATAATGAGAATCACCAACATCTTCTCTTAGAATTTTCCTAAAGTGTGGGGCAAAAACATTGACAATGATATTTCTACACTTAGTTCTATGAAGTTTCAGGTTTTTTGTAGCAATACTATCATAAAAAGCTTTCTTGCATGCTTCAGATAAATGATCAATAGTCAAAAATGATGTGTGTTCTGCCACTACTAATGCTAATCGTCCTTCTGCTTGACTTGTTGTTTCTTGTGCAGTTGTGGTGCAGCCTGCACTCCACTTACTCAATGTTTGTTGCCTCACATCAATGAAAGGACTGGCAGCTTTTTTATGATTTTCAGATTTAGCGTGGCGTCTTAAGTCAGTTAGTTTTGCAATAAGATCACATTTGCAATAAACACCGTAAGCTTTCTTTTCTTCTCTCTGAGAAGGCTTTAACCACCCTTTCAACTCTGGCAATGTCAGCCATGCCTTTCGAAATGACTGGTTGTAAGTAGGCCTAGATGGTGGCATCATGTATTTACCTGTTATAATAGAATTAAGTTAGCACAACTATTTAGTTTCAACTTAAGTTAATAGCCTTGGTCTACTTACTGGTATGCCTATTTTTAACTGTTTTTGTGACCAATTGACAACTACTACCGTACCGACTACTGCAATGCCACTCAGCATTATAATACTGCAATGGCATTTTACATGGGGTTCGGGGACCGTTGCTCGGATATATAATCTCAATGCAATTGTAAAATACCATTTCGAAGAAATAGAAGCTTCCAATATTATTTATTTCATTGCTTCATTTTTTCACGAATCCGCGATTTTGCAAACGGACCACCAACACTTTTGTAGAAATCCGCTAAAAAATCCGCTGTCCGCCAAATGCAAAAATTTTCCGCTAAGCAGGCGCAAAATCCGCTAAATCTAGCGGATTTTCCGCTAAGTTGGCAACACTGCTGATACACCATTGTCATTCTCGCAGAAAAAAGATCTTCTTTTACTCTCAGGTAAATTCGCGATAAAAATTGAGCGACAACAAACAGAAGAAAAGAATTCCCTCGTTTGCACGCATCTAACCTGTTACTGAGGCTTTGCAAAAGTACCGTAGGTTTTGGAACACCGCAAGTGAAAATTTGCTAACGTATCGCAAAGTTTCATGGTGGGACCGCCACAAACTGCTCATCAGAATAACTACAGATTTGTGTGACAATGGCTGGGGAGGGGGAGGTTATTGCTCGCTAAACAGAGTGGGGACCAACCATGAAGAATTTGGGGTCAGTCTAAGCCAAATTAATCACCTTTCCTATTTAGCGATTTCAATGGGATTTTGACATTCGACAACAATATAAATTTTCTAACATATTACGAAGTTTCATATTGGGACCGCAACTAATTGCTTATTAGAATATTGATATAAACTCACATGATTATTCATTATCACACGAGTTTGTAGTTATTCTGATGAGCGGTTTATGACGGCCCCACTACGAAACTTTGCAATACCTTTACATTTTTCCGCTTGCAGTCTTCCAAAAAATACTTTTGCAATGCCTTAGTAACAGCCCTTTTCTTGAGTTTGTTGTCGCTCAATTTTTATCGCGAATTCGCTCAGAGTAGAAGCGTACTTTTTTTCTCCCAGAATGACAGCAGTCTCTGATACCACTACACAATCCACAAATCCTAATATAGCTGCTGCCATGCACAAAAATAAGAATCGTAATTCTCGTTAGACTCCAGAAGAGATACACTATGGAAAGTCAGTTAAGTCAAAGTCATAAGTTGGCCTCTAGGCTAGCCTGTTGGTGGGTATTAACCAGAAACGCATATTTTTTTATGTTTTATTTTATTTGCCATATTTATCGTCCATTCACGAGAAAGCGAATTGTGTCGCTATATTTTGGATGCAACGTCTGCACTCGCTTGTGAGTTGCCATTTGCTATATGTCAGGGCCACCAATCTATCGCATAAAAGTGGGGGCGTCCCGTTAAGTGCCATGCCCTAGGACACAGCAAGCGAACTTGCCGGCTTGTTCTCCATAACATCCCATAAATGCCGAGCGCCAAGCTGGGAAACTATGAATACCATTTTTAAAAGTCTTTTGGTATGACTCGACAAGGGGAATGAACCCCAAGTCTACCGACTGCAAAGCGAACGCTCTAACTACTACGCCATCGCATCGGATAATCTGACCACTAAGCGCAACTATACAAAACAGCTCTGACAGCAAGGTCAACTTTGCTATTGCCTTGTACTAAATCCTATGAACCGCATCTGATAACCAAAAAGTATAAATTTTGTATTTGCCAGTTGCTGAACCGACCAAAAATCTTTTAGTTCCGTACAGTGGCGTGCACAGGTCTGGTGATGCACGGGGCCAACTGCCTGATTGTATGCCCTATCCCAAACTGTAGAGTATTCAAGAATGTGACAAAGACAGACATTTGAAATACGCAAAACTAGTGTTGAGAAAAAAGTTTTAAAAAATTGAACTAAATGCTTCAAAAAGTCTTTTTTGTTTTAATGTGTTAATTAGAGGCTAAGGCATACATTTATAAGAAAAATTCCTCTGGTGAAGGGTATGCATTGAGAAACAAGACATTGCGTTTGTGCATGAATATAATTTTCAAATAGACCCACCAAAATGATCTATTGTATATCTATACAGCATATATATATAGCTTCGTGAGGCAAAACAGGAAATAGATTTGTCTATTTTTTCTATTACAAATAGTAGCTGAAATTGTACTGCAAGTGCACCATGTAGTTTGATGCATTACTGGCTTGCTGCCCGTAATATTTTTGTGAGGTATACAATAAAAATGCTTTAAGGACATTGTTTAGTGAAAGCAGACAAAGAAGTAACTCTTTTTATTGAACTACAACATGTGATGATGTAAACAAATTAATTAGACACTTGCATTTTACGATTGCTCTTTCCCATATGAGCTCTCCTATCGGAAAATATTTGAACTACCTCATTTTTTGCATCTGCTGAAAGGAATTCTCTTTCGATGCTGATGAAAGCCAAACGTGTTAGGCGATCCTGTAGCATAGATGATCTTATACATGTTTCTATCAATTTTAACTTTGAAAATGACCTGTTGCAGCTATTTTTTATTTGCCATATTTATCCTCCATTCATGAGAAAGCGATGTAGGGCTATATTTTGAACGATAAGTCCGCACTTGCTTGGGAGTTGCCTATTCCGAGTCACCTGTCTTCCACATAAAGGTGGGGCATCCCGTTGAGTGCCTTGCCCAAGAACACAACAAGCGAACTTGCCGGCTTGTTCTCCACAATCTCCCATAAATGCCGAGGGCCAAGCAGGGAAGCTATGGATACAATTTTTTAAAGTCTTTTGGTATGACTCGACAAGAGGATTGAACCCCAAATCTACCAACTGCGAAGCGGATGCTCTAACCACTACGCCATCGCGTCGGTTGCAATTGAAAATCCGATGGTGAGCAGTATCCTATATGCAATACATAACGTTGGGAAGGCTTCCCTACCAAACTGCATTAAAAATTCAAGAGCATGCTTAGGAATAGAGGGAACTGCATTTCCTCTAGCTCGAAGGAGCAGAACAAAGTCAATAATGCCATTGCACAACTGAATGGCTGTAACATTTTTGTCATAATAATTTGCAAAATCCAAACAATCCTTTCTAAATTTTTTTCTTTCTTGCTCATGCTCAATGTCAATTGAACTTAAACTCAGGATAAATAAAAATTGATTTGTAAAGTCTGCAGACAAATACTGCAACCTTCAATTTCGGTTTGTAATCTGTTCACAATCTCAACCATTACTGGATTTATTTTTTGTTGTGCTGTGAGTCCATTATCTCGCACTGTTTCTCCTGGCATCATTCTTTTTCTTCTTGATCGTACAATTGGTATGCCCCATTTTCGCAATATTCATTTGCTGAATGTACTGCATTATGCATAATTTCTTCACTTTTCGAATTCAAGATTTAAATACGGCTATATAGGTCACAAAACGTCTAATGGAACCCCATTTTCGGATCCTGTTGATGCTTTGAAACTTTGTCCATTGATTTTAAAATTGGATACCAGAAATTTAATAAAGATATAAAACGAAATTGTTAAATAGAGTGTAAAAATGGTCTTGCATCGGATTTGGTATTCCTAGAATAGTCTCTTTGCAGCAAGAGATCAAGACTTGCAATAACTTTGTCAAATTCTTTGTACATTACTTCCACAGCAGCGTATCAGGAACTTCATCTTGTTTGACATTGTCTTTTTACAGTCTGAGAGATAAATGATTTTAACACTTCCCAACGAGACGTAGATGAAGAAAAAAAATGAACAGTTTCTCCAGAAGTCCAAAAAATGTCACAACAACAGAATGTACACCACTTGCATGGACACAGGTTAAATTTAGACTATGATTCTCACAATTCACGAACGCAGCTTTTGGATTGACTTTAAGAATTTTTGTTGAACGCCTCCTCTCACTTCAGCAAAAACTACTGCGTTATCGTATGTTTGGCTACGGCAATCAATGGTGGAAATTTTATTTTGCTCCAATTTCTGTAGAATTTTATTTATCAAGCTGCCTGCATCTCTTTTGTCGATTTGAAAAAATCCCAGAAATACCTTTTCTATTTCGACTTTTTTGTTTTCATCAATATGTACATAACGCAAAACTTCTGAAGCTTGTTCTTCATGACCAATATCGGGAGTTGAATCCAACATTATTGTAAAATATTTTGCATGCTTAATTTCAGAAATTATTTTTTCTTGATAGTTTTAGCAAAGAGATCGATTATTTCATTCTGACTTCTGTTGGAAAAGTTGGTAACACTTTTTGGTTTCTTATTTGCTCTTTGCAAGTGTTGTGCAAAGATTACACCATACTTAGCCAAAAGTCTAATCGTTGCTAAAAAATTTCCCACATTTACATTTTCAACGATTGTCTCCTCAGGCTCTGACAAGCCAGATATTCCCTCTTCTCGATGTTCATGTAAGGCCAGATTCTGTTTTGCTAAACATGAAATAACCTCAATAACTTGTTCAGTTATAGCTTTCCGTTTCTGCTTTTCAGCAAAACTTTGTTTTTAAAGGCGAGCATCTATCGCAGCTGAGTGCTGGAGTTGAACTACATGGTTGAAGTATTCCCTCGGACAAATCCTATGAGAAGGGCTCGTTTCGTAATCTTTTATTCGTGGATTTAACTTTCTCCAAGTGGAAAAACATTCTTCCTTACTAAAGTTTGAAAATAGCTGCTCTTTTGAAAATAAGAAACATACAAAACAGTAACATGCTTGCCGATATGGAGAGTACAACAACCATTTTCTTGCCACAATTTCTCCATTTGTAAAAACTTTTTCAATCTACTGCCGGGATAAAGACATACCATCCTTTTCAACAAATGGACAACTTTTATTTTGATATCTTTCCGGCCTATGTTGTATTATTGTTATCTTCAAGTTATCTGGGACTGGTTTCTTCAAATAACCAAAATCGTTTCTTTGGAAAAAAGTGCTGAAATCTTTTTTTCTTTGCTAAAATCATCATCTTGACATGGAGACGGGGAAGAAACAGTACTGTTATTATTGTGTTCAGACTCCATACTAGTATCTGAAGTAGTTCTCCGCTGCCGCATTATTTTATGTTTCTTCTGCCTCCACTCTACTTTTTTTAATCCACGTATCTCAGAGCTGTAGTTTTCCTCATCACGTACTGAGATAAATAGGTGACGCAGCCTCCAATTCAACAAAATTATTTCTTAAAATTGATATCTGTGAGCATGTGGGTGCTTTTTTAGTGGAAAAGTCAAGCATCTGAACAGCTAGCACTCGCCTGACACCCCTGGTTCTTACGGGCAGCTTCCCAGCGCGCAAAACACAGGTTGCTTCGGGCCCGATCGATACAAGAAGCCAACGCAATTGACTTTCCTTCGCGTGGAATCGATAAACAAATTAAGCTTTTCTCGAAAATTGCCGTGTACTTACGACCTTAGAACCAGAATCATAGAATATAAAAACCATTTATGCGTTGTACATAAAGATAATTATATGTTTGGTTTTTTTACAGTACATAGCAAATTAAATGAAATTTTGTAAATAATAATTTCAGTACAAAAGCTGACACTACAGAAGATTTCTTACGAAACATAATCACACCATTCTCCCCAAGCAAGATTCTATCAGATCCATGCAACATGTGTTAGTAGACTTACGATACGAAAAAGCATATATTTTTAACAAATTAATAAAATGTAATTTTTGCAATTTCACTCTTTTTATGTCCCCCTACCTTGGATGCCCGGGGCCGTCGCCTAGTTCGCCCCCCTCTGCACGCCACTGGTTCCATAACAAGTCTTTTCCATTACGTAGCCTACCTTACTTGATATCAGGTAAGTGAGAGGTTGGAATGCAATTCTCGTGGTTTGCTTAAAAATAAGTATGATTTACTAACAATTTGCTAATCTCTCGCTTCAGATGCAAACTAAAATCGTTCTCTTAACTTTAGACAGGCCCTGGTAAGAGCGTCCGCTTCACACGCGGTAGACCTGGGGTTTATTCCCCTTGTCAAGCCATACCAAAAGATTTTAAAAAATGGTATCCATAGTTTCCCTGGTAGCCGCTCGGCATTTAAGAGGAGGTTGTGGAAAACAAGCCAGCAAGTTCGCTTGTTGTGTCTTTGGCCAAAGCACTTAACGAGAGGCCCCTATCTTTATGCGGAAAACAGGTGGCCCCGGCACCTCGGAAATGGCAACTCCCAAACGAGTATGAACATCAAGCCCAAAATACAGCGACACAATTCGCTTTCTTGTGAATGGAGGATAAACATGGATAATAAAAATACTAGTAATAATAAAACACACAAGTTGGCTAATTTTGCTGCATTCTCGTATCAAAAGAGAAAATCTTTTATAAAACTTTGCTCTTTTTATTTTTATTTGCTCATATTTATTTCAACCGCGTTTGTGGAATTCCATTTGTTTTTACGTAAGTTTTCACTTGATAAAAGAAGATAACTTCAGATGTGTGGCCAAAAAAAAGCGAAGGCCTTGGAGTTCTTCTTGCAGACAGGTTTTTGTTGTGGTGATTCTGCATCAAGGGCAAGATAATGTTGTATAAACCCGAATACTTTTGTTTGTGTCAACTTAGCTCTAAAACTCTATGACGTTGACAGAGACTAAACTGTGCTAATTTTATCTTTGATATTTATAGTAGATTTTTATAGGCCTAGGCTGCATTTTTTTTATTTGCCATATTTATCCTCCATTCACGAGAAAGCGAATTGTATCGCTATATTTTGGACATGACGCCCGCACTCGCTTGGGAGTTGCCATTTCCGAGGTATCTGGGCCACCTGTTTTCCACATAAAAGCAGGGGCGTCCCGTTAAGTGCCTTGCCCAAGTACACAACAAGCGAAACTTGCCAGCTTGTTTTCCACAACCTCCTCTAAATGCCGAGTGCCAAGCTGGGAACCTGTGAATAACATTTTTTAAAGTCTTTTGGTATGACTCGACCAGGAGAATGAACCCCAAATCTAACGACTGCGAAGCGGACGCTTAAACCACTACCCCATCGCGTCGGTTTTTGTTAAAAAATCACTCTAACAAAAAAATCAAAACTCTTACAAAAAAAATTTTAGTTGACCGCCTAAATATAGTCTATTGTATTAATTACCACTTTTCAGAACACTACAAGCCTACAAGTATATTGGGAAGAAAAACAATTCGCTAGCATTAGGCCTACTGTTACGATAAAGACTAATAATTTTAATCACAACCTTATAACTCGCAACTTGTCAAAGCAAAATTAGGAGTGGGGTTTGTACTCTAATTTATATCAACAAAATATTGAATGGTTTGTCTAAGCGGCTCAAAGCTCATTTTTACCACTTCCTGCTCGCGTTTTGTCCCTTTCCTTTTTCGTCGAGCAGCTATCCTCGCCTGCCGGCACCATTGACGCTTTGCCAAATTACGAGTACATTCTTGTGATTTGGATTGATAGCTTTGTTACTTCACGTTTTGGTAAAGAAAGCTTTTGAATCCTAGGCCAATGATTTTTGGCACTTTATATGGCGCTGAAATTAACTTTCCTATTTGGCAGGCCCAGTTTGCTCAACATTTTCCGATAAAACTTTTGCTTTTCTACAAGCCCTCTGCTTGTCTTAGCAGCACCAATACGTCGACTAACTTCTCTTTTTTTCTTATCTTAAACTTTCGCTCTGTGATCTCCTCTCCTCCACCTTTCTTTTTTCTCACACTCTCTGGAGGATGTGGCAGAATAGGAAAGATCTCAGCTTCCTCAGAGTATTTTTTTATATTGTCCATATTTATCGTCCATTCACGAGAAAGCAAACTGTATCGCTATATTTTGGACGGGACGTTCGCACTCCCTTGGGAGTTGCCATTTGCAATGTGTCTGGGCTACCTGTTTTCCACATAAAGGCGCTCAGACTTCAATGAGTTATTGGTCACTTAGTTCTTCTGGGTAACGTCTCGGCAGATGAACTAGCTATACGCGTTTTGCTGCCTTCGGAAATTTGCACTTCCCTAAATCCATTCTTCTATTACCCTTGTTTTCATGCATGTCTTCTTGTAAACTGTAGGCGTATAGTCGCAACAAAATCTGCTACGCAAACAGCCTTCTTTTGGATGCTTATGTATCCATGACTGAGAATCCTTCGCGCAGCGTCTGCATTCACCATGCAGCAATCTTCAGTTTAGATAATTGGAGATCCTAGCTTAAGTTTGATGATGACCAATGCTGATACTATCGCAGAAGTGGTCAGCAACGAAGTAGTTCTATTTAAGTAAAATACTGAAGTACATTTTTCAGTAACGATCTACTTACATGAGTAATTTGGTTTCTACTACTTCTTCTTTTACTTAAGTAAATTATGAAGGAAGTAAGGCTAATTGAGTAGCTATGAATTCTACTGAAGTAGATGCGAAAAACAAAAAGTCGGTTAACTTGGAATGATTTATGTTTGCATTGAGAACAGCTTCAAATTTTTATTTTCTGCAAATTCTTGGACAAAGTTGACTATTTTTAGTTGGAATGTTGAAAATTATCTGGTGTTTCTATTCAGTGGCGTATTTAGGGTGAAAATGAAGGGCGATCCTTCCCAAATGGTATAAGAGTAGCCTATCAAAAAATGTGAAAAGACAAAGATTTTTCGCGTCTGTTTGAATACCAAATTGGGCAAAAAAATTCTTTACGTCTATTCGGACACAAAATTGGACAAAACTTGCTGATTCAAATAGTTGATCTCCAAAACAGATTTTCGACTTTACAAAACACTTGCTACCTTTTCCAAAATATTTTCCAAATATGCCACTACTACTATTCAATGCTAACCAGGCAAGATAATGTCAGTCGCTACCAGTAAATCGTGCTGCCACAAAATTTTTTGATTTTGAAGAGCAGTTTGTTTCAGAATTAAAGCCAGATTTTCTACAATGTTTGATTTTTTTGCAGTGTGTTTCATCCTCCCTCCCCCAACACACACACACACACACACATATTGGTTAGTTCACCAAATTCACGAACAACGTGGCAATTGCCATCCCAAAAAATTTTTAATGTCTTCTTTTATGGATGATTTATAAGTGCTCTTAGATTATTTAGTTCAGTAGTGCAGACAAAGGTCGAGGTTTAGAAGGTGCCGCCGCACTGAAGTCTTTATGGGAGTTTGTACCGTAGGTTGTTTTGCTCATCCTTCCTCCGGCGCAAACTGCAAAAAATTTTATTTAGTTGATATCTATAAAGGTTTTTGAAAACTTGCTTTCAAAACGTTTATCTGCCGAAAATCTTCCACTCAAAAAGTGACCAAAAATTTGCTTACAAAATGTTTATCTACAAAAATGGCTTTAAATCAAGAAAGGAGTAAAAAGCAAAAAATTTTTAAATAAACTTGATTGTTTTGTGCCACTGTTCTGACCTCAAAAACTTTGTTTCAGGCGTAGGTCAAGCTTTGAACTGCCCTGCATAAGCTTGAACTCAACATATATCTTTGAAATTGCTTAATACTTCTGATTCTTAACAAAATCATGTGGGGCCTAAGCATAGTAAAGAGAAGGTCATCTAAAAATGTGGTCTAAAGTAAAAGATTTTGCCCTCCCTCTTTCCTCTCTTTTTGAAATATTTAGCTGGTTACGTTTATGGCTTTAGTGTAAATCTTGAGCATTACAAAAGTCTAAGTTCTTTATTAGTAGAAGTAAAAGAACGTTGGTGTCATTGAGTGGCATCAAGTTTTATTTCAATAACCGTTTTATCACATACATAACAAAACAATCAAAAAATAAACTCGAACTGCCATTCAAGTAAAAGCATTAATTATTGCAATAAAATAACTTCGTTCTTCCAATGGCGAACGAAGGATTTAGAAAAGGAAATCAGAGTTCAATTTTTAGTTTGCTGGGAGGATGATGGCTAATTTATATTACTCGGATACTTTGTTTGTGTTGATCAACTTTCATAAGTAGCTGTTTTGATTAATATTTAAAGGAAAGCAAGAAACAATGGCCCTTTCTTTAAAGCACAGCCTGGTGGACAAAGAGAGCATGCTTTCCAAATTTCCCAGGTTCAATTAAGGTAAGAACCTATTTTCAATTAAAATGGCAACAATACATAGATGCCCCAACAAAAGATCATTTTTGTTGAAAAAGTAACAAACGTCCATGACAAAACGACCATCTCCAAAAAAATGGGACAAGAAGCACCAAAAGTGTATTTCTGGCCCGTCCAAACTTTGGTGGTGGCTGTTCTAATGCCCTCTTCCCCTAAGCACGTGTCTATAGACGTATTGTACTGTATCATTTTGAAATAACCGGGAAAAAATTTAAAAACAATAAAACTACAGAAGTTTTACTATTACTACTTATGTAATTTAATTTTTAATTACTTTTTTGATTTTACTCTTGTAAAGTTTTTGTTATTGCTCTCAACTTTTACTTGGGTATTTTTCAAAGTAAGCGACAATACTTTTACGCAAGAAGATTTTTGGGGTTTCCTCTGTACTGCTGCCCCACGTAAATAACTCATTTACCAAAATATGATCCAATTAGACCTTAAACATAATTGGACAGAAAAATATATAAACCTAGCGAAGCCGGAAAAATATGTTGTTTTTGGAGCTCTCAAACTGCAATACTTTTTTGCGCCAGAACATATTTTAATTGCAACTGATTTATGGTTGCACGGATCATGTGTCATTCTACACATGTTCTCATAACTAAACGCCAATTAGGAAATCTGAAAATACCATTTTAAAAGTGTTTGATAAGTCTTAACAGCGAAACCGAACCAAAGTCTGCAGACTGCTAAGCGGACGCTCTATCCATTACACTGCAGCACTGAGCCTACGACTGCAAGAAGTTAATTGATTAGTTAATGAAGTTAATGAAGCACTAAGTCAACCACAAATAAGTTAATGAAGCACTGGTATTTGCTTAAAACTATGATGTCTTGTTTACGAAGTCCAGTGAAAGAGGAAACCTTAAAATTTGTTTCGTTGTTGTCTAATAATTCTATTAATTTTAAGTTGAATAGCTGAATAGGCTTCTGTAGACCCCATCTTCTTTATGTAGCATATACGTATCGTTATTGCAAGCTAGTGAAATATAAAAAGACAAAGAATAGTGTAGACCCAATGAAAAAGAAGCACAAATTTGACCAAGTTTATTTTGTGCAAAAGCAAAGAATTGTATTTTGAAATATAGCGATCGGACTCAGGAGAGCAGCCAGATAGGGTGGTACGTTGCCATAAACTCTCTTTTGGTCCCGGTTATTGTCGCCGGCAATTTTGTAGGAGCCACCTACCGCTTGAAGCTTGACCTACAGAAAAAAGGTCCCCTCGTTTGCTTGCACCAAAAAATACCACACAGAAAGTCAATTTAAAAACTTGATCTACAAAAGGAAAAAGGTAAAGACTTTTGATTGATACCGAAAATATCAAAAAAAGTTCACCAAAAAAAGGTCGTCTCACTTTTCCGTCAACTATACGCGAAGTTGCACAACTTCGTGTGTAATTCATCAGGCTGCATTGTTCAAAATAATCCTAGCCTCCCTGTTCGGAAATTTTGGCTGTACCACTGATTGGACAACAACATGTTCAGTGAAATCAAATTCCTTATTTTGTTAGAAAAAATTACAAAAGAACTAGTGGTCAAAACGATGTCATGCAAGTACTCAAAACGTTATTTATCTGGAGCTTAAAGTACATGTGCTTGGCACAACTTGTCTGAAATAGCGACATAACTTTACGTAATTTGCGTCGTTTGAAAAATACATTTTAAATTCAAATTTTATGAAAACTGAAAAAAAAAACAACCAATAAGAAGCATTTTTATGAAAAACTATAAGACCACCAATAACTCTAAAATTTTGAAGAAAATGTCATGTTTATTTTTGTTTTCAGAAGACTTTTTACGTTAGTAGGTGCAATACATCTCACTTCCCCTTTTGGTAGTCATTATTAGTAATCAAAGTAATACTTTGGCATTGTCTATATAAATTTGCAAAGAATTCACCTAAAAAATGAAATCTCTAAAAATTTTGAAAAGTAGCCTATTGGTCTAAAACATTTCAAAATTTTAATGGCTGGGTTTCACGAAATTGCAATTTCTGGAAAAACTAGTTTTCTACTACATTTTGAGTCTTTTTCCTTAAAAGCATGATTCTTTGGCTTTATCTATCAAGATTTTTAAAAAGATTCAGCTAAAACGAAAGTCTCTAAAAATTTTTAACAAGTTGCCTGCTCCAACCAAACAAATTTGTAATTTCCCTACAAAAATAGGTGGACAAAATGGTTTTGTTTTGCGTTTGCAACAAAATATTAATCTTGAGTTACATATTATCTAAATCTTGAAGCCTTTTCCTGTACAATTGGTTAAAACCGGCGCAGCCGACAGATTTGATTTTCTTAATTTCGACATTGCTGATGGGGGACCCTGAGATTGTAATAACTGTACTGTAAGTGCTTTATTTACAATTACTTTGCTCTTTGCGTGGTTGCGTTTGAGCCAGGACTAAGCAACATACTCGCAGCTAAAGGCTTTTGGCCGTACAAATAGACATACAAATAGACATACAATGACAAAAAAGTTGTGAGTAGCGGTCCAAATATTTAATAGTTTAATTATGAAAATACATATCAATCACTTTGGCGCCTAACTACAATTTGGAATTATGCACTTGATTAAATAAACAAATAAAACTTTTTGAAATTGTTGGATGTTTTACTGGTGAGCAAGACCAGGTCTTAAATACCAAGCAGGGCAAGCAAAATGTAGCCAGGAACTCCACACACTGTGGGAAAAATGGCCTATTGCGGCTACGCGCAACCCCCAACAATATGTTTTAGGCTTGATTGATTTCCTTTAAAAAATCGGTGTTTTTGATTTGGTAACGACAAACGACTCTGTTAACAACACATTGACTCTTTATTACCGTTCTCACAAATATGAATTGGATGAAGCCGGGAAGCGGCTGAACCTATGTTGTTTACTTCGAAATTATTGATGGGGGCCCTGCTATTGTAGTAGCTTGACTGTGAGAGCTTCATTTGGGTTGGTTTGCTCTTTCTCTGGCCACGTTTACGCCGGGACCTAGGAACTTGCGCACAACCAGAGGCTTTAGGTCGTACAAATAGGCATACAATTACCATAAAGTGGCTAGTGGCGGTCCTAATATTTAACAGCTTATTCTTAGAAGTGTTTAATCCTTTTGGCGCCCTTCCACAATCTTGAAATTATGCTGAACGCCTATGATGAAAACAGGGCAAACAAGATGTTTCCACGTACTCGAGAAGCTTGGGAGATATGTAGCGGCTAGGTGCAACTCCCTTATTGTATTTTGAATCAATTTTCTTTTCAAAAAACGACTTTTGATTTCGGAACGAAATTTGGCCATGTCACAAAAGCAAACGTTTTATTGCTGTTTTCACAACTATTCATTTGGTGAAGCCTGCGCAGTTGGCTGAACAGATGTTGTTAACCTCGGCATTACTGATGGTAGCCCTGCGGGCGACGCCGACCGAGCCGGCTAGTATAGCATAATGCTGCATCAACATAATTAAATAACAATTGGATTGATGTCTAGATTTTTTAAATTCCAGCTAGCTAAAAAGAAGGCTGGGAGCGGGGTTTAAACCCACAATTATAATTGCAAGTTGTTCGATTGCCTGGAGTAAGTAGCGCAAAACTCATTTCATTATTTTTTCTTTCGCTGTGGTTCGCCTCTTACTCGTAAAGGTAGTGGTCTTGCTTATCTTGACCGGTCTTGCTTACCAAATTGCAATCTTGTGATTTGAATTGATGGTTTTGTTTCTTCACCTGTTGGTGACAAAAGCTCAGGAATCTTATTATTATTATTCGTACATGAGTAATAATATTGTTGTTCGTACATGAGTACGCACTTTGTGGCATTGAAATTACCCCTCCCTGTTTGACACGCCTAGTTTTCTCAAGATTTTCTGATTAAAATTCAGCTACTTTGCACGGTGCATGGTGGTCTCGGCAGCACCAAGCAGTCTTCCAATGCTCTTCTTTCCTTAGTTATTTTTTCTTTTTTACAGTCTCTGGCATGAAGACTATGGCAAGAACCTTTCACTTCCCCTATTCTCTTACTGCAGCAGGTCACCGGTTACTCACCTTTTCCGATTATCAGCACGGCAGATAAACTATCCAAATGTGGTGTGCACTGCTTCAGCCTTGCAGCTTTTTTCTTCTTAGCCTCATTTAATCATGCATTTTGTTGGATAGGTGGTGTACGTTATTCTCAAAATTTTTCGTAAATACGTCTTCTCAGTCTGCACTGAAGAATTTGTTCTTCCTCGTCATAGTTGCTGTGTCTTCTCTCGCCTTGGCTGCAGCGGGCACAGTTATCTTGTCGATGCTTATCTTCGGAATCGGGAGAATTCTCGCAGAGCTTGTGGTCATCCGACTTCTCGCACTTTTGATTTCATCTGTACTGCTCTACCTGGGATTCTTTTCGCCGCTTTTTTATTTGAAACATTTTCCCGTATGTACGACCTCTGAATCAGACCGTAACAAATTTGTTGCCCAATTTCTTGGCCTCTCTGGTCTTCCGCCTTGCCTTCATCCAGATGAAGGGGCCTAGTAACAGCAAACTGGTTGGTATGAATGGTTGGTATGAGTTTGAACCCCACTCTCCGTCTTGTTTTTAACAAGCTGGGAGCTCAAGCATTTTGAGGTAGATCTTATTATTGTTTTGGCTCTCTTGATGCAGAAAATGATTGATTTAGGTTTGCATTTTTTAAAACTTTTGTGTCGATTTGTGTTTGAGGCTTTGCAGGACTTCGCGGACTTTGTAAAACACCCACGTTCGGGTAAGCTTATACTTTGAAAATGTCAGCTAAACTGTCTTTATTCATTGTAAAGCCACGTGCAATTTAACAATAAAGCCTGATTATTTTAGCAGTATTTTATTACTAAAATGCTATATTATAAAGCAAATACTTGTACGAAAAAACGCCATTTGGTGGATGCAAAAATCAAATATAAATAAAAGCGGTGGGCGTCGAGTAAATCAGCTTAAAATTTGTCTTAATTCAACTGCTGCTTTCTTTTGTTTGGGACAACTTTTGATCTTACTTAACTATAGACTCCTTTTTTATTTTGATTGGCAAAGATGTTGAAAAAGCAACGGGTACAAAAGGAGCAATCTTTCCTTATACGTTCTTGATTAATTATTTTATAACGCTTACAAACTTGAAAATCTGTTTTTTGGTATACTGGTACTCCTGAAACTGAGGAAACTTTACATCTTATTCGAAATTCAAGCGTACATCATGTCTTTGTTCCGTGAATCAAAACGATGGCGTCGCCTCTGGTTGCGAGGCCTACAGAGGATCCAGAAAGCTTGCATTCGCTGTTTACAAGACCGAGCGTATGGATAATCGGGTATATTGATAAAAATTTTGAAAGCGCCGAAGTATTTGCACTGCATGGCGTATCATATAGGCTACTAGCTTTTGGCGACCAATAATAATAATTATGCGAAATCAAATTGACATTTAAACTAAAAAAAACTAGAATTCGTATTGTTGAAAACCATCTCGAGACATTTTTGTTTGAACCTTGTTAAGATTAGGAAATGATTTCAATTTTTATGTTTTTTTATACGCTTTTTTAACCAACTTGTGGTAATAATCAAGATTTCAATGAAATAAATACAGGTAGAGTAGTAGTTGATGTAACATGATACAAATAGCCTGTATACTGAAACATACAGTAAAAACAAATCATCAGTATGAAAGACCACCTGATGAATTCCATTAAAGTCTATGTAGAGGCAAAATTCGATGGAATAAAATATTTTTCAAATTATTACTGTATATTTGTTGATGATTACTCGCCACACCTCCTCTTCTAGTTGGTCTTTCACGGTGTCCCGACAACTCAAAGTCAAAAATTCATAAGTGAAGTTTTCAATAGGTCAGCATTTAAATCTGCTGCCGGTTTCCGGTTGAATTAGGCTTTAAACTGTTGGTTATCTTAGGTTTATAGCAAAACTTAATATTGTCCGTTAGGGTTTGTCGGCAGTCCCAAAAGTAAAAACAGTCGACTTTGAATTGTCGCAAAACCGTCCACTAAGCACATTGATTTCAAAAACAAGTAGCTCAGCTGCGAAGAAGTTCACAATACAAAACATTTTCTTGCTCAGCACCATTTAGGTAAATCCATAAAATAACATGAAACTTCAAAATCGCATAAATTTCGACTCTCTGATTCAGATTTTTTGAAAATAACCAGGGTAGTGGCTTTGGACAAACCTGCAATAAACTTGTAACCCGGCATTTGATCAACTACACAAGAACGCAGATTTGTCTTGGTACTGCAAGAAATTATATATTTGATAGATATCAATTTTGGCATAGCTTTAAGCAAGGCATTATGAGTTCATACAGTTGAGCACAGCATGACTTGGATCCACGACGATCTTGGTCTGTGGGCACTTTGTCTTGTTTTCTTTCATTCTCAGTAAGCTCAGTATTTGCAGGTCTAACTGCGACTTTTGCCAGTGAGTCTGATTTTGATAACTCTTCTTCTGTCGCCACTTTGACTTCTTGGTTGTTTTCGTTAGTGTGTTCATTTTGAAAGAGCATAGTACTTGGAGGTCTAACTATGACTTTTGCTGATCCATCTTGATCAAAATCAAGTGTGCGTTTGATTTGAAGCGGACCGGGGGCTATTCCCAAGTCGTAATTTTCTTCTAATTGCAATTCTTCTAGTTGGCTGGAACATATATCATTTCGTTTATTTTCCTGCGAAAAATCTTCTGTGGCTGTTGCAGGTTTTGATTGTTCATCGAGAACGTTTGATTGATCTACAGCAGATTCACTGAAGGATTGCGATTTTTCAAACGAAGCTGATAGTCTGTAGAAATTCGGAAAATCTCGGTCGAAAATGATCGCTTTATTATTAGTATTAATTTTAGGCAAACGCCTAGGGAGACGAAAAGGCTCAAACGTGGAAACTTCAGGAGGTGATGGCATTGGCAGAGAAGGTTTGTTAACAGAGCTTAAACATCTTTCAGAAGTAGTTGAGCAAGAAGATTGACTTGAGGTGTCATCTAAAAGAGGATTTACAGGTTGCACCACGATCGTAGTAAACTGAGCGTTGTTGGACTTTTTGCTTTCGGTCGAAGCTTTATTTGTTTCAGTTACAACCAAGGATAAATTTTGCTCCTCACCGGAGTTCGAATATGATTTATTGTCTTCTCCATCAATCGAACGGACTCTATTGTTTTGCCAGTTTTCTTTATCAAAACGAAAGGGGATATTTTTATAATTTTGGTCAACATAGATTGGAGAATAGTTACGCGAATACAAAGGTATATTGGGTTTGGGATAAACTAGTTTCTTTTTCAAATTTTCAAGCGACAAATTTTCAATCCACCAAGCTGCAAAAAAATACAAAAACTAATAACTTCAAAAACTTATCTAATATTATTCATTTGAATTACAGCCTAGGAGATCTGCTGGTATACTCACTAAATAACTTACTTCATAATAGTTTGATTTTTTGTGTATATATAATATTTACAAAATATTCTGACAGCTTTTTCATAAATTAATCAACTAAAATAGTATTCCTCAACTTTATCACAAAAATTTGCAAAGCTTTCGCCGAGTGCTGGCGGCTTTGTCAGTGCGATCTATCTGCAAAACGACAAAAACACTAGCTAACTTACTAATTCAGTTTCTAACAGTTATTCTAGCAGCATGGTTTAAAATTCGGCAGTTTTATTTTCATTTTGAGGTATGAAGAGTTGGTAGGCCACGTGTTTTTTGTCGTTTTGCAGATCACACTCACGAAACCGCCTATAGGCGGCGAAATCTTTGCAAATTTTTGTAATAAAGTTGAACAGTACTATTTTGATTGATAGATTTGTTTAATATTGGTATCCAGCATCCTCTGGAACCTTAGCTACAAAGAAATATTTGGAAAAATAAGTTATAAGATCTCACTCTTATTTGCTTTTTTGTAGTTTGACTGCTTTATTTATTTGTTAGCCGGCTCCGATGGCGTCGCCCGCAAGGCTCCCATTAGTAACGCCGGAGTTTAAAATATCGGTTCAGCCGGCCAAGCCGGCTTCACCCATGGTGCACTTGTATAAACAGTAACGAAAAGTAAAGGTTTTTTCTGCACAGAAGATTTTCACGGCTTTCTGCATTCCTTTTCGTAATAAAATCTGTCTTTTCAAAGTCCTGGTTACGCCTTAGGTCTATGCGCTACCAGCCGGCGTCGCCCGGCAGGGCTACCAGTCAGTTATTTCCGGTTAACAACATCGGTTCTGCCGGTTCCAACCAAATTGTTTTTAAGAACATAAGCAATAAAATGGTTCTAATGGCGACATCGCCCCTATACCCAAAATACGGTCTTAGCAAGATTGCTTTTAATTAAGAGAGGTCTTAGAAACTCTATCATTTCACAAATTCTCTTCGTTCTTTCAAATAAGTGAAGAACAATCACAAAGATAGAAATGGGCGCCGTAATCGCTTTTGTTTTACGATAACACAAATCACTTATTTGGTGGTATACATATCTTACGACTTAGTGAAACCCCCTCGTGAAAGTAATAAACAGTAAAAAAACAATAAAATTATTAGCATAAATGATGTCCTTAGTCGTGATCTGTCTGTTGCTTCTTATTCGGCACGCTTCGGAGGGAATTGCTTGTATTAGATATTAGGGCCACTGGTTACTACTTTTTTTGTAATTGTACGACTATGAGTGCGACATAAAGCCTGAGGCTGAGCGCATGTTACTTGATCGTGGCATAAACTCAGTCAAGCAAACAGCAAACTAACCCGAAACAAAACACTTACAAATAAGTTGTTACAATAGCAGGCCCCCCATCAGTATTGTGAAGATAAAGAATATCGGTTCAGCCGGCTTCACCCAATGAATAGTTGCAAAAAGAATTATATAAAGTTTGCTTTTCTCATAGCGAAATCTTTTTTAAAAACAAAACTTTTACTTTCTGAAACGCAATCGGTTAAAAAACATCATGGGAGGGGTAGGTTTCGCATAGCCATTACATTTGTCCCCCATTTTTTGGAGTTTCTGGGTAAGTCTTGCTTGCCCTGTTTGGTACTTTTTTAAGTAAAATAAAGCATAATTTAAATGTTGTGGAGTAGGGGGCGATTTACATAAATCTTTTTAAAAACTTTGACAGATATTGCCAACGAACCAAGTTCCTGAGGAAGAATAATCAAAATGTACCAAAGGACTTAGTTTTTGTACAAACTGCAATTTCGTGAGTGTTTTTGACCGGCAGACTACATTTTAAAGTTTTTAAAGACTTCATTTTATGATGAATCATTTCAAAAATTCATTTAAATAATGGCGAAGAAACATGCTTTCGATGGAAATAACAAACTTTTTTTAAAAATTGCTAGTTACTTAGGCAGAGTTGAAAAATGTTTTACTAAAAATGAAAAATAATTTATGGGAACCAATTTCTCATCAGCAATTATAAACTTACCCTTAGCTCTAACTAATTAGAGTCACATATTGATGGAAAGCAAGTTTCTTCAGATTTCAAATGACATTGATTGCTAGAGTCTTACCACAATCTTTACATATTAACCCTGATCTGGTACCATGGGGTCAATATGACCCCAGCTTATTTGATAGGCTAAATATTCCAAACTTTGAGATTATAAGCTTTCATCTCGCTTTGTATTTTCTTTTCAGGTTCTTGTCAACTGTTTCTATTTATTCAATCTTAATTTCAATGTTGCCTTTTTTGTAAATTTTACATTTTATTTGTTTGAGGTCATATTGACCCCATAAAAGAACTATTCATATCGTTGATTGTTCTTCAAGCTAAGCGCAGATTGGTGACCCCGCAAACATCTCAGGTTGTGAAACAAATCATTTGCACATGTGGAATTTTACCAAAAGCACCTCTAGCTGTTCAAAACAACACCCAGCATTGTCCATCAGGGCGCAAGAGATGCTTTTTTTGTCCGAGATTGAAGGAAAAAAAGTACAGACTCACCTGCAGTTGATGTCATGACACCACTTGCGAATAACACAACAAGATGGTCTGTAACCAGTGCCAGAAGTAAAATATTTGTGTATTGTGCACTCCACTACATTTTTCAGGCAATAAACACAGACTGATAACAATTTGAGCTTTTCTACTGGTGGCAAAATGTATTTTTAGTGATAGGGTCATATTGACCCCAAGATACTGCTAACGTGATTTTTTTTATGGTATCAGAGCAGGGTTAAACCTACCTGTTTTTCTCAGGTTACTACTTTTTGTAAAGGGGTAAAAGTTACACTACAGTTGTTGAAGTTCAGTTTTTTAAATATAAAAGCTAATAGTAAATGTACAAATTAGATATCATCGTAATTGCCTTGAAATACGTTTTAATTTGTTAAAAAAATTTACAAACCGATTGAAAAATGAGGTCACAAATCAGGTTTTAAATCAATTGGCTTTCTAAAAATGTTGCAATTTTTGAAAAACTAATCATTGTTATCGTGATGTGTGTTAGTGAAAGACTGTGTTGATTGTACCAGATGTATTATGACGTAATAGAAAATTTAAAGCCAGCAGAAAAAAGCGATGAAACACGCTAAAAAGGCTTGAAATGGTTAAATAAAAAATCTACTGTTGCACTGTCAATTGGGCATAAATTATTGTAAAGTGTTTTTATTAAAAGCACCTAGTTATTATCTCCCGAAAAACCGTTTAATCGCGTTTCTACGATGAGTGCTTCCTCATTAGGAAAACACATTTTACAGTTGATTGTTAATAATGGCGTCATGTGAGATGCTAAACAAGTGAAAATTGATGAAGTTGTTAAGTCGGGTACTGGCCTTCGTTTAAGCCCAATACTGCAGTTCTTTGTCAAAAAACGTGAATTAAAAAAATTATCTTTGATTATGTCATCATCGTGACCTCACCAAATTCTTTATGACACTTACCCCAAAGAGGTAATCAATCGTGTCAAGTACGATGTTTGTAAGCCAGGCAGTTTTGGAGGAATTAAGGCAGACGGGCAGACAGACAGAATTGCGCTTTCTATATTAGATGTTCATTGCTTACGCGAAGCCAAGGGAGCCTTGCGTTTCCCTTAGTTTGGAAGTAAAGCACATTTCTGACATTAAGGTATGTTGCAGCAGAATAGCAAAAATATTTTTCGAGTAGAGACGTTGTTTTCTGTTGATTTCTCTTTAAACTTTTTCTATTTCCTGTTGGCTACGTCTTATATTGCATGTTCTTTTCTCCGTGCTTAGACGCGCGCAGGAGTGTTAGAAGGGACTTTGTTTTGCCCAAAATTTTTAGGTTTGATCCCAGTAGCTCTATAAATCTATTACAAAGGAAAATGGAAAAATGCTTCTTCTAAGTGTGGTACGATTTTACTTCGGCAGGGCATACCGTCACTTATGCCGCGTTAAAACGTATCAATTGAGGTGGGTCCGTCGGTTTCATTGCTCAAGCATCTGTGATAGCAGCAACGAAAAGTTTTAGAAAATATACGCCGTAGTTCCTGTACACGCACAGTAATGCTGGTCATCTTAGTCTATTAATCATAACTTGTAATAATCACAAAGAAAGAATGATATCACGAGCTATCATTTATATTTACAAAAGTGTAGTGTATGGGAAGTGAAACATAGTCAAAAATGATGGCGGTGACCAAATGGTGCTCGTTTTGACAAATAAAGAAATGAGCTATATAATGGTAGGGCTATTTTATAATTTAGCTCGCCTCCTTTTGTATTTCTATTTGAAACATTAAGTTCTTTGGCTACGCTGTTTGCTTTAATTCCGTGATAGAGAAAACAGGGGACATGACTTTCTCCAAGGTCATATAACTTATACTAATAGGCGTCTATAAAGCTATTTTTAAGCAAAAACGTTTCTCTAAATCCAGTTGAACAAATTGATACCATTGTTGTTTTATTTTTATTTTTTCTTAAATTTGAGATTTTATCACATTTAACGTTGCTGCGAATATCGACCTACCCTCTTGTAAATAAAGAGTAGTCTTACGTACCAACACAAAGAGCTTATCAATTACAAACATCAGTAATGGGCTTTACAATTTATGTTTGCTATCGAAATAAAAGTGGATAGTTTTGCTGCTGTTATCACTACATAGTGGTAAGTATGGTGATGTACTTTAAAGGTTATAACGCAGCAGTGCTTTTTAAAAGAATTTAATTCAGAAAAAAAAGCATGCCTAATACAGCGAAAGACGTTGGATAATAATTATTACAAGCAAAAGCATCTTGTAAATATCTACCGAAAATGCCCTTAACCACATTTCTACGGTAAATATTGTTTGTGAAAATGAAGAAAACTAGTTTTAGAATCAATGTTTAATTATGAAATTATCTCAGTTCCTAAAAGCATAAATTTCTTGAAGTTGGCAAGTTCAGCGCTGGCTTATATTTATGCCAAAAATGGCTTTTCTCCATCAAATTTGCGATTTTTGAAGTGTATCTTAAACTGTGACGTCATCATGAGGTAACCAACTTCTTTATAATCCTGGCCTTGGTTTGGTGATAAGGTAACTAAAAAGTTCTGTCCGCTTTTCGAAAGGGTATTAAAATGAAGTTGAAATAAGTACGCAATGCGTGTAGCAATGGTTTTCAAATTCAAAAAGCCGAAAGTAGGAACATCAGACGTTATAAAAACGCTTTGTCAGGTGGTTCATTATGAGCTGCTACCAACGGATCAAACGATCACTAGAGACCTATACTCGCAGCAATTGGAACGTGTGCAACAGGCATTGCACCAGAAGGAACTAGAACTGGTAAATCGCAAAGGTGTTCTTTTCCTCCATGACAACGCCAGACTGCATGTTGCGCGAGTTGTCAGAGATACCATACAGCAACTTGGGTGGGAGACTTTGTGCCATCCACCTTATTCACCTGACCTTGCGCCAACCGATTACCACCTATTCCACTTCCTGGATAATCATCTTCGAGGAAAATCCTTCACCAATGAAACAGACTTGCGTCAAGCCCTTACAAACTTCTTTGTTTCCAAAACCCCGGAGTTCTACCGCAAGGGGATTGAACAGCTGGAGACACGTAGGAAGAAGGTGCTAGATGCCGATGGCGATTACTTTGAAGACTAAATATAAGTTACATATACTGTTAGAAGTTTTCCTTGTTTTTCATTTAAAAACGGACAGAACTTTTTTGATTACATTATAATACCAATATAGAGTTTGTATGTTGACTAGTTTTAAAAGAATTAAGCTTAAAAAAGCGATCAAACACAAGATCGCTTTCTGCGTCGCCAGTAACCCTAAAATTAAAAAAACTTTGTAGTAAAAATCACGCCATTGATATTTCCCGAAAGAACCATCATCCGCGTTTTTGCGGTAAGTAATTGAGAAAAGCCATTTAAGAAATTCTGTAAGAAATCAAGGAAAACCATTTGTCCAATTAGTTTGTAATTATGACGTCACATAGATGGTAAAAAAATGGACATCTTTTTGAAGTTGGCAAGTGGACTATTGGCTTTTTTGCAGCTCAAAGAGGCAATCTTGCTTCAAAAAATTCGATATTTGAAAATTCTATCTTTGATTGTGACGTCATCAAGACATCATAAAACACAATTTACCTCAAAATAGTAATAAATCGTACTAAGTTCAATTTTTGTGAGCTCAGCAGTTTTCTAAGGGTCAAGCTTGAAAAGGCAATCAAGCACGTTGCGTCGCCAATAATCTTTAAGTATTAAAAAAGCTTTTTTGGAAATCATGTGGTTGATATCTTTAAAAGAGCCATTAACCGAGTTTCTACGGTCAGCATTTTGTCAGAAATTAAGGAAAACTATTTTTCCAATTAATTGTGAATTATGACATTATAATAAATTGTAAATAAGTGGACATGACATTATAATAAATTGTAAATAAGTGGACATTTTTTTAAAGTCCGCAATTCGAATGATGGCTTTTACTCAAACTTAAAATGGCTTTCCTTTTTCAAATCACACGATTTTCGAATATTTATTTTGGATTTTGACGTCATGATGACGTCATTAAACCTTTATGACACTCACCCCTAGGGCGGCAATAAATCTTATCAAGTGTCATATTTGTACGGTTGGAAGTTTTGAAGGAGTTAAAGTGTGCGTACGCATGGACACACATGTACAAAGCAAAAAATTACGTTTTGAAACAGATGTGCCGTCATCATGACGTCAACTAACCCTCATGAGAATCACCCGGGTGAAAATCAATCGTGCTCCGTTTGATGTTTGTACGCCCAGTAGTTTAGGATTGGTAAAAAAATCAAAAAATTTTTGTTTTATATCATGAATTTGAATATGACTATTGAAGTATTATAATATTTGATATTTAGATAAATATTTCATTTTGATTTCAGTATGCTATTTTATGTTACCATTTTCTTTTAAAATTTCACTGTATCATTAATATTGTAAAGTTAAAATAAGTACAAAGTAAATATTAAGTATTACTGTTAATCTCTAATTATTTTTTATTAATCTTAAATGACTATTTTGTTTTCTGGTTGAGCTTGTACTTCTAATTGTTGTAAGTTTTGGAGCACTTGACGAAGCGGTATAGTTTTAACCTAAAAGCTCGTGTTTATTTATAAATACGTATAGATAGCCTTTAAAATGGGCTGTGAGCTTGTTTCAAACTAGTTATTGATTTGTAGTTTTACTTAGCTGCATTGCCACCAGCACTCTTGGAGGAAAGGGATTATTGTGTCATAAATACTCTTTTGTCCTGGACAAAAAAACAAAAAATCAGCTTAGTTTATCCTTTTTCACCCTTTTAATTGTCCCCAATATGTTAAAGAGCGTAGCCACCCACGATTTCTAAATGGAGGGAGGAGAAAGGAGTGGCAAATTTTTTCTGTACCAGATCAAGGTACAATCGAGGAGACGATGATCTTTTTTGCGATTCAACAAAATTTTGATAAGATGCAGGGGTAGGCTCTTACCCAAATTTTTATAGCAAATTGGGATAGCTTAATGACGCATGAAAACCCTTTTTTACGAAATGCCAATCTTTTTGTAGGATGATTTCCTCTATGACTTCGCATGTGGTATTACTATTATTACTTTTAGGAATGTAAAACAACATTTTGTTCCAAAAGTTACGGCAACTTAGCCACGTCTCGTTGCCTCAAATGAAGATAAAAACTTTTCAAAAATCCTCAGTAACTCTGCAAAAAAAGGCTATTATTATTTTGAGTTAGGCTCACTTCCCTTCCTCGCCCCATACAAAAGTCCTGTTTGCCCGCATGAAAAGAGCTTGAAACAGTGCTATTAGTAATACACATCATCTGTAACAAAAACTTACTTGGCAAAGTTCGCGTTCTTCCTTCGCTGCAACAACAATGACGAAAAGTTCGGCTCCGATGACCGCGCACGTAAAGATGACAGCCGTTGTTTATTGTGGTCAGTTTTTGTGGATCGTAATTTTGAGTCACTCTAACTAGTATTGTGTCAAGGATGTCAAGTAGGTTTAAGATGCGGAAGATGTATAACCGCCTGTTGTCGAGGCTGCAAGTAAAGTAACATAGAAAAAGATACACTCCTGGTTACTTCTATTCCTCTTTACTATAAGAAGGTGATTATGACGCCAAAAACATCTGAAAATTCTATATAATAGTTTCTTATTTGTGGTAACGGTCTCGTTGATAAGAAAAAAGTTACTGCCGACTTTGACGTCGTGGACATCAGGTTAATTTTAGCATTTTCTCGTCAGCAAATGCAAACTGTCGGTTACCGACAAGCACAAACCAGAGATCTTTTCGTCGTGTACGAGTTTTTTCTTCTCAGTCGGTTTGCTATACCTAAATAAAAAAACAGTTCTATTTGACTCAGGTGTGAGTAGGCTGAGGGAGGTAATAGGCTAAATTAAGTTGATGGAGAAAACTTTTGGGGTGGCCAGTTAAAGAGGGTTGCTCTGATTGTTTGTTAAAAAAACAAGCCACTCATGAACCGATAGGCACGTGGGTTAAAAGAGAATCCTGGAAATTAGTTAGCGAAGAAATCAAGAACATTATAGCAAGACAGAGGTGGTGTTGTCAAGAAGTTGGAGGACCGGACTGCAAAGTCAGCCAAATAGTTCAATCAATGCTTCACCATACGGTCAGTGGGACAGCCTGATAGATGTAAAATCGGGAGTGAAGATCGTGAAACACATTGGTTAGAAAGAGTCCACTCTTTATTAAGCCTATCAATTGTAAAATCTGTCATTGAGTGTTGGCTTGACAATTAATCAGGCCGAGATAATTTGAACTGGCTGTCGGACACGCTGTCCAACGTAAACTTGCTAAAAAAACCATACGGGAATCCATCAGAAGAAAGCTTAATCTAAGAATTCGGCAAGTAGCTTTACCACGCTGGAAGCAAAGGGAATCAAGCGTTCCACCAGGTGAATCTTAACTTTGTGGCATTTTCGGAAATTGGTCTTTGAAAACTAGAGCCTTGGGGTCCATTGAGAATAGAGATTTCTAGCCGGCCGGCCGGCCTATCAGTCAGTTATATCGGGTTAGAAATATCGGTTCAGCCGGCTGTGGCGGCTTCATTCAAACAACATTTTTAAAACTAGTAACGATAGATTGCCTTTAATCTCAATTATCGTACTGGTTAATTTGAATCAGGACTGGTATTGCTCACAAAGTATCTATCAATTCTCAAGTTCTCTTCGATCCTTCGAGTAAGTATAGGAGCAGAGAGTCAAAGTTGGGTGTGGGCACCTTATTGGTTTTCGTTTTACTATTACAGAAATAAAGTTATTTGGTGGTACGCTTATTTGACCTTTTGGTACTAACACCTCGTAAAAATATTTGTGTGATCAAGTTCCTTGGCGGCATTTATGTGCCTTGGCCCTACAATGGTGCAAAAGAAAGTGTACCTCAGTGGCGCGTCCAGGAGAGTGTGGGAGATGCGTTCTTTCTATCAGCTTTTCTTAGTCTTGGCTTCGTGAACTTAATTCTTTGTTTTTGATTCGAAAACCAATTTTGTTCAATATGATTTGACTTGAAAAAAATTGATTTCAGGAAAAAGACTTTTACCTCCAATGATGATGCTCCAATTTAAACTTTTCCCCGTCCTAACCAAAAGTTTTTGAATCCCCTATAGTTATACCTCCTACATCCGACAATCCGGTTGATCTAATAACTCATAACAATCTAATAACTAGATCTAATAACTCAATTCAAAAAAATTTTTCTCTATAGGCACGCGTGCGTACTTGATCACTATGATTTCAGATGGTGAAGACCCACTTGACCTATTTTTTTAATTGATTTTTCTCAAGCTTTGGATTTCGTAAACCATGACCATAATACAGACCTCCCTACTAGTAAATAAAAACCGTGATTACTGACAACGAGCAAATAATTTCACAATCTTTAATGCGTTCATTTGACCAAGTGCATTTATACTAACTTATAAAATATAGCTTTGTCTGTGCTTAGGATTGTAAGTTCATTCGCTTTAACTCCTCTGAAACTATTGAGCGTACAAGCATGACACAGGTCACGATTAACCATTGCACCGAGATGAGTGTTATAAAAGTTGATAAATCATAATGACATCATAACCAAAGATAATTGTTTTTGCGTTTCTTGACCAAGGAAAACGAGTTTTTGCTCAAACAAAAGCGAGCCCCTAACTTACCAACAAGAAAAAATATCACTCTTTTAGGGGGATATGATGACCTCACAACGAACGCTTGCTTGCACATTTTGTTGTCTTTATTTTTTCAAAAAACAATCCCCCTAGAAACGCAGTTAAATGCCTTTTCGGAGGATATCAACAAGATGCTTCTCATCAAAAAAAAAATAACAACAATTTGAGCATTTTTGACAACGAGAAAAGCAATTCTTAAACGCTTCAAAAAAACTATGTGATTTTCTCTGTTTCAAATTCTCTCTGCTGCAATTACAGTGCTGTTCATAATTCAGGAGCCACCCTGCGAAATTTGTCGATATTCTTGTTCCAAGCCATATTTATTCATTTATATGAATTGTGTATCTACATGTTATATATTTTCGTGAAGGGTATGTTGCAGGTAATTTAATAACAGCAATAATTTTTTTCTGAAATTTTTTTGAAAGCCAAGATGCATCTCATAATGTGACGTCATACCGAAAACTGATTTTGTCATTAGTAACAAAACAGCATAACAATATTATTGTGAATAGTAACAAATGGATAAGGATAATTTTTTTGGCAATAAAACACGTTAAAGTCATTTGACACTTAGTTTGTGATTTTTTTAGTGATTCCATTACGCTGCTCTATTTATGACGTCATAATATATACCATATTTTGATTTTGCCAAAAAATTTTTTAAAAATGCATTCTGTTGCAAAACTGGGATATGTAACAGCCTTGTCAAATTATTAGCACTCTTTATAAAGATTATGGGGCCCTAAAAAGAGCCGTTTGAATTGAGAAGAATTGGATTAATACGAGTATTTTATTGGCCATCCATGGTTGTCGATGACTAGTTTGCTGCGGCGAGGAAGTGAATCAACAAGCTTTTTGAGTTCTTTGGGTGTAATTACTCGAAACCAAGCAGCAATAACCTGTTCGATAAGCTCTCTTCTAGTCTTAGGTTTGTTTTTACCGACAATACAGCTAACTCGGTTCCACAAATTTTCAATTGGGTTTAAATCAGGAGATTGGGCTGGCCAGTTCATTCGTTCAACTTTGTTGGTTCCATACCAATGTTGCACTTTCTTAGCCCGATGGCATAGTGCATTATCGTCTTGGAATATCCAATCTTCGTCGGAAAACAAAAAGCGTGCACTGGGTAGCATTTGGTTTTCCAGCACATCAATGTATTTTGTTCCGTTCATCATTTCAGAGACTAGTTTGAGCCTGCCAATACCACTTGCAGCCATGCAACCCCATACCATTATCGACTGCGGATGCTTGATGGTCGGTGAGATGCAATATGGTCGGTACTCTTCCTCAGGTCTTCTTCTCACATAATTATTTCCAGCATGGTTATTTAGGGTAAATGTTGACTCATCGCTGAAGAGAACTTTCCTCCACTTCTCAACAGGCCATTTAACGTGAGAACGTGCCCACTCTAAACGATGTTTTCTCTGCTTTTCTGTCAACAGCGGCTTCTTTCTAGCTTTGCACCCTCGAAGACCATTTTCTAGCAACCTTCTTCTCACTGTTGGAGCAGACAATTCAGCTCCACTGCTCTCCTTCAACTCTCTGGACAACTCTTTCGAAGTCAGTTTTCTGTTTCTCAATGAAATCCTAATCAGAGTTCTCTCAGACCTGGTTACTGACTTTCGCTTTCTTCCTGATTGAGGCTGACATCTCGAAGCTTCTGTTTCCATCCACCGCTTTAACACTCCTTGCACTTCTTTTCGAGATACACCAGTCTTATTTGCAATGAATCTCTGTGATTTTCCTTCATTTTGAAGAAAAATTATAACTCATCTTGTTTCTGCACTAATCTGTTTGAAGCCCATGATAATTGACTAAAATATAATGCTAAACCTACCTAAAATAACAAAAAATAATCTCCTATTATGACCTCACAAGTACCAAATCGTGGTGTGATCATGATGTGACCAGAGACATGACCCCAGGTTATTACAATGGGGGAAAGACTTTTTAGGCCCTTTTTAGGGCCCCATAATCTTTATGAAGAGTGCTAATAATTTGACAAGGCTGTTACATATCCCAGTTTTGCAACAGAATGCATTTTTAAAAAATTTTTTGGCAAAATCAAAATATGGTATATATTATGACGTCATAAATAGAGCAGCGTAATGGAATCACTAAAAAAATCACAAACTAAGTGTCAAATGACTTTAACGTGTTTTATTGCCAAAAAAATTATCCTTATCCATTTGTTACTATTCACAATAATATTGTTATGCTGTTTTGTTACTAATGACAAAATCAGTTTTCGGTATGACGTCACATTATGAGATGCATCTTGGCTTTCAAAAAAATTTCAGAAAAAAATTATTGCTGTTATTAAATTACCTGCAACATACCCTTCACGAAAATATATAACATTTATATATATATAACATGAATATATAACATGTAGATACACAATTCATATAAATGAATAAATATGGCTTGGAACAAGAATATCGGCAAATTTCGCAGGGTGGCTCCTGAATTATGAACAGCACTGCATAAGTAAAACAGCAGTTCCACTTATAATTGTTGACATGCCGCCTGTTATTGCTGTACCAACACACCGGTATAAAATCTACTTGTTTAACAATGCCATGGCAAGCACGAAAACTATAATAACTGAACTGAACGAGACTCCAGGTTAGAACACTTTTGTATTGTCGCGTCTTGAGCCTGATTTATCTTAATTGACAATTTCAAGAGTGACCGAGGGCCAGTGCTTGAAATCTTGCAATAGCTGTATACAATGCAAGAGCTTGCAATAGCTTAAAATTTTGCAATTACTTCTTGTAATATCGTATTACAGAGCTTTGGAAGTAATGGTGTGCAAAAAAAGGTCATCACTGTCTATTTGGACGGAAAATGCGTCAATTCCAACTAAGAATTGCTTAACAGCTCTTTCAATGATGGCATCTATCGTTTTAGCTCTTTAGTACGCCAAGTGTGGCCACCCCTGCCATATTAAATCAGATATATGGAAGTTTCTACAAGTGTTGACGGGCCGCACAAAATGCTCTGGCGGGCCGTAGTTTGCCCAGCCCTGCTATATAGCATTCATGTAGAAAAGAGAATAATAAGAAATTTTTACGATTAAAGTAAGAAATGACTTCAAAAGTTTGATATGTTGCTCTTACATTAGTGCTAAATTTGTCACGAAACAATGCAAAAATGTGTTTACCCAGCTTAATGAAGGGGTAGGCTACCAACATACGGAAGGGTTAGGTAAGGACTTGCAGTAGATATATTATAATGTGGAGAACGGGCATAGATTGGTTGGTATGTTTGAACGCAAGCCCGTTCGCCATATTCAAGATAAAGAATGTTGTGTATTCGTTTCGTGTAAACAAAGAAAGAATAAGCCGATTTCATTTTTCAAGAATGTATTATGCAAAGCGTAAGATAAAGCATGATGCTGGCCAAATCAACTAGACACGAGTGAAAAATATCTGCGATTACTTCTGAATAGAGCTGCTTGTTACAATCAGCAAAGATTTTGGTTTACAAATTAATACCCAGAAAACTAAGCGCGTGGTCGCATTGAAAAGTTTTCCTGAACCATAGTGCCAAATCAAATGTGACAAGAGTACAAGCAAACAGGTCTCACATTTCACCTACCGCGGTCAAATCATCACAGCAAGATGATCGATGAACCCCACAAGCTCGGCGACCAATTGCAACTGTCAAAGATGCGTTCACCACAGTGAAAATGGTATTTACAGACAGAAAATTAAAAATTAATCTTCAAATCAGACTCCTGAAATGTTTTTTAAGATAAATTTTGTTATGTGAAAGTGATAAATTAGGAGAAAACTTCTTTACATAACATTGTGCTTCTTTCGACGTCTCATTTGCATTTCTTCCGTGACAAATCTCTTCTGCATCTCTTACGTGACGAATGAAGAAGTTTTACAAAAAAAAAAATTATCAAACAACAAAAAAGCAAATTTGTTGATCGTGTTGCAAAGAAGAGAAAACGGGAAGATTTAGTTATAGCAGTCACATCTATCGACAAACAAGCACGTGGCCGACCAAGATTAAATCACTTAAATGAAATTATATTGATGGCAACCTCACTTGGGAACCTGACAGGGAACAACATTTCATCGAGACCCAGATTAGGTGGCACATTTCAAGAAGAAAGTCTAAAAAACAGAGGATGCGACTTCGTTTCCCGGATGTGGGTACAATGCTGTTAAAGTGGAGATGCATGCCGGTAAAGGTCAGTTTGCCTAGACATGTACGTTAACTTTTCTCTCTTAAATTCCCGCCACAACATCGAGAAGTAATAGTGAAAGGCCAAACGCCTCTTCACATATGATTGTCAGGTTGGTATGCTGATTATTGACTGAAAACTGGGCTGTTCACATGAAAAAAACAATTGCTTTGCTCAATTTCCAACGATAGATGAAGTGATGAAACGTTACAGTTTTTTTGACTGGTATTGTTGCTCTAAAGTTATATCCATACAAAATTTATTTTTTCCCCAAATTCCCCAATTTCTGTAATGTCCGTTGTGTTGAATGAAATTTGCTTATAATTACGGTTTGATTTATTAAAGATTGATAGAAACGATGCAAGTCAAAAACTGAGGACGAAGACGGCGTCTTAACGGCCTCACGCTCATCAACTTCCAGAGTTTGGGTACTGCTTCACTCTAATACTGTTAATTAGTTAATGAATTAAGCATAAGTTCAACAAAATTTTCAACGTTTATAGTTGCAATTACAGCTTGCCTACCGTGCAACCTTCAAATGCGTCTAATCTTTATTATAAAATATTGTCCACTAAAAAGATCAAAGGCCTAAGTTATAGATATGTTACCTGAAGTATCCTCTGTTTTTATGTATAACTTCAATGGGCAGGAAAAAATCAATGGGTATTTCTCCTCTTGCAATTTTTTCGCCTGTAGGATTAACATCGCCATATTCTCGACCTCGAAAAGAATAAGCAATGGAATCTTGAGCGAATTTAACATCCATAGGAGAAATTGAAAACGACTTTTGACCAAAGTATCCATGCATTTTGATTAGTTTTTACTTAGGCCTAATTTTGCATTTGTTTTCTAAACCAGGTGTACCTAATCTGAAGAGTAATAATCATAATAAAAAAGCACAGAACTTCTTATTGAAATTTGTTTTCCGTACTTACAGAACAGCGGCATTGGCACTAAGCATAAAAATAAATAGTAACTTAAAGCGAAAAGTTGAAATCTAAAAATTTCGAAGTAGATCTTAACCAGCAATTGTTTAGGCATAACAGTCGTAGTTGGGGTTAAACGCATGATCGTTTATTCACTGTAGCTGTAAAGCAGCATTTTAACTCATTTTACCACGCTGCAGATATTTAATTCATACAAACCCAGAGGTTGTTCAAATTAAATGTGCTTTACATTTTGACTTTAAGGCCAACAAATATCACCAAGCAAAAAAACTTTTATTTAACTGTTTCACGAAAATTAGATTTGTAATACTTGCTATCGTACCTAAAAGAAAACAAACCTATTCTATACTTAAAAGATCTTAAAAATCCGTTACCCAATACCTGCTACTGATAGGTTTACCCGCAATTGTCCAACTACGTATAAAAAAGGTGATTTTTGGAATGCAATGAATAGTGATGTACGTTCGCGCCGTCATATCAACGGCGTGAACTTTTTGATACCGCTTACATTTGAGGCGGCAATTTTTCCACAAGTTTGAAATGGTAGCAGCAAGACTTATTTTGCTAAATTCTAAGCACCAACGCGAGGCGCTATTTTTTAAAGCATATATCCTATTGAACCTCTCATTCATTTTACAATTTTGCTCTTGTTGTTTTTATGATTTTGCAATTCCCCTTATATACTTTGCAACTGCCCGTTACACAGCAGTTGTTACCAGCACTCCAGCAAAACGAGCAGGTTCAAAGATTAACATTTTGGAACGTTGTGTTTTGCAAGGGATTAAGCGTAATGATTCAATTGAAATGAACTTTTTAGCGTTTTTTTAGCCTAGGTGTAAATTTGCATTACTTAGTATAAACCCCAACGGAGCCACTTTTTCTCTTTGTTAGCGCCACTGATGACCTCGTTGACTTTCGCAGACCGCCTCAATTCCTTTCGTTAATGCCGACAACACTGATAATGAAAATAAAAAATTGTATGTGTTTGAAAGTAATGAAACATGCATCTCATTTTCAATCTTGGCTTAGCAGACGGCCGATACTTTTTTATTCCCATTGTTGCTTTGCATTTTTCATTTTTTCTTCCCGACCAGTATTCACTTCCTCTTCGGTGTCGCCTGCAGGGCCCCATCATCAACGGAGTTACGAACATCGTTTTAGCTTTGGAGCATTGGCAAGGACAGCTACCAAAAGTTGATGGTTTTTGGCATAGCCAATTTCCGTTTTAAAACTAAGTGCACTGTAATAAAGAAATCGAGTCAAAATCGTAACGCAGGGTTAAGCACAACTCCTATTCTCCTCATCCCGATACTTCTATTGCTTCTTTCAACGAGTACGGGGCAAAAATTAAAGTCAAGCTTTCACCCAGTGGTAACTACTAACCATACTGTTTTCTTTTGATTTCTCCTCATTCTTTGTAGTTCATAAAAGTATGTCCCTAATACAGACCTCTTCCTATTGATAAATTAAAACTGGATTAATTCACAATTAAAAAAGTAAATAATTTTAGAAACTTTTATCCGGTCATTTTTATAATTTAGTGCATAAAAGCATAAACTGAGAGTTGTGGGAGGGCCCAAAAAGGATGGATATATTTACAGAAATAAGTTATTAGACAGTAGCCTCAATACTGAAGACTTTTTCTTACTTGCAGGCTATTTATGTGACCAAAAATATCTACATGCACGCAGGTTTCGTGATCTTGGCAAAAAACACCCAAAAGAAGAGCAAAGTAATTTGAAGACAAGCACGTATAGATCAGTTATTACAATAGATTAGGTTATTGCTTTAAAAGGATAATTTATTGACGAAGTTTTAGTTCTTCAGAGGCGGATAACTTTGTGATTTCTGCAAAATTTGACATGAAAAATCAATATTTTTCTCGACTTTGCTACACGTAATTAGTATGTCTTAGGGATTAATATTAGTCAGGCGCATTACATAAAGGTCACAAGCAGGGCTGCGAACTCGGTCGATTTTTATATCAAGTTTAAGTTCAAGTTCGAGTTCAGCTTGTTTTACGAGTTCGAGTTCAAGTTCGAGTTCAACATTTTCATTTTTTCGAGTTCAAAAAATAAAGTGATTAACTTAACCTAAGCACGTTTGCAAAAAAATCGCGCTTTCAAACTTATGTTTAAACATCTGTTTTAATAAGCAAATGTCGTTGCCATAAGCCAGGCAATATGTGTGTTGTGGATTTGCAGTGAAAGGGAAAATTAAAAAATAATTTACAATTGAATCATTGTAGGTTCCCTGATTGAGCACTTTCGATCAAAACAAGGGCTATGTCTGCGATTCATTGTTTATGAAGAAAAAGTTAACTGTAAATTAGGTCACCCCTTCTCTACTGCAGTGGTTCTTTACCGGGAGCACGCCTCCCCAGGGGGGCGTACATAAATTTTTAAAGGAGGGCGAGCCCTAATGTGTTTTACAACACATTCTTTATTAATTTTGAGATTAACATTTTCTGGCCTGTTGTATGGTTGTCAGTGTTTACATACTGCCTGAGATATTATTGTGAGTAATTATAGCCTACCATTATATGGTAATCCTGTTTCGTAAACTGAATAATATATGATGTCATAAATCAACTACATTATTGATCGCGTTTAATTCATTTGGTACTTTAGCAGTTGCAAATCTACATTGTAGAGTAGACTATAGCCTACCATGTCATGCCAATTCAGTCAGTGAAAAATCTGAATGGATTAAGGCAACTAATTAATCAGTTTGTTTGAGTGGTAGAGCGGTATATGCAAACTTTGTAAAGCAATCTAGAATAGACCGAATCTTACAATTGACTAAGTTTATGTTTTTATCATGTTGCAGTGCCTGCGTAGCTAAGTAATAAATTTAGATAATCAAAATGGCAGGGGAAAAAAAAGTATATTGATGAAATGCAATTGAAACACTACTTTTGTATTAATTTTTAAGGGTGTGGGGCGTAAAGCGGTTCACCGCTTTACGCCCCACACCTTAAAAACCCACCCTTAAAAATTAATCTTTGCTCAAGGGAACCATCGCTCAAGGGAGGCGCGGTACCAAAAAGGTTAAGAACCGCTCCTCTACTGTGACTGTTAACATTGCAAAACTTAAATATCTAATTAGAGCGTTCTTCTCAGTGTCCTTAATGTTTTTATAAAACATTTAGAGCTTTATTCAGAAAGCAGACTTAGTTTAGGTCGAGCTTAAGCCTAAGGCAAGCTTGCGCAAGTCGGGCTTACAAAGGGAAACTCGATGGTATGCAGAAACTAAACTCAAGCGAAACTTTTGAAAGCCCGGCATAATGTAGTATGACGTTACCGTTATTGAAAACCCAGTTTATAAAGGGATTATAAGGTTGCCGTTAAATATAATATATTTTGTGACGTCATGTTGGTAGGTAACACGCTGTGCGTTATTATGGTGTGATACAAATGGAAGTTGTTGTTTGCAAAAAGATTTGGTTGAAGCGGTTATAAAAAAGGGGATACAGCATGCCACTTATCCATGTTACTGATTAAAGCTACCTGATGCCCATTGCCCAAATTTAGCAACAGCAATACAAAAACAAGGGTTTTGCCTCATTGCGTACATAAGTCGCGATTTAAACCATCTACAATGATGACTTATAAAAGGCTGACTTAAACAGTTAGTTAAGCCATGCTTAACGCTAAAACTTCTTTCTGCATACGAAATCGATGACTTAAGCTGGGCCTAGATAATTTTAGAAAAAGCCTGGTTTATGCCTATTTTCTGCATAAAATTCTTAATTTCCAGTAAAAAGATTTTAAATTTTCTTTTTAAATTTAGTTGTAATGATATTGTACAAATGAAAATTAACTCGAACTTGTTTTAAATTTTTTCGAGTTCGAGTTTAAGTTCGAGTTCCACAAAATTTTAAGTTTAGAGTGCAAGTTCGAGCTCGACAAAAAGATCGAGTTCGAGTTCAAGTTCAAGTTCGAGTTCGAGTTCGAGTTCGCAGCCCTGGTCACAAGTACTCTAAAGTGGAGGCACTCTACAGTTTAATTATTATTTTTGTACCTGCCATTGCGCACTTGAAAAACCAGATTTTTTGATCTATTGATGTGTTAGTGCTGTAATGTCTCCGACATTACCAAACGGCACCAGACAGCATTATCACGAAACAGCTTTTTTGAAGCGTCCAAAAAAAATGCTTCTTTAAAAAATTTTCATGAACCCTTAATCGCTAATTGCTTCGTTAATAAAGCTCAAATGATGTTAATACTTTTTTCCCCAGCCAACTTGTCAATTTCCAGAAAAAGCTTTCAACCACCTTTTTATGGTTAATATTTTTTTTAACCCATTAATGCTCAATGTTCCAACTTTGGAACACTTTTTCAAATGAGATTTAATGTAACTTGTAATTGGAATTTTGATACAAACAAAATATATTTTGAAAGTGCTTGAGTTGTTATTTCCAATGACATTATTTATTGTGCGCTGGAGCGTATAATTGCCCTAGGGTCAAGGTTGAAACATGGCACTTTTGTGACCTAATTAGCGACATTCATGTTTAACTTTACTACGAAGATATGTAATAATTTTTTAGCCAAAAACTTTGTTTACATTCTTGGTTATACTCCATTCTACATGTAACATGTCTGTAAGTTTGAAGTCATAACTTGATTTTTAAACAGTTGTTTTTTCGCTATTGTTTACCGATGTTCCTAAATGGAACATTGGGCTGTTCAGACCAGACTCTTTTGTTTATTCAAACCAGTAAATGTCAACCGCGCTGCTTTTGCGGTCGTAGGCGGTTACTACAGTATTTAGCAAACGATCAGTCATACAGATTTGAAGCATTTGTAGATTTTATCATTGTAAACATGCAACACAGTTTTATATAACGCAATATCCTTTTGAAGTTGGATCAGCCATTTTTCCATCATTAACACGTAGCGTGTTTTCACCAAGAATCTGTTTGAAGAGTAAATTGTGTTTTGCAGATTTATGAAATATTAGCTACTCTTAAATGTAAAATAATAAAATGTCGAGAAAATTTATTGCTCTTGATGAAGCAGTTGAGTTTGTCAACGACCTAAGTGACGACGAGGAATGCGAAGTAGTGGTTTTACCTCCAGAAAATCAAGGCGAAGTTACAGACGAAGAAAACGATGACGAAAACTTTATTGAACAAAACCTTGGTATGCAAGGTATAGCTGGGCATTTAGAAGTTTTTTATCCTGCGTTACAAGTAGATGGTCAGAATAATAATATCACATCTAAACCAAAAATTTCGAAAAAACAGTGTATAATTAAATGGTGGAACAAGAAGGAATTTGATATACAGCTGCTGGACAATGAACCTTGTACCCTTGAAGAACAACATCCAGAATTATGTGGTCTTAGTAGTAGTAGTAGTAGTAGTAGTAGTTAGTAGTTGGCAATTTATTTCGCTTCTGTTTTCTCAACACAAAAAAGCTCAACAATAAGATAAAAACAACGAGCGAAAAAGGAATGCAGGTGACAAAACGAATTGACGTTAAACATACCCAAATTTTTTAAGATTACATTAAAAAGATTGTAAAAAGGGGCATGGTCACCGCACCTGACAAAAACATTAAGCAAAAAAAATGAAATAAAAAAACACAACAAAAAAGAAACTAAAAAAGCAGTCAGCCATATAAACAAAATTTTACCCTATGTAAAAAACCCAATCGCTAAAAGAAACACATTCCTCTCAGTGCCAAACTGTTGTTACCCTAACAAGGGGGGCTAGCAGGTACTACACCTTGCCCAAGGGTGACCTGGGAGCAACGACATTTAAAGAGTTAGCTCCATTACACTCTAGGCAGGACCCTGTCGCCGGATGCAGTTATAGTCTTACTGCCCAGGACTATGCAATTTGCAGATAAATAGTAGCACTACAACATTACATTTGAATTTTTATGACCTGATTTTAATCATGTGATTGTGGATAATTTAAGTAAACCTTTGGAAGTGTCCCTGTCTTTTTTACTCAAATAAAAATTAATCATTTATTCTAATGAATAGACTGAAGTTTCATGGACCTATATCGCAGGTAAATTTTCCTTATTCTTCTTCTTCATCCGAAAATATTTCGAGGAGCAGTTGTCGCCTGAAGTTGGAGATGGAGTATAAGATAATCATTCGCTCTTTTTTAATTATTAGTTCGAGTCTTTCCCAATACATCATGTTTTAACAATTTTTCAGTAAAGATGTTTACTTGCTTATTATGTCCGAATAGAAAAGATATGCTTGACAAAAAATACCTCATGATTTCAATCTGTTTCCTGTAGAGTTGGATGAATTTTTTGAATCATACTTCTCAGCGGATACTGTGCACCTTATCAGGAGCGCCTATACTGGTGTAACGATTAAGAGGTCGGTAATTATTTGGTAAAAAGAAAGAGGTCGAGAAATAGATTTCAGGAAATAAAACGCTACTTGCATTTAGCTGACAACGACAATTTGGCAAAAAACGACAAGTTAGCAAAAGTCAGACCGTATCTAAATCTAATGCAGGGAAATTTTGCTCAGTTTGGACTTTTTTCGAAACGTCTTTCTGTTGACGAGCAAATGGTACCATATTACGGACATTTTTCTACTAAAATGTACATGAAAAACAAGCCGGTAAAATTTGAAATGAAAATCTGGTTTCTAGCGTCTTCTCAAGGATATCCTTTCCAAGTTTATGCTGGAAAGAGTGATTAAAAAGAAGGACCACCTGGAGAACAAGTTGTGAATGAGCTGACTGAGATGTTAGAAGAAAATTCAAACCACATCTTGTACTTTGACAACTTCTTTCGCTCTACAACTCTTTGCAGAGACTTGCCTGAAAAAAGTCTTCGCTGCACTGGTACTATTCGACAAAATAGAACAGAAAGTTGTCCGTTCTCTCTTCCGTCCACCATGAAAAAACGAAAAAGTGGAGCATTTGAAGTATTTGATGATGGAAAAGTAACACTTTGCCAATGGAATAACAACCGACCAGTTTGTGTAGTTGGTAATCATGAAGGCGTTGACCCAACAGCCTCTGTGCGAAGGTGGAACTTAGCAACAAGAAACGCAGTTAGTATTGCACAACCTCTGATGATCAAAAGCTACAACAAGCATATGGGCGGCGTAGATCTTTTGGATCGATTTTTGAGTGACTACAGGCCACAGCTTCGTAGTAAAAAATGGTGGTGGTGTCTTTTCGCCAACTTTCTCAACATGTTAGCTGTGACTGCTTGGCGATTGCACAAAGAGTTGAAAGGAAATATGAGTCATTTACAGTTTCGTCGAGAAATAGTTCGAACTTTGTTTGGCAAAGCACCCGATAAAACGATTAGACCTGGTCGCAGTAGAATGCCGGTTGATGGAACAAAGTTTGGAGGAGTTTTTCATGTTTGTGAATCTTCTGCAAAACAAGGACGTTGCAAAAAATGCAAAAAAACACCTTATACATGAGCAAACAATGCGATGTATTACTTTACATAAAATGTGCTGATACGTTTCATAACATTCTTTGATCACGTTTTATATGCATTGCGTTTAAGCAATAAAATTGCTAGAAAAACTGGTAAACGTCAGTTCCAATATTCTTGCACCAGAAAAAAGATTTAGGTAGAAGAAAAAATGGCGCACAAAAAGCACAGAAACAAAATTCATTTGCCAGCACCGTTGCTGAATTTCCAAACGCGGTCTATGGCGAGCTCATATATTACGCAAAAAAGCCTAGTCTCCATTTCCCAATGTTCCATTTTTGGAACAATAAAGCACATACTTAAAAAAATAACTTTAATATTTTATTAGCATAGATGTGTCATTAAGTGTATTTTCGCCTTGCAAAATTTAATATACACAAAAATATTGCGTTTTACTATTCTTGGGATTTAATAGGTTAAAAATCGAAAAAAACAAATTTTACAATCAATTGTAGATTATCACTTCGTCTTAAAGAGATAACATGTTTCAAATTGATATGTTTGGAGCTGACTTTCGCTCAAGCAAAAACCGTTTTTTTTCTTGCAAAAAGATGCGAATTAAAAAAATATGTTAGTTATAACGTCGCCATGACGTCACCTAACCCTTGATGAAACCTAACGCGGAACAGTAATCAGTCGTTCCAACTTTCGCTTTTGTACCCCCAATGGTTTCAGAGGAGTTCAGGTGCACGTACGCACATACAGAAAAAACTTTGCTTTATATGTTAGATTGCTTCCTACCAATTTTCAAATTTTCTGATGTTGAGCCGCACCACCCTGGTTTTAGCCACTAATTGAGTCAATTGGGTTGGACTGCAGTTTGTGGCAGCAATAACCGAGCGTTCAAAACTCAAGAAAGCTTCGCCTTTGTGTTCTTGGAGAAACTTTTTGGCAACTTTTTTTTTGCTTGTAGTAAAAATCAGAAACGTATCAAAGGGGAGAGTAATAAATGGAGAATATTCTCCGAAACGATATGACAGAACCAATAAATATACAAAAAATTACTTTTATAATCTTGATCTCTCACAAAGAAGGACGTAGGACAAAAGCAACAATTAATGTGTTTCGTACAGCAACATTGAAAAATACAACGTCTTCCCTGGCTAAAATGAAAAAAAAACAATCGCTTTCAAAATTTAATGTTTGAAAAAGGTCTTTGAGTTCAGAAAAGACAAAATCATTGATTTCATCAGGCGATCTACAGAAAAATTACGGCTGTTGGTCTACAATTTGCATATATTGTCTACTTTAATATAATGAGCTGAGTTAGTGTTTGTGTCTCAAGAACTAAATCTCCATCCGTACAAATGTACTGTGTTAGCAATATAGGTAACTCGATAATAGGTCTAAAATTAAAATCATTTCACTATATAACCAACGAAAGGCTTTCCAATAGAGTGATCCCTCGCTATATCGCGCTTCACCTATCGCGGCTTTGCTGCTTCGCGGAATTTTTTACAGTACTTTTTTACAGTGAATCCTGACTGGCTCAGGGGCTTTACTGTTGTCTAGAAGTGAAAAAAGTTGAAAAAAGTGAAAAAAGTTGATATATACGTTAATATTTCTATTTCTTAAACACATTTTGGGCCGGAAAAGAGGTTTTGTTTTTTGTTTCATTCTGCAGTACAGTATTGCGTTGTAAAATAACAGTAAAAAATAAAGCTGACCACTTCGCGGATTTCACCTATCGCGAGTTATTTTTGGGACGTATCCCCCGCGATAAACGAGGGTTCACTGTAGCTGGAAGATAAAAACAATTTTATCAACTCCAATATAACTCTGCCTGCTATTTCAATCCCATAATCATCAATTGTTGAAGGTGTTATAAGCATCATATTTACCCACAATTTTTTATTCTCATTCTTATAATTGCATCAGCTGACCTATTACCATAACTTAAATAGCTAGCTTTCAAAGGTAATAAAAAAGCCAATATGCTTAAGTATTAAATCATTTACAAGTTATTTGTTAACATTCCAAGTACTATTGGTTATATAACAAAGGGGTCTATTCAGCTTAACAACTATCACAATAATATTTGTTTAGTTAAAAGAAACGAATAAACCCTGCTTTGGTTACATGAATTTTTAACCTGACTGAAGAGAAATCTTTTCTTTCCAAGAAAAAAACTACTGATAGCCAGAAACTAAATTTTTCAACACAAACACTGGAATAAATACATTTTTATAAAGCTGTATTGTAATCTTCTTTTAATACATAATCGTTGATTTAACTCTGACGCTTTTTGCATGATGAATTGAATACTTTTGGCAATAAGAAACCAAAAGCATACCAACTCAAGAAATTCCCGGAAAAATTGCTCTAGCTATTCACGAAAAGGAATAATTCTTAATTGCTTGAGGAAAAGATTCGTATGCATTCGTGTTGTTGCTGCGGTTACCCCTCCTCTTCCTTGGGATGGAGGCGCGTCATAAAACGATTTTCCAGATTCATAACTAAAACCTAACTAAATTAGGTTAAAATGACTGCCCATTTCGAAACAGCAATAAATACAAATACAGACTGATGACCTCGACACCAACTAGGTGAACTCCCATTGGCGGCTACCCAAAATTCGTCTCTTACGACATGCTGGGCGAGCACCTTCGCTAGTCTAACCAGGTAAATCACGGGTGCATGCATTCGTTGTGATTCACGATTGACGAAGATCGACTTGTCTATCTTTTCCCAAAAAACAGACCTTTACACTACGGAAAAAAATGTGCATCTTTTGCAAAATTTTAGTGAACAAAACCCCCTTTTCAAAATCTCAGATACGGCGATATAAAGATTTCGCTGCGCTATGTTCTGGGAAATAAAGGCAGTTTCAACTATTGCTCGCTTTTGAAGTTACTTTAAACCCTAATTAGGCTGTCCATACCTGTAAAAATCTAAATATAGCCTAAATCCTAATATCCATCCACCATACTTTCTGCTAATTCCAGTTGCACATAACTTTTCCTACAACTGATCAGTCTATGTGGACTTTACTTTAAAAAGCGCTTATTGTTTGCTTCTATTGTGTTTATAATACTTATGCTGCCAATCGCCACTTAAAAAAATGATATGATAATAGGCTTCATAAAATTTGACAACCTTTCCCTGTTAAATACACAACTACCTTTAATATTTTCAAATACCAATATTTCAGCTTAACAATGCTCTTTTAAAGCTTAAACAAAAGCCGGACAATAGTTCTATGCTTTACAATGCGCTACTACTTCGATACTTTCCTCTCACCTTTTTGTTTTGCAGTTGATCATCACGTCAATGAAATATGAGGTTGTAGTTTTCTACGCTATTACAAATCTAAGGAAACAAAAGATTTAACCCATTGGCGGAAATGCTCAAGGTTAAGAAGGGCAGCAGCCCTCTCAAACAGTGCACTTATTAATTAAGAAATTAAAATAAGCAAAAAAATTTTTAGTTTATTTGCGGGAGACCTGCCCAAAATCTAGTTTTTCGGGTTTTTGTGAAACTAATTTATTCGAGTCTATTTTATGGCATTACAGCAATACATTTGATACGCGTAACACCAAATTAGTCATGGATCAACTAAGTGATGACATCACCGAGATCATATTTTATTCTATACAAAGATCAGAGGTATTTTTACTGGTGTTGCGATTTAGGTTTGAACTAAATAATGTTGATAATGGCATGGTACTCAAAATCAATAAATCAGAACTAACTATTAAGACATAGTAATGAAAATTCAATCGCATCTGCAACAAGACTTTATTTATTGTTTGGTTGCAATATTTTATTATTTGCCATTACAATGAATAAGCTCTCCGCAGATATAATTTTGACTAGTTTAATTCGAGTAACTTACATATGAGCGCCGTATGCGAAAGTTCAATAAGCGAAGTTGCGTTTGCAAATGTCGTTGAGATATGCTTTATAAATACAAGTTACTAGTTATATGGCTGATAACTGAGAAGCCGCGAAGCTAAAAGTTCGGAGGATCCTCTGATGCGTTTCGGAATTTGAAGACTATTTATATTTTGTGTGGGTCCTCTCTAAGAGGATATTGCTGGTAGTGGTTTTTACGTCACTGAAAATATGATCTTATAAGGCTAAAAATTATATAAACCCGTTTTTTGGCTTCGCAAAATTGAAGAGAAATTGATAATGCTGCTGCTGATCATGTTGTAAGAGTGTGGGATGCGTTAGAACCATTCCCGCCAGGTACCGGCTCCACGTTTCAAAACTAACTGTTTATTTCTGATTGACGTTTGTAAAACTTTGAATTTTAAAAGCTCTACTACGATTTAAGCGACAAAAATAATCTTCTGAGTTGAAGTTTGGAGGCCCGCCTTGCAATGGGTAGAGGTGGGTTCGATTTCTTTTTAAATATCAATGATATTACTGCCGGTTTCAAAATATGATGTAATTGTCAAGCGGTTATTTTGTTTTACTACCAAACAAGTAATGAGCTACAGTGATCCGCAGTGGCGCAGAAGGGCTCCACAACAGGATAGTTTAGCTGTGAAAAGAAAGTTATCCAGCTGATCTCGGTTATAAAGCCTGTGACTCTGTTCAGCTCGGGTCGGCTTTTTTTTCGTAAAACGATGTTGTAAAGCAATTGAAGTCATTCAATACCGGATGCTTTGATTCGTATTCCTTCCTTAAAAGTAGTGTTCAAAAGAATGCTCTTTTTTGCCTCCCTTGGTCATAGTTCTAAACTTTAAATGCTAATCCAGGTTTCACTAAGTTCACAGTTTTAAGGAGTAAAAAAAGGTTTGAGACAAACTTTGGCAGCATACAAAATGCAGCAGTATATCAGTAGCCAAAGATTTTGGACGGGATACTAATTACCAAGCTCATTTCAGTGCGATTGCATAGCTAAGCTATTAAGTAGAAGTTACAGCAAAAGTCTATGAAAAATGAGGATAAGTTTAATGTTCGCACTATGTTTAAGCATCACATGAGAAGACTGAAGAAGATCACAAAAAGCATAGTGTTTCACATGAAGAACTATTAAGTGAAGTGTACAAAACGGTCTGAGATAGGGGTGTACAAAATCAGCAAAAACGTCATGCCTGCATGTGGGCTATTAAAATGCCCTTAAAACAGTGATTTCAACTAGTGGCAGGCGTATGCATTAGTTGTACACGAAGGTCTTTTAGATGGTACGCGAGTATCGTTTGTTTTTTCTTTACAAAACACTATATTCATAGTTTTTGCTTTTACTTACCGGGCTCTGCTAACACATTCCTGCATTTTCGTGTATTGCTTAAATAAACTAATTGACTATAGTTATCGTTCCATTTCTTATACAATGCATCGAATGTGTGTTTGAAGTTAGGTCAATTGCTGCACAGTGTCATTTTTAAACTGATCAATGAATAAATACTCTGCGTATCGCGGGTAAAAGCCGCTTGCCATTAGGTGTAATCTGCGGGCGTATCGTAAATATTTTTTGTTTATCTATTTTAAGTTATTTTACGGGCAAAAATGCTCCGCGAATAAAATTGAATAGAACAACAAAGAATTTTTTACTATTTATGCGTAATGGAAACCGCCTTAATAGCAAGACAATCAAAGGTTTTATTACATCTGAAGGAATTTTATACAACTCAATAGTGCTTTGAAATTAAACCATTCTTTTTGATGAATGTGATTGCGTCAGGCATGCTACTTATTTGTGTAATTTTGAATAGGAAATATCATGCTAAGAAGACGGAGTTGCATTCTAGCATTTTTAGAACCCTGCAACCATGGGCCAAATAATTTTTTTGTATTTGGGTAAGAGTATAGAAGCATCAACTTAACTCAATCTTATTATCAAGTGCGAATTTGTGACTAACATCGGAAAATTTTTCTGCAGAATACGTATGGAAATCAACGGTTTTGCCTTTTTCTAACTTGAAGACCTTCTTTTGAGATCAAACTTTTTGAAAGTAAAAATTTCGCCTATTTGGTTCTCCAAACAAACTTGAAATCCTTTGTACATTTTATGCCTTTGTCATACCATTTGGGGTAGGTTTAAAGATAGGCTGGTCACCAAGTAGAAATCACAATCCCCAATATGGATGAACCAGAAAAGTCAACTAATTGCGTTTTGTGGAAGCATTGAGGCAAAAATTTGTTTGAAGATATTGTAAATTAATAATCTTCTGACTTCAAATTCATTTTTGATGTAACAGTATAGAAAAATTGATTTTTTCAAGGTGTTCCTCCGTAATCCAATTTGTTTCAACGAAAAAGGAAAATAATTCAAGAATATGAAATAACCAGACTAACGTCTTTATTTTAGCTACACAAACTTTCCGTAGCGACATTAAACGGTTGCAAGCGGAAATCTTCTGACCTTGGCTGAATTCAAAAATCTAGCAAATTTTAAACTAATAGATCAACGTTTAAGGGAAATGGAAATCCAAAAGGTACACGAACTTAAACTAAGTTGGTAAATTAAACATCGGAAATTATACTATCGTGAAGCTTTGATGAGAAGCAAATATAGTAACTAAAAATCCGAGTTCAAGCCACTACATAGACATTAACTTAAGGTTTCGTTTGATTTTTTACCATGCCCAGTCAAAAATAAGATGCAGGATATACAATATATGATTCGTCACAATCGAAAAGCGACTATTTTTATTTGTTTTGTGTTTCATTATGTGTTCTTGTAAATAAAATGATATTTGAAAATAACTTTGTGTAAGAGGTTGTTTTTGTTTACCATAAGAGTATGATTGCTAGAAGCACCACTGCGTTTATCATTTTTTAAAATTTCTATATACAGCAGTTATTTTGTGTTTATTTTATTTGCTGTAACTAAAAGTTTTGAAGCATGATAACGCAGTGGTTCTTTTTGTAATCATATGCTTATGATTCACAAAAATGATACTAGACTGAATGAGTTTTCTGGAATGAGGTAGTACGCAGTCTTCTTCTTCGTATAGGCAAGATCTCTCATTTTTTGGCGAAGCTTCTCAGATTATGATCTTCTCACTAGCCCTTTTTGCCTGTCTTCAGTTACGCTGGGCCTCCACGACGGGTAGACTGCTTAGCCCCGCGAACTGTCTGCCACATAAAGATAGAGGCATCCCGTTAAGTGTCTTTCCCAAGGACACAACAAACAAGCCTGCCGGCTTGTTCTCCATGCTGCCTTTTTTATGCTGAGCGCCAAACAGGAAAGCTGTGAACACCATTTTCAAAGTCTTTTGGTATGACTCGTTTTGGGAAATATACCCAAGTATACCGATTGCGAAACGGACTCTCCAACCACTACTCCATTGCCCCGGTTAGGTGTACGAAGCGATAAAACGGAACCTCACAAGCGGTATGTGATCATAAAAAAGTTTGGAAACCACAGCCTTAAAATAAACTAGGTTACCGTATTTATTTGCTGCTTCGCTAATCCTGTTTTACAACGCTTATTTATTCATTTGCTTTCTTTGTGAAATAAAGTACGACATAAAGCAATTGAAAAACTTGAATTAATTCGTGGAAAAAAAGTGTAAAATATAAGCACGTAAACGATATCGTGTTTTTATTCAATCAACATACGCGTGGGCACGGTAGCGTTTTGCGCACAAATCAGCGCTTCTGGTCAGCAGTTCTCGTACAAATCCGATAATTTTTTCATCAATTTTTGTGTAGCATCAGCTACATCCTGGGCATCAGCCTTACCCTCCTTGATTTGGTGCCATCTCCGCGTATTTGTCTAGCTAAATCCGAGGAAAAACGAGACTAACAATGAAAAATGTGCGATTGTCATTCACAGCTAAGAGTTATAAAGCGTTGATGCTCTTTTTAAGCTTTTGGTCTAAATCCAAAACCTATAATATCTAGTGAATCTTTGCAAAATAATGTAAGTTTGAAACTACGGTATAATAAGTATGAGCAATCGGTGACATTAATTGGGCAGTGCTGGTACGATCACAGATGCAAAGCAATGTCGAAGGCTTATTGCAGCTTCTATGCAACAATCAGAATGGTCGCTGCGAATAGCTGATACCAGACAAACATCACGTAATGCAAAATCTTTTGCACTTTCTTCCAAAGCCAAGCGTCTGACAAAAGGTTGTAAATGCTAACTTTATTAAGTCTTGGTATGAACTAAGTAATTTGAACAGCAAACTTGCCAACTACGAGGCGAATTATTAAAGCACTTACTCGATCGCGCCTGTTGGTAGAATTTTAACATGACTTCACTTTAGCATCGATTTTTTTACTGTCGCATAACTTGAATAGTTCTGCGAACAGGCATATAATTAAATAAAGAGAGTCTCGGAAGAATATTTGGGACAATCAAGAATCCGAGTTCAAGAAATACTGCAACAAAGTGCTGATAAATGACTTTAAAGTTAAATCTAAGTGTTTAAAATCATAAGAGCAGCAAATAAAGGATTTCAGTTTATTCTATCGTTTCCGTTTATTTATTGGCAAATTTTTGTTAATTGTTACCAAATTAAAATCACTTTATGTCAATTTTTGACAAATTCTGCCTATTTCAAGGAAACTGCAACCAGGCTTCTATTGCGGTTAATCCGGCCCTGAGAAAAACTGCAGACCTCTTCTTCTTCTTCTTTCGGCTTTTCCCTATTCGGGGTCGCCACAGTGCGAAAGTATTCTCCATTTGGCTCGACCGACTTCGTCTCTCTCCTTAGCTCCAACCTTTTCCATGTTTTCTCTCGCCCAATCCATCCACCTTCTCCTTGGCCTTCCTCTTTTTCTTCTACCTGGCACCACTATCTCCATCATCCTTTTTCCCACGTAACCTTCTTCTTTTCTTTTTACGTGTCCAAACCAGCGTAGCATTGCATCCCGAAGTTTGTCTCCCAGCTTTGGAATTTTAGCGGTCCCTCTCATGTATTCGTTTCTTATCTTGTCCTTTCTTCCCACTCTCAGTGCCCATCTCACTACCAAAATACTCTTTCCTTGTTCAAATATCTCACGAAAATTTTGACGCCTTGCGTTTGATTTTTTGTGATTTTATACCGGTGCCGAAAGCATTAGGGTATAAGCAGAAAAAGAATAAATTGTATTGGTTAAATACTGCAACAATTATGCTAGCGTTGTAACATGAGCCAGCGTGTTAAAACAGAATGCTCAATGAAAGCACAGAGCAAAAATTTGTTTTAGAGTAGAGATGTGCTTTAGAGCAAGGGTGTGAGCCTGTTTTTCCAAGCGACGCAGTTTCAGGCTGGTTGAAAGTTTTGCACGTCAGCTTGAATCTGTAGTCGAAACTCATTGAAAGTAAAAATCAGCTTTGAAGCACTACTTGGTTGCATTGCTGACCCAAAAAGGAAGCGGAGACCAGAGCTGATCTTTCTCGTTCGCAACTTCTCAATGCAACTACAATCTGCGTCTTTTGGACGGTTGAGAATCTAGTTTCATCCGCATTTCATGTTTGATTTGGCCGATGCTATTGGACTGCTTAACACTTTACGAAAAGATGCTGATGGCAACGTTGTTTCGATTAAATTTAGCTAGTATCTGAATGGATGCAATTTTTGGCATACGAAGATTTAAATAAGCATGCCTGGTCATAAATCCTTGGATCCAGTTTACACCAGCTTGTCCGTTTGCTTTCCAGCAAATTGGAATAACTGTGCAACATCATTTGTCTCAGTTAATTTGATCAGCAAGGTGTGCAGATCAATGTGGGTGATTCATGAAATATTTTCAGCCCATTTTTTTGTACATAGCCAAATTATTTTCAATATCACAAAAAAATGTTTTTCTTGTATAGAATAATCTTATCTACTGGCTTTTTTTAGATAAGTAACTTCATATTGTCTCAGAGAGCAATAAAACTAATGTCGAATTCTTTCTTTGCTTTTCTCAAACTGTTTCTATTTTTGATAAACATTGAACGGCTGAAGTTATAAGAATGTTGGCGTGAAAATCCTAGTTTATTTTACGTTTGTTCGATCCTGTTTGCACCATGAGTAACGACCCCTAACTACAAAGTAAATATTATTGTGCTCAAACCTGGAGCTACTTGACACATTCAAGAGAACACGCTTCACCGCAGTTTTTTGACTTAATTTCCAAATGGTAGATGAAGCAACTCTTTTAAACCTAAGTCAAGTTTAGCAAAAAAATACAGGTTGCTCAAAAAATAAGATGAGCTAGACTGATTGCTTGACTGCACTAACCTCCGCGTCACACAAATTCAAATTTCTTAAAAAAGTATTTATTTACATTACTTTTTGATCTGAAAATTTATAGAAATTTTATTGGATGTTTTTATCTACACCAATCTCATTGGCTTCTAATTGTTAATGGCCATGAAATTGCCTATGTCACAAAACTTGTAAGGATGTGGTCTACAGAACACCGAAAAAATGATTGGCACGAAACGATGTTGTGTCAACTCTCCCCACAATGCCTTATAATATATCTTAGCAAGATATAACTAAACAAATCGGGCCAAAAATTATAATATCATTGCAAACTACAAACACTCAATAAATTTAGTAGCAATGAATTTTGAAATCGATTTCAAGGCGAAGAAACACAAAATGTAATAAGGTCATAGAGTCCTGCGCAGCATGGCGTGAGGCAACAATCTTGATCTGTTGACACTTCCTGTTCTTCATTCCTGTTTTCATAATTTAGTGCGGGTCTGTTGGGTGATCTAATAGCAACTTCTGGCTGCATGTTCTGATCCAATTGAGATGCAAAGGTGCTCTTTGGCTGGTTAGTTATCAAGTTCCTATTTTGTTCGAAATGAAATTGACTGGAAAATACATCATTGTAATCATTTCTTTCGGATGTAATAGTGCCCGAGGATGGCCCAGCTTTTAATTGTTTATAGGGCAAATTTGATTCAGCGGGTCTCAAGGAAGGCCGGACGTATTTCTCAAAACTAGAACTCGGATAAGATTTAGTGCTAGGCACACGACTTGGACGAGATTCGTGCCTGGACTCTTGAAACGTAGTTGGAATGGGAAGGAAGTGATCAGTTTCAAGAGATGTTCCATATGTATTTGAAACAGTACGATGCGAGGCCTGCCTCAATGGCTTCGTTTTAGAAGACTGAGAGCTGATCGTGTTGTCTTTCATCGTAACTTTGCTGCTGTTTATTTCCCTGGGTGCAGCTGTAACAACTCGTTTGTTGAAAACGTTTGGATTTGAGTGATTGGCATGTCTAAATTTATCAGCAGCAGAACTCGATTTGCTATTGTGTCGGACAGCCGCTGCTTCTTCTTCGTGTGAACGGTCAGTGGAGATGGAATACACAGTGGGAAACCGGGATACATTGGATCTAGGATTTGGAAGTTCAATCTTTGTCAAACTTACGTGGCATTTTAAAGTCTGGTTCCACCATCCTGCACAAACATTAAAAATCCAATGAGCAACGCGTGCAATTGATCATTGCTTGCTTTACACTACTGAGATGACTATAGAGTACAAATGTGAGTTTGAATCCTGTTCCTTTTCTACGGCTATTTTTATTCTTGTTGTAAACCGTTGTACATTAAACTAAACAGCAAGTTCAAAGGTCAAGAGGCTAGAAGTTTATGACATTGGTTTTGATTTAGTGCATGACACTTTCGATTCCATGCTCTCGTCATAAACTTTAACTCAACTAATTTCGCTTAAAATACCAGGAGTAATGAAATCTGCATTTCAATAACTTCTGCAACTTAATCTGTTTGACGTATATTAACTGCATACAAATGTGGTTAATGATCAGCAATTGCTCACAGCGCCTGTTACCGTATTACTACGCTGACTTTATCCATGAAAAGAAATTGGGTAAACAATTTTACCTTTCTATTTGTGGTTCATTGGTTTATGGTCGATGCTATGAGTCAGCATTTGATTTGAATTGCTGCTCATGATGTAAAAAGAGTGCTGTTCATTCTGTTACTGCCAGTTTGTCGTATCGTCAGCTGGTTTGCATATCATTGGTTTAGTTTGGAACTTTGGATACGTTGTGATGAAGTTATAAACAGCCTCAACAAATAGTCCATTCCTTTTGTTTAAAAGCCGCGGATTTGGATCCGCATGTTTTGCCCAGTCGCCAAAAGTATCTCCAAAAGCCAAAAGCATTACGATTCTTTTCGGCATAGTCATATAGGCGGTCCCCGAACTAGGGCTTCGTAGGAGTGTGGACTTTTCTAGAAGTCTTTACTATTCAGTATTCCAAGGCAATGTTTTTGCTAATTGGACTTAATTAAAAGTTTGTGACTAAGTTTAAGCATCAAAATATTGTAATTGGCCTATTTGAAGTTTTAATTCAAGAAGATAAATCTAGGAAATGTAGGCTACCTGAAAGTAATGATAGATGTTGGTGAATAAATTGAGTACGGTAGCAATTCATTATCACTATTTTCTCAAAAAATGCTAATTGCAAACGCACGGGTGAAAGGTATTTTGGAAAATATGAACAAGGTGCTTTCAGTAAAGCAATTTTTGCAACGATAGCAGGTTCATCTACAACGCAAAAAGTAATTAAGCATTTTAGCGTGTTTTCAGCAAGTTATTTCCTTTTCTTTCTTTAAACACTTTTAGACAAATAGAAAATTATTGCTAGCAAACAATTAGCACTATCTCTACCTTAAACGCTTTGAATAAACCTTATAATTATAGGTGACGTTACAATGTTGGTAATGCTTCAGTAAAAACAGCATTAACTTAATTCTATAATCATTAACTTCTGTCATTTTAAAAGCAAATAGAAGTAGCAAAACCTACTGCTGATATGCTGCTTGTTCATAAACAACGATATGTTACAGACTAACAAGCCAGTTTAAATCTCTTTGTAGTAATGTAATGGCAAGTATGCGAGAATTATGACATCTGTTCGGTAGGTGGACTTCACGTTTAAATACCTTTGTAGTACAGTCACGTCATGCGCCGTAGTACTCTCAACCCCTACGGGTAGATGTACTTAGTATACGTTTTTGTTTGTCTTTTATCCAATTTTGTAGATTCTTGGTCCGGTGCTGTACGTTTTTCGTTTTCAAGCATTGCTGTACGGAAATTTTTCTCCGCTTGAGTATTAACATAGTGTTACACAGTATACCCAATTGTGCAAGCATTCGGTTTTGTCCGGAAAAAACGTTTTTATACGTTTTGCCCGCAAAAACGTATACACTTTTGATAAGACTTGTCGAACAAAAGTGGATGTTCGGACATAAACTTATACTATGAAGCATCATATCAATATCTAAGCGGATGACAATTTCCGCGCAAAAATGCTTGAAAGGAAAAACGTACAACACCGTATACTGTGCACAGTCGTTTTTCTCACGTGTAGCAAAAAGGAATAAAATGCCGAGTTTTAGCGTAACATTTTGCAGGATTTAATAAATGATCCTTTTTTTAGCACAAAATACTGGCCGGTGGGTTATTTACTTAAGCCATAAGTTTAGTTCTTGCAATAACCTAGCTGTACATGCTGGACTCTGGAATACGGGTCACTTGGTCCACCCGTGGCTGAGTTTATGCAGGGAGCAAGGAACTTAGGAGCAACCAGATACTTTAAGTTTTATAACCAGTCCAAAAATTACGAAAACGTATCCAGTAGTACGCCAATTACTAAATAGCTTACCGGTAATAACTGTAAATACATCAATCACTACAACGTCCTTCTAAAACTTACAATATATGACCATATGCACTTGGTCAAATGACCACTAAAAATTAGTGAAATTATTCGCTGCTTGGAATATGTCACAGGGAGGTCGATATTATGGGCATAGTTTATGAAATCCACGGTTTGAGAAAAATCATTAAAAATAATTAGTCAGCAGCTTTGCACCAATGTATGAAATCATAGTCACCAAACATACAATTGTATTTACGATAGGAAATTTTTTGTTGAAAATCAATTATTATGCCGAACGGGTAATCGGATGCAATTCACTTAAGGGCAAAGTACAGCGTTTTTGCTTTAGTCGAGGACCACAGCACATTGGTGCACCAAGCAGCTTTGTGTCATAAATATCATTACGAGGAGATTGCAACAAGTCGTGAAAAAAGCCTACAACCAAATAACTTCTTTCTGTAACCGTAAAACAAAAATCATTACGACGCCAACCCACAATTTTGACTCAACACTTCTATAGGTCTACTTATTAAAAAAAAGGAAATAACAGAGAGTTTATGAATAAGACCAACCTGTTTATAAAGTACCGGTAGGACGCCAGGGATTAGGGACATAGGATCGATGCCTTCATTTATGTCAACTTATCGTTACTGCTCTCAGGGATGTTGTTTGGGTGAAACCGGATGAACCAATATTTCTAACTCGACGTAACCGACTGATAGTCTTGCTGGGCAACGTAGACTGGCTTATTATAAAGAAAAAACAGTGTTTTTTCATTTTACTTTGAAAATACAATGGCCTTGACTTTCAAATAATATTTTTAACATTTGGATGCAAATGTACGTTCAAAACTTTTTGGCCTGGCTCTCTCAAAAAACCCAAAGCTTTTTTAGACGTACAGATCGGCTAAATTTGGGTGGCATTTACTTCGTAGATCTTTCCGTTTGAATTGTGGCACAAGCCGAAATTTCTAAGACTTCGCCTATCGCTAATTTCACTCTCCTGACTTAGACTACGACTACACTTTAGACCTGCTCCTAAAGACGAGAAATATACTATGCAAACAATGATTTATACTTGGAAATCGCTTTGTTTTTCCTTCTTCACAGAAACAATGGCGGAAAGTTTCAACTTTTTGCCATCGTTGATTGTTATCAGGTCGACTTCGTACTCTGACATGACAGCCTTCGTTTTCAGTGGTTATTTCGCGGTCAAATTGTTGAACTCTTCGAACTACTATTGACTGAAGCAGTCCAAGTAGATTTAGGACTCGAAAGACATATAATCTTCTGTTGTCGACGCTGCAAGTAAAAGATCAATTTAATTTGCTATTTATTGTAGATCAGGGGTGTTAAACATACGGCCAGCAAGACGATTTCATGAGGCCTTTGGGCCAAAATATGGCCCGTGTAAGGACTTTGTGCAACAGTGCGAATGCCTGGTCACTGAATTTGGTTTGCAAAAAATTAAGGTCATTTAAATTTAGACTACGTAAATAAAGCCATAAAGTGAAGGACGATAACTGCAAGAAGTCGCAGCTGGTATTACACGTAATGACCTTTTTTTTGGAGATCAGCATCACTTCGGGATACGCCGCATAACTTTCAGAGATCGTTGTCTGGAAAAATAGTAATCTCCAAATAATGTCCTGGCTGGTGTGCTGCAAAATTTCATCAACCGGTTTCCTGTTCCGGCAGACAAACAGTTTGGGGTCCACTGATATATAGTCTTGCCGGCTTAATTTTTTTTCAACAATCTGGCCCCCATGAAATCCACGTATGTGAATGTGGCCGGCACCACTGAATGAGTTTGACACCCCTGCTGTAGATCCTTGATTGTGTTGGGGTCGTTAGACAACTTGAGTTTTAGAATTTTCAAACTACTGTTCAGACCCGTTTCAAAGTGGCTAGTACTTTTGAAAGAACGTATTTTTACTACAGGGTGAGTCAGAAGTAACCGGGCGGTCATGATCTTCGTGAACTAAGTGTACTGAAATGCGCTTACATCGATCAGTCGGTTGATTTCTTGGTGCAAACTCACCAACAATGAAGAAGGTCATGTGAACACATCTTACGATTGTCAATTCAAGTGATCTAAATGCCAAAAGCTCAACGACAACTTTCCAAACAGATTGATTGGGCGCCGCGGTTCCATCGAGCATTTTCTTCGCTCTCCAGACCTTACTCCTCCTGACTTCTATCTTTGGGATGAATTCAGTGTATGCCAAAAATCCAAGAACGAAAGATCAACTCGTGGCAATGATACTGAATTATTGCACATTAATTAGTGAAGACTTATGCCGAAGTGTTTGCTATATTATCGTTCGAAGGTTTGCAAAATGCATTGAAGAAGACGGCCGACATTTTGAGCATTTACTCCGTTAGATTATGTACATGTAATAATAATCATGCAAAAATAAATTGGATTTTTATAACTTGTGTAGTTTTGACTGCCCGGTCACTTATGACTCATCCTGTACGACAACTGTAACCAACAAAGAAAAATTAAAGTTATTACGATTTGCTGGCGTTGAACTTCCAACTTGCAATTTAAATATTAAACTTAAAGAGCCGGTTACAGCCGTATTTATCAGTTTGAGATATCTTTAGGCCAGGCCAAACAGTCAACATCTTCATTTTTAGATTAGACTTTGTTTATTTTTTTTATTTGATTTGCTGGCAAAGCAAAGCATCTGGGAAATATTGGGCGCGATGGGGAGTAAATTTAATAAATTGATTTGTAGTAATAACTGAAAATAGGTGAAGAATCATTGGTTTAGAGTTCATTTGTTGCGGAAAGAAATCAACCATTTTAGTGCACGCTACATTTAAACAACAAAAGGTCTAATGTGGAGTTACCGTACTAGTCTAATCATGCAGCTCGCTCTCTAAAGTATTTGGGGCTATCGCACTCACTCCTAAACATAAATAATATTTACAAACTCTATTCAAATTTAATTTCATTATCTTTTACCTGAACATTTCTCCGTTTCGAGGTAGAACCCTTATTGGTGGGAATACATCCACATTCAATTCACCTTTCGCAATTTTCTCGCATGTGTGATTAACTTGATCTTCATTTTGAAAGCACATAGCAATCGTATCTTGAGTGAATTTCACGTCCATAGGAGAGATAGAAAACTGCTTGCGACCGTTGTAATCATTCATTGTGCGTCAATATTAACAAATATTCTCTGTTTTTTACTTCATTCCATCTAAAAATGGATACAGGAACATTTGAAACAAAGTACAGGGTGTCTCAAAAAAATGTACTCACACTTTGAAAGAAGAGAAAATCTTTATAAGCATAAAGTAAAATGGAGCAACACCGAAGACAGAAGACAAATGTAATTGAAAAATCATGTTCGCAAATGTTCAAATTGATGACCATTATTGTCCAGACAACGCTGATGACGCGTACCAAGAGATTCGCAAACGTCACAAAACAGGCTATTAGGAATATCGCGACATTGTCTTTCAATTTCCAATTTCAATGCATCAGTTGTTTTTGGGGATCATAGGTCCATATTTTTAGCGGAACTGTCACTGGGGAGAGTTGCCTCAACTTGCTTCAGAATTTGGCGGCCCACAAATTTCAGAGATGCTTGGTGATGACGGCGAGATTTACTTTCAGCAAGATGTACCATTGCGATGTGCGAGCTCATCTCGATGCAGCTTTGTCAGACACATGGATTGGACCAAGGGGTACCATTGAATACCCTGCGCGTCACCCAGACCTCACACCCATGGATTTCTTTTTGTGGAAATATCTCAAACACAAAGTTTATCGCACCAAACCAAGAGCAATTGAAGCATTGAAATTGGAAATTGAAAGACAATGTCTTCTGTATTCCGTGTTATTCCATTTCACTCTATGCTCATAAATAAAGGTTTTCTCGTCTTTCAAAGCGTGAGTACATTTTTTTGAGAAACCCTGTAGTTTAAAAAGCCTGTTGTAACGAAACGGCGTGCTTGTTAGCTATGTAGGTCTATAATCAGTAGTTCGCTGCATTTGATTATTGCAAAATGCCAGCAATAGACTATAGAGCAGCGCTTCCCATTATAGCTTGCTGCCCACTTTTTATAGTTTGCTTCCTACTTTCACTGGCCTGGAATTGCTGACGAACCCTAATGTTCCTTTTCCAACATGAAGTCCTATTGTTTGGAGATTAACTTTGACAAAACGATTGTTGCTCAGATCGGTCATCAATTGTGGGATTAACTTTATGAAAGACTTGATTTTGAAATGCTTTGCACCCCACCTAATAAAACTTTACGAACAGCTAGTTGGTGGCGGTTCAACTGTTGAAAATCCTTGCTTAAGAGCAAAGGTGTGCTGTCGACAATTTTTTTTGCCAACACCGGTGTCGTTTTTCAAAAATTGCCGACATCCACACCTTTTTCTTTTAATTATTCAAACTATCGTGCTGATGCCGACACCCTCTTAAAATTCCAAAACCGACATCACAGCCTGGCTTAAAAGTACTTTCCAATTACATCATGAACAAATGCGAAAAGCAGCGAATAGCTGCTCAACAAAAATGCATCAATAAGTTAAGATATGCATGCATTATTTGGCGTTTTAAACTATAACGGTTATCAAATTCAAAGCAATTTTTAATTATAAATCAGTAGTTCTCAAATTGCACGTTGCAACGCCTTGGGACGTCGTTTCCATTTTCCAATGGCGTCACATGTATCCCTGGAACTATTCATTTGTCTGCCTTAAAAGCAAAAAGGCCCAAAATTTGATATCATAAAGTTAATCATCTCAAAAATATAGCCTTCATCTCTCATCTGTATATATAAAACTCAAAGTTTGTCTGTCTGTATGTCCGCTATAGAAATAAAACTGGAGACATTTAGATACAAACAAACATATGAATCTTATAAAACTTTTTCCAGGGAAGCCAAGTACGGTATTTTGATTTCGATCAGAATCGTCTATGGGGGGCTACGAGCCTATATTTATTCAACCTATATTAAAATACTAGAGTTGTCTAAAGTTTTTGTTAGGTACCACAAACAGAAAAAAATTTGTGACAAATAAAATCCAAATTTGATGGTTTTGAGCAAGACTGTACTTTTAGGAATCACTAGCAGATTTACCCGTCGTTGATCGGGTAAGAACAGAGGCAAAGCAGAAGACAAGTTGATGCCCATAGGCATGCTATATCCAGGCAGCGGGAATCTCAAGAACAACAACAAACCAGGAGACAGATTGATGCTGAGAGACATACTATATCTCGACAGCAGGAATCACAAGAAAACCGTCAAATAAGACTATTGAGAAGTAGGAGCAGGCAACGTGAATTGAGGTTTCAACCATTTACTACAAGGCAATGGAAACAAAGTGCATTTCATTATGATCCAAAACATGATTATGCAGCTGAAGAAGTAATCACTATTGGTTCTATGTCTAAGGTGTGCTATTATTGCAGAGCTAAAAATGGGATAATGAACCCCCTGGTGTGTGCTGTTGTAACGGTAAAGTTCAATTAGCAACGTTTCAAGAACCACCAAACTTTTCCAAGAATTGTAAAAGTAGATAAAATCATTAACTTTTCGCTATTGCTCACTCATGAGCCCGATAGGTGAAGCCGGCGCAGCCGGTTGAAACGAAATACTAAACCCCGACATTACTGTTATAGGGCCCCTGCCGGGCGACGCCGGCAAAGCCGACTAGTTTAAATATAAATATATCGATTTCAAGAACCTATTATTAAAATGTTGCTAAAAAAGTGGTAGATCATTGAAAAAATGCCTTCTATTGAGTTCAAAAACATCAATTTTAACCAGAAATTGTTAAAAATTTTGCTTTGAAAAAAGGAAGCGCTACTAAAATAGACATGAAAAATGTTTGAAAAAAGTTGATCTCCGAAAAAAAGTCTTTGACTGAATAAATAGATCGATATCTTACAGAGCGATGAGCAAACTTTTCAATGTGTTTTGTTCTTGGAGCGACGCAAGAGAGCAAACTTTTACAAATGGGTCGGATCAAAATAGTTTAAGAACCCCTTGTTATCAATGACTACATTGTGCCAAGCGAAATATTCCGTTCTTGTCCAGTTTAGATCAATACCAACCGAGGCCTCGGCACATTATCATTGAAGTAGCCTTTTGGATGCAAATCATGGCATTTTTTCCAATCTGTTTAGAATTTTTCTAACAAAAAAGAGAATTTCAGCAACAAACTACAAGTGCCGTTTTCTTTTTCTTGACCTCTATGATGCATGTGCATTGTGCAATGTTTCGTCGCTTTTTCGCTTTATGGCGAAGTCCAAAAAGTCCGGCGTAACCCAATTTTCCTCCCTTCTAACTCCGCTATTGATTAAACACTCAAGCTATCTCCACAGTCTAAAATTACCTCAATCAAACTTAACAACTGCGTAAAAAGATAGAATCTTAACAATTACCAATCACACGCGATAATAAACTTCACTTTTCAAAACAAAGAAACCTATATTTGCTGACACCAACTGCACTATAGCAATCGGCTCAAACCCTGTAATTGATTAACTAGACTAGAAACAATATTTATTGTCTATTGATTGTTAATATGAATATTAACCGCTCGAAAGTGTACTCTCAACTATTTGTAGGAAAGCCAGTGACATTTTGGCGGGGTTATGAAGTACAAATGGTATAAATACTGAAAACGATAACGTCCAACACACAATCAAATTTATTTTTTGTCTGGTTGGTCAGATATGCTTGGTAAGAGATGCAGCCACACCCAAAGTTCCAACACGTCCCCCAAAAAGTAGGATTATTTGGACATAAATAAAACTTTGTGATGTTTTGTACGAACCGCTTTTTGTTGACTCACAAAATATAAATCTGATGAAATCGCGACTGATAATCGTTTTCGCTTGTGACCTCCCTAACTAAAGTCATTAACGTACAAATGAAACTATGGGTTTTCAGAATTTAGTGTTAGATTTTACCAATTAACAATAAGCAGTTTGTGTGTAGTGGCAAACCATACTTTCATGCATATACTGACGACTCTAGTTTGGGAGTCATAAGCAAAAACGACCATCAGCCCCAAATCCAATTATCCATCCCAGGGCTGTAGCATAGAATATGAAGATTAAAGTTTTGATCAAATAGATCAGTTTCAGGCACATTCTTCAAAACCTCGCTTGAGACTTTAGGTTCTGAGATATCATTTAGAGCCATTTTTTATTTGACGAACTCAAGTTTGACTTCCTCGAATTGTTCAAGGACTGCAACAGAATGTTCGCGTGAAGAACACTTTGCAAGGGCATCACATCACGTAATCATTTAAAGTGCAGTGAAATTCGATGCCTTGTTAATAAAAGTTTACAATTATATGGTCGGGAGACTCGGAATGCAAGGTCACTGCCAATTTCCCCAAATTTTGCAATGCGATTACCCTGTGTACAGTATGCCCAATCGAAGGCGTTCCATTACTAGATGATTGAATAGATTACTTTTGAAGCCCACAGATCCAGATGTCAAGAACATACTGTACGTTATTATGGTAAATATAAATAAATTAATCAAATAAAACAATAAAAAAATTTCACTCGCTTTTCCTGAAAGAATCATTGCAGTCTTTGTCAAAGAATCGTGGCAACGAAGATCCGATGTCATTGGCTTCACGCCATTGCAGTTGAGACCTTTGTAAACTTTTCACGGGCAGTAAAATCGCAAAAGTAAAATTCAGTTTCGAGCAAGACCAGTGCAAAGGAAGAGCTAAGATAAGATGCCTGCCAGTATCTAAATGCACATAACTGAGCCCTTGAACCAGTTTCGAAGTGAAAATGATTGACAAACGGCATCTTGTCAGTGCTCCAACTGAACATAAAGTTAAGATGTTCTTCGAATCACAAATTTCAGCTGACAAATTGACTTATGCCAAAAGCTTCTGTAATCGCACAGACTTCTTCACCAACCACCAGTTTAAAAGAGTCCGACACGGAATGCTCTTCTTCTTGCGTATGAGCTTATGCGGCTCGATGTGCAATATTTTGTGATACTGGACCTCCGCGACGGGTAGACTGCGTGGCGTCACCACCTGTGTATCACAGAAAGGTAGGGGCGTCCCGTTAAGTGCTTGCCCAAGGACAAAACAGCCGAACTTGCCGGCTTGTTCTCCACACTGTCCCTGTTTTGCTGAGCGCCAAGCAGGGAAGCTGTGAATACTATTTTTTTAAAGTCTATTGAACCCCTGGTATACCGACTGCGCAGCGGACGCTCTAACCACTACACCATCGCGCCGGTACGGAATGCTTTCAAAAAGAAGGATAGGTCTCAATCAGCTTTTAAATTTCTTTTTGGCATTTTTCTATGTTAAGGACTTATCTCTCGACTGAGATCAATTCTTCTATTATTGTTGTCACTGACGGACGGCTAGGACCTTCCCCGCATTGGTCTTTATTCAACCGAATAAAACCAAGCAGTTAAAACCGAAGAAAAATATATTATCAGCAAAATATTTAAATACTCAAATGAGCTTGCAAAGAAAAAAAGATTGAGCTTATTTTGCACTTAAAATTTCACAGCAAAATACACCGAAAAAAGGCTGTCAATGCAACTTCTTTCCTTCGCAAATAACAACTTAAACCTTCAAGCAGCGTGTTGTTCATGAGTTGGACACGCCATGTGGTGCGAGACAGGGCAGATGAATTACTAATACTATAGTGCAGTGGTGTAATTCAAACTTCCAACAAGGCTCTCTATTGCCGGACAAGATTATGACTACTGAAAACTCGGAGAAAATACTTGTTTAAAGTGCGAAGATGCCATAATAGATGACAAGCACGCAAAATTTGGAAAAATAACCGAGCGTACGAAATAAATGTCCGAAATAATCGGTCGTGCAACTCACCCGACAAAAATTAGGGCGTGAGCGGCATGTTAGTGTCATAAAAACTTCACGCCGCAACAAAATGCGTTTACCACAAAATCAGTACCGAGACTGTTAAATGTAATGATAGAAAGTTTTTACCCCTCTCTAATATAGAGCGATGAACTTTGCGGCAAACTTGTCATCAAGGTATAACTGATGTTGACCAAACCATTTTGTCTTATGAAGCCTTATCAGAAAATCTTTGTCACAAGACAAAATTTCCCTCCCGATCAGATAACTTAATTGGTGGTACACACGAGATTCTGAAAAGGTGAGCCTTATATTCTGAAAAGCATTTTCTGTTTTTGAGTGGAATAAGATGTCACATAAGTTGAGACATATTGTCACACAATTTTGTTACCAATATGCATAATGAAAAGCAAGCTTTACGAAACAGAATGAAAAAAAAATTAAACAAATCGCAAACATACCATACAGTTTTTAATAGTTTATGGTCGGAATTACATAGGATTTCTTAATTTTTGTTTAATAGTGTACAGATGAAAGTGCTCACGATTAATACTGAAAAAGCTAGCAATTTTTCTTGCCGTTCCGCTCACGGGTGAAAACAAGATCAACATAAATCTGCAGCAAAATATGCAAAAATATTTTCAAAATCAGGGAACCAACGCTTGTAGCTATTGGGTAAATATTCAAATCGATTGGTAAAAGATGCTGAAAGTTCTTTTTTTGTTTGCCGTCACTAAGTCGAAATAAACGCATGTGCAACAATGGCTGGAATAACTTAAACTGACAACAACCGACCAGAATTTGCGTACATCTAGGTGTCCGCTCTTTGATCACTAAGGATTTTCAAAGGTTTATTCACCAGTGTTCCCTCTATGGTGAGCGCTTGTGCGCTCGCACACAAGTAAAATAATGCCGCACATGAAATTTATATATTTTTTCAATACAAATTTAGATTTTTTTGAAGAGCACACACTTTAAAAATTTTCCGGCACATGGCGAAAAAAATTAAACTGAACATTGCCATTTACTGAAATTTCCAGATGTTGCCGCCAGGAGGAACAGTAAGGTGGAAAGCTGAGCAACATGATATGATTTTGTTAGCTAAATGCATGATAGGGACACATCTATTTCAAAAAAGCAGTTGTTGCACCAGAAGGAAAAATAAAATTTTTCACACGGATCAACATCGCACGCAAAATCCTCCAACTATATTAAAAGGATGTTAATACTATGCAACTTCGATTGAGACTCGCGGCCAGTTTCCGACTTCCTAGAGGCGCATTAAGGCTTGCTGTACTCAATATACAGTTTTGTATGAATTTTGACCGGTTTTGTTTGCTTATTGCTCTCAAGCATTTTGGTACGAAAATTGTCATCCGCATACATATTCATATGATGCCTTACAGCATAAATTGTTGTCAAACATCCGATCTCTTGCGCGAATTACGTTTTGTACTTTTCGGACAAAAACCGCATGTTTACACACCAAAGTATACCATGTAACACCATGTAAATATTCAAGCACATAAAAATTTTTGTACAAATATGCTTGAAAACAAAAAACGTACAAAACCAGGTAAAAACGAAAAAAAGCATACTGTGTTAAGCCATTTTATGCAACCAACTTTGTTGTGTTTTTATCCTTGGAAACACAAAAACAACAGTGGATGAGAAATTTCAAGGGCATTTATTCTAAAACAGTACGTAACAAACTGACAGCCTTCTTATGCTAGAGCTGATCTTTCTCGTTCGCAAATTTTTAATGCAACTACCGTCTGCGTCTTTTGGACAGTTATGAATCCAGTTTCATTCCTATTCCATGTTCCATTTGGCCGATGCTTTTGGTCTGCCTGACCTTTCATGTAAACACAAAGACGCCAACGTTGTTTAAATCAGGATTAGCTAGTCTATGAATGGATGGGGCTTTTGGCATGCAATGAATTAAATACGCATGCCGGGTGATAAGTCCCTGGATCCAATCTACACCAGCTTGTCCGTTTGCTTTCCAGCAAATTGGAATAACTGTGCAATATTATTTGTCTCAGCCAATTTGATCAGCAAGGTGTGCAGATCAACGTTGGTAATTCATGAAATATTTTCAGCACATTTTTGGCGTACATAGCCAAATTATTTTCAACGTCACGGGAAAATTTTTTCTTGTGTAGAATAACCAAATTACTGGCTCCTTCTTGATAAGTAGCTTCGGATTGTCTCTGAGAGCAATAAAACTAATGTCGAATTCTTTCTTTGCTTTTCTCAAACTGTTTCTACTTTTAACAAATATTAAATGGCTGAAGTTATAAGAGAGTTGGCGTGAAAATTATTGTTTGCAAGGTGTGTCACGAAAGTTCCGAGACTGGGTATGCGCTATGACCCAGCTATCGAAAATCCGATTACATCATCGTATTACGCAATATGTTTGCAGTATATAGCCGTTATCGCAGTCCCGATAGCTTCTTTATTCTCTTTGTGACGCTAGTTTGAAAACAGTATCTTCAGCGGCTCTGTCACAGCCATGAGTTTGGATCAAAGAACCAATTTGAAGTTTTTGGTAAAACTGAAGAAAACGCCGACGGAATCACTCAAAATGCTTCAGGAGGCCTACAGAGATCAAGCCATATCTCGTGCACGTGTTTTCGAGTGGCATTGGAGATTCAGGGAGGATGAGGAGGACGTGGAGGACAAACCAAGATCTGGAAGACCTTCCTCTTTGTCACGAATAAGGAAATTTGCCTTGTGAGAATAGTTTTCGCATATGCGTATAGTGTTGTATTATTTTGTTCGCTTGGTTACTGATTGAAAAAAGACCTTTTTTCCTCGCAATTGGATTTGCTGCAAGTACGCCTTTATTGCGTCACAATTGTTATTACGACATAGTAAAATTCCAGATTGATCTAGTGATTCTAGCTTCTTCGAAGAATTTCGATAACCGATTACATAACAAGTAATGCTTTTTTTCTTTTTTCACGTGATTTTGTTTTAGCGTTTTCTGGATTGTTTTTTCGATTTATATATAAGGCGACGGGATTTTTTGTAGTTAGAGTAGTAGTAGTAGTAGTATAGAGAAGCGCTGTAACGGAGAGAGAGAGAGAGAGATTGATTGACAGAGTAAAGAAGGGACATTGTTTTTTGTGATAATTTGTTGTGAATTCTGTGGACGTGGCGAGTATTAAGCAGTTATTGGTGAAATTAATTTTGACGGTTTCCAGATTGTGTGGTAAAGTGATTAGTTCTGAGATTGTTGAGCGAAGAAACTTGAAGTCGTGAAGTATTATTTCTGCGAAAACATTATTCTGTTCTCAACATGATTTAAAGTGTTTTTAGTGGAAGCCAATTTTTTCCAAGTTTTATTAAGTTGCAGTCAGACCTAATTATCCGAGCGATTATTATACGTCGCCTCAATTTTAAAAGAAATTTAAGATTGAGATAGAACCGAAAGTTCTATTATTAATATTATTATATCAAAACGCGAACCTCTTCAAAAACTGATGAAAACGTGGAAGACAGGCAGTGCGAGGGGACCGACGCCTGACAGCCCGAATGATCGCTGAGCAAGTAGGAATTGATCGGCAAACTGATTGCAAATAATCACCAAAGAGATCAGAATGCGAAAATTTTGCGCGAAAATGGTGCCCAAACTGCTTTCGGACGACACGAAAGCGCGAAGGATGCAGGTCTGCGAGGACACGCTCCAAACCATCGAGAATGGCCCCGAACTTCTCGCCAAAGTCATTACAGGAGACGAAACTTGGGTGTTCAAATATGAGCCGTAGACAAAGCGACAGAGCAAGCAATGGCTCAGGCCCGGCTCGCCCAGAAAAAAGCGCGTCAGTCAAGGCCTCAAATCAAAGTGATGCTGATCGCATTTTTTGAAGCGCGGAATTGTTCATGTCAAATTCATCCCTCAGCGACAAACCATTTATCAACATGTCTACCAGCGATTAACTCCTACTTGCTCAGCGATCATTCTGACCGTCAGGCGTCAGTCCCTTCGCACTGCCTGTCTTCCACGTTTTCATCAGTTTTTGAAGAAGAAGGTCTTCCAGATCTTGGTTTGTCCTCCACGTCCTCCTCATCCTCCCTGAATCTCCAATGCCACTCGAAAACACGTGCACGAGATATGGCTTGATCTCTGTAGGCCTCCTGAAGCATTTTGAGTGATTCCGTCGGCGTTTTCTTCAGTTTTACCAAAAACTTCAAATTGGTTCTTTGATCCAAACTCATGGCTGTGACAGAGCCGCTGAAGATACTGTTTTCAAACTAGCGTCACAAAGAGAATAAAGAAGCTATCGGGACTGCGATAACGGCTATATACTGCAAACATATTGCGTAATACGATGATGTAATCGGATTTTCGATAACTGGGTCATAGCGCATACCCAGTCTCGGAACTTTGGTGACTCGTATTTTACGTTTGTTTGATCCTGCTTGCACCATCTTTACTTTTTCACGAGTAATGACCCCTCTAACCGCAAAATAAATATTAAGGTCCTCAAACCTGAGGCGACTAGACACATTTGTGACAACACGCCCCACCCAGCCTTCTGACTTAATTTCTAGATGGTAGATGAAGATCGTCTGACTGCACTAACCTCCGCGACACACAAATTCAAACTTCTCAAAAAAAGTATATATTTACATTTCTTTTCGTTCTGAAACTTTATAGTAATTTTATTGGATGTTTTTATTTACACCAATCTCATTGGCCTCTAAATGTTAATGGCCATAAAATTGTCATAAAGCGTGTAACGATGCGGTCTACAGAACACAGAAAAAATGACTGTCACAACACGACCTTTATGTCAGCTATCCCCATTATGCCCTATGATATGCTTTAGCAAGATATAACTAACCAAATGGGGCCAAACATCACAATATCATTGTTAAGTACAAATACTCAATAAATTTATAGTAACAATGCATTTTGGAATCAATTTCAAAGCGAAAAAACACAAAACGTATTCATACAGAGGGAGAAGTACAATTATCAGCGAAAATTCCATTTTACAGATGTCAAACATGACTCGATTGTTGTGCCATCATTAGGTAAGAGCATGGAGGCGAAACCGCCTAAGTGCTTCTTCGATAAAACCCTAATCAATGATCGGAAAAAACGTGCTTTATTTATTAATTACTTGTCTCTTTGAAAAAGACCCCAAGCATTTTTTCCAAACTTTAAGTCAAAGCTTTCCTAGATTGCATCTTATGACACAGACTCTATGACGTCACTGCATGTTTGATATTCTTCTTCTCCGACTCCTTTATCATCGATCTGAATCACAAATATTTACACACCAAGTCATAAGGTCATAGAGCCCTGCGCAGCATGGCGTGAGGCAACAATCTTGATCTGTTGACACTTGCTGGCCTTCATTCCTGTTTTCATGATTTAGAGCGAGTGTGTTGGGTGATCTAATAGCAACTTCTGGTTGCATGTTCTGATCCAATTGAGATGCAAAGGTGCTCTTTGGCTGGTTAATCACCAAGTTCCTATTTTGTTGGAAATGAAATTGACTGAAAAATACATCATCGTAATTATTTCTGTTAGATGTAATAGTGCCCGAGGATGGCCCAGCTTTTAATTGTTTATAAGGCAAATTTGATTGAGCGGGTCTCAAGGAAGGTCGGACGTATTTCTCAAAACTAGAACTCGGATAAGATTTAGTGCTAGGCATACAGCTTGGACGAGATTCGTGCCTGGACTCTTGAAACGCAGTTGGAATAGGAAGGAAGTGATCAGTTTCAAAAAATGTTCCATATGTATTTGAAACAGAACAATGCGAGGCCTGCCTCAATGGCTTCGTTTTAGAAGACTGATAGCTGGTCGTGTTGTCTTTCATTATAACTCTGCTGCTGTTTATTTCCCAGGGTGCAGCTGTAACAACTCGTTTGTTGAAAACGTTTGGATTTGAGTGAATGGCATGTCTAAATTTATCAGCAGCAAAACTCGATTTGCTATTGTGTCGAACAGCCGTTGCTTCTTCTTCGTGTGAACGGTCAGTAAAGATGGAATATACAGTAGGAAACCGGGATACATTGGATCTAGGATTTGGAAGTTCGATCTTTGTCAGACTTACGTGGCATTTTAAAGTTTGGTTCCACCATCCTGCACAAACATTAAAAATCTAATGAGCAATGCGTGCAATTGATCATTGCTTGCTTTACACTACTGAGATGACTATAAAGTACGAATGTGAGTTTGAATCCTGTTTCTTACCTTCGGCTATTTTTATTCTTGTTGTGAACTTTTGTATATTAAACGAAGTAGCAGGTTCAAAGGCCAGGAGGCTAGAAGTTTATGACATTGGTTTCATTATAGTGCATGACACTTTCAATTTCATGCTTACGTCATAAACTTTAACTCTACTAATTTCGCTTAAAATACCAGGAATAACGAAATCAAATATACACTCAGGCGTTTCAATAACTTCAAATTTGAAGAATAAATTGTCGAAAGAACGAATTGATCTGATTGAAATATTTTATTTCTGTTATAAACTTTTGTACAATAAACTAAGTAGCATGTTCAAGGGTCAAGAGGGTAAAAGTTTATGATATTGGTTTCAATATAATGCAATATAGTGCATATTTTCAATTCCATGCTCATGATATGAACTCTAACCTAAATAATTTCGCTTGCAATACTAGGAATAATGAAATCAATTATATGCTCTGGCATTTCAATAATTTTTGCAACTTAATCTGTTTGGCGTATATTAACTACATACAAATGTGGTTGATGATCAGCAATTGCTCACAGCGCCTGTTACCGTATTTCTTCGCTGGCTTTATCCATGAAAATGAATGGTTAAGAATGTTGCCTTTCTATTTGTGGTTCATTGGTTTATGTTCGATGCTATGAGTCAGTATTTGATTTGAATTGCTGCATGTGATGTAAAATGAATGCTGTTCATTCTGTTACTGTCAGTTTGTCGTATCGTCTGCTGGTTGGCATGTCCTTGGTCTAATTTGGATTCGTTGTGACGAAGTTATAAACAGCCTCTACAAATAGCCGATTCCTTTTGTTTAAAAGCCGCGGATTTGGATCCGCATGTTTTACCCAGTCGCCAAAAGTATCTCCAAAAGCCAGAAGCATTACGATTCGTTTCGGCATAGTCATATAGGCGGTCTCCGAACTTTTTAGGCGTAGTCATAAAGGTGGTCCCGGAACTTGGACTTCGTAGAAGTTTTTCTAGAAATCTTAGCTATTCAGTATTCCAAAGCAATGTTTTTTCTGATTTGACTTAGTTAGAAGTTTGTGATTAGGTTTAAGAACCAAAATATTGTAATTACCACAATGAAGTTTTAATTCAGAGAGGTAAGCTAAAAAATGTAGGCTAACTAAAAGTTGATGTTAGAGAGTAATTCACTATCATTACTTTCTGAAAAAATTTTCAAAGAAATGGATGGAAGGTTATTTGGAAAATATGAACAAGGTGCTTCCGGTAAAGCAATTTCTGCAATGATATCAGGTTTAGCTACAACGCAAAAAGTAATTAAGCATTTTTGCGTGTTTTTAGCTTGTTATTTTCTTTTCTTTCTCTGAGCGCTTTTAGACAAATGGAAAATTATTACTAGCAAACAATTAGCACTATCTCCTCCTTAAACGCTTTGAATAAACTTTATAATTATAGGTGACGTTACAATGTTGGTTACACTTCAGTAAAAACAGCAGCTGCAATCATTAATTTCTGTCATTTTGAAAGCAAATGTTAGTATCAAAACCTACTGGTGATATGCCGCTCATTCAGGAACAACGATATATTATAGACCAGTGCTTCTCAACCCTTTTGGTGTCATGGACCACTTTTCGCAGAGACTTTCTTTTGGGGCTCACTTCATGAAAAATTTGTTTCAGAACAATTATTTATTCCATGAAGGAAGTTGCTACGAAACGAAAGAGTGTTAAGTTTATAGCACATTTATAGCTTTCGTAATTTATAATTTTTTCCAAAAAAATCTTTACTTTATGGCAGAGCATTTCGCGGTCCACCTGAAGGACCTTCGCGGCCCATCGGTTGAGAAGCGCTGATATAGACTAACAAGCCGGTTTAAATCTATTTATAATAATGCAATGGCAAGTATGTGAGAATTATGACATCTATTCGGTAGGTGGACTTCACGTTAAAATACCTTTGTTACACAGTCACGTCATGTGCCTTAGTACTCTCAACCCTTATGAGTAGATGTACTTAGTATACGTTTTTGTATGTTTTTCATCCAATTTTGTAGATTCTTGGTCCAGTGCTGTGCGTTTTTCGTTTTCAAGCATTGTTGCACGGAAATTTTTCTCCGCTTGAGTATTAACATAGTGTTACACAGTATACCTAATAGTGCAAGCATTTGGTTTTGTCCGGAAAAAACGTTTTTGCTCGTTTTTGTCCACAAAAATGTATACACTTTTGACAAGCACTTGAAGGACAAAAGTGGATGTTCGGACAACAACTTGTACTGTAAAGTATCATATGAATATCTAAGTGGATGACAATTTCCATGGAAAAATGCTTGAAAGGAAAAACGTACAACACCGCATACTGTGCACAGCGACCTTAAGTCGTTTTTCTCACGTGTAGCAAAACGGAATAAAATGCCGAGTTTTAGCGTAACGTTTTGCAGGATTTATTAAATGATCCTCTTCTTTATCACAAAATGCTGGTTGGTGGGTTATTTAACCTAGCTGTACATGGTGGACTCTGGAATACGGGTCGCTTGGTCCACTTGTGGCTGCGTTTATGCAGGGAGAGAGGAACAAAGGCGGTACCACATGCTTTATGTTTTATAATCAAGCCAAAAATTACGAAAACGTATGCAGTAGTACGCCAATTACTAAATAGCTTACCGGTAATAACTGTAAATACATCAATCACTACAGTGTCCTTCTACAACTTAGACTATATGACCACATGTACTTGGTCAAATGACCACTGAAAATTAGTGAAATTTTTCGCTGCTTGGAAGATGTCACAGGGAGGTCGATATTATGGGCATAGTTTATGAAATCCACGCTTTGAGAAAAATCAATAAAAATAATTAGTCAGTAGCTTTGCACCAATGCATGACATCATAGTCGCCCAATATACAATTGTATTTAAGAAATAGTGTATGGAATTAGCAGAAAAAATTTTCTTAAAAGGTTAAAGGTTAATTTTTGTGAAAATTAACCGGTTAATCGGTTAATATATTTTGTGTTTGAATTCAGTTCTGCTCCAGTTATCAAAGTGATAAGACCTCTAATTTCATACTTGAAGTTTATTGCAAAAATTGTACTCAAAGTCTGTTTAAAATCATAGAAATAAAGGTACGATTTCCAGTTTGGAAGCATTTTACAGCCATTGCTGGGAAAAACTTTGCAGTGTGACACCTGTGGACATAAAATCAAGATTTCAACTAGTAGTATGAGATATCACCTTGTCCAAGTTCACAAAGTTCGTCTCCCAGAATCAAAGTGAGAACCAGGATCAAAGTGAAGAACCACCTGTCTAAAAGGCTAATCTATAATTGCTGCTTTTGTCAAGAAACAGTCTGTTAAAAAATTAATGGCCGAAATGACTGCAAAAGATGGGTTCATATTTCATGTAATTGCCAACAGCTCATTCATTTGTAGATAGCTGACTTTGCAGGGAGTGCAAGCTCCTCGTGATCACGAAACTGTGGCCAAGTTGGCCAAGTTGGCCAAGTTTTCCACTGACAAGAAACACGACACGACCAAAGAAATTAAAGCAATGAGTGAGTGTGGCAAGCGGTTTTCAGCATCACTTGATGAATACACTTCGATCAAAAACAGGAGGCTTAACAGCGTGAAACTTTTCTCCAACAAACACTATAGCCTTGGACTGGTCAGCATTGATGGATCTTTAAATGCAGCTTGTGCCACTGAGCTTTGGAGAGAGAAACTTTTGGAATTTAAGGTTTTACTGGACAGTCACATTGTAGCTTTGGTTTCAGATGGAGCTGCAATGATGCTAAAAATGGGACACGAAATTCATACTGAACATCAAGTTTGTTTGGCACATGGTCTGCATCTTGCTGTCATTGAATTATTGTATAAAACAAAGGCTTATATTCAAGCTCTGACACCTGACGAGACCACTAATAATAGTCTTGAAGAAGTTACTTATGTTGACGATCTGATTACTACTGAAAAAGAGGACTTAGACATTCAAGAAGACGAGCTTCAACTTGAACTTTTCAGTAAGTTGGGGAGTGTTACTAAAAAAGTACATGAAGTTGTTCGATTCTTCAGAAAATCACCTGTACAAAATGATGCTTTGCAAAAGGAAATCAAGAAAGAATTGGCAAGGAGCAGCAATTGAAACTGGAGTGCCGTACAAGATGAAAGTATTTTGGTTCAGCCGGTCAAGTCGTCTTCACCTATCGGCGTCTTTTGTGAAAAGAAACAAAACAATTTTATTTTTTACGTATTTCCATAACACCTGTACACGAAACAGTGATTATCTTATTCTCTTCATTAAAACTGTTGATGCTCACAAAATAAGGATGCTGTCTCACACTATCTTTAATACTTTTAAAAAGTGTAACCGGGGGTGGGGGAGGGATGGAAACATAGTCAAAAATGATGGTGGCGGTTGTTTTCACAATTACAGAAATAAACTATTTAGTAGTAAGCCTATTTTTTGATTTGATGTGGGCCATTTTGTATTTATATTTGTGGTATTAACTTCTTTGACTGCGCTATTCGCCTTGTTTCTGGCACAGCGACAAAGTCGGCTATGCCTTCGCTAAGTCATTCACCACATCCTAGAAAGAGCCCATCAAGCCGAGTTGTTTTCAAAGCACAATATTCTCTCTAAATTTAGTTTTACAAATTGTTTTGCTTATAGTTTTATTTTGATTTTTTTCTTGAACTTGAGACTTTACTACAATTCTTTGTAAGTTAGATATATATAATTTAACAGGCAGCGCACCAGCAAAAAAATCATTGCTTTACACTCTACTAACCGGCTTTGCGGGCGTCGCCTGGCAGGGCACTCCATCAGTGATGTCAGGGCTTAGTATTTCAGTTAAACCGGCAAAGCCGGCTTGACCCATTGGACTCTTGTATGAGCAGTAGCAAAAAGTTAATGAGTTTCATGCATTTTTACAATTCTTGTACACGAAATTGTGATCAACATATTTTCTTAATCATGACTAACAATGCTCATAAAGAATCTTGCCACAAATTATCGTTAATACTGATACTTAAGAGGGAGAAGGGACTGAAGCACAATCAAAACTGATTGTAGCGGCGAAACAGCGGTTGCTTTTACAATTACAGAAATAAACTATTTAATGGTAAGCCTATTTTTGCGAAGTGGTGCTGCTCCTTTCCTATTTATATTTGTGGTATTTGTTCTTCTGGCGGCACTATTTGTCTTGTTTCCGATATACCGACAAAAGCTGCAATAGCTTCCCCAAAATTATTCACCATATTTCAATTGGGGCACATCAGGCCGAGTTATTTCCAAACAAATGTTCTCTCTAACTTCAGTTTTACAAATTGTTATGGTTATGGTTTTATAAAATACCTTAACATGCAGCGTATCAGCCAAAAAAAAACATCCTGGTTTTATAGTACAAATACATCTGCGTCACCCGGAGAATCCCCGTCAGTAACGTTGGGATTAAGAGTGTGGGTTCAGCCCGCCAAGCCGGATTCATCTGTCAGGCTCTTGTGTGAATAGTTACCATACGTTTATGTGTTTTATGCACATAAGATTTTTACCATTTTTTGTGCTCCTTTTCCTAATAGAATATCACGTTTCAAAATCCTGGCTATGCCTGAGTTTTATGAGCTCTGTCCATTGCTGACAGGAACCCAAGAGGGCTTTGTGTTTCCGTAGTTTGGAAGTAGGAAACACATTTCTGATATTAAGCTGTTCTGAAGCAAAATAGCAAAAATGTCTTTCGTGCGGTGCCATTTGACACTGTGACGTTGTTTTTTTGATTTCTACCTAAACTGTCAAATCCTCACTGGCCATGCATTATGTAGCATGTTCTTTTCTCCCCGGTTGACGTGCCCGGGGAGTGAAAAGAGTCCTTGCTTTTCCCAAAATGTTTGGTTAGATCCCGGTAGTTCTATAAAGCTGTTATAAAGCAAAATACCGATAATATCTTCCATGAGGTGAGATTTCACACAGTGACGTTGTTAATTTTGATTTCGCCTCAAACTTTCTCAAGTCCCTGCTGGCTACGCGTTATGATTAATATCGTTTTTCCTCGCTTAGGTATGCTTATAGAAGTTAAATGAGTCATTGTTTTTCCTAAGTTTTTAGATTTGATCCCGGTAGTTCTATAAAACTATTATCCAGCAAAATAGAAAAATGCTTCTCCTAACTCTGGTGCAATTTTACCCCGGCAGGGCGTACCATCACCTGTGCCGATTCAAAACTTATCAACGAATGCAGTTGCGCCAGCTTCACCATACAAACATTTGAGAGAGCAACAACGAAATCTTTCAGTAAATATAAGCCATAGTTTCTGTACACAATCACATAATGGAGATTATGTTGTTCTATTAATCAAAACTGGAAGTATTCAAAAAGAAAGAATGATGACACAAACTAGCATTTGTAATATTTAAAAGTGAAAGGAGGAGGGTGAAGCATAGTCAAAATTGTTGTTGCTTCCCAAATAGTGGTCGTTTTGGCAATTAAAGAAATGAAATATTTAGTGGTAGGCCTATTTGACGATTTGGTTGCCCCGCTTTTGTTTTTATATTTGTGACATTAAGATATTTGCCTACGCTGTTTTGCTTTAATTCGGCAATAGCATGAAAAGGTGCCATGCCTTTACCCTAAGTCATATAACTTATTGCAATAGACACCTATAATTCTCTTTTCAAACAAAAGCATCCCTCTTAATCCAGTGTCACAAATTGATGCTATTATTGTTTAATTTTGATCTTTTCTTAAACTTGGGATTTTATTACATTTAACTTTGCGCCCTAATCTAGACCTCCCAACTTTTGAATAAAGATTAGTGTTTTGTGCCGATATCCTTGCAATTACAAATATCAATAGTGGCCTTTACCATTTGTGTTTGCTATCAAAATGATAGTGGATAATTTTGTTGCCTGCTGCTGTTTTTACTAAATAGTGGCAAGCCTTGTGATGTCATTTAAGATTATGACCTCACAAAGCGATTAGGATCGCTACTTACCACTTTTTTGTTATGTAGGCAAATCAATGACCATGTTGCTTGGCCCTGGCATAAACGCCGCCATGCACATAGCAAACTAACTCGAAATGAAGCACTCACAATTAAGTTATAGCAATAGCGGGGCCCCCAACAATAATGTCGAGGTTAAAAATATCAAATCAGCTGGCTGCTACGGCAGCCTTACCCAATTGCAAAGAAAATTGCTTCAACATTTAGATCATATGTAGCTCGACACTTAAATTTTGTTGCAAAAGATAAAAAAGGACCATTTTTACCACCTTGTCTTTTCCTTGGGTGATCACCAAATGTTTTGCTTTACAAATTAAAATTTGTAGACTTCCTTTTTCGATGAATCTTTTTGAATATTTTGATGGATAATGCCAAAGATTCATGTTACCAAGAAAGAACAGCCAAGATGTACTAAAGGACTTAATTTTTTTAAGAAATTGCAACTTTGTGAAATGTAGGAACCAAAATTTTAGTGTTTGTAACCGGTAGAACTACATTTCAAAAAACATTTAGATACTTCAGTTTTTGATGGATATTTTTGAAAACGTCGACAGATAATGCTAAAGAACCATGATTGTGAGGAAAAGTAGTCAAAATGTACCAAAGAACTGACTTTGTTTAACAATTGCAAGTTCGTTAGGTCAAGTTGGATAATTGTTTAACTAAAAATGGAACATGATGTATGGCAACAAATTTTTGATCAGACATTATAAACTAATCCTAAACCCTAAGTAATTAGAGTCACAAATTGCTGGAAAGCAAATTTCCTAAGCTTTCAAAGAACAGTAATTGTTAGTACCTTGCTATAACGTTTTTGTAGTGCAGTTACCTCTTCTTACTGAGCTTACCACTTTTTGAAGGGGTAGAAAGTTACACCACAGGTCTTAAAGTTCAGTTTTTTGACTATAAGAACTAATATTAATTGTACATATTATACACTATCGTAATCGCTCTGAAATAACCTTTAATTTGTTGGAAAAAGTTTGAATATTAGTTGAGAAATGAGGTCACAAATCAGTTTTATAGTAAACCGATTTTGCAAAAAGGTTGCAATTTTTGAAAACATCTTCATATTATAGATGATCTTCGGTAGCGAGGATTTGTGTTAATCGTACGGAACATATTATGACATCATAGAGACAGTTTTATGCGTGCAAGCAAAATAGAGAATAGAAATGCTTATAGGGATTAAAGTGCTCAAATAAAGAATTGCTTGTAGCATTGTCAAATAAGCAATAATTGCTGTAAAGTTGTTTTTATCGAAAGGGCCTTATTAATATCTTCTGAAAAAACGTTTAATCGCAATTCTGCGGTGAGTACTTTTTGGGAAAAAACAAAAAACAGATTGTGCAATAAAGCGTTGATTGTGATGTCATTTTAAACCCTAAACAAATGCAAGTTTTTGTAATGTGATAAGTCGGAAGCTGGTTTTTGTTTGAATAAAAAGCGGTGGTCCTCTGTCAATTAATGCAAATTCTATAAAAGTTATTTTTGATTATGACGTTATCATGACGTCACGAACAACCTTATGACACTCACTCCGGGTGGTGATCAATCGTCACAAGTTTGATGCTTGTTCCTCAAGCAGTTTCAGAAGAGTTAAAGCAGACAGACAGACAGACATACAGAATTGCACTTTTTATGTTAGATTAAGTATTTCATTAGGTTGTACGGAAAGTTCTCAGCGTTTTTTTGCTGATTTGCAATACAATGATAAATGATGTTTCAATAAAGTTTATTCAGTAAAATAACTTTCATTATTATTAATAACCTTTGTCCATCTAGCAATAGCTCATACTGCTCAACGGGAAGCGGACCCGTTCTTGTCCTCGGATTCGTCCTAAGGGGCTTGCTCTCCCCCCTTAGGTTGTCCGGAAAGTTCTTTTTTTCTGATTTGCAATACATGATAACAAAGTCATTTAAAAGAATCACAGCGTATCCAATTTCATCCCTGATCAAATTTTAACATTTGTTCAATATATGTCTTTTTTGTTCATAGCCAAATATAAATAAATGTCTCATTTGAGATACCATGGATGTCAATAAAAATGGATAGTGAGAAATTTCATATTGGAGTGGCAATGCATTTTTTCTTTAAAAAAGGGGAATATTCAGGGTTTTTAGATGTTACTATTTGGGTCCCGTGCCCATATCTCACCACTCGAAGAGTGGCATCGTAAATGCAACACCTTCCTAACTTAAAAGTATCACCTTGGCCAGGGGTGGCCCCGTTGAAATTATAAGGGACGCATGGGTTTGGGACACTCCAGACCCTGCCGACAATCGACTGGTGTTATTGATTGCCGTGTAAGACGCGAAGCGTCCCGAGAAAGCATCTTTGTCTCAACCAGCCCTCGAGATGTAATAGAAGCTAGGGCTGGCTTCCTACACCGATCTTGGGGCCCACGATGGACGAGAAACAGATCCACGTGGCTCCAGAGGGGGACAGCAAACCTTTAAGATGAATCCGAGAACGAGAACAAGTCCGCTTTCCGTTGAGCAGTATGAACTATTGCTGGATGGACAAAGGTTATTAATAATAATGAAAGTTATTTTACTGAATAAACTTTATTGAAACATCATTTATCATTGTATTGCAAATCAAAAAAAACGCTGAGAACTTTCCGGGCAACCTAATAAAAACTCGCGACACACAGTTTGGGAAACACTGGTATAGCGTTTTTGCTCTAGTCCAGGACCACGGCACATAGGTGCAGCCAAGGAGCTTGGTGTCATAAATATCATTACGAGGAGGTTGCACCAAGTCGTGAAATAAGCCTATAACCAAATAACTTTTTTCTGTAAGCGTAAAACAAAAATCATTACGACGCCCAGCCCCAATTTTGACTTTGTGTTTCTGTGAATCTACTTACTAAATGGAACCGAAATAACGGAGAGTTTATTAGTAAGACCAATCCTAATATAAGGTGCCGGTAGAACGCCCGAGATTAGGAACATAAGAGCGATACCTTCATTTATGTCAACTTTTTGTTACTGCTCTCAGGGATGTTGTTTGAGTAAAGCCGGATGAACCAATATTCCTAACCCTACGTAACTGACTGATAACCTTGCCGGGCAAGGGAGACTGGTTCATTATAAACAAAAAGTGGTGTTTTCTCATTTTACTTTGAAAATACAATAGCCTTGACTTATACATAATATTTTAGACATGTGGATACAAATGTACGTTTGAAACTTTTTGGTCTGGCTTTCTTAAAAGCCCGAAGCTTTTTTAGACGTACAGATCGGCTAAATTGGATTGGTCTTTTAGATCGTGCCGCGAGCCGAAATTTCTAAGACTTCGCCTATCACCGATTTCACTCTCCCGACTTAGACTACGACTACACTTTAGGCCTGCTCTCAACAACGAGAAATATACCATGCAAACAATGATTTATACTTGGAAATCGCTTTGTTTTTCCTTCTTCACAGAAACAATGGCGGAAAGTTTCAACTTTTTGCCATCGTTGATTATTATCAGGACGACTTCGTACTCTGACATGACAGCCTTCGTTTTCAGTGGTTATTTCCCGGTCAAATTGTTGAACTCTTCGAACTATTATTGACTGAAGCAGTCCAAGTAGATTTAGGACTCGAAAGACATATAATCTTCTGTTGTCGACGCTGCAAGTAAAAGATCAATTTAATTTGCTATTTATTGTAGATCATCAATTGCTTAAATCAGTGGTTCTCAACCGGGGTCCACATGGACCCCTAGGGTCCATGTAATATTAGTCACTATGGGTCCAGCCATCAGTCGATAGCAAGAACAAGCGAAGATGATTGTTCTTATGTCCAATAGCTAAGAAGGGGTCCACCAAGAAAAAAAGAAGGGAAAAAGGGTCCATGGGTAAAAAAAGGTTGAGAACCACTGGCTTAAATCTACAGTAAATAACAAATTAACGACCACATTGGTCGTTAGACAACTTGAGTTTAGAAATTTCTAACTACTGTTCAGACCTGTATCAAAGTTGCCAGTACTTCCCTAAAGAACGTATTTTACTACAACTGCACCAACAAAGAAAAATTAAAGCTTTTATGGTTTGCTGACATTGCGCTTCCAACTTCTGTTTTGGATGTTAAACTTAAAAAGCTAGTTGCAGCAGCTTTTATCGTCTTGAGGTATATTTAGGCTACCCCAGGAGATAAAGTGGTTCATTATCAAGATAAGCTAAATTTATTTTTCCGATCTGATTTGTTGAGCGCAATGGGGATAAATTTTGTAAATTACTTTAGCAATAGAATAATAAGTAATAGTTGAAGAATCATTGGTTTAGAGTTCATTTGTTGCGGAAAGAAATCAACCGTTTTAGTGCACGCTACATTTAAACAACACAAGATCTAATGTAGAGTTACCGCATTAGTCTAAGGACGTAACCCACTGGGTAATATTTTAGGGGCTACCGCACTCACTCTTAACCTAAATAATATTTATAAACTGACTCAATTTTAATTTCATTATCTTTTACCTGCATATTTCTCCGTTTACAGGTAGAACCCTTATTGGTGGGAATACATTCACTCTCAATTCACCTTTAGCAATTTTCTCGCATGTGTGATTAACTTGATCTTCATTTTGAAAGCACATGGCAATCGTATCTTGAGTGAATTTCACGTCCATAGGAGAGATAGAAAACTGCTTGCGACCATTGTATCCATTCATTGTGCCTCAATATTAGCAAATACTTGATGTTTTTTACTTCATTCCATCTAAAAATGGATACAGGAACATTTGAAACAAAGAAGTGTAAAAAGCATGTTGTCACGGAGCGGTGCGTTCATCAGGCATGTAAGTCTATAATCAGTAGTTCGCTGCAATTGATTATTATTGAAAAATGCCAGCAATAGACTACAGAGCAGTGCTTCCCATTTTTATAGTTTGCTGTCTACTTTTACTGACATGGAATTGCTGACGGACCGTAATGTACCTTTCCCAAATGATGTCCTATTGCTTGGTGATTAACTTTGAAAAAACGATTGTTGCCCAGATCGGTCACTAATGGTCAAGATTAATTTTTGGAAAAACCTGATTTTGAAATGCTTTGCACCCTGCCTAAAAGAACTTTACGAACAACCAGTTGGTCGCGGCTCATCGGTTGGGAATCACCGCTTTAGACAACTTTCCAATTATGTCATAAACAAATGCGAAAAGCAGCGAATAGCTGCTCGACAAAATGTATCAAAAAGTTAAGATATGCGCGCATTATTTGGCACTTTCAACTGAAATGGTTTTTAAATTTAAAGCAAATTTTTATTAAAAACCAGTAGTTTTTAAATTGCACGTTGCAACGCCTCGAGGCGTCGTTTCGATTTTCCAATGGGGTCACATGTATCCCTGGAACTATTCATTTGTCTGCCTTAAAAGCAAAAAGGCCCAAAATTTGATATCATAAAGTTAATCATCTCAAATATATAGCCTTCATCTCTCATTTAAATATAAATATATCGATTTCAAGAACTCATTATTAAAATGTTGCTAAAAAAGTAGTAAATCATTGAAAAAATGTCTTCTATTGAGTTCAAAAACATCAATTTTAACCAGTAATTGACAAAAATTTTGCTTTGAGAAAAGGAAGCGCTACTAAAATAGACATGAAAAATGTTTGAAAAAAGTTGATCTCCGAAAAAAAGTCTTTGACTGAATAAATAGATCGATATCTTACAGAGCGATGAGCAAACCTTTCAATGTGTTTTGTTCTTGGAGCGACGCAAGAGAGCAAACTTTTACAAATGGGTCGGATCAAAATAGTTTAAGAACCCCTTGTTATCAATGACTACATTGTGCCAGGCGAGATATTCCGTTCTTGTCCAGTTTAGATCAATACCAACCGAGGCCTCGGCACATTATCATTGAAGTAGCCTTTTGGGTGCAAATCATGGCATTCTTTGCAATCTGTTTAGAATTTTTCTAACAAAAAAGAGAATTTCAGCAACAAACTACAAGTGCCGTTTTCTTTTTCTTGACCCCTGTGATACATGTGCATTGTGTAATGTTTCGTCGCTTTTTCGCTTTATGGCGAAGTCCAAAAAGTCCGGCGCAACCCAATTTTCCTCCCTCCTAACTCCGCTATTGATTAAACATTCAAGCTATCTCCACAGTCTAAAATTACCTAAATCAAACTTAACAACTGCGTAAAAAGATGAATCTTAACAATTACCAATCACACGCGATAATGAACTTCACTTTTCAAAACAAAGAAACCTATATTTGCTGACACCAACTGCACCAAAACAATCGGCTCAAACTCTGTAAGTGATGAACTAGACTAGAAAGCAATATTTATTGTCTATTGATTGTTAATGTGAATATTAACCGCTCGAAAGTGTACTCTCAACTATTTGTAGGAAAGCCAGTGACATTTTGGCGGGGTTATGAAGTACAAATGGTATAAATACTGAAAACGATAACGTCCAACACACAATCAAATTTATTTTTTGTCTGGTTGGTCAGATATGCTTGGTAAAAGATGCAGCCACACCCAAAGTTCCAACACGTCCCCCAAAAAGTAGGATTATTTGGACATAAATAAAACTTTTGTTTGTGATGTTTTGTACGAACCGCTTTTTGTTGACTCACAAAATATAAATCTGATGAAATCGCGACTGATAATCGTTTTCGCTTGTGACCTCCCTAACTAAAGTCATTAACGTATAAATGAAACTATGGGTTTTCAGAATTTAGTGTTAGATTTTACCAATTAACAATAAGCAGTTTGTGTGTAGTGGCAAACCATACTTTCATGCATATACTGACGACTCTAGTTTGGGAGTCATAAGCAAAAACGACCATCAGCCCCAAATCCAATTGTCCATCCCAGGGCTGTAGCATAGATTGTGAAGATTAAAGTTTTGATCAAATAGATCAGTTTCAGGCACATTCTTCAAAACCTCGCTTGAGACTTTAGGTTCTGAGATATCATTTAGAGCCATTTTTTATTTGACAAACTCAAGTTTGACTTTCTCGAATTGTTCAAGGACTGTAACAAAATGTTCGCGTGAAGAACACTTTGCAAGGGCATCACATCATGTAATCATTTAAAGTGCAGTGAAATTCGATGCTTTGTTAATAAAAGTTTACAATTATATGGTCGGGAGACTCGGAATGCAAGGTCACTACCAATTTCCCCAAATTTTGCAATGCAATTACCCTGTGTACAGTATGCCCAATCGAAGGCGTTCCAATACTAGGTGATTGAATAGATTACTTTTGAAGCCTGCAGATCCAGATGTCAAGAACATACTGTACTTTATTATGGTAAATATAAATAAATCAGTCAGATAAAACAATAAAAAAATTCCACCCGTTTTTCTCGGAAGAATTATTGAAGTCTTTGTCAAAGAATCGTGGCAACGAAGTCCGATGTCATTGGTTTCACGCGATTGCAGTTGAGACCTTCGTAAACTTTTCACGGGCAGTAAAATCGCAAAAGTAAAATTCAGTTTTGAGCAAGACCAATACAAAGGAAGAGCTAAGATAAGATGCCTGCCAGCGTCTAAATGCAGATAACTGAGTCCTTGAACCAGTTTCGAAGTGAAAATGATTGACAAACGGCATCTTGTCAGTGCTCCAACTGAACATAAAGTTAAGATGTTTTTCAAATTGCAAATTTCAGCTGACAAATTGACTTATGCTAAAAGCTTCTCTAATCGCGCAGACTTCTTCACCAATCACCAGTTTAAAAGAGCCCAATACAAAATGCTCTCAAAAAGAATGATAGGTCTCAATCACCTTTTAAATTTTTTTCCTAACCAATTTCTCTATGTTTTGGACTTACCTTTCGACGAAGACGAATTTTTCTATTATTGTTGTCACTGCCGACGGCTAGGACCTTCTGCGCACTAGTCTTTATTCAACCGAATAAAACCAAGCAGTAAAAAAGGAGGAAGATTATACAGGCTGTCTATAAAGTTCGTGTGCACTTTAAAAAATTGATAACTTTATTTGTATCTGCGATAAAAATAATTTGTAAAAAGAATTAGAAAGAAGAAAATCTAGATTTTTTAAGGTCTTAATAAAATTTTGTTAAAGTTTCCACATTTCCTCATCATTAGCAATGCAAAGGGTAATACAATTTCGCAGCGCACAGAAAACATTTGTAAACTGATTTACAGTAACACCCGAAATCACATTAATTATTTTAACTTTCAGATCTTGTAATGAACTAGGTTTGGTTGCGCACACAATTGTTTTCACATGTGTCCATAAAAAATCTAAAGATTACCTTTTTTTGCTCAAATCTAGCCCTATTTATTTTACCATAACACCAACAAATAACAAACAATACAATTTAATGGGATAGATGCAACTGTTTCTTCTGCACAAGCTGATCGATTCGGGGCGCAACCTTACTCACAGCGCATCTGAAATCATGTTTAGGCTCAGTTATACGATTTCGGCTCTTGGATTTAACGGCCATGAGGCTGAGAACCCTTGCTCACATTCCCATGTAGAGGGGAAAATCAGTGACTGTCGAGCAGCATTTCGGGCCAACGTTGGGTAAGTAGAACCTATGATTACCAGAAATCTATGAGAGAGCATTCCTTCAGCTTTGCTTTTGCTGTATCGTCAACTTGAATATCAATGATCTCTTCCTATTCTCGTGTTCCCACGGGTAGAAGAGCTGGGTCGATGCAGAATGGATTGACTGCGTAGGTGCAGCTTACTAAATCTGGAAAGTAATGCAACAATTCCATTCGGAGCAGCTTGAGATGATCATGAATTTCTTGAGATAATTGATCATTGGGCTCCACTGAAAGTGTGGTAAGGAGTTGAAACATTCCAAACTGTTTGCTCTCTACATTTTTGGTCCAGAAATCTAACTTCCGAGTGAATGCTTCCAGCTTTGAAACAAAAACTGCAATATTGCTGTTTGATCCTTGAAAGGAAAGATTTATAACGTTGAGAGCCTGGAAAATATCAGACAAGTAGGCCATTCGTGAGATAAAGTCATCGTTCTCAAAATAATCTTTAAATTCGTGGTTTTTCTCTTTGAAAAATGTCAACAATTCATGCCTAAGTTCAAAGACCCTCCGGGTCATATTTCCGCGGGACAGCCAGCGAACCTCCGTGTGGAAAAGGAGACATTTACGAGCAGAACTGACGTCTTCACAGAGTCTTGCAAAAAAGTCGAGAATTCAGAGCTGAGGTTTTTATAAAATTCACAATTTTAATGATTTTGTTCAAGCGCGACATTAACTCAGCAGGGAGCACTTTGGTACAAAGTGCAAATCTGTGAATAAAACAGTGGACAAAGGTCGCGTTTACTGCAATATCTTTTACATATGTTTGAAATCCAGATTTTCGCCCAAGCATGACTGGAGCACCATCTGTCGTGCATCCAATTAACTTACTCCAATCTAGCTCATTCTCTTTAAAAATCCGCCAAAACATTGAACACATCTTTCCCTTTTGTTGTAGCAGCCAGCTCCTGATTCAACATCAGCTCTGTTTTCACTGTGTTATTTTGAATAAAGCGGACATAAACGAGCAATTGGCTACATTTGGCGACATCTGTCGACTCATCGAGTTGAATGGCAAACCCGAACTTTGAGTCTTTTACTCCAGCCATTACTTGATCAGCAATAACACCCGACATTTCTTGAATACGGCGATTTACAGTGTCATTGGAAAGGGACACATTATCCAATTTAGCTGCTGCCTCGTCTCCAATGAGGTTCCTAATTAGTGTCTTTGCTGCTGGCAAAACGAGGGACTCAGCGATTGCGTGGGCTTTCATGTTTTGGACTACAAGAAGAGAGACTTCATTAGATGATTTTACTACTCCTATCTTCGTTTGGTGAAACCGGCCTGTCTGGTCTAGGCGCTGTCTTTTTGCGTTCTCCACCAGCAGCTCAAAATAACTTTGATCTTTGTCCTTTTTTTCTGCATGGTTCTATTCACGGTGCCGTTTGAACAAGCTGGGCTTTATGGCTGCATTAGAAAGAGCTTTCATAGAAACCACACACTGTGGCAAACATTCTCCTCTATGCTTGATAGTAATGAAACCATACTTGATGTATTCTGAATTGTACTTTCGTTTCGACACGGCAAAAACTTTTCTTGCTAACTTACTTTTAAATAAATTTTGTGCAATTGCGACGTAATAGTATCAATGTTTAATTGCTGCCAATTAACTAAAACAAAATGCACATCTTAAACTTTAATTTAAATTAAAGTGCGTTTGTTTTATTGAAACGTCACACTCTTAATTGTGTCGCAATAACGTAAAACAAACGTATTTTAACGAATATTGGACGTCCTTCCTGACTGCTAGAAGGGAAGGCACATCGCCTTCTGCTAGAAGGGCTAGAAGACTGCGGCTATAAACTGCTAGAAGGCTGCTAAAAAGACTGCTATAATGGACTGCACATCGCCTTCTAAACGTACTTTAATTTAATCTAATTCCTAGTCTAAACGGGTCTTTAGTTTTGGTATTGTCACATCATGGTCATCAAGTAACATGGTCATGTGAAGGCAGACTATAATAATCACTGATGAATATCTTCACGTACCACTAAAAAAGCTCTCGCGTACCACAGTTTGAGAACCACTGCTGTACAGTGTATAATCAGCAAAACAATAAAATATTCGAATTAGCTAGCGGGGGAAAATAGATCGAGCTTATCTTGCACTTAAAACTTAACTTATGAAGCTTTATCAGAGCATCTTTGTAACAAGGTAAAATTTCACTCTCGATCAGATAACTTAAAGTAGTGGTACACACGAGTTAACTAAGCACTCTGAAATGGTAAACCATGTATTCTGAAAAACATTTTCTGTTGCCTGTTCTAACCAAGGTTTCACAACATTTGGAAAGGCCTGTTGTAGGCTATACAGCAGAACGCCGATTACCCGAACTATAAAAGGATTGGAACGAAAGTCTTGTCCGATAGAAAATAATATTTGTTTAACTAATAAAAACAACATATACATTGAGAATTGTAAGCAAAACATCATTCGTCCGTGGATCTGAAATGTTGAAAATAGTCACCTTTAAGGTCCACACACTTTTTCCAGCGTACTGAAAGTTGCTTTATACCGTTTGCATAGAAGTATGCAGGTTTTGAAGTGAACCGGTTTTCCAAATCACCATTAACTTCTTCAGCGGTGTGATACGTTTTCCCACGAAGTGAGTTTTTCATAGGAGAGAATAGGTAATAGTCAGATGGGGAAAGGTCTGGGGAATATGGTGGATGTGGTAATACCGTAAAACCGATCTCAGCAAGCTTGCTTTGAGTTAATCGTGCCGTATGCGGTCGAGCGTTATCCTGGAGAAAATGGAAATTTTCAAAACTGTTTCCGCGCAGCCGGCGCCTCTTTTGTTGAATCGCATCTACGAGTTTGTCCACTTGAGTGCAGTAAAGTTCTGCGTTTATGTTTTTTCCTTGAGGAAGAACATCACACAGGAGAATTCCTTTCACGTCCCAAAAAATCGTTTCTCAATGTATATGTTGTTTTTATTGGTTAAATAAATATTATTTTCTATCGGACAAGGCTTTCGTTCCAATCCTATAATTGGGAGCGGGAGTGGTTCGCATAACCTATTTTTCAGATGAAAGAACAAACAGCATAAGATTTTTGTGCACCATATATACATACAGTGTTTTACTGTGCTGAACGTTATAAATAGTAATCACGAATTTTTGATGGTATTAAGTTTGAAATTCTTAATCGGGAGCTAACTGTAAAGTACGTGGTAAAGTAAATTTTTGCAGAGTTTTGGACAAATCATACAGCAACAAAAACGTTTTTTTTTTCCGAAGACAAATCATACAGCAGCGAAAACACGGTGAAGTGCGGTTTGCAAAATAGCGCAACTTGTAAAATAGTGCTTCGAGCAAAATATGTTCAGAAATTTCCTGGTAATACAGAAGCGGCAAGATGTAGTTTACAGCATAACAAAGCCTAGGCCTACCTATAAATAATCAGCACATGTTACTGCAAACCGAACCTCACCGCTTCCAAACTATCACGAAAATTTCCCAACATATTTTGCTCAAAGCACCATTTTACAGATCGCGCTTCACCGTGTTTTCGCTGCTGCATGATTTGTCTTTGGAAAGTGAAAACGTTTTCGAGGCTGTATAGTTTGTCTTTGGAAAGGAAAAACGTTTTCGTTGATGTATGATTTGTCTTGGAAAGGAAAAAGATTTTCATTGCTGTGTGATTTGTCTTTGAAAAGAGAGAAAGGTTTACGCTGCAGTATGATATGTCTGAACTTTGCAAAAATTTACCTTACCACGTATTTTGCTGTAGGCACCCGTTAATTCTTTTCTTTGCTGCCAAGCCCCTCATTCTTTTTAGAAGCGACATATCCCTGCGTAGCCCCTACATTAGTTTCAAACCTTAGCGCTAACTCACTGTCTCATACCAAGAGCGACGTTCTTGTATAGAAACTAAGTATTCTGAATCTATTTTATAAACCACGAGGAAACGCTCAAAGCCAAATGCGCTTTTTATGACGTTCTTCTGGTAGCGTGATGACGTTTCAGTTAATCACCGTTCTGATCATCAGCGTTTCGCTGAACTTATTTTTGGCTCACTGCTGCCGCTTGCTGTCACAGTTGATTCAATTTATTGTCGCCACAAAATAGCGTAGAATGCATTTTTTTTGCATAATTGCTTTGAAGTGTTTGAAAATCTTGTAAGCCTGACACGTTTGCAGAGTGGATTACGTTGCATGCACGATGCAGCAGACTAATTACAGGGAGTCCTCGGGTTACGACGGTCTCGACTTACGCTGTTTCGATGTTACGAACGCGCCCCATAAAAAATGTAAAAAATGATGTGGAATAGAGCTGCTGGAATCTCATGGAGAGGAGTTATCTGCTGGGGACTTGATACAGCTGGAGAAGCAGATTATAGTGGAGGAAGAAGAAACCCCCCACCCCATAGCCTAAGGCTTTCACAAGGCAGGGCTAGACAAAAGGTTTTTCTGAGATACAGCAAGCGTTGGCAACCTTTGAGGCTCAGGATCTTAACATGGAAAGGTTCACTAAGGTTTCCAGAGGCATCATAGATTTACTGCAGTGTTAAAAAGAGATCTTGGATGGGAAGAGGATGCTGTCTGTCCAGTCTAAGCTAGAGCAGTATTTTAAGAAAGTGGAGAGACCTGCACCCTTTACATCAGCTGCTTCTACTACTACAGAGCCTCTGCCGTCTACCTCAGCTGCCTCTACTACTCCAGCTTCTTTACCATTTTGTTAATATTTTATTTAATTCATGTGGTATGGAATTGTTTTCTCTTTTTCAAATAAAATAGTTTTTTACATTAATTGTTACATTTTATTATAGTACAATACTTAACAGTACAGTACGTATAGAGTAATTTATTTATGATGTTCCGACTTACATTGAAATTCGGGTTACACCGCGCCTGAAGAACGGATCAACGTCGTAAGTCGAGGACTCCCTGTACATTTAGTATTCAGTTTTTATTTGACCACGTCGAAGTCAGAAACTCATTAGTTGACTAAAGAATTGTAAATTGAACTCATAGTTTAAAACAACAGTTTCAAATTTGACGTTGCTTGGCACTTGTAAAAAACTTCGCAATTTATTCTTTATCTGAAGAAAAGTGCATGAACGTAGTTGATATTCCGTTAATTTGTTGTACCAAATTGTTTGGAAGAAAATCGATTCGGTACGTACGTGAGCTATTTGTGTTAGTTGTCAATAATTTCAGTTGAGCATATCATTTATTGCGTCTGCATGACTTTTGTGAAACAGTTTACTGATCGTCATTCGCTTGTGGATTGAGTAATTTGAGTTTGAAGTGAAGGACGAGAACCGAACGCTTTGGTTGCAAGTAATAAAACTTCATCACATGGGAACCCCAGCTAACGCGCACTCTTTAACCCTTTGCGGTCCAATTGAATTTCTTTTTTCGGTCAGTCTAGGTCCAAACTCTTTTTTGTGATTTTTTTGAAAGATGTTTGTGTGTATGTTAATTTTATGATTATTTTTTGTTCCGCATCATTTTAGGAATTCCCCTAAGCTGATAAGTTTTCAAACTAATCCAAATCGATAAAAAATCTTCTCTTTGCATTTGTTACATAGGTTTGGACTTCTTAAAAGGGTAGTAAACTAAATGCATGTGTGACATGAGTTTGGACCAAACAACATAAATTGTTTTTGCATCCCAGACGGTTAGTTGGACCGCAAAGGGTTAAAATGTCTTCAAGCCGCTTTATTGAAGATTCGCCTACAGGGCATGTTATATTTGCTAATCGTGGAAGTATCGGGAGTTCAATATTCAGAACGTCACGTTGCATGCCATATAACTGGGAGCAGAAACATTTGCTTTGAGCCTTGATCAGACCTTTTAGAGGCGAGAGCAACGACATGTTTCAGAGTTTTTAAAGCAATTCATGCAGAGGGGTAATAATCAAAAAATTTAGATGGGTAGTGCATTTTGTTATGCTAGATCATTGCTGATGATGGTCTTTATTATTTTTGGAAACCCCACAAAGATTTTGTAAAATTAAGCAGTATTTAACCGAACAATAGAGGTATTTGGTACGTTAAACTCAAGTACTGAATCATTTATTCAAAGGGAGTCTAGGAATTCCGTCAAAAACAGGGCCTTGATAAATATTTCTGTTAAGCTAGGATAATTCCATCCTTCACTTTACCAATTGTCGCTTGCTGTCTCGTAAAGTGTAAGGCTATTGCACTGCCTACATGCAATCCATTGATGATGTACTGTTGAGTTGAAGGCATGGCATAGTACACAGTTATGAGTTTTTCATAGTTTTGTAAAGACAAAATAGAGCTATTGTTACTGATGGAACGTGGGCTAGGCCCGTAATGGAGCAAAGTGGTAAGTGCAGTTACAATTGATAACTCTCATTTTAACAATTTTGGGCACAATTCTGATATAATTATGTAATTTTGTACCACTATCGGTTTGTTAATTACTGGTAAGCGGAACCTGTCATGTTTGTAACATCACATCAGATATCCAAATTTTGACCTTTCAAAAATTTTGTAAATACTCTTTTCACGCTGGGACATAATGTCACATTCGTTAAGACGCGCTGTCTCACGATTTTGTTGGCCAATATGCATAATGAAAAGCTATCTTGGTGAAACATAATGTAAAGACATTAAACAAATCGCAGATATATCATGTAGTTCTTAATAGTTTATGGTCGGAACTATATTTTTCTGAGTCAAGTGGCATAAGCAATTCTGTCACTCTCAACAAAGAGTCATTGCCAGTGCAATTTTTTTGCTGTTTGTGTCCGAGCATATAACAAAAATTATGGTCACAGAAACAAATAGATATGCTGAGCAAGTGATAGCATATTCAGTAGTGATCTCAAAAAGCTAAAAGAGACGTTGGATTGCCACCACAACCACCAAAATGAAAAGGTTTTTAGGAATTCTTTTTACAATGTGTTTGGTGAAAAAAGCATGCATAGAAGATTATTGGTCCACTGATCCTGTAATAACGACTACCATATTCACTCTACGATGCCACGAGACAGGTTTGAGCTACTGCTGCGTTTTAGGCATTTTAGTGATAACGAATCTGCAGTTGATGGCGATCGTTTATCCAAATTGCGAAAAATATGCCATGCTCTACTTGAACGATTTTAAGCTTTATACATCTCTGGGAAAGAGATATCCAGAGACGAATCATTGATTCTTTGGAGAGGCCGCTTGATCTTTGGTCAGTATATTTCTGGCAAAAGACATAAATACGGTGTGAAACTACATGCTGTGTCACCATACAGGATATGTGTGGAATGTCCTGGTATACTGCGGAAAAATGAATCCTCCATCTGGTCTCGGTCATGCAAAAACTGTAGTTCTAAAGCTAATGGAAAAACTGTTAAATCGTGGTAATGCTCTCTATGTGGATAATTTTTACACAAGCGTGCCTTTAGCGAAAGCTCTACTAAATCGAAAAACGTTGATTTGTGTAACATTGAAGAAAAACAGAAAACACCTACGAAAAATATTGTTTCTACAAAACTAAAAAAAAGACAGCACACTGCAAAACAAAAAGGGCATATTGTTGTAGAAAAGTCGCAAGATAAATGGGAAGTGCTAATGCTCTCATCAATCCGGAAAAATGGTTGAGAGCAACAGACAAAGAAAAGGAGGGAAGAAAAAAAGCCAGAATCTATTTATCGTATAATAACTTTATGCGCGGTATGGACAGAAATGATCAATTGATGCCTTATTATAGTCCACTACGAAAAACGCAAAAATGGTGCCGCAAAGTGGTGTTGCAGCACCTTGACATGGCTATGGCATATGCTTTCATTTTGTGCAAAAAGGTTGGAGGCACAAAGGCGCAGTTGAAATGTCGAAAGAGCGTAATTGCTTCGCAATTGAATTCTGATATTAGAATAAATGAAGACTTCTCACAAACTTTAAACACAGCCGCATTTCATCATCATAACAGTTCTGATCTTTCTCGCCTGCCTGCTTATCACTATTGGCTCAAAACCCTCAACAACTTCAAAAAAATGCTGCAAAATAGTGCGTTGTTTGCAATCGTCAAAACCAACCAAAAGAAATTCGCTACATGAATGAAACTGCCCTTCAAAACCAGCTTTGTGTGTGGTTCCTTGCTTCAAAAAATTTCGTAGTGAAGTCTGCGTTTGATTGCAATAAACCTGTCAGCGTACAATTTCAAACAACACAATATTGATTTCTTTATATGATTTTGCAAACTTGAACTGCTTTCTTTACTCATCTTATTTTGCTTGATTGCCTCATGATTGTTTGAACATAATTTTACGTTTTATTTCGAAGCACGTTTTGCTTTTTTCAGTTGTCAGACATATCAGCAAAATATGCGCTTTTACGATAAAACGCCTTAGCGTGTACGAGAAAACTTGCCCGCGGTCAAAAGTGTTAATCAAGTTTTACAAGAAAATTCACGCTGCTCAAAAACCAAGATCCGCTAAACTGATCGCCTGACTGCACTAATTTCCGCGACCACAAATTTAAAGGATCTTTTGTAGAAAGCCGCTGCCACTAATGCAAAAATATGAGATTTGAGAAAAACACCCCCGCTGCGCTCGCCACGTTTTAAGTACCGCAGATTGCGCTGGAAGTTCAAATTTTCAAATCATTCAATTTTTCATTTTATGAAAGCAGCGAGAGCATGAATTCGTTGGAATTATCAACGCTGGTACACGACAAGAAATCAGCTATCATCTTCTTGCAAGAGCAACGGATACTCCATGAGCAGCGTCGTTGCTGCAATGGTCATTTGATGACACTTTGTGTTACGTCAGACAGGTGGAGATGCAGCATTCGTGGATGCCACAAGGAAATCGGCATTCGAAAGGACACGTGGCTTTAAGACTCGAAACTAGACTTTCTCAAAATTCTGCTGCTTATTTATTGTTGGACAAAGAAACTCACGACGATTGATTTTTGTGACAAAGAACTTGGAATTTCATCTCACACCATGCCCACTGGAAAAAATTTCTGCTGGAAGTGTGCGCTCATCATTCCATGATTGACAGTTGTCTCTATGAATTTATGCGGCGCACGGAATTTCGTGAGTTAAACCTTTTTGACAAAATACAGCTAACATCGCTGAACTCAGTGCTGAATTCAATCAATGAATAAAAATTCTAACTGAATAATTACTAATTTTTTATTTTGAGCGGTGGCGGGGGTGTTTTATTTACATTAATTTTCGATCTGAAACTTTGTAGAAATTTCATTGGATGTTTTTATCTATACCAACTTTATTGGTCTCTAACTGTTAATGGCCATAAAATTGTCTATGTCATAAAACGTGTAACGATGTGGTCTACAGAACACAGAAAAAATGACTGTCACAACACGACCTTTATGTCAGCTCTCTCCATTATGCCCTATGATATACTTTAGCAAGATATAACTAACCAATGGGGCCAAACATTACAATATCATTGCAAACTACAAATACTCAATAAATTTATAGTAACAATGCATTTTGGAATCGATTTCAAAGCGAAAAAACACAAAACGTATTCATACAGAGGGAGAAGTACAATTATCAGCGAAAATTCCATTTTACACATCTCAAAGATGACTTGATTGTTGTGCCATCATTAGGTAAGAGCAAGGAGGCGAAACCGCCTAAGTGCTTCTTCGATAAAACCCAAATCAGTAATCGGAAAAAAGGGCTTCCCTTATTGCTTACTTGTCTCTTTGAAAAAGACCCCAAGCATTTTTTCCAAGCTTTTAGTCAAAGCTTTCCTAGATTGCCTCTTGTGACACAAACTCTATGACGTCACTGCATGTTTGATATTCTTCTTGTTCTTCTCCGACTCCTTTATCATCGATCTGAATCACAAATATTTACGCACCAAGTCATAAGGTCGTAGAGTCCTGCGCAGCATGGCGTGAGGCAACAATCTTGATCTGTTGACACTTCCTGTCCTTCATTCCTGTTTTCATGATTTAGAGCGGGTGTGTTGGGTGATCTAATAGCAACTTCTGGCTGCATGTTCTGATCCAATTGAGATGCAAAGGTGCTCTTTGGCTGGTTAGTTATCAAGTTTTTATTTTGTTCGAAATGAAATTGACTGGAAAATACATCATCGTAATTATTTTTTTCGGATGTAATAGTGCTCGAGGATGGCCCAGCTTTTAATTGTTTATAAGGCAAATTTGATTTAATGGGCCTCAAGCGAGGTTGGACGTATTTCTCAAAACTAGAACTCGGATAAGATTTAGTGCTAGGCACACGGCTTGGACGAGATTCATGCCTGGACTCTTGAAACGCAGTTGGAATGGGAAGGAAGTGATCAGTTTCAAAAAATGTTTCAGATGTATTTGAAACAGTACGATGCGAGGCCTGCCTCAATGGCTTCGTTTTAGAAGACTGAGAGCTGGTCGTGTTGTCTTTCATCATAACTCTGCTGCTGTTTATTTCCCAAGGTGCAGATGTAACAACTCGTTTGTTGAAAGCGTTTACATTTGAGTGATTGGCTTGTCCAAATTTATCAGCAACAGAACTCGATTTGCTATCGTGTCGGACAGCCGCTGCTTCTTCTTCGTGTGAACGGTCAGTGGAGATGGAATATGTAGTGGGAAACCAAGATACATTGGATATCGAATTTGGAATTTCCCTAGGTACAGATGTAACAACTCGTTCCTTGAAAGCGTTTACATTTGAGTGATTGGCTTGTCCAAATTTATCAGCAACAGAACTCGATTTGCTATTGTGTTGGACAGTCGTTTCTTCTTCTTCGTGTGAACGGTCAGTGGAGATGGAATATGTAGTGGGAAACCAAGATACATTGGATATCGAATTTGGAATTTCCCTAGGTACAGATGTAACAACTCGTTCCTTGAAAGCGTTTACATTTGAGTGATTGGCTTGTCCAAATTTATCAGCAACAGAACTCGATTTGCTATTGTGTTGGACAGTCGTTTCTTCTTCTTCGTGTGAACGGTCAGTGGAGATGGAATATGTAGTGGGAAACCAAGATACATTGGGTATCGAATTTGGAATTTCCCTAGGTACAGATGTAACAACTCGTTTGTTGAAAGCGTTTACATTTGAGTGATTGGCTTGTCCAAATTTATCAGCAACAGAACTCGATTTGCTATTGTGTTGGACAGTCGTTTCTTCTTCTTCGTGTGAACGGTCAGTGGAGATGGAATATGTAGTGGGAAACCAAGATACATTGGATATCGAATTTGGAATTTCCCTAGGTACAGATGTAACAACTCGTTCCTTGAAAGCGTTTACATTTGAGTGATTGGCTTGTCCAAATTTATCAGCAACAGAACTCGATTTGCTATTGTGTTGGACAGTCGTTTCTTCTTCTTCGTGTGAACGGTCAGTGGAGATGGAATATGTAGTGGGAAACCAAGATACATTGGATATCGAATTTGGAATTTCCCTAGGTACAGATGTAACAACTCGTTTGTTGAAAGCGTTTACATTTGAGTGATTGGCTTGTCCAAATTTATCAGCAACAGAACTCGATTTGCTATTGTGTTGGACAGTCGTTTCTTCTTCTTCGTGTGAACGATCAGTAGAGATGGAATACACAGTGGGAAACCGAGATACATTGGATTTAGGGTTTGGAATCTCTTTGGGAACAGCTGCAACAACTCGTTCCTTGAAAGCGTTTACATTTGAGTGATTGGCTTGTCCAAATTTATCAGCAACAGAACTCGATTTGCTATTGTGTTGGACAGCCGTTTCTTCTTCTTCGTGTGAACAATCAGTAAAGATGGAATACACAGTGGGAAACCGAGATACATTGGATTTAGGATTTGGAAGTTCGATCTTTGTCAAACTTACGTGGCATTTTAAAGTTTGGTTCCACCATCCTGCACAAACATTAAAAATCTAATGAGCAATGCGTGCAATTGATCATTGCTTGCTTTACACTACTGAGATGACTATAAAGTACAAATATGAGTTTAAATCCTGTTCCTTACCGACGGTTATTTTATTTCTAAATATAGCAGGTATTTTTCGTATGTCGAGTGTAACGATATTTCAATCAGATCAATTCGTTCTTTTGACAATTTATTCTTCAAATTTAACGTTTCGCTCTCCTTAGTTACCGGGGAGCTTCTTCAGAAAACGGTAAGTCTTAGTAGTGTGACTAGTGCGACTTTGGATCCTCATTTTTTCACTACTAACATATACCGTTTTCTGAAGAAGCTCCGCGGTAACTAAGGGGAGCGAAACGTCAAATTTGAAGAATAAATTGTCGAAAGAACGAATTGATCTGGTTGAAATATTTTATTTCTGTTATAAACTTTTGTACAATAAACTAAATAGCAAGTTCAAGGGTCAAGAGGGTAAAAGTTTATGATATTGGTTTCAATATAATGCAATATAGTGCATATTTTCAATTCCATGCTCATGATACAAACTCTAACTTAATTAATTTGGCTTACAATACTAGGAATAATGAAATCAATTATATGCTCAGGCATTTCAATAATTTTTGCAACTTAATCTGTTTGGCGTATATTAACTGCTTTACATTTGTGGTTGATGATCAGCAATTGCCCACAGCGCCTGATATTGTATTATTATTCTAGTTTTATTCATGAAAATGAATTGGGTTAATAATGTTACCTTTCTATTTGTGGTTCATTGGTTTATGGTCGATGCTATGAGTCAGTATTTGATTTGCATTGCTGCATGTGATTTAAAAAGAGTGCTGTTCATTCTGTTACTGTCAGTTTTTCGCAGCGTCAGCTGGTTCACATGTCCTTGGTTTAGTTTGGAAACGCTGTGATAAAATTATAAACAGCCTCTCCAAATACCCAATTCATATGTTTAAAAGCCACGGACTTTGGATCCGCATTTTTGCCCAGTCGTCAAAAATATCTCCAAAAGCCAGAAGCATTACGATTCGTTTCGGCATAGTCATATAGGCGCCGAACTTGAGCTTGATAGAAGTGTGGACTTTTCTAAAAGTCTTTGCTATTCAGTATTCCAAAGATATGTTTTTACTGATTTGGCTTAATTAAAAGTTTGTGACTAAGTTTAAGCATCAAAATATCGTAATTAGCCAAATCGAAGTTTTAATTCAGGGAGGTAAGCCTAGGAAATGTAGGCTACCTTAAAGTATAAATAGGTGTTGGTGAGTAATTTGAGGTGGTAGTAGTTTATTATCATCATTTCCTCAAAAAATTTGCATAGACCCGAATGAAAGCTTTTTCGGAAAATACAGTCAACTTCGGATATAAGAGATTTAGATATAAGGGATTTTCGCTTATAAGGGACTACGCAAAAGGTCCCAAATGATTTTTAATATAAACTAATTCTTCTTCTTCTTCTTCTTTGTCTTTCGGCTTATTCCCGATTAGGGGTCGCCACAGCAGATATCTGCATTTTTATAACATGGCATTTGTTTTACGGTCGGATGCCCTTCCTGCCACCAACCCTCTATTCGGAGGGAAAACTAAGCCACCTGTCTTCCACATAAAGGCGGTTTTAATATAAACTAATAAGTCGGTTATAAGAGAATTCGGTTGTAATAGACTGATTAAGCTGGTCCCGGCGGATCTCTTACATCCGAAGTTGACTGTATGAACAAGGTGCTTCCAGTAAAGCAATTTTTACATTATCTGTCTGTCTGTGTCGTCTCTTCGCTTGAAGTTGATGCAGAATTGGCAGCAAAGCTGACAGGGATCGCGACGTGAACGCTTCTGCTATGATTTCTACAATGACATCAGGTTCATCGACATCGCAACAAGTAATTAAGCATTTTAGCATGTTTTCCTTTTCTATCTTTGAACGCTTTTAGACAAATAGAACATTATTACTAGCAAACAATTAGCACTATCTCTACTTTGAACGCTTTAAAAAGACCTTGTAATCATAGGTGACGTCATAATGTTGGTAATGCTTCAGTAAAAACAGCAGCTGTAATCATTAACTTCTGTCATTTTGAAAGGAAATGTACTGTAAGTAGCAAAACCTACGACTGCTATGCTGTTTGTTCAAGAACAACGATATATTATAGACCAACAAGCCGGTTTAAATCTATTTGTAGTGATGTAATGACAAGTATGCGAAAATTATGACATGTGCTTGGTTGGCGGACTTCACGTTAAAATATCTTTTGTAGCACAGTCACGCGATGCGCCTAAATACTCTAAACCCTTATGAGTAGATGTACTTAGTATACGTTTTTGTATGTTTTTCATCCAATTTTGTAGATTCTTGTTCCAGTTTTGTACGTTTTTTGTTTTGAAGCATTGATGTACGAAAATTTTTCTCCGCTAGAGTATTAACATAGTGTTACACTATACAGTTTATCTTATAGTGCAGGCATTTGGTATTGTCCGAAAAAACGTATATGCTTTTAACACGGACTGGTAGGACAAAATTGAATGTTTGGACAACAACTTATATTAAAAAGCATTATACGAATACCTAAGCGCAAGACAATTTCCGCGCAAAAATGCTTGAAAGGAAAAACGTACAACACCGTATACTGTGCACAGCAATCTTAAGTGTTTGAGTGTCCGCTTCGTTGTTGGTAGACCTGGGGTTCATTCTCTAAGCCGAGTCATACCAAAAGACTTTAAAAAATGGTAATCATAACTTCCCTGCTTGGCGCTCAACATAGAAAAGGCATAGTGTGGAGAACAAGCCGGCAAGCTTGCTTGTTGTGTCCTTGGGCAAGGCACTTAACGGGACGCCTCCATCTTTATGTGGCACACAGGTGGCCCCACCCGTACTTCACCGGATTACAATTGTGAAGTTGCTAACCCAGCATGTCAGACGACTCTTGGGTACCCACCAATAGCAGTCCGCCTTGTTGGTGGTGGGGCCACCAGTCACTCATGACTGGTTCGAAATGGGCTGCAATCTATCAACTAGCCTAATTTCAATTAGGTTGACGACATGAATCTGAATTGCCTCCGTGCCGTATCTCCATCCCGAGGAAGAGAAGGAACCGGCGCGATGGTGCATTGGTTAGAGCGTCCACATTGTAGTCGGTAGACCTGGGGTTCATTCCCTAAGTCGAGTCATACCAAAAGACTTTTAAAAAAATGGTATTCACAGCTTCCCTGCTTGGCGCTCACCATAAAAAAGGCATAGTGTGGAGAACAAGCCGGCAAGCTTGCTTGTTGTGTCCTTGGGCAAGGCACTTAACGGGACGCCTCCATCTTTATGTGGCACACAGGTGGCCCCACCCGTACTTCACCGGATTACAATTGTGAAGTTGCTAACCCAGCATGTCAGACGACTCTTGGGTACCCACCAGTGGCAGTCCGCCTTGTTGGTGGTGGGGCTACCAGTCACTCAAGACTGGTTCGAAATGGGCTGCCATCTTTCCCCTAGCCTAATTTCAATTAAGTTGACGGCATGAACCTGAATTACCGTTCATGCCGTACCTCCATCCCAAGGAAGAGGAGGGGTAAACACACACACACACACACACACACACACACAGGAAGAGAAGGGGTAATTACAACAGCAACACCTTAAGTCGTTTTTCTCACGTGTAGCGAAGCGGAATAAAATGTCGAGTTTTAGTGTAAAATTTTGCGGGATTTTAATAATGATCTTATTTATTAGCACAAAATGCTGGTCGGTAGGTTATTTACTTCAGCCATAACTTCTTGTAATAACCTAGCTGCACATGGTGGACTCTGGGTTATGGGTCACTTGGTCCTCCCCTGGGTGCGTTTATGCCGGTAGCAAGAAAGATAGGCGAAACCAGATACTTTAAGTTTTATAACCAGACCAAAAATTACGAAAATGTGTTCAGTCGTAGGCCAATTGCTACATAGCTTACCGGTAATAGCTGTAAATACCAGAGCTGTAGTGTCTCGAGACGCTATTTTTAAAGGTCTCGGTCTCGAAAGTCTGAAGTGTCTGTCTCGTCTTGACTCCTTGAAGTCTTGGAAATTGAGCATGCCTCCTACTAGTGGTACCATTGCAATTTTTTTGGGTTTCTATTAGACGGCTGCTGCTTATGACCGTTTTTACTCTTTGTCTTATTCTGCATCCGGCAGAATGAGAAATTTATCTTTTTACATGAATTTCGAAAAAAAATAAGGCAGATAGGCTGTGCCGTGTGCATTCGCACTCTACACAGGATAAAACAGGCAATCGGAAAAAGCGGCTTAACTTTTCGAATTTCGCTAGTTGCTAGCAAAAATCATTTTCATCACAAAATAAATAAATCAAATGGGGATTTTCAAATCACGGAACACAAACTGAACGCGGAGATAAAGATGGTATGAAGTAAGCTTGCGCTTGTTACTTATTAAATAGCTCATAGCCTGGTATATTGCAACGTGTTCGGAAATTCATCGGATTGTTTTAATTTAGAGTTAAAAATATTCGCAACATTTTGTAAACGCTTGATTTCAAAAGTCACGTCTCGGTCTCGGCACGTTCAGGTCTCGGTCTTGTCTCGACTATTTGCTAAAAATCTCGGTCTCGCAACGTCAATGTCTCGGTAGCGAAGATTTTGGCTGAGACTCCTGCTCTGGTAAATACATCAATCAATACAGCGTCCTTCTACAACTTAGACTATATGACCATATACGCTTGGTCAAATGACCACTGAAAAATTGGTGAAATTATTCGCTGCTTGCAAGATGTCACAGGGAGATCATCAATATTATGGGCATAGTTTATAAAATCCACGGTTGGAGAAAAATCAATAAAAATAATTAGTCAGCAGCTTTGCACCAATGTATGAAATCATAGTCACCAAATATACAATTGTATTTACAAACGGAAATTTTTTGTTGAAAATCAATTATTATGCCGAACAGGTAATCGGATGCAATTCACTTAAGGGCAAAGTACAGCGTTTTTGCTCTAGTCCAGGACCACAGCACATTGGTGCAGCCAAAGAGCTTGGTGTCATAAATATCATGACAAGGAGATTGCACCAAGTCGTGAAAAAAGCCTACAACCAAATAACTTAATTGTAGAAGCGTAAAACGAAAATCATTACGACGCCCAACCCCAATTTTAACTAAGCGCTTCAATGAATCTACTCAATAAATGGAACGGAAATAACAGAGAGTTTATGAGTAAGACCAATCTTAATATAAGGTACCGGTAGGACGCCCGAGTTTAGGAGAGATGCCTTCATTTATGTCAACTTATCGTAACTGCTCTCACTAATGTTATTTGGACAAGGCCGAATGAACCAATATTCCTAACCCAACCTAACTGACTGATAGTCTTGCCGGGCAACGTAGACTGGTTTATTATAAACAAATAGTAGTGTTTTCTCATTTTACTTTGAAAATACAATAGCCTTGACTTTCAAATAATATTTCAAACATTTGGATGCAAATGTACATTCAAAACTTTTTGGCCTGGCTTTCTTAAAAGCCCAAAGCTTTTTTAGACATACAGATGAGCTAAATTTGGTTGGCATTTACTTTCCAGATCTTTTTGTTTGAATTGGGCCGCAAGCCAAAATTTTCATCTCTTCGCCTATCGTAGATTTCACTTTCCTAACTTTGACTACGACTACACTTTAGGCCTGCTCCTAAAGACGAGAAATACATTATAACCGGCGCAATGGCGTAGTGATGAGAGCGTCCGCATCGCATTCGGTAGACCTGGGGTTCATTTCCTAAGCCGAGTCATACCAAAAGACTATAAAAAAATGGCATTTACAACTTCCCTGCTTGGCGCTCACCATAAAAAAGGCATAGTGTGGAGAACAAGCCGGCAAGCTTGCTTGTTGTGTCCTTGGGCAAGGCACTTAACGGGACGCCTTCACCTTTATGTGGCACACAGGTGGCGTAGCCTACCCGTACTTCACCCGATTACAATTGTGAAGTTGCTAACCCAGCACGTCGTAAAAGACGACTCTTGGGTTCGCACCAATGGCAGTCCGCCTTGTTGGTGGTGGGGCTACCAGTCACTCATGACTGGTTCGAAATGGGCTGCAATCTATCACCTAGGCTAATATCAATTAGGTTGACGGCATGAATCTGAATTGCCTCCATGCCGTATCTCCATATCGAAGAAGAGAAGGGGTAACCTGAAACAAACAAACAGAAATATACTATGCAAACAATGATTTATACTTGGAAATCGCTTTGTTTTTCCTTCTTCACAGAAACAATGGCGGAAAGTTTCAACTTTTTGCCATCGTTGATTGTTATCAGGACGACTTCGTACTCTGACATGACAGCCTTCGTTTTCAGTGGTTATTTCCCGGACAAACCGTTGTACTCTTCGAACTACTATTGACTGAAGCAGTCCAAGTAGATTTAAGACTCGAAAGACATATAATCTTCTGTTGTCGACGCTGCAAGTAAAAGATCAATTTGATTTGCTATTTACTGTAGATCCTTAATTGTGTGGATCTACAGTAAATAGCAAATTAAATAATTTACTATTCTTAACGACCCCATTGGTCGTTAGACAGCTTAAGTATTGGAAATTTCAAACTACTCTTCAGACCTGTTTCAAAGTTGCTAGTACTTCCTAAAGAGCTTATTTTCACTACAAGCACTGGAAGCAACCAAGAAAATTTAAAGTTATTATAGTTTGATGGCATTGCACTTCCAACTTGTAATTTGGAGGTTAACCTTAAAAAGCTAGCTGCAACAGCATTTATCAACTTGAGGTATATTTAAACCACGCCAAGAAGTTAATTATTTTCATTCTTAAAATAGGCTTCGTTTGTTTTTTATATTTGATTTGCTGAAATGACTGAGAAATTGTTAGATATTGAGCCCAATGGGGATAAATTTAGTAAATTGGTTTAGCGTAATAACTAAAAATAGGTGAAGAATCGTTAGTTTAGAGTTCATTTGTTACGTAAAGAAATCAATCGTTTTAGCGCACGCAACATTTAAACAACAAAACCCTAATGTGGAGTTACCGTACTAATCTAATCATGTAACCCGCTCACTAAAGTGTTAGGGGCTATCGCACTCACTCTTAACCCAAATAATATTTATAAACTCTATTCAAATTTAATTTCATTATCTTTTACCTGAACATTTCGCCGTTTCGAGGTAGAACTCTTATTAGTGGGAATTCATCCACTTTCAATTCACCTTTAGCAATTTTTTCGCATGTGTGATTAACTTGATCTTCATTTTGAAAGCACATGGCAATCGTATCTTGAGTAAATTTCACGTCCATAGGAGAGATAAGAAATTGCTTGCGACCATTGTATCCATTCATTTTGTCTTAGTTCAACAAATACTTGATGTTTTTTCTTTATTCCATCTAAAAATAGAGACAGGAACATTTAAGAAACTACCAGTTTAAAAGTATGTTGAAAAGAAGCGGTATGCTTATCAACCATATAGGTCTATAATCAGTAGTTCGCTGCAATTTATTATTGCAAAATGCCAGCAATACACCATAGAGCAGTGCTTCCTATTTTTATAGTTTGCTGCCCACTTTTGTTGACGTGGAATTGCTGACGGACCGCAATGCACTTTTACCGATATGATGTCCTATTGTTTGGAGATCAACTCTCGCTAAACGACTGTTGTCAGGTTCGGTACCATTTTTAGGGGTCAACTTTATGGAAAACTTGATTTGGATGTGCTTCGAACATCCTTTAAAAGAACTCTGCGAACTGCCGGTGGGTCGCGGCCCATCGATTGGAAAGCGTGAGATTAGAGAACTTTCCAATTACGTCGCAAGCAAAAACTGCACTTCAAATGCATCAACAAGTTAAGATATGCTTGCAAAATTTGGCGTTTTTAAATGTTCACTTTTTGGCTCTGAAATAAATTTTTGTAATACATGTACATGAATAAACTGTGCAACAATAGACATTTCATTTTTGCGAAGGTTAGATCAAGACCAACCAAGGCTTAGCGGCAGCAACATTGAAATCGGCTCTTGTGTGTATCTTTTGTTGCCTTTTTCAAACTGTTGGATTTTTTCCAACAAAAAAAGATATTCAACATAAAATTTCAAATGGCGTCTGCTTTTTCTAGGACCCTATGGTCCAAAATCAACCTCTCCGCAATTTTTTTGATTTGTGTTAAAATTTAAAGTCGAGTGATTGACCCCTTCCCTCTAAACACCGTACGCAACTAGATAATCATTCGCGCTATCCGTCGGTCGGTAGACCTGGGGTTCATTCCCTAAGCCGAGTCATACCAAAAGACTTTAAAAAATGGTATTCACAACTTTCCTGCTTGGCGCTCACCATAAAAAAGGCATAGTGTGGAGAACAAGCCGGCAAGCTTGCTTGTTGTGTCCTTGGGCAAGGCACTTAACGGGACGCCTCCACCTTTATGTGGCACACAGGTGGCGTACCCGTACTTCACCGGATTACAAATGTGAAGTTGCTAACCACAAACAAACAATCTCGACAGTCTAATAACCCGAATTACATTCGGCAACCGCTTAAAATGATAGAAACTTAACAATTACCTATCTCACGCGACTATGAACTTTACTTTCAAAACAGAGAACAATACACTTGTTAACATCAACTACACTGCAACAATTGACTCAAACTCTGTTAATGATTTACTAAACTAAAACCAATGTTCATTGTTTATTGAATTTCCTAGACAAGGTTGATCTGAACAGATTTCACTAGAAACTGTGCTCTCGACTTGACTACCATTGTTTTCGAATAACAGAGAGCGGTGTAAGCATGGCGTAGAATAAGTAACGGAGAAGTTGGGAACGGAAGTACACCCAAACCGAATCTTTACAATTGTAGTTTCCAAATAAATTTCAGAGTGAATAGAAGTAGAAAGCATTATTCATTCTACAGTAATTACAAAATTTAATGTTGTCCAATTAATGGTTTCAGCAATGATTCAAGTGGGGTAGGAAGATGATTTTTTAAATGGGTACAAAATTAGATTAATATTTTTAGTTTTACAAAGTGTTGGACTATCATGCAAAAACAACAAATTTTGAACAAGAAATTACGTTTTTGTTCATAGTCTGAGAACGATTTTGTTTTAACAAGATTTGATATTGACTATCTTGAAATAAAAGCAAACTGCTCCTGATGAAAACCTTATGTACAGCTACATTCATCTACTTTGCTCGCTTTTCCTTCTAGGAAGGCGTCAGAGGCAGCAGCCTACAGAGCTCATTTTAAGACTCTTGATATCCAGGTACATCTGCTACTCAACAGGTTCTCTAGCCGCCGATTAATTGTTGGTTGGCGGCTATGGGAATTTTTGTGACTTGAGGAGCGTCACACAGATTTAATTTGTGTTCCATTTATGGTTGACGAACTTGTACTGTATTTGACGATTCCGGCACTCACTTACATAGATTTGGCTATTTTGTATTGCAAGTTAGCATATTACATAACTATTGATGTTATTGAAAAACAAATTATTACGGCAGTGCTAATTACAGTTTGAAAAAGAAAAGGCGCCCTTTGTTTGCAGGCCAGATGTTTTGATTATGTAGACTGTACGTATTGGTGACCGGTTCATTGAGACAAGATTTGTAGATGATGGTTCGAATGATTTAATGTACAATGTTTTATCGAAGTTCAATGTTCAATGTTTTATCCCGAGTGGTTCAATGTTGTGTCAAAGTTTATTTTGCGCTTACAAGATTTGTAGATAATGGCTCGAATGATTTAATGTTCAATGTTTTATCAAAGTTCAATGTTCAATGTTTTATTCCCAGTGGTTCAATGTTGTATCAAAGTTTATTGGCGCTTACAGCTTCAATTCCAAGCTTTGAACCAATAAATTTCTTTCCAACTTTACATTTTCGTAACTAATGCTAGACATAAAGTCAAAGCCATTTCATGCAACTTAAAATACCTGAAAAAAACGTGGATTAAAATTTATAAATTAGATCTAAGGTTTCCTAATTGTCTCCAGTTAACGAATTACTCTTGAGTCACAGCTTGTTCATATCATTGCGACTTTCTAGGCCATTGAACAAGAAAACAAACAAAAAGCTTAAGGCTTTAAAAAAGGCAGACAAACTACGGCCCGTGAGCCAGATGCGACCTTTTTACTAATTAATTCCGCCCGCCAAACAATTCTACAAAGCATTGCAAGGTTGATTCTGCATTTTCAATTTGTGATTGTTCTGCCAATAGTATATCAGCAGTTGAGATCACTATACTGTCAAAGGGTTGAATAAATTGTAGCTATTTCCACTTAGCTGCATTGTTTGACTTTCCAACATGCCGAAGTTAAAGCAGTTTGTCATATGCATCCTGACACAAGACTCAGAAAGAGTTTCGCCGGCGGTTACCATTTTTATCGCACAACGGACCGGTTTCGTGTTATAGCGTTGTTATCGAAATCGTTATTCAGAGCGCGGCAAGTGATCCTGGTCTCCACGGAAGCCAAGTCATGCACGACTTGGGACTGAACCAAAGTCAAACAAACAAACAGTTAAGCCTCGCTTGGCCTGAGTGTAGATGAGGCTTTAGCGGTGCAACTTATTTCCGTATTTAGATTGATTTCCAAAAAATGATAGAAAGGTCACCGAGGAAAAAAACTGCAAATATACACCTAAAGGTCTTTGTCAAAGTGCAATTGCTAGGTTACAAATGCCTGACAGCCCGATGATTGAAGGCCGTTGATATTCGCTAAAAATATTCGACAACAACAGATAGCCTACATAAGATTTACTTGAAACAGTCTCTCGTAATACAGGGGCCACTCTTAGTGAGATCGTAGAAGCGCTCTGTTTAGATTATGTCTGTATTGTAAGTGTCGCTCCTCGCATCTAATTTACTCCTCCATCTATGCCTACGCTAAAGATAAAATTTTTCTTGAAATGACGTCGTGAAAACTGATGACGTTACGTTGCTGCCCTCACTTTATTCTTGGCGCTGTTGCCTTTCGCAAAAAACAAAACAAAACGAATACTTCGACAACGATTTGTCCTTAGCCACACTAAAAATAACATGTCATAGAGGCTACAACACAAATTGCATGCGTCAATTATTTTGCAGAGTTCCTGAAGATATTTACACATTCTATTTTTTTTCATGCTATGCCCTTTTCCGTATTACTTACAAGCTTCTTTGCTATGTTTTCATTTTTCATCCTACGATCACGGGAGGGTTTTTTTGCTGGTTGCGTTCAAGCCTGCTTTGTAGTTAGTGGTACTGTTAACAAAGCACATTTCTACCACAGAAACTGAGGATCATGGTTGTCTCTATTGGTTCGACCAAAGCGAGTGCCCCAAACCCCCCTAAAATTTACCGAAAAAGATATCTTTCAAACATCTTGTAAAACCAAAATAGCCTCAAATCACAGTTGCAAAACCTAGGTTTTTATATTTCTGACTTTGTTCTATTGCATGTCAAAAGCCCTAAGCTTAAACTTTGTTATTGTTTTGTAGATCTAACTCTCCACGTCGATCAGTTACTAAAGTAGTAAAATCTTCTACTAGCACATAGATTGGCAAATCTGTTTCCCATCCTACGTCCCCAATGCAATATTTTGAAGCAACTATCGGTACATTATTTTCTGTTAGTTCTTTCTTTATCTCATCATACTTATCTGAAGATCTGTAGATCTGAAGATCTGTTTACTGTACAGTATAATACACGTGGATAGCAAAGCATAAAACATTAAGCAAACATTACATGACGTCTCAATGGAGAAACGATGATAGGAAAAATTATTTTCTGATTAGATTTACCCAATCCCCCGCATTTTGCCAGCACTGTCACATTGTAGGTGAGTTCAAAGATGGTCATCCAGTAGCGTATTTAGAAATTTTCTTTAATTTTATTGGAGAGGACAAGCACTAGCTCAACTGAAAAACTTTTCTTGAAAACCAACTTTTTAATGGGATTGTTTGTAGATTTATTGCTTCTGTCCATAAAGCATAAATGGTTTTAGCCCAATCGCACCACTGTTTCTTTTTCATGTTAGTCAGTGGGGCGTCTCTATGTTCTGGAAGCCAGAATAAAAAGATCAAAGTTTGGTAAGTTGCCGACTTTTAGCTTAGTTCGTGACTCCCTACAACAACCACTGATGCGTAAATCTTCCCACCCCGTTACTCCTCCGACAAAGAGAGCTAAAGCGGGGCCCTACAAATTCCTAATAAATCTGGCAATCTTGAGCTGCATTTGTAAGCTCAACCGAGTGAATTCTAAATCTTGACCAATTTAAGTTTTTTATTTAACTCACTAACCGGATTATTGGGCGCTAAAGCAATTTCTTATTATTTTGCTTTTTCTTAATTGTGCTGCTCGTTTGCATCAAATCATTCTGGCCCTGTTATTGGAGAGCAACTTGACCCAAAAACTTTTGGGATCTTCGTTGCTACTTCGCTTGCGTACTGCTGCACTCCCACTTGCACTTCTACTAGATGTGTCGTAATCTTTTCCATCTAGTCTCGTTTATATACGCAAAAAAATCGACCTCCTCATTGGTGTTGCATAAAGAATTTGACAAGCGAGTAGGTTTGAGGTTAAAGTAAAGTTTCAAAACCTAATAATTCTTTAGGAAATAGGCCTGATATGCACTTTAAGGAACCCAACTTTTAACAAAATAAGAACAACCTACTAGAAATTACAAGAGATAAAAATTGCCTTATTTCGCGATTTTGATATTTTGCTCACTGTGACCGTTTAGCCTGATCACTGGTAAATAGTGGCCTAATCTGGTATCACGTCACGTCACGTCACGTCGCGTGGAAAACAGCCTGTCTTTCCTATCATCGCTGCTTGCTTTATTTCTCGCAAAACAAAAGCATCGCCAATTTATATTTTCTAGCCTGGTCTATCAGTTTTCAAAGGAAACAAAGAACTTCTGAAAAACTAAGAAAATTTTAAAAAAGAGTGATCAGATAGAAGGGGAATTACGGAATAATTGGGTGGGTGAATATGTGCTTTATCGTGTTTTTTCTTACAACAAAAATTTCATGTATAAGAAAATAAGCTGAATATTAAAAGAGAGTTGCATGCTCTAATTGCGTGATGCTAATGGTGTTGACAAAAGTGAAAATTTGCTTTTAGAAAATCGCTTTTTTGCCATCAAAGTGAAGTCAGACCCCAACCGGAGTGCGGAACTCTGCGGCCACAGCAACATTGGAGCAGTATGCTGTCAGCTTACGCGATGGCCTGCTACAAAGGTGCATGCATAACGGTATAAACGCAAATATTGACATTTGAAAGTGTTTCGATTTAATGGAAAGATATTGGAAATTGTTTTAAAGCTAGTCGTTGAAAATGCTTGGTTTTAGATTTTGAGACAGCATAGATTTCTCCGAAGTAGGGTTGTTTTGGCAAAAAAACCGCGTTGCTGGGAGTAGCCAACGCATTGTAATATGAGATAATTTATGACGCGAGGATTGCGCTTAGAAATGAGCCAAACATTGCTTTATAAACAAAAGAATTGCCTTTGATTTTCAAAGCTGCCGGAAAGGTAAGTTACTTTTAGGCTGCAGCGACATTGCGAACAACTTTTGCTCAGACCGGTTTCGATTGTCGGCACAATCCATATCTGCCACTAGCAGGGAAGTGCATTTTTTAAAGACTCAACAAAAACGGTCAGCGAGAGATTTGAAGTAAGGGCCATGCGCTTGTTGTAACTTTATAAAGACGTTACACCCACAAGAACGACGTTTAACTGTTTATCACAGCCTTGCGTAAAGTCGAGAGAAGACTACTTTAATTATACTGCAGAGTAGAGTTCTGTCTGTGTGTGCGTGCCTAAGGTTTGCTCGAACTCGTCCAAAACTACTGGGTGTCCAAGCATGAACGCCATGATTGGTCACTGTTTTGGAGTTATCGTCATTACCGGAGTTGCTGACGTCACACCAAAAAATAATTTCGTTTTGATTTTCATTTCTTGTCGGGGGAAAACGTTTTTTTTTCTCAAACCAAAACCAGCCTCTAGCTTACAAAGTTTTACTCTTTTGTGTGTAAAATGACATCACAATTAACGCTTGATTTAAAAATTTGCTTCCATCATTTTCTTGATAAATGGGATCTGTAGAAACTTGCTTAAAAACTTTTTCCCGGAAATATTAACTAGCTGCTTCTGTTTAACAAACATTACAATAATTTGAAGTTTATTGACAACGCAAGAAACAATTATTTCTTGAAGGATTTTTCCAAGGCTGTTCGTTTTTTTCTTTATTCTCTTCGAACGCTTCAAAAAAGCAATGTGACGTCAAATTGTCATTTGCTACGATTGTAATGAGCTCGCCGGTTCTGCCGTCGTTGCCCGCAGGGCCTTTATCAGAGAAGCAGGGGTTAGGAACAGGGGTGGAGTGGGGTAGAAATGCCGTTTTCTACGTTATTTTGATAAAAAAATTTTCCAAAAATGCTTTGTAGTCAGCAGATTACACCCTTTCAATGAAGCAATAGCATATTTAGCTTAAACACTACAAGCAGTTAGCATATATAGTCGTATGAGGGTGACAGATAAAATAACATTTATCTAAAATTAACTACGATATATACGTTGTGGGTTTAGCTTCTGCTTTCGAAAGTTGTAGGAGAATACTGTAAAGCGGTATTGTGTTGTTTTGTCCATGTTTGTCCTCCATTCACGAAAAAGCGAATTGTATCGCTATATTTACGACGGAACGTCCGCACTTGCTTTGGAGTTGCGATTTCCGAGGTGTCTAGGCCACCTGTCTTCCACGCAAAGACGGGGGCGTCCCGTTAAGTGCCTTGCCCACGGACACAACAAGCGAACTTGCCGGCTTGTTCTCCACAACCTCCCTAAATTCCTATCACCAAGCAGGGAAGCTGTAAATACCATTTTTTAAAGTCTTTTGGTATGACTCGACAAGGAAAATGAATCCCAGGTCCACCGACTGCGACGCAGACGCTCTAATCACTACACCATCGCGTCGGTCCCATGGTTCAGTGTCGATCCGCATATCTGAAGTGGGTTGAATGCTGGTAGAATGTGAACATCTTTACATCTGTTAGATGAGCAATTGACTGGATCGAAGGACCAAATTCAAAATCCATTGAAAAGTTTATAGCCAGTTGCTTTACATTTAAAGTTCTACGACACTGACCTTGCTAAAAAGCATTAATATCTATAACCTAAGCAGGTATGTCGGAAGTGTTCAACATTTACAAGACACTCATGTTGTAAGTGTTTACTATGTGGCTTGTGGTCTAAAACACTTCTGGCATGTGTATCTTTCAGGATGTAAACGCTTTCCTATTGGCGTGCCTAGCTTGCAAATTTTTGACACTTTCTACATGCCCGACTTGTAAGATTCAAACGCCTTTTTAATCAGTATGGGTGCTTGTAGGTTTTAGTTACACCCAGGCCAGAGCATCAAGGAAAAAAAATTTTGAAAGTGAGAATGTAGCCCATTTTCATGATTTTTTGAGTTTTTTTGCCTGGTTGGGCCGCCAAAACAAAATAAGACCTTACTTTATTGATAGAAACCAATTTTTTGAAACCGCAAGGTTGTCTCTAAGATGACTATTTTTCACATTTCTTGTCTCCATCATACCGCTCGGAGGAGGAACATCTTTGCTTGACAATAGCTCAATAGGCCTACAGGGGTAGGTTCCATAGCCTTCGGGGAAGGCATGGCCTTTTCTCTATCCGTGCTGGAACCAGGGCGAATAACGCAGTCAAAGAAGTTAATGACAATGACACAAACACGAAATTGGACGCTCAAAGCAGTGAAATAGACCTATCATTAATTAGGTTATTTTTATAATTGTGAAACCTACCACCATCACTTCTGATTTTGTGTTCCTCCTTCTACTTGATGGAAAGATGAAACGATATACTTCGTATTATCAGTTTTGATCAATAAAGATGCTCACCATTACGGTTTTAGGAACCAAGGTTTCCATTTACAAGAACTTTTTGTTACTGCTCTCACAAACTTTTGTTCGGTAAAGCTGGGGCTGCCGCGTGAACTAGTACTTTTCAACTCGGCTCAGCTATGCCTCACCCTGCCTGAGTTAAATTGCATTACACTTGGGAGAAATATAATTGCTAATTTACGTATTAGCTGTGTAAAGTTGCCTGGGTCAAAAGCTAAATTTTGGAAAAAGAAAGGATTCCTTTTAACTTACCTGGGTATGCCTGTGCTGAGAGCATTAAGAGATTGCCACCATGGACTTTGAAAAGTTTAAAGAAACATAAAAAGAAAACCACATTTAAGTGTGGCACCGCATCCTATGGAAGATATTTCAGCTGTTTTGATAGAAAATAACTTTACGTGCTTACCGAAATCAGGACGAAAACTTCGTCCTCATAGCTACGCGTGAGCAATGCACAGAGCATAGAGGTAAGGCGTGGGCAGCATCTTAATAGTTACAAATTTAATTAGGGAGTCCACCAAGACGTGAAATTGGCCTCCTACCCCATACCCCATTTTTGTACTTTTGAATGCAATTGCTATTTTGTCGCCGTTATTCCCTAGTTTAACTGAGAAAAAGAGATCGGGATCACGGGAATTAGGGCTATGCCTCACTTATCCATAAAGTTCTTGATTCGATCACTTTTTGAGGTGCACTTGATTTCGGAAAGAAAATTGAATTAAGCATAAAACATCAGCTTTCTACTATTGTTTTCACAGCAATACCATGGGTGAAGCCAGCTAAGCCGATATTCTTTACCCGTTGCTGATGGGGGCTTTGGGGGTGACGTCGTCGGAGCCGGGCGGCAGCTAATGATTCAACATGTATGTTGAAATATCGTCACTACAATAAAACACTGCAAATATTGATTCAAACATTAAGTTTAATTTGAAATTCAAGCAGTAACACCAACATTAATAAACTAACACACCAAAAGGTTACCAGATGAATGAACGAGTTTAGGTAAGTAGCTAACACATATTTAATGATTCTAAATAAATGTTACAAAGCTGTAGTCAAATTCAAACATCGCTGAATATAGTACAAGGATATTTATACCTAACGTATACAAATAAAAAATTTGTTTGTAGCTAGTTAGAAAAAAGCTTTACATACGATCTATTGCATTCCGCTAATTAAAAACTTGTTCACATTCAACACAAAAGTACGCTAAAGTACGGTAAGTGTTTTGCTAACAGAAGTGTGGTTTGAAAAGCTAGTTTGGTTTAGTTGTAACGACAGAAGTTTTCTACCAACCACTGCAAATGCAGAGAAAATGCGTCGCGATTTAACGCTAAAACAGCAATGATTGAAAGCCACACTTACACCGTGGACAGGATAGGTTAGAAACCGTGTAAATCTTCCTTTTTACCTAACTTGAGTCGTGAAGTCGCGGGTGGATTTCCTATTGGTAATAACGGAAAAGACGTTTATTATCTAATAAAAAAGGAAAATTCATGTCTGGCGAATTCGAGTATTTTGTGACCAAACTACAAAAATTAATGTTTTACCATGAAAAACAACTGCAAGAGAAACTAAAGGCGCTTTGCAATACTGACAATGATAATGAGTATAGATCCCTCTACCTGACTTAAAAACTAAGCAATTTAATCGCCTTTAACAGATAGTATGACGAAGTTATCACAAAGCCAAATTGCGCGACAGATTTGGAATTCAGAATTGTGCAAGAATATAGACAACAAAATTGCACGAGTGCATGGACAGCTTTCGCGGTCTAAGAGGACATGGCAAAAAAGAGTATCAAGTTTATCACAGCGCACATTTCTGCAGAGAGCTTGTGAAAGCCTAGCACAAAAATCGAACGAATTTGAAAATTCAAGTCCTTTTTATGAGCGCCACAGTGCGGGGACGGGAATAACACTCGTGTAAATAACAATTTTTCTCTACGCTTGGCCACATCTGTTCTTAAAAGAGAAAATGACACAGACAGAACACCAACAACACCAAAGACACATATATACAAAAAAATTGTAATCTCGAAAACGATTTTGGCAAGCCAGTACAACTAACTAACTGCAAATTGGAAAGCAACCAAGTACAATATGAAAAAGCATAAGTCTAAAATTATTTTACCTTTCTGCATTTGCGAAGAAAGTCAAGATCAGAGGACTAGCAGATTTGAAAAAACATTCTTGAAAAGCATGATAGGATTGTTTTAGTGATGTACTCGTATTGTAAGTATACTTTATATGTGTATTAAATATACCTGAAAAGCAGGCAACGCTTCAGTGCAAAAAAGGGGCTACATCATTGGAGCACAGCGGATCTTTTTTTAGTAACTTCCAGATCTTTTAAATGACTTCAACACCACATTTTTTCAAACACAAGAAATTTGTTTAAATTTTCTTTCATTATAATTTTCTTAGGTAGAAAACATTTGGATGGGGAAGTCATAAAAAAACTTTGCATTGGTACTGTGAAATCATAATGAAGCAAAATTGCTAGCAGCGTTAATAAAGTTCCAGTTAAATTCGTCCAAAACGCGTTCTCCTTGGATGATAACGTGACGTCACCAACAGCTGATTATTAGCGCCAAAATTTTTGACTTTTGCAACACGTTTTGCTTGGTCGGACCACATGACGTCATATGCCCATTCGTGGGGGAAAAAATGCTTTAAGACAAAAAATTAGGAAAAGTTGCTGCCGATTTACAATTTCAATACAACAGGATTCATAAAAATGAGTATGAAAGTTGACTGCGTAATCAGTTATGAAAAGCGACACACAATTGCCAAGCAATATACATGTTCACACTGTTCACCTGCATACTCAAGAAGCGAATACTCGAAAAGAGTACACATGCAATGTTTTTCTCTGAGAGTTATAATCAAGAAAATAAAGAATTCAAAAACACTCCAGCGTAAAAGCTTGAGTGTGCACGTCAATTGAGTCACAAGGCACTACGTGGCAGTTAATCTAGATTATATGCATATAGGAAATGCTTCATTGTATAAAATACAGTTAGTACAGCAAACGTCTTACAAGATGTCGAGTGTTATTTATCCGGTTTTTTGTTCTTTTTATTGACTTTCAGTACTGTGTAAATGTTGTTCTTGTAAACCTCGGTGAAATATGGTTCAGGGTTTTCACGGGCGACGTTACAAGCTGGTCGTTTTCCCTGGAAAAATTATGATTTCTTGCATCAATCGGGTGTTTTGAAATGACTGACGGCAAAGAGGGCACAACTGATGCTACGTTGGTCAGTGGTAGAAAATAGTTTTGAAATAGCCGTGCTCCCGTTGATAAAAAGAGTAAACAACAACTGTTAAGTACAATTTATACAGAAATATTGCGATAAAAATATTTTTACATTGCCCACAAGAGCATGGCAGCGGTAATTGTATAAAAACTATAGTTGTTGTGCATTTTTCTGAGGAAAAAGAGAACTATCGATCTTATTTCAACGTTGTTTTTGAGTGATGTGATTTTAAGGCTATTTCTTAGCTGCTTAGCATGAGATTTTTAGAAACCTACCTTGTTCTCAGGCTCCTCAATGTCCCATATTTCCGGCATCTGGCATCCGTCTCTCGTCTTCCTGGTGCACCAGGAGTCTTCCAGAATAAAGTAATCAACTCCCATTTCTTCCACAGTATCCCGAACTCTTTCAAGAGATCTTCGACTGTACATGGAGTAAACCTTCATAGTACGAGCACGCAATCCTGCAAAATACTGGCTTAAGGAAAGTTTTACCGTTAGGAATAACACCAACAACGTTTTTGAAGTCTTGACTTCATTATTCTCTTAGTATCTTTTGTCGTCCGACCTTCTAGTCGGGATGAGGACATGACGAGAAAAGACAGGACCGGAAAACTCTCCAAGGTCCGAACCAGAGGTAGTATACGCAAAGCGCTGTCGAAAAAAGTCTAACTTAAGGACTGAGAGTTCGTTTCAGGACAGAATGAGATGCGCTGTGCATTTTCTGTGTTCGACAAAAATTCACCGTGCCTACAGTACTGGCAGCTATGAAGCGGGTCTGAGCATCAAGTTGTCCTACACTTAACCTAAAGGCTTTTGTGGCCGAAAAATAGCTGGCTTTTGACACATTGCAAACATCTCGCCACTGTAGTAATCTCTTCCCGCTTCGCAGTGCTAGCAAGCTGCAAAGACCAGGTCAGAGTCAATCAGGTTTGAAAGAAGTAGCAGTAAACACTCGAAACTACAACCATCTGACAGCAAACAGGTAAGCACGACCGAGTAAAGCAATAGTTCGATTATGCTTGGTGACATAAAATTTTTAAAGGATCGGACCTTAAGGCTTTTGAGTAAAGTTAAGTCATCAACCCAACGCGATTTATTGTCAACGCAATTCAGTGGTGGATCGCCGTCCACGACAGCAATAGTTGTGGGTTCAGACCTCACAATGGCTACGTTGTGAGTTCTTGGGTAAAGCGCTACATTATAATTTCCACAGCTTGAGATGAAAACAGACTTTGTAAGCGGTAATGATAACTTTTAAGCAGTCTGAACACAAAAATGTGGTACAAAAGCAGGTTTCCATTAACCGGAGGCCTACGACATATGTTGTTGTGGCGTCAGCAGTGATTGTGCGGTCAAGCCATTAAGGCCAACTGCACCATTTCTAATCACTGAGTAAACCCAGTTTCATATGTTACCCTGTACATTTTTCTATTGTAGAACGCTTAGCAACAAATCTATGAATAGCATTTCATAAGTCTTTGCAAGAGAAAATCACAACGGAGAAGATCTAACCATTAAATCACATCGTCGGCTAAAAATAATGACTTAACTCAAGCACTATTGTACCATTACCAAAGTAGTGTGCAAGTGAAAAAATAGAACGATTAAGATTAACTACGCTTACCAGCATCTTCATAATGAGGATGATTGACGATTGGTCGCAAGCAAGACAGCTTGATGCTAGCCATGGTTGGCATTGCTCCAGCAAAAACAGCGCTTTTTGGCAAGTTGTCATTGATGTAGGTTAACAGCTGAGTAAAACGCATTAACTAATCATTCGTCTTTGCGCTCCGACCGATTTACTCCCGCACTCTACAAGCATGCTTTAACGTGCGCTCGAGTACTTAAGCGTACTCCAGTATGCACATGTAGCGTGCAATTAAAAACTGTCTTAACAACAGTTTGGGAGACTATAAAGTGGCCCTGCGGATTACGAGCAAGCAGTCACCCATAAATGCTGCAATCGGTGCACGTCATAGTTTGAACCGTGACGTGAAATCGGAAGCCAACGACGATTCCGCTTCGCCAAGTCGCGGGCCACGAGACGCTGAGCGTACAACCTTTAGGTTTCCAACTACAAGCGTGACTCTCAATTTACCGTTGCAAGGCTATCCGTATATTTTTGGTGAGAAAAGCCTAATTCTACGTACATTTCATCCAGTTTCGCAGGCCCAGACGTGCTGGTTGAAACTGCATCTGCCACTACCCATTTGCTTTTGAAGCAGACTTTCTATTAAGACAAAATAAAAATCTGTCATCACGGATGCCCTTCCTGACGAATACCATTCGAGTTTTATAAAATTTCGAGCTTAAAATCCTTAGCTCAGAAGTCAGGAACAATATCACTACACCATAGCGGTTGATAAAACCAATCTTGGCATACAGCAAGCTTGCAACTCGCATACTGCGAGCCCACCGGTGTGAGTTCAATAGTAGGGGGTACACCTAGGCCAGGAATCGGAAACCGGCGGTTCTTTGCCTTTTTTTGGAGAACATCTATGTTAAGAAGGTGTAAACCATGTGAGCGTGTCTTGAAATTCAGTTCTTAGCAGTAATCAAAAGTGAAGACTTTTATATTTTCAGAAATCACTCTTGATTTGTTGGGATACAATCTTTAGCGGCTCTCATTGTTCTCTTTGTGGAAATCGGACCCAAATGGCTCTTCAGTCGTGAAAAGTTGCCGACCCTTGCTCTAGGCCAAACGGCTGCTACAAGCCAGAGTTCAATGACAATCGTCAGCAGCAATGCTCTGACAAGTAGCTTCTTACTACTTTTTTTTATAAATACAAAAGACATCATGTTCGGCTTTGCAACAATAAACTAGAGGCAACAAATGGTTCACTCATGCCAGCTTTTGGCACCTTATGCCGTGATATGGCAATACTTAACTTACATTTCAAATGTCATAAAAAAACCTAGATCTCTTTTCGTTTAAGTGAAGCTAATGACCAGCAAACGTGAAATAATAATTAACTTTCGCACAGTTCACAGCTTAAAAGCAAAACTGAAAAAATTTGGCTCAGTTGCTCCCTTGTTGTATGATAATAAACAACAAAGTCTACATCCTCAAAAACTTGATTTTTGTACTCATTAGGTTTTGCCATATCGCGGCAGCGCTTTAAACAGCTTGTAGCCCACACTACACCATACATGCTGCAGGCATGCCAATAGCGCTACAACGGTGCAATGCAAACCTTTGAAAACACGTCACAGCAGGGTTGAGGGGTTGCGTCGCTTACCTGTTCATGAGGCCAATTTTCAAACTCTCCCAAAATATTCCATTGATTAATAAGGTTATTAACACCACTAACAGCTGCTATTGCCAAAAGCGCAACGATAAATGCGTAATGCCTTGTACGCGGCCCCAAAAAGCCAAAGAGCTGCCTGAAAAAGCAAAGACAAGGTATTCGTTTTCCATTTATCTTAAACCTACTCAGATTTGAACTTCAAAATTAGAGTATGTAAATCACTAAGACTCTAGAAATTTGCTTGAAAAAAGGGATACAGTCAGATGCTTTTCCCGGGGAAAGCTACCAATAGTGCATGTAGGTTATAAAACTCCGAAGTCTACTATCGACCGAAGTTCAAAAATCGACCTCTATACCATGTTCAATTTATGACTATAGCCTTTGTTTTGCGGGACAAGGCTTGACATGAACAGCTCAGGGATGCACAACCTGTTGCCTCGAACATGCTTCTCAGATTTAATTTCAAGCTGATTTCAAAAAAAGGTCACCACTTTACATGTACAGCAGAAATGGGCAGCCGGAAGCCTGCGCCTTCATTAAACACGGCCCGCGAGTTCCTTTTCCAAAATCACTGAATTTGTTTTCACATGTTTTGCTCTTTGAAAAAGATCTACTACCTACAAATGGTCAAAAAAAGACGGGCTGGTGCTATGAATTTCAAAAAACAGTAGCTTTCTGAGGTCAATTGCAATAAAAGGTCCTCAACTTGAAAATTGGCAGCAACCCAAACAAATAACGGGCTTGCGCCTTTAGTTTTTGTAGCTTAACTAAGTCATCAACTTCACAATGGGCACAAACATCGACAGCTCTCATAATTCGGACCAGTGAAAGCAAACATCTATTTTTGTTACCCTTGGAATATCAAAGTTGCCCACCTATGATGTACTGAAGCAAACCTCGTGTAAACACAAGATAAGCAAGTTTTGCCTTCAGAAAGTTGATCTTTAAAAAAGGATCTTCACTTCTTAGAAGACCAGAAAAATCTCAATTTGAAGATTTATTCTGATGATGAAACAAAATGTTTGGCATTTGGATAAATTATCTTGGAAAAAAGTCTTCGCTATCAAACACTAACAAAAATGCTCGATACTGTCTCGCAAGCGGCAGTGAATGAAATAAAATCTGTAATGCGGCCTCGTGTAGAAAAAAGGTTGCGTACAACTAAACTAACTGAACGCCAATGCCAACAACGTGGTCGAGTTGGTTGGAGCGTTGTCCATGATCGCCACGATTGTTCGTTCAAACCTCACGATGGCTCTCTTGTGTTTTTGAGAAGAGCACTTGATGGCAATTTTCTCAGCTTCGCTGCTTTGCTTTGGATCAGTGGTTTTCAACTAGGGTTCCGCCAGAAGTTACACAAATTTTATTTCATCAGTTAAATTAAATGCTGTTTTTGGCATAAGACAATTGAATTATTGCACAGGGGTTCCTCGAGCCACTAAAATGTTTCCTTGGGGTTCCGCTCCAGGAAAAGGTTGGAAACCACTGCTATAGATAGAAATGCATTGACGAAGCAGTACCGGTAAATTTAAAGTGGCTTGAATGGAGTTACGTTGTTCTAGTAAGCGAAAAAATTTTTTCTGTAGCTGGAGGATGAAGTATATAACCTCCTCCCACTGAATAATTAGATGCAGCCTCCCCTCTGAAGAAAAAGTAGACCACGAAAATGTCTACCTGTTTGCAAAGAGAGACGTTGTAATGGCCATCATTGGAGTCATAAAGAGCTTCAGTCTCATAATAAGAAGAGCCATACATGTAAATGCAATCATTTGCAAGACATTGTAAAGAACTTCAGCATTCGGTTTGCTTCTATGAGCTTCAACTTCAGCATTATACGGCTTTGCAGCTTTACTTTTTGACTTCGATGCTTCCTGAAAGAAATTACTCTGATAAAACGCTCTGTGACAAAACTACAAGAACTTTTAACATTTCACTGGTGTGACTAGCCAGAACCATACTTTTGCGTTTAAAAATTTAGCTAAAAGTACTTTAAGTCTTAAATGGGCAAAATAGTATGGTTCACAACCCTACACTTTTTCAAACAGTGACTTACTGTGAATTGGTTATATTCATACTTCAGGCATTTGTATGCCACAACCCACGCAATAACCGTTGCACTAGGAACCAACAACGTCTTGGACAGCTTGAACACAGTTTCAAACTCAAGAAAATCGAATTCCCTGAACAAAAAAATGATCAAAAAATCACACTAATCACATAACCTGTTCTAGAGCAAGAGTGTTTGTAATAATTCTTAACACTATAAGCCAAAAGTTAGCAAGTATAAGTTTGCAGAAGCATAATTTGCCACATGATAAGGTGCTTGCCATGAATACAGCATTTCTGTTCCGCTTACACATCCGAGCCTGCTTAACAAGATCTCACTATGCCGATTAGATATGGTGCAACAAGCGGCCACATAAACGTTAGTCTATCACAATCGGTTGCAGATGTAAAAAACTAATTTGCAAACCGCCCATACCGTAGTTGTCGCTCATATATGCCCGAGCCAAGAGCACGTTTACGCAGAAACTATGGTGTACGGCTACTAACATAGCAAGCTTGCGTTTACGTGTCGGTAAGCGTCTTATCATGACGAGACACGTGGCCTACACAAGCAAACGGATTTGAATTGCACAAACCGAGTGTAGATAGGCCGTAACGGCTCTTCAAAACCAATATCAACTGTGTGATGTGGCCTACAACCGTACAACAGTGGGAACAAAATCCTTGTGTACCTTCCAATTACAAAAATGTCAATTTACGCTATTTAGAAAGCCATTACAACGCACTTGTTTTCACGCTATGATGCTCATTCTTAAAAACATAATGTCACCGGTGTTACCAACGTTTAACAATAGCCTAAGGGCACACTGCACACGCAGGTTTACGCGAAATCCTAATCATAAATTGATAAATCGTGAAAAATAACATGTTCCTGAATATTACAGTAAAAATTACACAAGTCTTTTTGTTGTTTTTATTTTTCAGAAAAAAATACGCAGTGAGTGTACAGAGAATTCCTTCAACAACAAAACAATCAATACCTTTACATGCTACGATTGATGTAGGGGCATCTTGTACAAGGTTTAGAAAGAAGTGTGCTAAACAGAAGAGTTGAAGGATCATTTCTGTATTTATTGTTTTTAATCCATAACAGTTCTATTCTCCATGTTCGCAAGGAAGCGATTATGACAGGGCTGCAAAGCATGGGAAAACGCCCAGATCTGCTTTAAAGCTAACCAAGGTCTTCGAATTCCTCCTCACTAATTTGCTGCTCGTTAAGAATTCCTCAAGCAGAGGAAACAATCGCGAAGTGACTTTTTCACGGGCACAACCACGCAGTCATTGTGAGCTTTGAACCCGTGATCACTCAATTACAAACAGCACAGAATTAGCAAATGCGATTGATCCGACTCACTTTGCACAAGTGTACAACATGGTGTGAAAATTATTGAAATCAGTGAATTTCGACTTCAAAATCTCCCATATATGAGCGTCATCGGCAGTGCGAAGAGCAGTTGCAATAAGCTTCTTCAAGCCAAACGTGCCAACCAACCAAGTCAAACCCTACATAAAAAAGTGTTTCGCTGAAGAAAGATTAACTGCAGCTTAACCACTTTATCCGGTGCTATGTCACACTTTACGAGTCTGAGCATCGTGGCTACTATCGTAGCGTGCTGAATTGCTAGGTGACAAAATAGCTTGTTTTCAATGACGCTGGAGCACCTTTTTACCTGCACAGTGTGCATTACACATTCTACAAAGACATACTAGAGTTGAAAACAGGTATCTCGATTGACACTAGCATTTTGGCGATAAAGCATAGATATCCATACGAACTCTCGTAGAGCACGTAAAAAACCTAGCCTAATAGATATCTCTTTCTTGTTGCCTGCTTCTAGTGTCTCGATGGTGTTGTGGTGATCGGTTGCAACTGCAACATAGTAGATTGCTGGTTCAAGCCTCGACTGTGTTATATCAAAGCTTCTTAAAATTCACTTTCCTTGCTCGGCACTCAGCAAGGTAAAGACAGCGTGGAAAATAGCCGACAAGTTTGCTGGCTGTGCTCTCGGGAAAAAAACACTTGATGGCAGTACTCCACCTGTACGAGGTAGACAAGATGAGACCAAGCAGACCACCCATCACGAAGGCTTAGTTAGACAAAGGACTAGAAAACGGAGAACAAGCTCATTCTATAAATAATCTATTTATATTTGACCCACTGGATGAAAGTGTCTACATAATTGATAAAAACAAAAAGCAAAATCTCCAATGCCATGCCACTGGCCAGAAACGACATGGACATACCTTTACCAAGCATCTTGCAACGAGATTTTGAACCGTACCCTCAATCTTGCTTTCAAAATGTACAATTGCAATCACAGTTAGAAGACTTGATGCATAAAATGAAGTCAAAAGCATTTCGTTTCCAAATTGAAAAACGTAATTGGTGACAAGAGCTAGCAGTTGAGCGTGTAATACAATATTCAACTGAAAAAAATAGATCTTTTTCATATCACATACTCGTAGGTGCCTTACACGAAAAAAGGGAAGAAATTGATTTGTCAATAAATAAAATCAATGCCAACGCACGCATGAATTAACTAACGACTACTTTTTATTAATACAATTATCGAAGACATTAAAGTTCTGCCGTTTTCAAATTTTTTGGAACCCGGACTGGGCTTCTCTTTATCATGATTTTTATTGTATTGAAATGATCAGTTGATTACAATATACAGCATAGTACGAGCAATTGACCTACAACGGTTAAAATGAATTCGGTAAATTTTAAAACCACAGCCTACAGAAAACTGAGCAGTCCAACCAGTAATTAAGGTCTGTGGGTTTAACTCTCACAGAAAGAGATCTATTTTAAATCTGGTTTTGTCTCCGTGAACAGAAGTCGCTGGATTCACATCACGTTGCTAGAAAGTTCATGAACACCATTACGCCACTTTGTTCTGTCAGTGGCATTTTTTCATTTAAGTCCAATCTTATCAATATGTTTTTCCACTTGTCATTTCCATGCCTCTTCGGCCGCCCAATCCTCTTTTTCCCACCCCTTCAAAATCCAACACTCTTCTGAACCTTTCCTCATTATTCCTTCTCAAATCACGTGCGAACCATCTCAATCCACCTGCCCTGGCCGGTCCATCCAAAGCATCTTGGCAAACGCGTAAGTTCTTGGCTCCTTCTTTTCTAAATCAACTAAACTCCACACATTGCTCTTATCATTGCTTTTTCAGTTCTTCTCAAAACTGCCATCTCATTCTCCCTCGGACACCATGTCTTGCTCCCATACAGCATTGCCGACCTTACACAACTCTGATATATCTTTCCTTTCATCTTTAACGAAAACTTTCTTCCATAAAGCAACTCCCCACATTCTCTAAATTTTATCCATCCAATTCTCGTTCTTGCTGTCACCGCTGCTTCACTTCCACGACTGGCATTCAACCTGTTCCCCAAGTAGCAAAAACCCTTCACAAACTCGGTCTGGTCAAAAAATGATTCATCTTTATCTGGTTCTTTTATTGTCTTAACACATTGCTCACAAACAAAATCTTTTACCATAGTTGTAACCACTCTCTTCACTCTTTCGCATCTAGCAAGCACCCATTTACAGTAGGCGCTACTTATTATGACCACGGATAATATGACCAGCCGCTTATTATGACCAATTTGGTATGGTCCGAAATTTTTCCATTTAAAATTCTCCGTTTAATATGACCAAATTTCGGATAATATGACCAACATTTTCTCCATCTCTCTTGTTACGGTACAGTATTTTTTCCCGCCACGCACTTACAACTTCACCTTTTCAACACATTGTTACATACTGTACTTAGTTTTACCGTCACTTGTGCTGTTACAGTACTGTACTTTGTTTTACTGCCAACGTCACACTGTTACTTTGGTTAAACGATGCATTAGACGGTATTTGGACTTCTTGTGGCTTACGGCATCGATTCACGAGCTGTTATGGAGGCTTCGGTTTTTATAACCATTAGGATATTATGACCAAAATGGTCAGGTCCCAAGGTGGTCATATTAAGCGGCGTCTACTGTACTACATTTTGTGCACATCACCAAATTTTCCCATTACCCTCTTACCACACTTGGCACATGGATTAACTTTACGCAAGTACTTCACCTTACGAACCACTTATCATCACTTTGGTCTTCTTCAGGATAACCTTTAACGCGTTCCTCTCAAACGCGTCTTTCCATTTCAGAAACTTCTCTTTCAAATTCTCTATACTTTCACTCATTAAAACCAAGTCATCTACATACAAAATTTCATTCGTCAATCCTTCTCTTGCATTCTCTGTGATTGTATACACTGTAATTGCAAAAAGCGCTGACAACAAAGATGCTTCATGTATACCAACTTGTACCAAAAATTCTTTGGATAACTCAGATCCCACTTTAACCTCTGTCTTTGCTACGTGATAGAAACTCATCACCACTCTTACAATTTATTCTGGTAAACCTTTCTTTCTCATCGCCCACTCCATCAATTTTTCTTAGAACTCTATTAAATGCCTTCTCAATATCCACAAAACACATATGTAACTTTTTCCTCTCATTCCTATATTCCTCTTGCATTATTCTCACAACAAACAATGCCGTTGTCGTGCCTCTTCCTGGAATAAAACCACACTGCATTACATCAATACGTACTAATTCTTGAATCCTTCTTTTCAGCACTCTCTCAACGATCTTCATAGCATGTTCTAACAGCTTCACTCCTCTGTAAGCACTGCAATTCCTTACAACTCCTTTTCCCCTAAAAATTGGTACCAGCACACTTGTTTGGCATTCCTTTTTCGTCCAACAGGCATTGGCAAAGTTCCTTCTTGACACTAATCCCTACTTCTCCACTAGCAGATATCATCTCTGTCCATAGTTTAGATGGTCCAGCTTGGTTGCCTGGTTTCATTGTTTTTATTGCCATCGCCATTTCTTTGCAATCAATCTTTTCCATGGGTCCCTATCACATAATAGCTTCTGCCATATGATCACAATTATTCTCTTTATTCATGATTTCCTCCATATGATTTTTCCATTTTCTTTTCCTGTCATTTTTCACTGAAACCTAACTTTCCGTCTTTTCCTCTCATACATCTTTTTCCTTCAATATCTTTCCCATCTTTTTTCATGAACTTCACAAGTGTAAAAATGTTATTTGGTTTGCTGTTCAATTTTGTTCACTCTTTCTCAGCTTCTTCCCTCATAGAATTAGCAATCACTTTCTTTGCTAGATTTTTCATACTCTTATATTTACCCTTGTTTTCCTCCAATTAATTTTTGCATATCTTTTTGTATGCTACTGTCTTTTGTCGTATTGCTTTCTTCACCTCTTCATTCCACTACCACGTATCCCCATGATTCCTCCTACCGTTCTTCTTCCAGCATACTTCATTATAAGCTTCTAAAATCATTCCATGTATTGGGCGCATCAACACCAATCATTTCCTTAACTCTTTCTTGAAATCTTGCTTTTATATTGTTTTCTTTCAATTTACAAATCCTCCTTCTAATGGCTTGTTCGTTCTTTACTACTTTCTTTCGTCCATATATGCTACCACCAGCCGATAGTGCAACTCTCAGGGGATAGCTTTCACATCTTTAAATACTTTCTGTTGCTTTTACCAACCAATACAAAATCGATTTTAGTTACATTTCAACCCATACTGTATGTTCTTTCTCTGCTCCTTTTTAAACTCGTTTTAATTTTTGTACTGCTCCACCATGACTATAAGTGACCCTCTGCGTTTATGTGAATGTAAACTGCACATAAATACTGTGGATGGCAACTCTCTGTTTATTGTAATTATTTTTCTTAGTGGCATCACGAAGTGCACATCTGCATACTCATTGCACTTGTCTACCCTCTAAACAGCTGAGCATCGGCTTTACAGTTGATAGACCTGGGTTTAATTCCCCAGTCAAGTTACACCAAAGACTTTAAAAACGATTTGCACAGCTTCCCTACTCAATGTTCTGCACGAAAAGAATAGAATAGATATATTCGATCTAATTCCATTCTTTCTCCCCGCCAGGCCGGTTTCCGCCCTGGACGGTCTACACTTGATCAAATTCTGTACCTTTCTCAGTCCATTTCGGATGGGTTTAACAAACCCAGGCCGGGCTCTCGGACGATCCTGTCTACTATCGATTTCTCTAAAGCTTTTGACTCTGTCTGGCACCCCGCCCTTTTCCACAAACTTATTTCGGCTGGCCTCCCTCCTTGCTTTGCTCGTTGGACTCAATCTTTCCTTTCTGACAGGCGCGCTTGTGTGGTTTTTCAAAATCACAAAAGCCGTTCCTTTCGAGTCTGTCGAGGTGTTCTGCAAGAATCCGTTCTTGGCCCTGTACTTTTCTCCCTCTTCATTAATGATCTTACGGCTTCTCTGCCTTCTTCCGTCAGCTGCTCTCTTTACGCTGACGATCTGGCCATTTGGTCCTCCTCCCCCTCGGTCCCCACTGCGGTGGAGGCCACACAAGGAGCTCTGTTTCGATTGGAGCGCTGGTCTAAGTACTGGTGTCTTCCTCTCAATCCGAGCAAATGTGAGGCCTCCTTCTTTTCAGTGGATCCCCACCAGGCTAACCTCCAGCCCAACCTCCTCCTACTCGGCTCCCGCCTCCGTTTTAATCCCACTCCAACTTTTCTTGGGGTCACCTTCAACCGCACTCTTTCCTTTTCTAGGCATGTATCTTCGCTGAAGGCCAAATTTTTCCTACGTCTCAAGGCCTTACGCTGTATCTCTGCTTCCTCTTGGGGCCCCTCTAAGGAGTCCCTCTCTGTTCTGTATAAATCTTTTCTTCGGTCCCTTCTCACTTACGCTTCACCCAGATGGTTTCCTTTCCTAAGCGCTACCAATATCACCAAATTGGAACGCCTTCACCGAGCGGCCAGTTGCGCCATCACTGGCTGCCTCTCGTCCCCCCCTATCCCTCTACTACTCACCGAGGCTTCTTTACCTCCCCTACGAGTCACTCTGACTCACTTCACTCTTTTTTCTCATGAGCGGGCTCTTCATCTCCCAACCTCCTTTCCCATCTCAGGTTTGGCCAGACTAAGAGTGAAACCAAGACTCTGCAGATCGTCCTGGAGAGCTTTTGCGTCCACTCACCCGCTCATGCTTCCTTCTACTTGTTCTAGGGAGGCTCTTGTTGCTTGCCCTCCCTGTCCTCCTTGGAATCTTCCTTTGTTCATGGTCGAGTCCACCCTTTCCTCTCCATGCTCTCGCTCTGATCCCCCTCACTCTCGCCAAGGTGCGGCTCTCGCCCACCTTGACTCTCTCCCCTCTCATGATCTGGTACTCTGGACAGACGGCTCTGTTCCTTTTCCTTTTGGCAAGGGCGGCTCCAGCGTTCTTGCCAACTGCTCTCTCTGTGGCACTGAGGCCACTCATTCCTTTTCGGCAGGCCCAGTTTGTTCCAGTTTTTCCGCTGAAGCCTGCGCCATTCTGCACGCTCTTTGCTGGTCTCGGCAACACCATAAAGTCTGCCATTTTTCTTCTCTTCTTCTCCTGTCTGACTCTCGTTCTGTCCTCGCCACCCTGTCCTCTCCTCCACCTTTCCTGTTATCTCAAACTCTGTGGCAGATCTGGCAGGAACTGTCCTTCTTCTCCTCCTGTTCTATCAGGCTACAATGGGTCCCCGGACACTCGTTTCTCCCGGGGAACGACACAGCTGATGAGCTTGCCAGACGGGGAGCACTGCTTGTGCCCTCCGCAATCCCTTGTAGTCTTTCTCCTCTTATCTCTCGTATCCACTCTCGTCTTATCTCGGACTGGAGGCGTACTGTCTCTTCAAAGTATTTTGACACACAGGTTCCCTCAATTTCCACTGAGGAACTTGTGCTCCCTTGTCATGCTCGCTGTGTCCTCTCTCGTCTTCGCTGCAATGGACACAGCCTTCTTTTAGGTTCCTATCTCTCCAGGATTGGCAGAATCGAGAATTCTTCTTGCAGCGCCTGTGGACACTCGTCCCAGGACATCTCTCATCTCATTCTGCACTGTCCAGCTACGGACTCTTTGCGCCGCTCACTCTTTGGCGACTCTCTGTCTCTTTATGACCTCTGGTCCAGACCCTGGGGAGTTGCCCGGCTTCTGGGGCTCCATGGTCTTCTGCCATGCCCCCATCCCTTGGAAGGGGTCGGGTAAACAACAACAACAACAACAAAAGAATAGCGTGGAGAAAAAGCAGATAGTTTGCTTGATGTGTCCCTTGGTAAGTCCTTTTAAAGTGATACCTTAATCTCTACGTGGCGGACAAGTGGGAAAGAACAACTTTCTATCCATCGCAACAACCCAGTTAGGGACTAGTAAATACAGCACAAACAAAAAAAGAAAGAACTAGCACATATGCGAAGACAATGTAACGACTGCTTGGTAAGTGGCAAGCTGATGAAAGAATTACAAGCTTTTGATTCAGAGGCCAAGCACGCAATACTCAATTTACCTTCCACGAGCCGATATATTCGAGCATGTACAATGCAAAAACACAAGCAGTTTGAGTGAGTAATGCAAACTGTGCAAATTGCCATGGCAGCATGAAAAAGAAAGCAGCAATTGATATTGATACCATATGTCTGAAAATAAAAGTACAATATTCAGTTGAAACTGACCCACTCATCAAGAATGCAGCTTAACTTTTAATTGATAAAAAATAGCTGCACAGCCACAATAAAGTGAGAGTTAGGACCTTTTTCGGAGTCGACAAAACAGCTAAATGCTGACACAATGGATTTCTACAAAGGGCAACCAGTGTAAACCATGCTAAACTGTCAATCACTCTTCGCAAGATTACAACCCAGCCCTAAGTAGGTCTTGAGCTCTTAATCCACTGATTTTGAGACTGACGCTTTTACACGGCTGCTAAGCCTCTTACTGAAAATATTTAATTTGTTTTACAAAAGCAGTAATTCAGCATGACAAAATAACCTGTAGTAGGTAGGCTTTTGGCATTTCAGCATATAAGTTACCAACAGCAGTTCAAGAATTAAAAATGGAAAGGAATAGCTTTCCCTCAAAGGTGGAGTCCACATGACTCGCGTTGCTTCTCCGTGGTTAAAAAAGTAAAAAATGACACACAGTAACCCTAAAAACAAAAATACGTTTAAAAGACACAATTCTCCAATTCCAGTATCGTACATTCGTAACTTGTAAAATATGCGCACTTAATTCACTTCTAATGCCAAATTCATTCATGCATTTAAGCTATTTGTTTGAGCAGTCAGTTTGAGGAAATACCTCGAGTAGAATGCTAAGCCTCACCACCTGATCGCTACCGGGCGGAAGAGTCTCGGTAAATGATTCATTAAAGGTGGTGGAATCTCATTTAATGACTTCCACGTGTGCACAACAAATTCAAATACAACCTTTAAAAACCAAATGATTTGAATTGCCAGTTAACGTTTAAAATGGAAACTACAGTATCGACAACGTGGTCCAGTGGGTTGCAATGCTGTTAGTAGTGGCAATGGTTGTGCTATCAAACCTTGAAATTAGTAAGTAGTTGACTCTTTTGGAAAGGGGGCTAAACGCTAATTTCTTCTGCTTGGTTTCATTGCTTGTGGTAGATATGCAATGGGTAAGCACCGTTGGTAGTTTTGAAGTAGGCATGAGTGCAGTTTCTTTTTAGTATCATAACCAACAAAAGGTTTTCTGCGAGCAGATGATAAACAATATACTCTCTTTCGCCTAGCATGGCAACCAACATCAAAAAGAACTCAATCACAAGAACTCAAGTTTGGTTCTAGGATAGTTTTGGTTGTAATATTTCACCATACCTCCCCATAAGCTACATCCAGCCAAGTACCATCCATACAAAAATACAAGAGACATCATCAAACTGTTCAAACCGTAAATACACGTGACATAAAAATAATGAGGAACGCCGATGCCTTCACAACTTGTTATACCAGGTAAGTCGCCTCTGTTAATCTAAATTTAAACAATGTATTCAACTGAGTAACATTAAATGTTCCAACGCAGTGATTTCAACTTCTTTTGATAAGAGTTTCTGAATATACCAAAATCAAACAAATATCCATCGTTGCTGTTGAATTCGCGCTTAACAATCAGGCCTACTGTATACATTACAAGGTTTGTGTAAACATTGGTTGAAAATTATGAGTTACAAGATGTTAACATCTCTGCCTAAGATGTTAACATCTCTGCCTAAAATCATTGCAATTCAAGCAAATCCACCATGGCTTCTAAAACCACAGTTTGGAGCTAAAGGTGAAAAAGCTGGATTTAAATATGATACATAATAATCTTAGGCACATGCCAAGTTGTCAAAAACTTGAAGAAATCACTGATAAAATTTATGTAAAAAAGATTGTACAAATAACAAGAATGTAATCAAAAAATTTAGTCTGTAAACACATACGATTTTGAATCACCAACATCTTACTTTCCAACACGTCTGCGTTTTGATTTTGGCAGCTTTTGTAAAAGCATCAAACCATCGATATCCAATTCCCAGAATCAGCTCAGGATAAAGATTAAATCGCTTCAAGACGTTAATTGTGCTGGGATATTCAGTAATGTTGTCAAAAACAATTTGAGATATACCGTTTACCGTTGATGGAGCTAAACAAAAAGCTTTATATGTTAACGATTCTTTAGAACTTTGGATCACTGAACATCAAACGTGACTCTTTTCTTCTATTTTTTCCTTCAAACAAAAAATTGCATAGTTAAGATATTGATTTGTAATGATGCAACATTTATTTATCACCAATCAAGAAAGCAATTATGAGGCTAATTTAGATGGCAAGCCAAGCCATCTGCCCTCAATTTGACAAATGGACTCCAAAAATGTTGATCTTGAAAAAAGAAGTTTATCGCCATCTATTGGGAATAAAAATGCGAATATATAGCCTTTAAAAATGCTGATCTTTAAAAAAAGGTCTTGCCTTCAACTAAAAACAAAAATAAAAGTTTGTTGTCAACCATCCTTGATTGTTTCAGGTTGCGTCACTGCCACTAATCACTTGACTTAGGCAGATTTTAATGCGCAAGAAACTATCAGCAAACACCAAACTAACTGCAACTCTATGTAAAAAGAAATCACGATATCATGATAAAAATGACTGCAAAACCAACTTCAGAAGATTCAAAAGGCATCAACATGCAAAAAATGATCATTGAAGTCTCAAGAACTTACCTTCAATCATCGTTTTAAAGTATGAATAATAAAGACCCATTTCAGTACGAAAAGTAAGGTCTCTTTCTAGCTGTGACAAATGTGAAAAATGCCGATCATTTTCAAACATTTGCCAAATATGGAGACCATGTAGCCAACCAACAACACCAGCTAATAAAATGGTAACAATTAACCAATTGTCAAAAAAACCCTTGCTCTTGGCCTTAACAAGTGAATCACTGTCGACTGCTTCTTTGCGTTGAGGTCGCTTTCCTTTTCCTTTCTTTGTAGCAGAACCACTATCAACAGTGCCATCAACAGTATGACGAGTGACATTCTTTCTTGCCATTTTTAAAAAGTATTTGCCTAATTGTAAATAAAAAACAAAACTGCAAAACCCTATAATTAATGAAAATAAATACAAAATAAAGTTAACAGTCAGCAACGTAGTCAAGTGACTTAGCCGTTTTTGTCAGGAATGATCAACCATACAAAAAATACTGCTAAAATGCAAAAATGAAACAAACCAACCCAACTCTGCAGTGATATGGTAAAACCTAATAACTAATAAGATCATGGTTTTAAGAAAACCGGCTTTTTGTTACTTATTGTTATTCAAGAGGGGAGCTATTGAAATATATTTTTTCAGCCTTGTCTTTAACTTGTTAATTGTTGGACCAACAATTAGTTTTTCCAATTGGTGATCAGCAGCTTCACAAATAAAAAAATGTTGAGGTTGTCTATGAAATCTAAAATGTAGTTGTTAACTTTTACAATATCACAGCAGAACTGGGAATTCCACTAAAACGCAGATATTCTGCAAATTCACCCCACCCTAATTTTAACCACAAATAACCCCAAATTTATTGCTGATGTGCAATTTTTCAAAATTTTTCCATTTTGTTTATATCCAACTGGTTGTAAGACTTTATGCAGATTTCTGTATCTTAGTACAGGCAGTGGCTATTTTTACTTCACTGAACAAAAAATTTTGCAAGCCACTATTTCTTGATATAAGAAAAATTTCTGCATGTTATTTTTGCATGGTTGTACAAAAGTTTCTGTAGGTTATTGTTGCTTGACTATAAAAAATTTCTGTGCACTATTTTTATGTAACTAAAAAAATTCCAGCAAGCTGTTTTTACATGACTGTAAAAAATCCTGTTGTTTGGTAATTCATCAGTCTACAAGCTTTTCCTCTTCTTAAAAGCATTGTTATGTGAAAAACTTCGAAAACAGCTTTGCTGTTTGCAAAGTTATAAATGCCAACATAAGCTTTCCACCAAAAGAATAATTGCTAAAGCTCGCAGCCTAGGTTTTGTCAGAATTATCAAAAATAGCTCTACCAATGTGATCTGGCAACACTAACATCCAACTGGTTGGCCACTTTTCCTTCTCTGATTGTTGCTCTATCTTATTTTTTCTTTCATTTTTCTGACACTCTCTGGGACGCACCGTGAAAGTTTCCTACCTGATACTTACAGGCTACAATGCAGTGGCAAACCCAAAGTAGAACACCCTGAACCTTTTGACAAACCCTTTTCCAAAAACTTTCAGTCGAGAAGGGAAAAATTGTACTTTTAAACCACAATAAATTTGATGACCTTTTTTGGAAGACAAATGTATTTTAAGTCTAAATTTTTAATCCAAATTGAGAATCAAAGCTTTTTCCTTTTGCAGAATTACTTTTTGAAGTCCAATTTTCCAAATAATATTCTTTAAGAAACCTCCCTAAACATAGCTGAAAGTATGGGGGGAGATTCCCAGGACTCTGCTTTAATGGATTCTAGATCACTCAGTTCTTATCCAAATAACAACCAAAGCGCAAAACTGGCCAAGTGAGGTTCACTGCTTCAGCCATCTAGTTTTATTTGGTTTCTTTGCTCTCGTCCACTCATCTTTTCTTTTGTAATGAATGAGTGCTGTCTCATCAGAATTTTTTGGCACACAAGTTCTGCCAGTGTCCACTCAAGAACTTGTGCTTCCTCATAACATCCTCACTCATCTTTGGTGAAATAGACAGCTTTTTTTTCTGCAACTCTTTTATTTTCCATGAATTCAGAATCTTTCATGCAATGCTAGTAGTTAGGGTACTCATCTATGTCCAACCACAAAGTCTTTACTTCAAATGTTCTTAGGCAATGTTTTGTTTTTTGGTCATTACTTCTAGCCCAGGTTGATGGAAGTTCCATTTTGCCCTCAAATCAACTGCTCAAGGAAAGAGTTGGGTAAAAACAATCTCAAAAAGATTAAAACAAAGTGAGCATGCATTACTAGTACAGTATCTAGCTTCTCTAATGATTACTGAATAGCTATAAACCACACTCATGGATACTGTTGGTTCAAATCCTAGTCTAACAAAAGTTATATTTCTTGACTTCACACGTAAGTTGTATGATTTCAACTTTGGGTAATGAAAGAAAGTGGGGTAATCCTGAACTTTAGCGCGGTAAATTATTTAAGCTGAAAAACAATGGAAAAAAAGAATATCTATGTTCATTGAAAGGCAGTGTACACCGAAGGGGCAGGCCTGGTATGTAAATGTATGGGGCAGTGTACACTGGAAGGGAGTGTACAGGGTGGGGGATAGAGACCTGGGGGTGCAAAATTTTTTTAATTGGTTTTTAAAATTGACCAATCAGAAACAACCAATCTCTATTCCCCACCCTGTACACTCCCTTCCAGTGTACACTGCCCCATACATTTACATACCAGGCCTGCTCCTTTGGTGTACACTTTTTTCCATCGTTTTTCAGCTTAAATAACTTACCGCGCTAAAGTACAGGATTACCAAAAGTGGGAATACTTACAGCAACAAAAATTCATACAGCACCAATAACGTAGTGACAGGCTAAGCAGCTGTAAACCAGCAACCATGTGGCAGTGAGTCAATAAAATGATTCCATGTTATTTCTTTTTAGAATGACCTCAAAAATGACAGATGATCTGTTGTAAGATCCCACAAACAATTGATGAGCACAAGCTAGGCAGACTATATTTCACTGAAATAAAAACGGGACATTGTATGACAAAAATGGTAAAACTGATGTGTTTATCTTGTAACTGTGTATTCTTGTAAAAAATAAAAACAAAAAAGTTTTGTAACAAGTTTCCTTAATGTTGATCTAACCATCAATCACATTTCTTGAGCAGCAAATTAGATAAAGAAATCTCAAGTAACAAATTTTGGTCTTTCTAGACTTAAACATAGAACTTGTCATACTCCATAACATAATTTTATCTTACAATCAGCATTACTTTCATTATCTCTATGCATAGTCTGGATTTCTCGTTTGACCATATAGTGTTCTTAACAGAAAGTGTTCTTTTAACAGAAGCTCTACTTCAAAAGCAAAAGACAAATCCTACAATATAACAGAAGATGTATTTATAGCAATCTAGAGAAAAAGCCCAACCAAATAGTAAAAGTATCACACTTTTGTTTTTTGTTAGCATGACAATTTTTGTTGAAAAACAGGGCAACATTAAGAACGATTACAGCTGAAAAAGAACATGATTGTACTGTTCCAAACATATGTCTGGTCAGCCTAACACAAGATAACTCTTGAAAATCAATTTTGTGGCACTTCAGTCATCTACCAACAAAAAGCATATTTTTAATCAGATAACAATTATGGCAATTATTACAACTACAAAAAAGTCTACAAAACTTTCCTTATGGACACATAAAAATAGCATACTGAAATTTTTTCCAGTCATGTAAAACTAATCTGCAGATTCTTTTTACAATCATCTAAACATGGTGAATGATTATTTCTTATGGTCATGTAATAATACCCCACAAGGTCTTTCTATGATCACATAAAATAGTCCCTGCTTTTAGTATATTGCCCTAACAAATTTTTCTTCTAGGCCTAACCGTAACTTGTTAATCCCAACCCAATTGCTGATCCACAATTCTGTGACATTTAAATGTGTTGATAGCATTGAATTCTCTGGAAAACTTTCTGTGAATTTCTGCAGTTTAGCATATTGTCCAAACTAGCCCTAAATCTTATTCTAACTTTAACTTGTTAACTCCAACGCTAACACTAATCAATCTTTCTGCAGAATTTAAAAATTTTAGAATGGCAGTGGCTATTTTGCTGTCAACAGCATTTCACCCTTGGAGGCTATTTCGCTGTCAGACATTTGCAATTGGTCAGTTTTAATGACCTACTAAACACATGACTTTTAGTTGTGTCCGATTGATTAATTTCAATGACAAAAAAACATTGCACTCCAGTGTAAATTCATTCATACATTTACATGCTGGGGCCCCCATCCAGTGAACACTGCCTTTGTGTAAGTACCCTGGCAGCAAAAATTTAAATTTGTAATCATTGCACTTCAAGACAGCTGCACTATCCACTACACCACAGCATCACTGAAAAACTTAAAGCAAGTTATAACCATTTAAACACACATAGATAGTGATGGCAGAAGAGCCTCCAAGGGTGAATGCCATTGACGGCAAAATAGCCACTTCCTTCTATTATTATCAACTTTTCTGAAACTATATGCATATATCTGCACTTTAGTTTTATCTGCATTGAAATTCCATGATGCCCATGTTGCATTTTTGGTAAATGTAGGCTACTTTAAAGCAATTTTTTTTCTGTTGGTACAAATGCACTATGCCAGCAATATTGATAACTGCAAAGCACATAGCAGATCTGAACACAAAACAATGTTCTAGTGCTGTAGTATGGGCAACAAAAAGTTTTCTCATAACTGTACATTAAAAATACAAAATTAAATTCAACGTAACATTAAATCCAAGACATTATTTTTTTGATTTTTTGGGTAGTTTATTATAGGAAGCAGGTATACAACTCATTGAAATTTTTACTACATAAATTATCATATCTACAAGCAAAATTTCAGCAAGCCTTTTTCATAACTTGATGCTGTATTTTGGTAAATTGTCATGTTTTGTGCAACTCTTTGCAAACAAGTTTATTGAAATATCATGAAGTATTTAACTCTTTTTAACTGCCGCTTTGTTCATCAACAAGATTTTCTCAAGACAGTGGCTATTTTGCTGTCAATGGCATTTTACCCAGGAAGATATTTTGCTGTTAGATATTTGTGATTGGTTGACTTTAATGACGTATTATACATGTGACTTTTGTTCATTTTTGATTGGTCAGTTTTAATGATCAATTAAAAAAGGCAGTGGCTATTTTGCCGTCGACAGCAATTTACCCTCAGAGACTATTTTGCCGTGAGTTATTTGTGATTGGTCAATCTAAATGACGTACTAAACATGTGACTTTTGGTCGTTTCTGATTGGTCAATTTTAAAAACAAATTTAAAAAATTTTGCACCCCCAGGTCTCTATCCCCCACCCTGTACACTCCCTTCCAGTGTACACTGCCCCGTACATTTACATACCAGGCCTGCCCCTTCAGTGTACACTGCCTTTCTTTTAATGCCCTGCCAGCTGAGATTCAAACCCGCAACCTCGGTATCTCAAGACCAGCGCACTATCCACTACACCATAGTGTCACTGGCGTAATGATAGCAAATACGGCTATATAAACACACGTGAATGACTACGGCAAAATAGATTCCAAGGGCAAATTGCCGTCGACAGCAAAATAGCCACTGCCATTAAAAAAACTTGCACCCCCAGACACACTCCCTCACACTGTATACTCCCTCCCAGTGCCATACATTCACATGCTGGGCCCCCTCTGGTAAACACTGCCTTTCTCCAAGTGTTTTGCCTGCAAAGATTCCAATTCGTAACCATTGCATTTCAAGGCAGCTGCACTATCCATGCACCACAGCATTACTGCCAGAGTCGTAGCAATAATGGCTATTTAAACACAAATGAATAATGAGGAAAAAGTAGCCTCCAAGGATAAAATTTATATTTGCCATCGATGGCAAATATAACCACCTTCTTTTTTTAAAAGTCATAAATCTAATTTTACATGAGTTATATTCATGATATTCCAGTATTTATGTTACTTTCAACGCTGAGCATCAAGCACAGTATCTGTGAATTTTACTTTTTTGATAATCTTTGGCACACGTCTTGAGAAGGAAATTGAAGCTCTATCTACCGACTGCAAAGCAATGAAGTACCAATATTGGGAGGACTAGAGGTTGCCGGTATTTTTCCTTGACTATTTTCTCTTTAAGGCCTAGCTTTCGTTTCTACAAACTTAAACATCCTACAACCAAAGAATGCGATCACACTCAATCAAGCAGTGCCCAACCTTACATTATATTTGGAAACCACACAATTCAAAACCAAGTTGTCAACCACTGCCAAAAACAATAAGCAAAATTGTCAACATCAGCTTTAACCTGTAGTAATCTGCACGCATGATTGATTTTGTACCTGATGACGTGTGACTACAATAATTTTTGCCTAAATTGTCAAAATAACATTTTTAAGAGGGAAAAAATAATTCAGAATTTAAAAAGAAGAAAACTGGCCAATTAAATGCAATGAGATTAGGCTAGGTGCCAGTCATCAAGGTTTCCAAATTGTTCCCAAAAAAGACGAATGATTTACTGGTTTACTTTGAATTAGCCAAATATCTTCTACTTGGGTGAAACACTTTTTAAAACTTGGTATACTATGCTATTCCTTGTTTAAAAATTGAACTTTGTTGAACAATGAAGGGCATTATTTTTGGAGTCAAAAATGTTTTTCGTTGTTAACAGATAAAAAATTTTTGTAGTTCAAACCTATATTCATTTTTATACCAACATTTTAGCTTTATCGATAGGCCTTACGCCAAAATTAAAAAATTTATATGTAGTAGATTAATATTAAAATTTAATGATCGTGTTGTTTGAAATTTACATGAAATGATGACAGCTTTGCATAATACATGAGACCAAAGTTTTCAACAAAAATTACAGCTATCAGCTCAAAATGAAGCCGCAAGTTCCGAGACGATTAGCGGTACTTAAAGAATAAAATACTAACCTTCTCTTAGCAGCGAAAACCTCCCGAGCCGGTGAGAGATGAGCTATCGGTAGGCTCTTGAATATGCAGAATTACAGAACAAACTTATCTGAAAATAAGCAAACGAAAAATAAAATGAAAAAAGCCATAGAATGCTCAACCACATCTCAGAAAGATGAGTGAATAGGCCATAGACAGTGACATATATAGGAAGGACTTAAAAGGAGATGTTCCCTTCAAACTGTATAATAGTACAGTTAGAAGGAAAAATGATAGTACAAAAAACGTACCAAAAAAGTCTTCGTTTCTGTTTGGTTGTCGTTTGGTCAGGCACCCTAACTCAATCCGGGCCATCAAAAATCAAGGTCAGGGCCGAGGTCTAACCTTTTTTTAATCCCTGGCTGCTGCACTGCCCAGATTAGGTGCTGGCAGTAATGGTGTTAAGCCAACATCAAGTTGTATTATCCAAAACCTGCAGACCTCGTGTTGCTTTTGGTACATGATGTAGGAGACATAAAGATATGACGTGATCTGCAGTTTCCTCAGTGATGCCGCATTTGCAATTCGGTGATGGAGCAAGACCCCATTTGTACATGGACGAGTGAAAACGCCCTACACTAGTCGGCAGGCGATTGAGCCTTACCCAAGATGTTCTGGTCAGACTCATTCCAAGTGGCCTTGAACTGACCTCGGGAATAAAAGCACGGACCCTTGAAGTACTCTCCAAGTAGTCCATTTTTGTTTGGTTTGGTTTCCGTTTCTGCTTGGTAACCAAATTGAGTGAAACTCTTTTCTTCAAAAGATAAGCTCCTAAAAAACGTTTTCACTTTTACAAATCCTTTGCCCCTTAACCGCTCTTCTCAAAAAGAATTGTTTTTGAATATGCCAGTGCCTATGAAACAAAATGGTCAGCATCTTTGGGTCGAATTATCAATACTGTTGGCACAACGCAATAAGCCCAAGCAGCGTAACTTGTCAATGGAAAATGGTGTGAAATGTCTTTCTCAGTGACACAAGTTAAATCCGGCGCGATGGCGTAGTGGTTAGAGCGTCATCTTTATAGTCGATAGACCAGAGATTCATTCCCTAAGTCGAGTCATACCAAAAGATTTTATAAAAATGGTATTCACAACTTCCCTGCTTGGCGCTCAGCATAAAAAAGAAATAGTGTGGAGAACAAGCCAGCAAGCTTGCTTGTTATGTCCAGGGATGTGGAAGCGGTTATTTTTCAACCGCTTCCGCTTCCACACCTATCGCTTCCGCTAACAAAAAAAGGAAAAAACGACCGTTGACAATTTTTTTTAACTTTTGTGGGTCTGTAGCCTGCCTTCTCCTACACTTCATCATTTCGAAAAGACAAAAACCTTTATTTATTGATATTACTTTACCTACTTTGCTTGAGCTTATTGTTCCGAACTACACTGTGTTTGTTTTTCTTAGATATCATAACTCGTGTTGAATGTAGAACAGTGCTTTTCAATCTTTTTGTCATCGCGGAACCCCCAATGTACTTTTGCGTTTGTCACGGAACCCCCACTAACAAAAATTTAGAAATCACGAATTGCTTGCAGAAAAATCAAATATTTCGTTACTACAATTCAAAAAATAATTAAACACTTCAACAAATAGACAGTTATTACAAGTTCCTTCATTACTTACAACTACTTTTACAACAATTAACTTAATGCTTCTCAGATTTAAACCGTATGACCACATATTACAGCGCTCGACAACAACCTGTTGTCACAACAACAAATTACACCGTATAGCGTTGATTTTCCCTCTCTATCTTCAACTAACTCTGACTTTGAGTTAATTTTAATTCAAATCATCATTACGGACCTTCTGTCCGTCCCCAAAACACGTATTGATTCCGATCTTTTTGGATAGTGAAGTGCGAAATTTCTGTCGTATATATAGTATATACATGAAAAGCGAGCAAAATTGAGCTGCACCAATCAACAGCCGCCTCAACGTGGTGTTGCGGTCCTCAACCCCGTTTGGGTTGGGTTAAAATGGCTGTTTGCCTTCCCGAGGGTCCTAGTTACCCCGGGCACTCTCCTCACACAAACCATTTTTTCGCCATGCAGCCTCCAGAACGACCACAGAAGGGTAGCACACAGCCTCTTTAAAATTGGCCTGTCTTCTCTCTTTTCCTGCCTTTCTCTTGCCCGTCTTCTCATTCTTCTCTTTCTCCTGATGAGCGGCAACGTTCATCCTAACCCTTGTCCCGTCTTTCCCTATTTAGTGTGCGCTGGAAATGTGGCCTGGCGGGGTAGGTCAGTGCAGTGCTGCACATGCTCTAATTGGGTTCATTTAACCCTTTGAACCCTGACCTCCTGGGCCTAAAAATACCCTGCACCTGAGCTCCTGAGCAAAATTTTAGAATTTTCAACCCCCCACATATAAAGGCCATTCATAACAAAAATATACAACGTACATCACACCAATGAGTACAAAAACATTACAGAGAGGTCCAACCTTTATTTAGCGCCAACATTCCACTTTAGTGTGGTAGTCAGTCCAACAGGTGGACCCACGTTTGATGCACAGATAGGCCTGGCATAGACTTGGGCCGTGCTAGGTCTAGGTGCAGGACTACTTAGATCTAGATCTAGATCTACATCAAGCCCTTCATCTTCATTGCTTGATTCAGAGTTGACATCAGAATCTACTGACTCTAGATCACTTTCAGGGTAAATATCAGCTAAATCCTGCTCATCTTCGTCCAAATCATACTCAAGATCTAAAGCCTGTTGTAAAGAAAATAGGCGTGACCTCTTACCAGATTCACCAGAAGTTGAGGGTTGAGAGAATAATCGTTTCATTGTCAATTTTACACAGAAAAAATACACTCAAGCATTGAACATGGGTGCAGACATCTTTGAATGACGTCGGTATCCCATAATATATATAAGTCAACCTCATTGGTCGGATAAAAAAAGCGATTGCAACATGTTTTTATGACGCACTCTCAGCGCGACGTGGAGCGTGCACTCGGTATATCGGCAAAGAAGGCTTGCGACGTACAGGTCGCACTCGGGGCTGTCGAGTTAAAGTGCTCACTACTCTTTTTTTCTATGTTTAGAACTCTTGGCAGCTCTCACTCCTGGAGCTGCCCTCCCTGCTTTTTTTGGAGATCTCACACCTACCAGCACTGTGACTTCCTCCTTGGACTTTTTCAGCTGGTATACCTCCACTGCTCAATCTGGCCCCTTCGGCTAATGCAGCACTCGCACCCCACCCTCGCCTTCAAACCTCTTATCTTTTTTCTGCCCACTTTGTATCTTCTCGCTCTGCACCCTCACCACTGTCTCATGCTCCTGGCTGTTTTTCTTTACCTCCTGCTTCTTCTTCCCCTCCCTAACTCCCTCAGGGTTCTTCAATGGAATGCTGGGGGTCTCCGAGCCAGAAGCACTGAACTGCTACACTTTATTTTGTTTCATCCCGTTGACCGACGCGATGGCGTAGTGGTTAGAGCGTCCGCTTTGTAGTCGGTAGACCTGGGGTTCATTTATCTTGTCGAGTCATACCAAAAGACTTTAAAAAATTGCATCCACAGCTTTCCTGCTTGGCGCTTGGCATTTCGGGAAGGTTATGGAGAACAAGCCGGCAAGCTTGCTTGTTGTGTCCTTGGGCAAGACACTTAACGAGACGCCCCACCTTTATGTAAAAGACAGGTGGCCCATAAACCTCGAAAAAGGCAACTCCGAAGCGAGTGCGGACTTCCCGTCCAAAGTATAGCGATACAATTCGCTTTCTCGTGAATGGAGGATAAATATGGCAAATAAAACAAAAAAAAAACAAAAACCTTATTTGTATCCAGGAATCTAACCTTAATTTATCTCCCTCTTTCCGGATCCCTGGATTCTCTGCTTTGCAATCCGATGGCACCCTCTCCTGATCTGGTATTTTTTCTACTGATGTCACAAACGCGAGCGGCGGCGTCATCATTTTCGTCAGGCAGGGCTTATCCTTCTCTGAGCTTTCTACCTTCTCTCTTTCTTCGCTTGACCCCTACTCTGATTATGTAAAAGATGGTCAACATCTCTCTTAACGACTCCTCCTCGCTCTCATTTCTTAATGTTTATGCTCCCCCAATTTGCTTTTCTCCGAAGGATAGCAGAACCAATTTCTTTTCTCCTTCCATTCTTCCCTCCTATGTGGAAGCGGTGGAATTTTCGCGCTTCCGTTTCCACAGAAAAAGGACCGCTTCCGCATTCCTGGTTATGTCCTTGGGGAGGCACTTTTAACGAGACACCTCCGCCTTTATGTGGCAGACAGATGGCCTACCCTTACTTCACCGGGTTACAATTGTGAAGTTGCTAACCCAGCATGTCGTAAAAGGCGATTCTTGGGTACCCATCAGTGGCTGTACGCCTTGTTGGTGGTGGGGCTACCAGTCACTCATGGCTGGTTCGAAATGGGCTGCCATCTTTCTCCCAGCTTAATTTCAATTAGGTTGACGACATGAACCTAAATTGCGGTTCGTGCCGTACCTCCATCCCGAGAAAGAGGAGGGGTAATCACAACAACACGCAAGTTAGAGCATAGCCTATTGTGATCATAGTGAGGTTTAAACTGAAGACCATTGCTTCTATCGGCAGCGATCCCACCAACTAAAGCACTTTGCCTTCATTAGCACTTAAGCAACCACAACCAGCATTTCGCAACAACACCCAATCGTTCCTTCTTTTCTAATTTGAGTAGATTAGAATCATCACGGTACTAAAAATTATAGACATTATTTTATACATTACTAACAGATATCAATGAGTTTTAGGCATTTTGCCTTATCCAATTTACATGTAACTATGCTTCGTTTTGCTGTTTTTGGATTATTTCTTTTTCATTCGTGCCATTGGAATTCTGTCAATGCACAAGACTGTACTTTGTCGAGTCAATTCAATCTGAAACCTGTGGATACCGAATGTCCGAACAATTACCATGAGCACAAAAACACTCGATTCTGCTACAGAGCAGTCTTCAAGTAAGATTATTGCTTTTGCGTGCAGAAGGCTTTGAATTCAAGTCATAGCTGACTGTTATTACCTTCTTTCGTTACTGTGTTGCTCGCATACCAAGCCGTGATAATGACTTGCAGAAGTACAGCTTGATTTCTTCAAGACTTTTCTCTTTTGCCATTCATCTTTAACCTTCTTCTACCAAAAATAAATTTTCAATATGAGCATGATTGCTGAAAAAAATCATCTGCTCTGTAACTTCTAACTATAATTTAAGACAACTAAGCAACTTGGTAGGATGGACCAAAGGCCGCATCGGTAAAGTCTGCGGGTTGCTAACTCAAAGTGTTACGTTGCATGTAAAATGTCTTAGCGAAGGTTCTAGAAGTCTTTCGCGTAGTTGTCTTTCGTAAACAAGCTCACATTTTGGCTTTAAACTATGGCTTGCGCCGACTGCAACGACATGTAAGGATGGCTGCTGTTTAGAGGAAATTGCGATCACTTTGCAGACTCCCAAATACCCATTCTTCTCGGGCACAATGAGTTGAATAAGCTTACATCAATTAGTTTACACAATATTAAGTCTTAATTGCTTTACTTTCTTAACAGAAAATCTCGATACAACGAAGCTTCAAAATTTTGCGCCAAAAATGGAGGATTTTTAGCCGCCATTTCAGACCCTAAAATCAACTATTTTTTGTACGAACTGATTTTTAAGCAATATGGTGTTAAATTTGATCAGGCGCCTATGGATTTCTGGATGGGCCTGGATGACAGGTAAGTTACTGTTATTTCTCTCCAATCGACCTATCTGTTTTGACTTTTCATTTATTTATACCCAATATTTTATTAACTCGCCTTCACAATTTGCCGAACAATTCAAATGGTTTTCGCAGATGCCTTGACTGTGGGAGCAGCTTGGATAAATTTTTGTTAATCTTAAGAGGGTGGATAAAAAATAATCCCTCTTGAAATAATACTTTATTGCGTTATCGTGAACTTGTTGCTGATGTTATTGTTATTGCTGAAGCATCAACAGTGGCTGCGAGCTTTGAGTATTGAAGCCCAATGCACTCTTTTTGATCACGATTAAGTGAATTCATTTTCAAGCTATTCATTGGGGATTCTATTGAGTGCCAACCAGGATATCTGTGAATACTGTTTTTGCAATTGTTCATTTAGCGTGTTTATTTTGTTTTACTGCTTCAGAAAAGAGGAGGGTAGCTATCAATGGTCTCGATGTGATCTTGGTTTTTTGGAAAATGGGTCCTTTATAAACTGGTTGCGAGAAGAAGTGAAGAATACCAGCGTCCCGTACGATCCTGAACATTCTCGAAATTGCGTCACGTGGCAGTGGTCAATGTCACCAGGATGGAAGACACAAAGCTGCTTAAAAAAATTTAACTTCATCTGTCAGGTAAGCAATGTAAGCATATTTGATGGTAATGATGTCAAAGTAATATATGCGAGGTTTTTGTGGTATTGACCTGTACTGATAACCATCAATGTCAAGTTTCATCTATTTATGAGCCATTATTTAGAAAAATTTTATCATTTTCCAATTGTATTTATATTGGAATGGTATTAACTCTGAACTATATACAATGTTTTCGCTAACGCTTTTAAGCTTGCTTTTGTTATATCCAGTAAGGTTGTTACAGTACCGAGGCAAACGCAAAAGCGACAAGTTAAAAACCAAACACTGATAGTGTTTAGTTTTTGTTAATCAAATTATTGCAAATTAATCGCTTTTTTCTGGAGGTGAATTGATAAAATGGCAATTGTAATCCCCTCTACAGTGACCTTGTATTGGTCCATTCGTTCACTTAAAAAGTGGACAAGTCGTACTGCATAAAACCAAAGCCATGCTTGTTAACCTTCTTATTGTTGTTGGCTGAACAACATCTTCAAAAATAGAAAACAAATTTCGCAACAGCACTTGCTTAAACTACGTAGCAGTTAGTCTTTAATTAACTGCAAGTATTTCACGTTTTTGATTAGGTCGAGTTTTCTCCGCCAACCTCATCCGTTTCTCCGGTAATCCAATCCGTCACGGATCAACCAACACAAAAGCTATTAGCTGCTGCCTTGCCCATTACTTGTAAGCTTGCAGTTTGTGCTTTGACAGTATTTTTTACAGAACTTGGCTTGGCCAAACTGTCCCGATTCACACCAAGGCTGAATGTTGGTGTCAAAAGTAAAGTTAAAAACTTCCACTGCCTTCACACATAGCGGTTTTTGCAACCCGGAATAAAACTTCTTAAACGCTCTTTTCGCACTCAGTATCAAGCAGCGAAATCTCGTCTCAAAACCTGCAGTAAATATCGGTAAGAAGTTTTATACCGGGTCGCGAAAACCGTTATGTGCGAAGGCGGCCTTAGTCTACTGCACCATATCGCATCGATATTGTGTGGGAGTGGTTTAGGCTACTGGCAGCAACGGCCGCAAGTCCAAACCTCATCAAGGCTGCGTAGAGGCACTTTACATTTGTTTTTTGAGTGCATGCAAAATGCGTTGAACCGTCACTACTTGTAACTCCGAAGCAAGCCTGCCACCAAAAATGTTCCGGTGCATAAGATGGCCCACATTCATCCTTCAATCATTGCTGAAGGCCTATCCATGCATCACGGTAGGAAACTGATTGAGACAAACTTCTAAAATTGTCCTCAATTTGTCACTTAAAGACTTTTATATTTTGTTTTGGAGATCACATCTTGAAAGAAAATTTTCTTTATTTTAACAAATGTTTTATTCAAGTCGATGGGGATGATTTTTTTATGGAGTTCAACTTTGAAAAACGCTTAATTTTTTAAGGTAATGGTTTTTGATTCTACACACCAGGCCGTCCACAACAGCAAGCTGTGTACGGGCCGCTAAAAAAAATCGGTGCGCCCACAATTGGGCCGCGCACGATTGTAAGATCAGTGCTCTAGTACAACCTGCAAAATATTTGCCGGTGGCCGAAAAAAAATATTCATAACTCACGTGAATATAACTGAACCCTTTTACAACATTTATATGCTTTGTCCAATATGTTGATGAGCATCGTATCCAGCATTTTTCTTCTAGTAGGAACCAAGAGTAATTTTTTCCAATTTCATGGAGTTCTATGGAGTATAATCGTCAAGTTTTCAAACGCAATAAAAGAATGTTGCCGGTTGAGAAACATCCTCCTTTTCCTCCACTTTTTACCTCCTGATTTAAGAAAACCCATTTTACTTCCAATTTGCAAAGAGCTGATATGAAAAAAGCTTATTACAGCGTACAGGAGAATGTTTGAAAGGGAAAGAAAAACAACCAACCGCATTTTTTGCAGCGCGTATTCATATGAAACAATAATCGTGAATATTAAGAAAAAAAGCTCAGAAGGACCAATTACCTGTCAGATTGTCCCAATTTAAGCTCAAAACTCATTTTTTCAAAGAGGAAAAGTCTTATGACTTTCCATTATAAAACACGACATCACTTTACCTATACTGGTTTTGAATTTGCCATAACGTTACTGCTTGAGTTTAAATCTTTTTTTGCAGACATCGTTGCAATATGTGTTGGTGGAGTCATATTCTTAACGATAGTGTTACTCGCGGTTTTTTACCGGATCCAAAAAAGAAACCATGAAAAGAAGAGGAATGAGCTCTTAAAAAGAACTGGAATTTTTCCGGCTGTTTCAGATGTTGTTTCAACTGCTCAGAAAATTGCTTGGATTAAAACTGCTAAATAAAAAACGTAAAAAAATAAATAATTTTTTGGCTTAGAGGTGAGATTAAGGTAAGATCTACAGCAGTATTGTCATCAAGTAGTCATAAGGGGTCTTCACAAAGATGGGGGGAAAGGAGCAAAATTTAAAGGGGGCAACTTTCTAGGCTTTAAGTAAAACCATAGCGAGGTTAATGCACTCTTCATGAGAACAAGTGGTAAATCTTTAACGGTTTGAATATACGAGCGTTGAAAATTTAATGGATTGACTAAATAAATTTATATCTCGATCTACATGTAATTTACAGAAAAAAGACTAAAATCTCAAAAAATACGGTAACTGGTAATTTTTCTTGTCAATCATCTCAAAACAAAGTTTGTCCATACGCTGCAGTTTCAAATAAATAAAAGATACAGCTTTGTGCTACTTACGCATCAGCCTAAAGTCTAAACTTCATTCATTCATACAGGCGGGTAAGTTCGTGCTCTGATAGGAAATCTGTTGTGCAACTGGGCAACGTAGACTGCTTGACCCAACCACCAGACTGCACATAAAGATGGGAGAATTCCGTCAAAGCCTCCATCCCAAAAACACTAAATAATTTGCTAACAATTTTTTTATACTATTCCTAACGTGCTGGTATGATCCAAAGGAGGTTTGAACCCAAAATCTACTGTGTTCAAGACCGATGCAAAAACTGAACTAACAAGGAAGATGCTTAATTTTTAGAAGAACCAAATTAGCTAAGCTAAAGTAGGCAGCTCGTCGTCGTCAAATGAAAGGGTATCTATGATCCAGGTCAGACACAAGAAAAAGATGGGGACCGAGGGTTTATCCTTTTACTATCCCAACCTGCTGTGTTGTCTAGATCAGATGCTGGCAGTGATTATGTTGAGCCAGCACCTTGTTTCTTTATCCAAAACTGTGAGACCCATTATTCCTCGAGGTGCCCGATGTATGGGACATGTTAAAATAATGTGGTCTGCAGTTTGTTTGCTAGCGCCACACTCGCATTTCGCTGAAGTGGCGAGACCGCATTACTTAGGATATAAGTAGGTAGCTGATGTGCGGCAACACTGCCTTAACCTTGAACATCTGTAATCAGACTAAAATTGGAAGAGTGCATGATGGTAAATCAAAACAGGAAATTATGTTGTTGTTGTTACAAAAAGCATTGTAAGAGGGCTTATGGAGACAAATTTGCAAAGGCCAACCCAAATACCAGTATCTTGACTATAGATGATCAGGAAATTATGCAGACTTTACATAGTAAAGAATAGTCCCATAGCATGATACAGAAAAGCGTAAGCTTAAAGATTTTTGACATGTAATGCAACTGACTATTCATTGATGGATTGATGGGAACGGAATCCATCGAGAGCTAAGATCAAACCCACAATTAAGATGTTGGCTGCATAGAAAATCAGTTAATATGTTACTACCATTGTAAGGCAGCATCAGCAAAACTGGCTCCAGGTGGGATTCGAACTCACGATTCATGCTAGCTACTGTGGGGGGTAAACCCAAACTTTTGGTAAAGGGACGTTCTAAACGGAAACACAGTCTTAACCACTCGGCCACCGAAGCTCACCTGAAGGTAGCTGGTGCGAATAGTGTATTCGAACTTCATTTGAAGTCACTTTTTACGATGCTGCCTTATGATGTTTGACTATTTAACTGGTTTGCCGACGAGACTAACATCTTGATCGAGAGTTTGATCCGAATTCTCGACCGATTACTCTCGTACCAAATCATTGATTGATCGAATCTTTAAAATAGTCTTTAGCGATCCCCTGCTCTTGCATGATGGTTTCGCTGGGTGACCTGGTGAATTATCACTTAAAAATTGTACCTTATTTGGGGGCGCAACTGATTCCAGCTTTTTAGATCATCAAACATATGGCCTCGGTGTTCATGTACTGAAATTCGCTCAGCTAATCGACGTGGCTCGATGCTCGAGTAGTTTAGGCGGTGCCCCAGTTTAGAGCGTCCCGTTACCAAAAACCTGGGCTAACACCTCAGGAAAGCTGGTGCCGATAGTGGTTCGAATCTCACCCGAAGTCAGATTTTACTGATGCTACCTTAAGGTAATGACATGTTAACTGATTTTCCTTCAGGCTAACACCGTAATCAAAGGTTTAATCACAGCTTTCAATGGATTCCTCTACATCAACCTATTAATGCTCATAATCTTGGTAATACTGAGATTCCATGCATTTGCATGATGATTTTGTTGTCATCAATGCAGCAGAGTCAAAAATAAAAAATTCTAATTACAACTAAATATGTATTGAGTTAAAGCTATAGTAATCATTTTATCTGGTTAATATTTGGCGGTAGTCAGATAATAAAGCAAAAGAAAGAAGTTAAAGCGCTATCATGTTTTTACAAAATGTTTGTGAAGCCTGGGGCCCGTTTGGCAGTAAATAGCAAGGAGGGGCCTGGAGTACTTGCCCCCATGGAATAGTGTATAGATCATCACTGCAAGGGAATCATAATTGCGCTTGCCTGTCGCGTGCCCATCGCACACAACTACAAGTTACTGTGAAAGTGGAGAAAAATATTTAAACCGTATAAAACTCGTTACAACTTCTTCCAATGTTAGCACCCGACAAGAAAGTTCCGAGTGCTGTACGCTGGAGAGTTTTTATTCTTGTTTATCTAAAGACGCGAGTTACGCCAAGCGAAGCGTGCAAGTCAAAACGACGAAGAAACAGCAGAATGCGATACAGCATTTATTCCGGGGTTATGTTCAAAATTTGCTTTGTAGTAGCGGGAGGTAAGGAAATGTTGAACCAAGAGGGTATCCGAACAAGTCTTGATATCTCTTGTAGATCGTCAGTTTTCCTTGCTTAAACATCTTCTTAATGCAATACCAGCGGCAATAAGACAAAGATTTTTGCAAGTGAACATTCAACCTCTTGATTCGTCGATTAATTATAATTAATTTGCACTGAGCGCTTAGCGGTAGCTGCCACGCTCTTCTTTATTTTTCATTTTGATCCACTCGAAATGCCTTGTTGTCCACTTGTAACATTAAATCTGTCATTATAAAGTCAATAAAAATCTTTTTGAATTACTCACACTTCAAAAAGCCAATTAATGTACTCTTTGAAAAATTTATTTTGATGACGTAGGAAATCATCGCCCTCAATTCAGGAACCGGCAAAGCTGGCGCGTTGGATACCATCATTGTTATTTCTTTGGCTTCTCATCAAATTTTGTTTAAACAAAACACGGAGTCATGATGCCGGTGCATCACTGAATTAAGGAGATGACCAGAAAAATCTCAGATTTCTATTCAAACCGCATTTGTTTTATTTTATTTAAATAAGAAACTGAGAATAATAATTTTTAGTTATCATGTCTTGTCGCTTCAGCAATCTCGACTGTAAAAGGCAAGTTTGGACAGTTTTTGATTTTCGATTGGTGCAATGTAGTCGCAATGAAGAAACTCTATTAGGGTGATTCAATGTTCGCAGCCTACGTCGTGCAGGCATTATTTCAATCTTTTGAATAGCCCCATCGCATTGCTGCAAATTGGGTTCTTTCCACGTCAGCGGGTTCTGTTTACCGCACGCCGTGGTATTCTGTTTAGCCTTAGCTTGTCCATTTGTGAGGAACTATATGACATTTAATATCATTGAAATAAATCTCTTCGACAATCACACTATACGCTTATCGATTTCTAGGAACGTAAACATAAATGCAAATATACTGCTCGTCTTTGGCCATTTTTTAATCAAAAGCTTGTTTTTTAGAAAATCTATCTACAAAGATATCAATGGCTCCCGCAACCAAAGAGCGTTCCAATAAAAGAATGCAAACATAAGGCCTTCCAACAGCACATTTAAAACAGCACTGCATACCCTGCATGTAGCAGTCACCTACAGATGGTTCCCTGAAAAAAATGTCACTGATTGCAAAAAATCTTGTAACTTGTAGGCAAAATTTGACGTATTTTACTCCTTAGTAACCAACCTGACCTTGTCTTAGCCACCTGAATTCACGGAATTTGGTTTTTATGGATTTGCAAGTGAGCATCTCTGCCCATGGTTCACGAATTATGATCCTAGTCACCAAAAATGTAAAAATCAACGATCAAGCTTCCGCAAATGGCAATTTATCGACGTGTGGCCGTTGAATGTTTTCAAACGAATGCATTCGTGATCAGCGATTGAGCGCGCCTGATTTGCGGCAATTCTGCGCTTGAACTGGCATTAGGAAGCATCTTGACAAAAAAATCACTTAATCACTTCTTCTCTGCTTTCTGGGCTATATCGCGTGCAAGTGTGGCGTTGTGTTTTTCGCAAGTGCGCATTCGCGTTTTCTGGACAAAAATACAAAAATCTGTCTGTCGTTGAAATGATTAACAGTGGCAATAAACAAAATGCTAGCCAGTCAACGTCATATATTGTGCGGTTTATATTTGAAGCGACGATTGCTTTCCAACTCTCAATTCGTGTTTTATGGCCCATGCTTCAGGGTTGCCAGTGTGCAATTTATAAGGGCATGCTCATAATAGACCGCAACTTTTCCTTAGCTTGTTTTTAATTAAGTTTGTATTATGCTTAATCTAGATTTTTCGCTTTTCTTTGCTCATCAATCACAAGGAAAAGGAAGAATAAACAACAACAATTTAGTGATCTAACAATTCTTCGCGATTGAGAGACATAGCATTGTCGGCCAATTAGGCTGATCAACATAAGGCGTTTGTTCCGCAAATGCCAGCTTGCCCTGTTTACTACCAGCACCGTTGTGCCGTGTGCAAATGAGCTTTTCTTTGCTTGGTTGCATTGGTCGTGAGATAAACTCACTATGTTGGTAAATACTACTGTTGGCTACTGCGAAATGGGCATTGGTAGAAAACCTTTTTATGTGGTAACCGTGAAGTTTGCGCTGTAATCGGAAGAAAAAACATTTAACTACGCCAGTCATGGTAGTTAGTTTCTTAAATGTTTGAGAGGCAAATTGACTGACAGCATTTTTGACTCTATGTAGTGAACGTAAAGCTGCATGAATGTATGGATAATTGAATGAATGAGTCATACCAATTTATAAGTGGCTCTATCCGATTTTAATTGGAGCACATGATTACAACCATACCTTATATCGTTAATGTTATTACTCATTTATGCAAAAAGCTATGCAGCGGCAAAAACACTTGTAAAAAAAATCTTTTTGGCGTAGAGACAAATTTAAATATCAAAAATTTTCAAAAACTACATAGGCTAAATTAACCATGATGTGGATGTTACTATTTAGCTTATACGCCATATTACAGAATAACACGTGCGGTGTTGGGTGGAAAGGAGAAGGAATGTAAGCATACGCCTCTTTCAGGGGATCTCTGAGTCACAGGTTTACCTTTGTTTAAAACTTTTTCTTCCGTAGCTATCTTCCCATTTATCAGTTTTCAAACAAAAAGTTCGCCGAGATACAGCGGCAGAGCTGGAAGACTCGAGGACACGTTTTGAGAATTCCAACTCGGGCTGGGACTCGCCCCTTCCGAACCCGGACTGGTGCGTTCTGTTAAAACTCGGACTCAAACTGTTCATAGTCGTGTGTTGTTTACTGCTGTGGAGTCCTTACCTCTTAAACAGCAATCTCATGCGATAGCTTTTAGCTGGAAAAAATTTTCCTCTTGCCGCTCTTAATAAACCTTTTTCAGCCAACGAATTTGATTGGTTTGGTCCTTTCCGTAACGGAGATTTCGCATTACGACCCAGGTGAAATACAATATTACCCTCAAGCTACTACATTCTACTAATAATTTCGCATTGTTGAATTGGCTGATATTAAATTAGAGAAAGCATAGTTTGCATTTAAGGAGGTTGTAGGTTTTCCCTGGATAATTTTGTAACTACAGTAGACTCCGCTTAACTGGCTCACGGATAACTGGATCATTCGGTTAGCTGGATTATTTTTTCAAATCCCGAACCACATGTGCATTTTCAATGTAAAAGCACGCCGCTCTCTGGATCACTGGATCACTTTTTTTGTATAACTGGATCACTTTTTTGTATAACTGGGTCACTTTTGCGCCGAAACTTACAGTAAAATCGCATAATTCGCACGGCACGTGTCACAGTCATTGATCACGTGCTGAAAAAAGATTGTGCCACGACTTAATTGCGTTTTTTTTCAGCAGAAATAACACAGTATATTTGTAAATGGATACAGTATTATTGATTATTGATTCTCATTTCATTATTTCTTTCATAACTTAGCTTTCTTTGATGACTAATACAGTACTGTGTCTATTCGGCTAACCGGATCATTCGGCTAACTGGATTAAAAGCGCTGTGCCCGAAGTGTTCCAGTTAAGCGTAGTCTACTGTACTTCTCATGAGGTCAAAAATATGTACGAAAGGTCTGCTTGGGCAACTATCCAAGAAAATTGTTTCTGTCCATTCACAGAGACATCAAAACTGCAAAGATTAACTACATATCAGGGTGCTCCAATAAGAAATGGTTTGATCGTAGTAGTAAAAGATGTAAATTGAGCTTTCTATCGACTATATCCACTTATGTTATGCTCGGCTATCAACAAGCCATAATCAACCCATCAGGGGACAATGTAGTTGTCCGCAAATGCAGATGTGTTGCTGATTTCTTAGACTCGAGTTCAAAAACGAGGTATTGGACACGCTCTCGGACTCGTAGCCTGCACACTTGAACTCGCGCTCGACTCGTTTCTGTTTAGTCAGCACGAACTCAGACTTGAAGTCGTGACCCAAGAACGTGCGCCTAGACTCAAACTCGAAAAAATGACAGTATTTACAGCATATTTTTATGGTATAAACTTGGCTACAACAACTTAATAAAGCAATGCTCTGTCTGTTTGCGTTTGTGTGTGTTAACAATTTTGACTTCTTCCAAACTACTGGAAAAAAGGCGTAAAAATTGGTGCGATTGATGGAATATTCAACTGACCCTATGATGGCTTATTTTATAAAATCCATATCTTCATACGGAAAAATGAGAAATTCATTCGTTGAATTTTTTATTTTCCAAACTGTCGGAAGAGTGACAGCGTTCCTAAGCGAGGAAGAAGTGTTTAGATTGACGTTGGAGTTGCCAAGTTTTCAACATTTCACTTGAATTGCCTGATATTAAATTTTAAATAAATTTGCTTCCTATACAAATTAACCAAGCGAAGAGCAATAAAACGTGTGCAATTGTCTTTTCTATAAGAGTATAAAAACGCGGTCATCGTGAGGCTTGAACGCATGGCAATTAGATCATCGTTACCTGAAAGCAGCGTTACCCATTTGCAGGGACGTTGAGGAATTGACCAGGCGTGACACCAAAGCTTTTGTGAGTCAGAACCAGTGGCGTAAGAAAACGAAATTCATCAGAGGGACTTGTTGTGTCCGTTCGAGTTTATTTTTGATGGTCTACTTCTTGAAAACAATTTTTTTGTCTTTTTGCAAGAAAAGACGTTTTTGATCTCGCAGCAACGTTTTAGAAAAATTCGGGCTCCTTAAATTGATCCAAAGCATTTAAAAAATTCTGGACCCCCTTAACGCTACTGCCCTCTTGGCCACGTTGCCTGCATCTTTTGATTTCTTGGGCTCAAACAAAATCAAGTAAGGAGTAAGCGACTCATTACTTTGCAAAAAAATCTCCAGTGAATCGTTGCAAACTGCCATCACGCCAATAATTTCACAGTTTTTGTTTGTTAAAGCTTGGGTGGCCGATTGGAAAGTTTTTGGCTGGGCCACCTCGAAATAACAGTTTTGTTTGCATCATTAGTGTGCAATTTGTAAGTGGTTTTATCCAAAGTTGAGACACATGATTTGCACCGTTATACCGTAAATGATATTACTCATTGATGTAAGAAATTATGCCACCCAAAAACGCTTACTGAAGAAGATCTTTTTGGCGCATTGACAAATTTAAATATCAACAGTCGTGGTAATGCACACTCTTAACCCAACCTTTTTTTCACATTAGTTACACTTCTTTTCATTTCAAAATTGGCGGCATTCCTCGACCAAAATTGCTACTAAAGCTATGACTAAAGCTTGATCTATGCTGAAGCCAAGCGCGGTTTAACTCTTTGTTTCATTTTTGCTCTGTCGCAATCCGCGCACGACACGCGCGTAGACCTGACTTTATAAGCAGCATCAGTTGTTCCTTAACGGTTCGTCGCGACTCCCTGGGCATCGTTTTAATTTTCCAAAGGCGTCGTAGGTGTTCCTGGATCTGTTAATGTGGTCCCCTAAAAAAAGTGCAAATTTCAATTTCGTAACGTTGATTACCCAAAAAAATCTTCAATATTACATGACAATCCAAAAATAATAATTTCAACAAGTAATTACCAAAAGTTTTCCCTTAAATAAAAGGCTGCGCCACGAACATGATCATTACAAAGGCTTAGTAAAAGTTGATCTTCAAAAAAAGGTCTTTTCGTTTTATAAAATTTCAAAAACATCGATTTCAAAAGGAATTACCAAAAATTTTGCTTCAAAAAAGGCTTAGCCACGAAAAGGAGTATCACCATCGTTAAAAAAGAGTCAAGTTCAAAAAGATTGTCGGAAAAATAGATAGGCACCAAACAGAACGATGAGCGAGCGTCAACGTGTTGCGTTGTTTGACGCGCCGCAAGCGCAGAAAGAACTTTGAATCGCGTAGCGTCGGTAAATCACTGAGCAGCATCAAAACATCAATGATTTACATTTTTTAAATACTGCTTTTTTTAAATGTAACCAGTGTTTCGGTGTTTCTTTTGCTGCATCATTGTTTAGGGACAGAATATCTTTAAACCCTCTCCGTAAAATTTTGTGTAGTTTTGTTTTCATTCTCTACAAAACCCCCAAACAGGTAATCTGCAAATACTGAGTTTACAGTCCTCAAGCGCAATCGTAAAGGGGAAAAGGGTTATCGCCTCTATCAAATTTTTCCACCCATCAGCGTAAACGTAAGAGAAACTGTGGAGGTAAAATTTCTTCAACAATACTTTCAGCTCTCCACTCCTCCCCTACTAGAAGTTTTTTAAATTTGCACAATACTAATTTTTGAAAACTTGATCTCCAAAAAAGTCTGAATTATTTGAAGCGGAAAACGACAAAAATGTAACTTTGAAAACGTCAATCTCCAAAAGAAGGTCTTCAACTTTGTATTAAAAAAAAATGCCTTCGCCCCCTCCACCATAAAAAATAATGCTTTATGCCCATGATCCCAATTCGAACCCACATTGGAAAATATTCATAGGTCTGGAAAATATTTGATCAGAGGATAAGGAGCAGTTTATATATAAGAACCTGCCAAAAATATCAGCCAACTCTAACCTTACTCTCCTTACCATTTTTTTAACTCTCCCCCTCACAGAATTGGCATCGTGCCATGTCTTCTTCTTTGCTTTGACAACAAAGCAAAGAAATCAGCGTGTTACGAGTGTTTAGGTGAGCTCTAAAAATGGTCTCTTTCCTTTAACCCGGAAATGCAATTTCTTGGCAAAATTCTCAATAGTCTTAAAAAAGTCTTCGCAACGTCAATACGCTATGACTTTTTCCTTCCTTTTAAAACTACGCGCTAAGCGAAGTGGCTGCCATCATTTTCTATCCGAATGACGGCTTACTACTGATACACAGGACGAATGATTCATTATTACGGATCTTTTAAAGCACTGCAGATGTCGTGCATTGCGCGTGACTGGGTTCAATGTAGCGTCACGACGATCGAAAAATCGCGCGCCCAAACCTCACAATGGCTAGGTTTTCGGGTCCTTGAGAAAATCATTCCACGGCAATTTTTCCTGCTTGATTGAAGAGCTTGTGATAAAACGAACTTTGCCTCCAAGTACAGACCGCTTCTACGCGGTCATGAACACAAGTTGTTTTAAGCCTGCAACGGTAGAAGGTAGAACCCTACATTTCAGAAGCAGTACACACGCAACAGCAACAGCAATCGCGAAGCAAATAATGAGACAGCAAAAGGGCGTTGCTCATCGAGTTGCCGTCGCTTTCGTAGTTAAAAACAGCAATTTGTAAAGAAAAAACCAAAACAAAACTCCACAAAACTAAAAATGAACACAAGAAAAAACAAAAAACTCAGGTCTGTACAAAAGAGTAAGCAGAGAATCTGTAAATAGATAAGGTTTTCCTAAGGCAGGGTATAAACAAAAAACATAATCAATAGGTTAGAAATATAAGTCCACTTGTTTTTAGGTAAATTTCTTATTTTGCAGCTCTGCATTAACGTTCCAGGCTTTGTCTTGCACCTAACAAGAATTTTTTATTTAGACCTACGTAGTAGCATAAGGAACAGGAATTACATGTAAATTAAATTGCACTTGGAAAGCTGCTAAACCCTAGATTTTTAGTAATTAAAAAATTTTGTTTGTGTGCAAGGTATGGATAATTAGTGACGCCTCACGTTGTTATTGATCAAACAGGAAATGAAATCACACCAATGAGGCAGACTCGGACTGCGTCCAAAACTCTCATCTTAAAAAATGATTTTCTTCTGCTTTGAATGCCAGCCCAGAAGTTTTTTGCTAGGTAAACCGTTTTTTTTGTTGATCTATTTGCATTTAAATTTTAGTCCGACGCAAACACGATGCGTCAAACACATGCGACATGCGTCACAACCATAGTACTATCTATCGTATCCTAGCGCAATTTACGTCTCATATTGAGCACTCTACGACAAAAGGAAACGAATTGCAATAATTTTCAGATTAGCGTTTGGAAATTTACAACATCCTGGAAACAACTACGCAACTACAATACGAGCTTCCTACCCGAGCATATAAGTGGGATTCCCTTTATCGAAACATAGATTGACAGAGCTCTATTCAGTTCCACAATGATCCTGAACTTAGGTTCCATAAAATTCGACACTCCAGCTTGCAAAGAGGGCCTACGTTCTCGTTTGGATTATTTTTTCTTATTGGTTAGTTTTATCTCTCCTCTCCACTAGGAAAATCCATCACGGTCTTAGCTTGGAACTCGCGCTGAGACCATTACCACTCGTTAAAGATTGATTTATTTTACGAATTGATTGATTTTATATCGCATTACCAACTACAAAAATACTCCATTAATGAAATGAAAAGATTTGTTTGTCGGTTGTCTACTCAATGCTTAGCCTCGATGGATCAAGGCAACAACAGAATATTTGTTTATATTTATTTATTTGTATACGCTAATGCAAATTACGACAAAGACAGCTCCAAACACTGAAAAAAAGAGTGATAAATAACAATAGCAACAACAACAACGATGAAATGCGCAGCATTTCCAACTTAACTTCTTCTACAATTCATAGCTGTACTTGATAGCTTTGAATGGTGCATAGTACATAGGCCTGTCAACATCAATACAAATAGCTGCTTGCGTCCAGCTGAAGTTTGATTTTTACTTGTCGCATGAAATACATGCACGGTGCATTCCGCACATTACAATAAAATACGCTTTAAAGACTAAGAAAATTACAATGCACGTGCTCTAAAGTTGTCAGTACTAACAAGTACTTGGTGAAACATAACAACAGTCAATTCTAGGTAGTATAGTTCTCACTTTAAAAGCTTCTTACTCGGCCTGTCCTAAAAAAGACTTTTGTGCACTTATCATTACATTTGGCTTTGTACACGATTGAGATCAGTGGCATAAATTGGGCTTTTGCAAGCCTATGTGGAAGCACAAAAATGTTGTCCCTTTCTGAACAAGCAAATCATATATATATCAATTTTCGCTACAGTTGCGTTTACGAACTAAAGCGAGCGAAGCAGAGCAGAAAAACTTGAGCTGAAGCATGCTTCAACGACGTAACAAAAATAAGATTACTTGACACAGCTAAAATTTTGTTTCCCGCACTAAAAATGGGAGCCTTGTGCCGACCGCACACCTCGTGCTACCCGAGTGGTTAAGCCATCATTCTGGACTTATTTCTGATTCAACATTGATTGCCGCTTTCGCAAACGTGTTTTTCGTGCATCTTCAAGACAAAGAATGTGGTCTCGGCTTGAATGTTGTGTTACATCAAGGTAAAATAGAAAATTTTTGCTCAAAAAATAATCACCAACATCATTGGTACGATACAGTAATCTGTTACATCATGTTAGTAACCAGCGATTGAGACATGTCATTGACTAGCTACTAGCATCTAGCAACCTCTATATTTTGTTCTATTACATCACAAATTCTATCTTTTTACATATGAACCAATAGGCTATTCATTCGCTGCTGTATTGGTACAAAACAAGAGGATGAGAACTTGAGTTTTCTATCTTTGTTTTCTAATTGAGGTCTCGAAAAAATCTTTTGTATCTACGCAAAAAACGTTGCGCTCAGATCTGCTTCGCAGTCGTCAGTACTGCTGGTACAGTGCGTTCATATAACAAGTGAGACCAAGCAGAGAACAAATCCCCAAGGAAGCCACGACGAAATCATCGTGAGGTTCGAACTCATAGCAATGTACTTATTACCGCCATAACACACACCTTTAACAGGTTCGATAAATCGTGCCATGGAGAAGCGGCAGCTCTATACTTTTACAGCTTCTTCGATAACATTTCAAATGAACAAAACCGATTTAAGGCACTTTTCAAGACGTGGGTGGCGCCAAACCAAAGCTGCCAACATTATGTCAAGGTTTGCAAACCTTTTTGTAGGTAAGCCATATTCACTGATTTAACTCAACTGAACGAGACCCGGTGCCAGATGCGAGTCTTTCAAAGATTTTTTTATTGAAGATCAGCTATAGATTGCGTAGTTTTGGAGCTCTATCTGTGGTTGCGGGGGGGGGGGGGGAGCACGATTTCATCTCAAAAGTCGCAATTTTCTAACATCCAGTTAAGTTTAGCTGCATCTTGATCTCGAAAAAATATTCGGAACCACAGAGCAGCCTCTCTATCTAATAGAAATGTAATTGAACAAAACAAATAGAATTAACAATTTTCCACATGTGGATTGTATGTGGCTACCCAGCCAACGTTCTGGTAGCTAAGGAAACCGAAAGGTTGATTGGCAAAAAATGTGACCATGAAAGACAAAAAGGCTGCAATCGAACTGTCCTGTAATCGCTAATTAAACATGAATAAATTGACTCAAAACATAGCACATTCCAATTGAAAACTCGTCATAAATCGTGTTATTTATACACATCACGTTTGGCAAAAGGTTAAGAAGCTAGCACGACGTCTTGAAAGACAAATAGATAAAAGGGTTGCGCTAGTCATGTGATAAAAAAAAAATTATCATTTCAGGTCGCGTAGCCACATTGATAATTTGCATAAAGGTATGCTATTCTCCCATACACAAAACAACAAATACTTTTACGTAATGAGAAATTACTTGCTTTTTTATAAGGAAACTTATTTATGTTTACTTTACCCGACTGATTTTACACATGTACATTGATTTCATAAGTATTGTGCAGTACAGCACCTTCAAACATTGAATGATCAAGAGACTCAAATACTGTCATAAAATGCTTTCTGCAGCCAATATCAAGCTTAAAATATAACTTTGATCACAGAAAAATTTTTTTAGTCAAAAGCTACATACGATAACTTGGGTTCAGACTTACCCCAAAGTTACCAGCTTTGCTGGCACCATGTATTTCTACCACATGCTCCGCGATCAAGCAGAGGAAATTGCACTAAAGTGCACTTCTCTAAGACGCAGCCTATCAGAAACGAAGGAGGAATAACTTTGAAAATATTTAATTCCATCGTCGACAAATGCAACCACTAAAGCGGTTGACTCACCCTAAGGTAAGAAGTTTCGAGCCACTTGCCCTACATCTTTAGTGCAAAGAACTTACAGCAGTCACGTCAAACTTAGATCAGCAACCACAACTGTTTCACCAAAAGTCACATTTTTTGCATAAAAGTGTTTCTGCCGGTTGCTGTCGAAGGACGAGATAAAGAGATCTTCAAGCTGAAGATTAAAAAAGATCTAAAACTCCTTTTGTTTTTTTCGTTGGTGTCAGCCTACCCCAAAGGTATCAAGCAGGTTCTTTCGGACGTAAGCAAAGTGAAGTAGGTGGGCTGGAAATCACACGAATGACCTTTTTTTAGCTAACACATGGCCCAGAGTAACACTTCAACATGGGGTGAAGCAGTTTAAACCACTAGGCGTTGAAAAAGATTTATGCGTTGCTTTTACCAGGAGTAAAACCGCACGCTAAGTGCCCTTATATTGGCAGAGTATTTGCCATGTGGCCAATTGTGCAAATACCACAAGCAAATCTTAGAAAATAAATTAGCTTTTGCAGAACTCAACTAGCACTTCAACTCATGGCTGACATGCAAAATAAATCAAAACAATGAATTAATCATTGGCTAATTATGTGGTCTCAAAATGACGTGACATTTTTGGGTTTGGCTTGCGCCATTGATATTGTTCTTAAAGATCAATACAGCTTTTGCGTCCTGGCTTAAGACTGAGGAATTGTGCAGCAGCATGTTGTATTCGTCGGGGTCACTTGTTAGGCCAGAACCATTGGGCATTAAGCTTTGGTAAGCAGTCAAAGCTGCGTCAGATTTGGGTTTACATCTGTTACTTTTTAGAGGCGGCGCTAGCACATAAGGGTCTTCAACTGCATCACCAGAGTTCTTTTTTGAGTCTGAAACTTGAAAAGTTTTGGTTGATGATGGGGTTATTCCGTTGACTCCATTGCGAGATTCCAAAAACAGTCCAGAATATCGCAAGTAACTGGATTCATCGGAGTTAAGAGCCTGTCTTGGACGGGTAAAACCGCCGTGAATTTCATAATTTTGTGCCACTTGATTTCGCCCGGCCACTTTTTCACAAGTTACATTAGAAGCTGGATGGTTGTCGCTGACTTTCATTTTAGGCCGTACAAGTGTAGGAGCTTGATTGACGTAATCCGGTTTTTCTTCTTCATCGATAGACAAGGAACGGTTTGAAAATGCTACTGTTTCATTTTCTTGCAGATTGACGGGGTTCAATTTGGGGGAAAGTGGCCTACTAGCAGCAGTAGCTTTTGAAACGGCTCGGTGGCTTTCAGCCTTCGGAACGTGTCTGTTTTGAAGGCTTACAGTTGTTTTGGGAACTTTGCCTTTGTGTTCAGGACTGAACTCTGCAAAAAAACGCAACGAGTCAAAAGTTTTGCAATCAACTACAGGTAACAATACGCTTTCTTGGCTCAAAAAAGGTAATCTTTGGCCTAACTAAAATGTGAGTCCCCCAAAAGTAGTCGTATATACAGCACTAGATGACCATTTCTATCATAACAAGCTTAAATTGGGCTCGGAGAAGTACTTAATGGCAGTCGCCATTTTTAGTGCAGAGTCCGAAAAATTGGAGTCTCGCACGCTGCAGAGGTGCTGCAACCCAATGTCTACCAAATGGCAATTAAAGTTCAAGGCTGTTCAAGGCTGTAGGCAACGCTTGTTTCAAGTGAGATTGAATCAACCCAACGAAGCTCCAAAGCGTGTCAACTGTATACACACTCTTTTGCCCCAACACTTGGCAATCTTTCTAATCCCTAGACAAAAAACACCAAGTTTTTAATTCCACCAAAAAAAAAATCAATTTCCAAATAAGGATGAAGCATAGAGTTTCGTCAATAGTTTTACAGATTGCTTCAAAATATTAGTCTAATAACCTTTGGTTGAAATTAAAGAGGATTGGGGTTATTAGCAAATGATAGGATTTACAATGCAAATCTGACTTTGCTTTTTGATTTGGTTTCTTAGATTGAAAACAAGTTCTCTTCCAAGGGTTCTAAAGTTTTCTTTAAAGCCACGCACATTTTCGCTGCATCTAACTGCGTGGCGTACCTTTAAAAAAGAATATTGCGCAATCATTGTTCGATTTCACAAAGTTGCTTATCAAAAAAAGGTTTTCAAGTTGAAGAAGGGAGCAAGTGACGAAGTTGAAAAAAGGGTATGACAAACTTGCTCGAGTTCCTTCGTAATTTCTCTTGCGATACCCAGTTCCAAAACTTTTGTTGCAATCAATCTGCATGACTTATCAAAACTTTTCCGCGCTTTGATATTGAATCAACATGCACGCATCATTAAACTTCTTGTTTGTTTGAAGCGTGGCATTCCTAAATTTCTCCGTTAAGAGAGAAAAATTCCAGCTTCTTCTATAAAAAGGCCTTTAAATCAATTTTCATTAGCCGGAAAAACTTCTTGATTAATTTATGAAGCTTAAAAGGACATATGGCAATTAAACATGCAGGTAAGTGGATCGTGCAGGTTGCGACATCCCAACAAATATGCTAACCATCTATGGAAATAACAAGCCAGGATTTATTGAGCGACATGCTTTGCGCAGTGATTTATGATGAGATTGTGGCTAAATTTTAGCATTTTGCTGCATAATCATGTGCGTTTACACAGGCAGTAGCGGGCTGTTGACTGCATTGGCTTTGGACTGAGAAATCAGTCGAATGGATGGCAGGTGGGTAGGAATGAAGGGAAGACACGCCCCCCCCCCCTTTCTAGCCTCCGAAATATTTTCATGCAAAGTTAACTATTAAAAACGCTTGAATTTTTCAAAATTCTTGTGAAGACGATTTTTGTCTTGCATCTTTTTTTCCCAAATCAAAATTCTGCCACCGCTCCTGATCGAGGAGCTTCTAAAAAGTGTCAACCTGCTTAAATGGCACAATTTTTATGGCTATAAGCATTATATTCTTATCCTTTTCCCAGAAAACCTTACGGTTACACATAGAGCAACTTGAGCTGAAACCAGTACTGGTCACCAGCACTGCTCGCGAAGTACTTTTGTGTCACAACCACTGTGATCAAGTGCTAAATTTCCGTAGAATATCACTTTTGATAGCGGAACACTTTAGAGCAAACGGGGTATTGAACTCAAAATCTCACGATTACAAGTCAGTGACTTATCGCCCTGATTGTTTATGAAACCTAAACGTTTGGTGCGAGGGGATTAAACCCGTGAATCCTTAGTGCGACGCTGCATACAGCGTGGCCAAACTCACCTTTTACAGTAGGCGTGTCTGAATTCGTGAAGCTCGTTCTGTTCGTTTCATCGTTTGCCCTTTCTTTCGGCTTCAGGAAAACCATTTTTGTTTTATGCTTGGAATTTCGACGTCTGAAAAGAAAACAAATAACGAGATATCGGAAACACATTTACTGTCGTAACAAAAAAATATAGAACATCGCTGGTGAGAATGTCATGTCACGAAAAGCTGTTCGTAACAGCTTTTCCAAAGCCATATCAACGTTGTGTACTGCAAACAAATCGTTTGTTTATGATAGCAACAAATTATCATTGGCTTGTTGATTTTATCAGCCGTCCAATTTCAAGGGGAAAAATTACTAGGGTTTGGGGCCCCGTAGACCTCAAGTTTAGTGTATGAGTGAATGGACTATATGCACTTACAATCTTGGGTCACAACCAAACTGTGTTAGAACAGACTTTGGATTTGCCAGTACTGCTGGCTCAGTGCTTTTCAACCACAAGGACTGCTGTTAAGGGGGAAAATTCCCAGCTTATGTCACGCTACGTGTGCAAAGAGGCCCAAATCATGTAAGCTTTGAACTTGACTCCTCTTGCGAGCCAGAATTTGCCGGCGATAAGCTCAGGTCGTCGATTCCAGAGCTCATTATAAGCATATTTAGGCAATGGGCGTAGCCAATTTTTACTTCAATTACTGACTGAGGCAAACCCCATGCCAAAGCCGTTCTCCAAAATTTGACTTATTAATAAATTTTCGTTCGATTTCGTGAACTGCCAAAGAGTGGCGTGATAGAACATTAAAACTTTGTGTCCCACCAAAACCTTCATTGACCCTAATATTACTTATTAGTCATTTTTGACCTGGGGGATACGCTTTGCTCTTATTGCAAAGAAAAATGTTCATAGATGAGACAAAGAATAATCTTCTCCTGTTTTGCTTTCTTTTCAAAGACATGAAATTTTCAAACGTATATGTCAGCCAAAAATGCTCAGAGATTTTGACAAAACATTCGCGAAAATCCAAAAGAGATAGGGCTACTTGTAGGTTTTCACGAATATTTTGTTAAGCTTAAATCTTGTCTAGCGGTAGTGGTTAACATAATCGCGGTAGGTGAAAGCGTAAAGATTAGAGAAAGTTAAAATTTAGGTAAGGTTACTGAAGTCAACACTTTCTGCTATTGAGAGTATACTTAAAGAGCTACGTCACAAAACTCAATGCGTTTTGAGTTCTCAAAACATATGGCGGTGTTTAGAGCACACATTAGGCAGTTTTTGTTATTCTCCAGCTAAAGTGGCCAAGATATTTATATCTAATTATACGCTCCACAGCAACTGTCGATGAAACGTCACTTCTATCGCAGATCCAGATAACCCCATTATACCTTTACTGAGATGTACGAGATGATGGCCACACTTGCAAGATACCGTAATTTAAAGAAAAAATTTGCACCAAAACATCATCAGATGCCGCCTTTCTATGTCAAATATAATTTTATGCCTTCTTGGAGACTTGTGATAGTGGGCACCGCAAAAGGCTACGAACACTTCTACTTTGACAAAAACTATGCTTCTTTGAACGTAAGCAACTTTATTAAACAACTAGCCGGCCCTGCTGACGTCGCATGCAGGTCCCCCCATCAGTAATGTTGGGCGTAAAAATATCGGTTCAGCCAAGTGGGCTGGCTTCACATCATGCACAGTTGTGAGAACAGCAGCAAAAAGTTATGGTTTTTTGACAATTTGGCAAATTCTCGTTCCAAATCAAAAGCACTGGTTTTATAAAGAAAATCCGGTAAATAAAAACATTTGGCGGATTGCGCATAACGGCTATATTTTCCTTAAGGTTTTGCGTTCCCCGGGAACGTTGTTTGCCCTGTTGCCAGCATAGACGTATTTTAGAAACAGCGCTTGAGAAATAGAGCCTAGATTGTTTTAGATTTTTTTATCGAAAACATCTTTTTAATATAACCCGAAAAAGCTTTTAATTACGTTTCTATGGTTTGCACTTAATGAAAAAATGTAGAGAGCAAATTGAACAACCAAGCGTTAAATACATGTATAACGCCATTTTACACCGCAAAAGCAGCAAAAATTTTTGAAAGTTGAGATTGGAGACTGGCTTTTGTTTGAGCGACAAATTGTTTTCTTCTTCTGTCAAGAAATGCAAATTTTAAAAAATTATCTTTGATTATAACGTCACCAACTGCTTTGGCACTAACCTCGGGAAGGCGATCAATCGTGCCGCTTTTCATGTTTGCACGCTCAGTAGTTTCGCAGGCGTCAAAGCGAAAGTACGTACAGACAGAAAACTGTTCTATATATGAAATCACAATTGATTGTACGTATCAAGTCAGGCTACAATTTTAGGGCCTACTTCAGTACTAGTTGGAACGATTCTTCAATATTGTCTAAGCTTGAAGGTTGATATCTCATAAGGAACGCCTCAAGCATACCGTTAACTCTTTGTTTAGAAAATTCAAATACTTTATGTGAAACCAAGCATTTGTAAATGGTTGGATATGAAGTTCTCAAATAAGCTTTTAGGAAGAACATTCCGCACTGTTAAGTTAAAAGTTACACCATTGTGCAAAAAATTTTTGTCGAATTGACGTACACGAACGACAAAATCGTAACAAAATGTTACATACCAACCAGGATTGTTCGCGTTCGCATTCGTGATCGTAAAACCACAAGCATTTTTGAGAATTATAGATAAAATTGAAACATGCAACTAGAACAGGAACACCAATGTTCTTTTTCGTAGGAAGAGCATGGCATAACCCTCCTGGGTTAAATTACTTATCATGACAACCAAATTTATCAGTACAAATTTCGATCGTGTTTTCTTTGACGAAAATCTTCTGGTTGGTTGCTGTTCCATTGCCAGCTCTTCTGGATGTTGTCAGTAGATTATAAGTTAAAACGAAGTCCCCTTAACTCCCCTTAAAACAAAGTCCCTGACATGTGCTTCTAGTTTGATTCCGTAACTATACAAACATGGGCGTACTTAAAAATTGGTGTTGGTTTTGGAAACGGGGGGAAGGGAATGAAGAGCGTAAAAATGTTCGGACAAAATATACGTCGCAGTCAGCAATGTCGCGAAATCTAGTGTCTCCCAAAAAAAAAGGTCTTGAATGCAAGTTGTCTTTACTTCGTCGGAAGTGTTTTCTAAAAATTGAAAAAATATCTTCGCAACAATAGCGTCACCCTCCCAAGCATGCTGTTATTACAACCATATCGCTACCTTCTGTGAACGAGAATCAACGAAGCTAGGGAAAAGACGCACATTAGGAAGATACTGAGCAATGTTCCCACGCCCAAAATTATCAAAATATTCACTTTGCCGTCGTCAGAAAAATGGGTGTTTCCAACGTCGACGGAACGTTTTGGACAGCACTGCACGTCATACACGACTGTGGAAGTTTGAGCGACGTCTACAAAATGTGCAAAATAACAGCAAAACAACAAGACAAAACAATAAGCTCAAAAAAAAAAAGTTTTCTCAAAAAAGGTCCCCAAAACACAGCAATAACAAAAGTCTAAAGTGAGGTTGCTGCTCACGACTTGTCTCTTACGTATTTTCTTTCACTCCAGGTAAATAGAAAACGAAAAAATAATTCAAACTTCAGCCAATATCAGAGTTACAGCAGAAGAATTGGAAAATATCGAGCTAAATTTTATTGGAACTTTGTTGGGGAACAAATTTTACGATTGCTAAGCCAAAAAATTGCACAAATGGTTCCTTCGTTTTAAATTAAATTGAAATGCCTGGCACCACTATTGCAGTTACAATGGTTCCTTTTGTAGATTTTACCAATGCTTTCTTAATTCCGCTTCATTTTTACTTACTAAATCATAGCATTTAATCAAGAAGTAAGAAACAAGGAAGTTGACTTTTAGCATTTAAGTTATATCTTGGAAAAATATTACAGTCGCTACACATTTTCTTGGGGAGAGTACTGTCAATGACTGAGCCCACTGCTTGAAAATTATGAAGCACCACGGGAATTATCAGCCTAATCAGCCAACTATGAGCTTTGAAGTTTGGTGGATCTTAATCATTAGATAGCATACACTCTTTTGGTCAAGCCATATTTCTGGAAAAGGGGGAATTCTTATCAAAATGAACCAAAACCTTTCTTTTAAATACTTTCGCCGTTTTTGATACTTTTATTGTTTTTGGTGCTATTTTGGAGGAACTATTCCTTCTGCTGCTACGGTTGCGTTCCTTTGGGGTTTGTCTTGGGCGAACTCTAACAACTAGTCTTTAAAAGAGATTTTTCTGTGATTTAAATGTAACGGTTTTCAAGTTCTCCTCAGGTGACGAGAATTCTTGCAATCGCAGTGTATCACATCAATCTTCCTTCGTGATTATTCATGATTGCTACCTTGATGTGCATCTTCACGGCAATGCATGAAGAACTTGCGTTCATACCCGCTTTGGAGTTACCACTATTTCGACACGTTGCGCGTTTGCCATAGGCATAGAGCAAGGCAAATTGCTGTGAAAAATGAGAGCGCAACAGTAAAGCGGAACGCCAATAAGCTTAAACCTTACTTGTAGGAACATGGGTGGGGACGTCATACAAGTTGCATTGAAGATTCTTTTCTTTTACGTTCACTGTCCATCGGACGAATTTTTGCGATTGCGAGCCGCATTCGGCCTGGCAACTCCTAACAAGTTTGGAGCAGTTATAAGGGTCATTTCCGCTCCTGGAGCTCTGAGATTTACCAACGCCAAAGAATAAAATGGAAAAACACAGAAATGTTAAATGACTTTCCATGTAGTCTAGCGTATTGTCAAAATTTTAAAACGGTTATCTAAGAAATATCTTTAATCAAAAAGTGTGTTGGAAGTATGTTTAAAGAGGAAACAGGTGCAATAATCGAACGGTCATGCGTTTAAACCTCATGATCCCAGTTGGTGTGCCCTTAGAAAAGACGCTTTGCAATGATTTCTCCGGCTTGGCGGATTCAAGCAAGCATAAAATTTATTCAAGTTAATATCACTTAATTCAGGAAGAATGCTGGAACTTTTGAACTAAGAAGCGGGTCTGAACAGCTGTTCTTTACTTTGAACCACTGTCGCTAACTGATAGTCCGCTTTGCATTCATTCCTTGGACCTTGGTTCGATTCTCTTGTCCATTCATATCAAGAACTTTTGAAATGTTATTCACAAATCTCCTGAGCGTTAAGCAATTGGAGAAATCTGGAGGATGAAATACAAAACTTAGTTTACTCAATCCTAACTAAAAAGAGTGCAATGAGTCTCTAACGGCTAAAGACCGCAACAGCAAAACAAGCCACTGTTGCTGCTTTGCGAATCTGAAGGATAAAAAAGCTGTAAATAAAAACACACAATATTAACTGGGCCTGTTTACCTATTGTACACTACGCTCAACGGATCTTGTTTCACACAGAAGTGCGCCTTTTCAAAAATATTTTTTCTGCTTCCCTCATTGTCGCAATGCAAATGTAACTTTTTTCGTCGGCAACATGGTCCTGTGAGTTCAAACCTCACAATGGCTGCGCTGTTGTGTACTTAGGAAAAGCAGTTTAGAGCAATTTCCACTGCTTTATTGCACTGCTTCTGCTTCTGGGAGAAGTGCACTGAGGCATTCGTATTGGTTACTCAGGAGCTGTTCTGAATGCAACGATGTACTAATTATCATTAACAGGTTTTCCCGCTACATAAAAGTAAAAATATTTAGCTCAACTTTTTCAACAACTCTTCAAATCGCGTTCATTTTTTCTGCCTACTATCGCTTTCGGGGAAAGAGGCATCTTTCTTATACAACCACGCAAAATAATCAGCTCAATTCGTGTTTGTGAAAGTGATATCTAAAAAATAGTTTTATGTTTATTTTCACCCTCAAACGCCCATTTTTGTGGCCTCTACAAAAATGGCTGTCTGCAAGCTTTAGATTTTTGTATTTGACCCTGACGAAGAGCCACTGCCCTAAATGCATCTGTACTGGAATATTTTTTGTCTACCTTCTACGCTCAAGGCGTTCAACTGAAATCAGCAGATATTTTTTTCGAATTGACTGGCTCATCCAAAGTACGTGCACTACATTTCCGGTTCAGCTAAACACGTAAGAATTTTATGGCATCAGTTCTGACATCAAACAGGCATTTTTTGTAAGTCATCCTAGTATTAGCCTTAAAACTTTTAAAGCTATTTCGGCCTCTTTCGAAAGTATCCGCTCTTTCGGATCTCGAGGAAAAACCGGAGTTTTCGAAAACTTACGTGCATGCTACTTTGAGGAGTTGGCTGTGCGGCAAGATTATCATTTCGTTAACTAAGACGGCAAATAAGCTGAATCTAAAGCGCAAGTGAAGTGGAAAACAATAAGCTTAAATCCAAAGTTGAATATAAAAGAACAAAGGAGTTTGGCCTGATCAGAAAAGATGCATTCCAATAAAAAGATCTTCAAGCAGAAATATACAAAATTTTAAATTGAAGCCAGTAAAAAGTACTTCTATCATGATACGAACTTCTAGAAATTTAAAAATTCCCAAGTTTTTTAAGAAAAGTTTTTCGTTTTAGCATACAAATAGTATTTAAAAAAAATTTTTTATTTGTTTAAACTTTAAATCTTTGAAAATAATTTCAATCATTGGAAAATTTGTGATAGAAAAGGGGAGGTAAATGACAAATCATTTTTAATCTCAAAGTGTGGCAAGTTTTCAGAGAAAAAAGGAAAATATCACTTTTTCAAAATGCCATTCTCTTACTTGACCTTAAGGCATGCAGAAACACTCAGCCAACTTACCTTTCCACTTTAAACGTGGTGTTTTCAATTAATTAGTTACATAGCACAGACACCTTGAAAGAGACCCCAAAATTTTTAAGAGGCAGATCCAGTTAATGAAGTAGACTTTGCCAGAGGGAGATTCGCCCCAGCAGACACTCTTTCAATTTTTTCTGTAAAATTTCTCATTTTTGAAAGATAGTTGATAAAAAATATTATTTTAATAAAATTTCAGAATCGCACTTTTTGAGTGCCCGGGGGTACATGGTCCCAAACACGCCACAGGGCCGGCATATAGCCTGCAACATCAGGTTGGCTACTGTATTTGGTACTTGACAATGTATCTTGTGCCTGAACATTCGCTTTTGTTTGCTAAGTTCGTAGTAAAAGGATCTTTGTTTTTGCGAATAAACATCTGCAAAGCGCTTTTGGTTCGTACTTGGTGCACAAACCAGACTGCTTGAATAACAACGCATACCATGAAGTACTATACAAATAACCAAGAGGATGAAATTTTTCGTAGAAATATCCATAAAAGGAAAACCGTTCAAAAACCAGACAAAGCTGTGCAAAAGCGTATACTGTGTGCAATGCAACCACTCAAGGCTCTCAATCACACTAAGCTTTCAATAAGTAGATTAACGTTTTTCATTGACTTCAAGGAATTGCTTCAAAATAGGTTTAAAAATTTAGGGTTAAAGAAGGTTAAAGAAATGGAGTTAGAACAACCTATCATTTTTCAAAGTCAATTTGTAGTGGCTTTGACTATCACATTTTTGCTTTAAAAGGTTCTCAAACTTCTCATCTGGCATTTTGTTAATAGCATTTTCTTAGAAGAAGTGAAATCAGTCATTTCTTAACAAGTAATTCAAATTTTGGTAATTCGGTTACATAATTACAGTAGGTACACACTCCAGGCTAAACGTTGAGTGTGCACTTTCTGCAAATGTATAGGTGGGTAATTGAATTGCATACAACATGGCAACACAGTTTATAGATTTCAAAAGAGCGACTTGGTTTGTCGATAATATAGACATAAAACAAATCGCTTGGTGTCAGTGCAAACACTACTGATAGTTAAAATATTAATATTTATACATACAGCGTATATATACAGGGCGTTCCAAAAATCTTGGGCACATTTTGACATTAAATATCTCAAAAACTATTAAGGATATAACAACGCATTTGATGTATTTCAAAACCTTGCAGTCTTAAGTTTTTTATGGGATGTTCAAAGATGTTCCATAGCAGCACCGTTGGTCACAAGGCAAGGTGATAGTCCAATTCTTGCCAATCACATTCCAGTATTGCGTTGTCGATGGTTGCAACAGCTTCCGTTATTCGGGCCTTCAGTTCATCCACGTCTTTTGAAAGAGGAAACACATAGACCAGTCTTTTCGCAAACCTCCATATCATCTTAATATGGGCTTCCATTCTGGTTCCCCCTCAAAATTTTGTGCGAAATGTACATTGAACAAGTGCCCATGATGCAGTTTTTGCAAATTCAAGGACGCATAACGCCTTTTCTGGCTGAGTAAACGCAATATCGGATCTTAGTTATTAAAGCTACATAAAAAGATCTCAAAAGATATGAAAACATCATTTTTATGACATAAAACTTGAATTTAGCTCTAAAATAATACCAGTTTTATTCTACTACCATTCATAGTTCAGCAGATATGAGGACTTGAAATGTCCCCAAGAATTTTGGAACACCCGCATGTGATGGAACGCTAATGGCTTGTTTCACAATTGCAGAAATAAATTGTTTTGTGTTACGCTTATTTCATTGCTTGGTGCAACCTCTCTTAATGGCATTTGTGACAACAAGCGCTCCTTGGCTGCAACTATGTACTTTGGTCCGGGAAGAGAAAAAATAAGGCTATAGCTCAATGGTAAATCCGGGGAATGAGAGGGTGCTTTCTTGAGACCAGACTTTCTTCGTCTTGGTTTCGTAAACTTATTTTTTTTATTTGTATCAAAAAATCCCTTTTTTAAAAAACTGGACTTTGAAAAAGTTGGTCTTCAAACGTTTCTTCATAAGGTCATTGCCTAGTTTCATAGGTCTTCATCTGCATAGGGTCTTAACCTACAATAGCAATGTGGCATATTTACTCTTCTTACCCTCCCCATCAAAAGTTGTTGATCCGCTACTGCTATGTCTCGTGCATCTGATGATCACTGGGTTAGTCTAATAACTCATTTTCTCTGATCAGGGCGATTGTATATTTGATGACCATGTTTTCACGCAGTAGTGTAGCACGTAAACCTCCTGACCTATTTTTTCAATTGATTTTCTTTCACAGTTTGGATTTCATACGCTATGCTCATAATACCTACCTCGCTTCCAAAAATTATGACTTACATACAGCAACTAATTTCATAAACTTTCACGCCCTTAATTGTTTGAGTGCATAGGGAGGGATACATTCACAGTTGTGATAGGACGCTGAAGTGGTTGATGTATTTACGTGAATGATTGATTGATGCTGTACAAGAGTTAAGCTAAAAAGTAAACGGCCTACTACTTAACAGCCTAGTTGTAAAACTTAAAGCCTCTGGCTGAGTGTATAACCTTTGCTATCGGCAAAAACGCAGCCTGGGGAGGACAAATTGACCCGTAGTCCTGAGGCCAGCATCTAACATTTCAGTTCTTACCATCAGTTAAATTATGTCTTTAGTGGATAATCTATGGACCAGCTTTTTGTGTTAAAAAAAAGGTTAATTTTTTCAAAATTCAGCCAGATTTTACATTAAGACTCGGCATTTCGTTCTGCTGTGCTGCATGTCATAAAACGTCGCATGGGTTAAGAATACTCAGGCGCGCTGTATAACAGTACTACAAAAGTATTTAACAATTTTTTGACACTAATTGAAGGAAGATAAAGACTTTTTTTCAGAGAACACCCTTGATTTGATGGGGTGGGTTATTCAAATTTGCCCGAATACAATCTCTTGCGGCCCTCATTGTCCTCTTTTTTGTGAAAATCGTACCCAAATGGCTCTTCGGTTGAAAAAGGTAGCCCACCCCTGGGTTAGAGTGCGTGCTGAGCAATCGAAAGACGTGGGAGCAATGCTTTGTTAAGTCATTTCACAGAAAACAAAAATGGTATTCGCAGATCTCTCGCTAGGTGCTCAGCAATAGAAACAATGTGGAGAAAGAAATAGAAAACCGAATTCACTCACTCGTGATCAAAAGGTGCCTTGCCGGTAAAAAATTGTTGCAGGATAACAGAGCCAAAAAAAAATCCAATTTATTTTATTTAGTTTTACCGTACAACGAAACCAAAATATAGTATTTCGTCAACTTGCTATAGTGTCATATAATTGACTTAAGCGATTATACAGCTAAGGCTTATTCCGTTTTAATTCATATTGATTACGTGTTTCGCTCTAAAACAAAATGAAACAAACCTGATTAAAAGTTTCAAACACAGCAGGGAAAAACAAACAACAAAAAGGTAAATTGTTTTAAGTCACGGTTGATCGTTGTTCGTATTGTACTGGTTCAAACCGGTTTAAAGCTGGATTGAATCAGCTTGGGCGCCTACCTGCTGCAGCTAATTGCATGTTCGCAACAGCTGCTATCAAGTAATATAATTATGCTATGTAAGGGTGCATCTTAGATTTAAGGGGGAAAGGAGAAAAAGAATTTCATACTTTCTAAGGCAAACCGACATGGGAAAAGGGGTTTCATTGTTTTTGGCCTTCTGGTTGTACCTTTTTCGCTATGTTATTATCGCTTCTAAAAGAAGCAAATTGTTGTTACCGTTGGTCTTGGAGCATGTGAGATCAAAGGATTTAAACTTTTTTTTAGATCTTTTTCAAAAACTGATACGTAAAAAGCGTTAGGGCCTCGTGTCGAGTCGGCGATCAAGAACCAACATCAATTTGTTGTCCTATGTTACCGCTAGGTGACGGTAAGTTGTCACAAGCACATATCATGGAGACCCAAAGCTTAACAAAATTCTTTAGCATGGAGCTACAAATTTTTTTGATTGCACCCTGGAGTTTTGAAATCAAAAGTGTGATGTAACTTTTTGCTTTAACTTATAAACAAAAGTGTTTCAAATTTGCTGCATTTTGGTGTCTTCGTTACAACTGCCTAAGACATAATATAGCATCAAAATGGCTTGGCTCTCTGTGCTGTAAGCCACGGTTTGAATAACTAAGAGATTATCAACTATCACAAAGTGGGGTCAACCTTTCCCCTTCTCATTAAAAGTGTGAAAAACATATTTTTCCAAACATCGCGACCTTTCTTTCGCCTACTTTTCTTTTCATAGGTTAAACGAATCCGAAAGCAACTGGTTGGTTTCAATACATTTCACTTGTATCCATTGTTCATTATTAAAAGCTTCAGCCGCAGGGTTTAGCATTTCGATCAAACTACTTTGAGATGTTGTCAAGTCGGCATCAAATCACAAACAGCAAACAAACTGGTATTTGCTGATCAAAGTTTAGTCCATAAAGTTTTAAAACACTAACAGCGGTTTCCTTTTCCGATAAACTTGCTTTTTTCAGCTATCGCAGGAAAGCTTAATCCGAAAATCGCGCGGTCAGGCAAACCTGTATTTTATGTTTTAATGTAACTTCAAAAAAGAAATTTGTTGTCGATCGTCGTTCCCAAATTCTTTTTGCAGTTTCCTAGTCCTTTGTTGAACAAAATTGTAAATTTCACTTTTGTGTAAAGTTTTGCTCACAGTTTTTACCTGTAGATTTAAGATAACCACGTTCGGCGATTTTTCAGTTGCCAACTGCATGTCACAGCAAAGGCGCGATTTTTGTAGCTATGGGATAAACTTTATCCCGATTAATCCGATTAAGAAAACTAAAGGCCTCGGATCTTTTGTAGAAAGCCGCCGCCACTAATGCAAAAATGTGAGATTTGAGAAAAACACCCCCGCCACATTTTTAGTCCGGCAATGGTCATTTGATGACACTTTCTTTTACGTCAGGCCCTAACCCCAACCCTAGCCCATCAATGAATAAACATTTTACTGGATAATTACTATTTTTTTATTTTGAGCGGTGGCGGGGGTGTTTTTGGCAGGGGCTTTCTACAAAAGATCCAAGGTCTCTTCCCAACTTTTAGCCATAAGACTTAAAGGCTCGAGAACCTGTTTAGAGTCATCCAACACCCGACAACTCAAGCCCTTTTTAAACCCCTACAATACAGTCCGAATCATCCCATCCTTTCACAAAGTTTTGGTTGATCATCTATTTGTGGTCAATAAGTTGCTAGTTCAATACCCGACTAAGCTACAATGTGTGTCATTCACAATTACAGGCAATTGACAAAAATATACTTTGTGTGGTAGTTCACGACCAGCAGTTCTGCTGTAAATGGAATATCGATTTCGCCTTTCCACCAAAAAGAGTCTAAAAACACAAAAAGCCCAACCACTTACTTTCTGAAGTATCAATAGCGTCAGTTTTACCTCTAGTCACGGAAACACCTTTAGAATTGAAGGTTTTAAAGGCTTTGCAATTAAAGGAAGAACATCTGGCGTTCAAACCTGCATTGGAGTTACTTGTACGGCAAGTCTCGCAAACAGTGGGAAACTAAGGGGACTGGAGCCCCCGCAAGCACTAACTTTTTCCTAAAAAAGGTGATTTTTGAAAAATTGAACTTTAGTTTCCCCACTAGCACAAACTATTGCTTCAAACTAGGCTCAGACCCTCCCTTTCAAAATCCTGGTCGCACGCCTGTATACTGCTGGCAGAATGCTTTTCTATCGCTAACTCTGCAAATCACGCAGAGAAAGTTGTCGTAAATGGCCATTTTCAGGGGGATCACAACGTAGAAACCGCTCGATTGCTGAGCTCAGAGCCAACACGTCCTCAAGCTCGCTTCTAACTTACCTTTCGCAGCCGATTATACTTGGAAAAATAAATGCAAGAAGTGTCATTGAGTTGGCGTTTTGTATTGCAGTTTAAAAATATAACTGCGTGGTTTTGGTTACCTTATTAATACTGTTTCTACAAACGCAAAGTGATATATGATATTATTTACCGAGCAAATCAAATGTATGGTTATCGTTCTGCTTTTGTTCTATTTTCATTTGTTTGTGGTAATTCGTTTTCGAAGAGGACATTTTTTTTATTACCCTGACGTGGTGAAAATTAACAATAGAATCTTTTGGCGTCGATTGAAAAATGTAGCCCAAGCGACACTTGTTTTTCGAAATACTTTATCTCAAATTTCCTCACTCTTTCTTTATTATTTCAACATTTTTTCAACTTAAGCTTCTGTGTAACCAACGGTAACTGAAGACAAAAAGACTTTTTGCCCTTTCTAATTGAAATCGATGCTTTTTTTGAAAGGAGCATTGTTAAAAAAACGACTTTTAGCTGAAACGTATTGTTTTGTCTGGCCTTTTCATTGAAGTTGCGGGGATAGGTCGTTTTTACTTTTTTTGTGGCAAATTCTTTTCTTAAAATTTCTATGGCTTTTGTATTATTGTAGAGCCTTTGCCTTGGCCTTTTTACGAAAACTTTATCAAAATATTTATTTGGTCACATTATTCTTCTCTGAACGATATTCTGCCATCCGATTTATCTTTTCTTATTGCAAGATTAGCAGAATAAAACAATCAGCTTTATATCTTTAAACAGCGGTTCGGTTCTTGGTCGAGTTATACGAAAGATTTTAAAAGAAACTTTTAGCTCGTTTGCTGATACGTTTTAAAAGAGCACCATATGCAAGTTCGAAATAGGTTATTTTTTAGACGATATCAAATTTCTCTCATTTTTAGCTGAAAAGGGCAACATAAAAACGGAAAAAATCTTAATCCAACTGAAGTGCGAACATCTAGTTTAAACAAGCTGGTTGGTTTGGCGGAACATGACAAATAGTTTTGTTGTGGAGTGTTTCATAGCAGGTTAGGTTAAAAAAAAGCTGTGAGTTAAATGGGTCGGCATGTAGCAGGTGGCATGGTGGAGCGACGTGACAGTTGCTTTCAATCTTACGTTTTGGCTTTGAAACTGTGCCTCACGCCAATTGCAACTGCATGTATCCATGTACGGGTATTGCTGGCTCGAAAATTCAACGTTCACCTTCTCTCCCACAGCCCGTCCAGATTTTGACCTGAATCAGATAGTTTTGCCTCTGTCCATTGTTCTTCCGTTACCGAAAATCTTCATTGCAACGCATTGAACGAATTTCAAACTTTTTTCGAAGCTTCCAGAATAGCCAACAATAGAAGTGTCTTTTCCAAAGTCACAGCAACCACGGCCCATTGAAAATATTTAATTTTCAATGTTGAGTTCAAGAAGGTTTGCGTCCTATGGCACTGGGCTGACGTTGGCGAGTTGAAGTTTGTTATTGGTTTGATTATATCAGTAATTCCAAACCTTTTTGTAGTAACCTACCCTTTTGAAGAAATTGGCTGTCCCGCGAAAACCTGTTGTTTAAAGCACGATAGCGTGAAGATTTTTTGGAGATCAATACATTAAAGGTCCGCAATTATGAGTTTTGTTCATTGAACATATGTGAAGAACGTTTGTTTTTGGAGAACAAGTTTTTAGAAACCGCTGGCGATTCCGCCAAGGGTCGCGACCCAAAATTTGGTGGCGCAAACGATCAACAAACATCAAGGGTTGAACCAACCATTGAGCAAATCTATTGTTCGAAGCTTTATCAAAATTCACCAAAGCATTTACCGGCCTCCTGAAACAATATCGCGGACCCCATGTCGGGGAGCCCTGATTTAAATCACTTCAAGAGAAATGACGTTTGTACCACTATTTTGAACCTCTTTGTTTAAACCGTGTATACTTTTTGATTTATTTTCGTTGCTGGGTAACATTCTGACGTTATAGGCTCACTTTTTGTTTTGCGCCGTGCTTGATTCTTCGAAAAGTTTAATTTCCTTTTCTATGCGAGTCGTGATCAAACAAAAAGTAACTGCGAAAATAAAAAAAATTTTCAACAGCCCCTTGTTTTAAATGAAAGAAAAACGATTTTCTAATTTTAGTTTTTTAAAGAAGTAACACTGAAATTAAAGGTAACAGGACCTAGTTCCCTTTTTTCATCATAAGCCTTAAAGATAATTTCTTTTGAAAGTTTTCTTGAAAATAGACAATCTAGGCTACACTTTCACGGTAAAAACGCCGTTTAAAGTAAACGCTTTAAAAAACAATCCTTTACAAGGAAAACTTGAAAAGTTTAAAAAATAATATTTAACGCTTGGAATAGTCTATGAGCAAAATTTTTACTTGTTTCAAATGTGTTTGGGCTTTTGCCATTATTTTTTTATTTTTGCATCACTTCCTCCCCTACGCTCTCAAAAAGCAACTCTTCTATGGAGTTTGTTACTACATTTACTGTGGGACATCGTCTGTAGTGAAGCCTAACTGGCAACCAATAACATTTATCCGTTTGAGATCTATTTTACAAAAGTATACCCGGTCAGACGGGTGGCCAAAATAATTTTGGGGGAGGCAAGATTTGCATAATGACATCATCAATACTTGGTGACGTCCACAATTAGGGGTAACGCTTCTATTCCCCTCCCTCCCTTTTTCCTGTGGCTACGCTATAAGTCTAGCCTCTGACACTGTACTGAAAGATCAGATTTGTGGTAAGTCTTTATTGCCAAGCAAATGCTCACAAGACCAAGAAGAGAAAAGCGTTCTTTTTCTATAAGTTATGAAGGATAGAAAATCAAGCCGATTTTATTGGAACAAAGCCAAAGAGGCATTTGGAAATCGTGATTTGGCCACGTAATACGTATTTTGTTCCATGTGAATGAAGTGACAAATACAGATCAACACGTTTTTGGATAGATTTTTTCGTTGTCTTTCCTTGTGAAGTGACCAAAAATATTGACGAAGCTAGCATTTGACTTTAGATTACAAACACTTGACACGATTTTTGTCTTTTTTTACAATTTCCATCTCTTCCTGGTAAAAAAAAGAATCGAAAAATTTTCAGAAACACTTTGTTTCTATTTTTAGTTTAGCCATTTATTTTCTTTTCAGCAAGGGGCACGAAACAAAATCTACACTTTAGGCTTCTGTAGAAACTTTTTTATATTTGCTGTGAAAAACTAAGGAAGTTTTGTTGACCAGTTAAAGAAAATGGGTTCTATTGTAGTTGCTACCTGCTTTTAACAACAACGCGAGCAAAGTAAAAAGCTATTTTTTACCAAGTTTTTGAAAGCTAACTTACACTGATTTGTTTAATTGTAGTAAAAATTTGTGCATTAGTGCTGTTGGTAGAATAGAAAGCGAGGCAGTTGAGAATAGACGAATTTTATGTGAAAAAAGTAAGTCAAACGTTTAAAAATAGAAATAACAGTTTGTACTTCACTTTTTGAAATGATGCTTTAAGAATCTCAAGGTTCAGGGGTGTAGCCCAAAAAAGTATTCTGACAAATAGGGCAGCAAATTGTTTCAAATATGGTTGATAATTTAAGCAGAAAGTTTTACCAAAATGTAAATGCTTTCATCCACGCTTTTCAGTTTTTCGATGAAATTTTCGTATAAGGCCGCATGAAAAAGCTTTCACTTTCAATATGCAACTCGATTAAGGTAAGTTAATGCAATTCGAAGACTGCAAAAATCAAAATAACCTAATATTCCCGTCTGCTCAAAATATGTTGCTGATTTCTCCAAAATGAATCAAATGGGAATCTGATTCAAGAAATTTGGACCTCAAATCGTGCCATGCTATCGCTATTTGATTTTTAAGAGAGCACATCTACAGTTTGCAAAAAGAGCTAGACTTCTTCGTTACGGATTTTTGAAAGTATATATAATGCAAAAGCTGTGTTTATTTTTACAAAACAGCACTCAAACAAGAATAATTTGTGTTGATATTTGTTATCGCGAAGCAAATTTTGAAAGCGAATTCACGTTTTTTTGTTCGTTTTAAAAAGTGCTCGTTTGACTAAAGGTCGACATTTACAGAGGTTATTTCTACTTGAAAAAAAATTGCTTTTTTTCGTAATTTGACACGCGATTATTTTGGTCTATAACTTTGTATACAAGAGTGATTATGCATTTCCGTGGTAAATGCTAAAAACGCTGATGATATTCAGCTTTTGATCTTAATGTATGCTAAACAAACTAAAAGGCTATTTTTGTAGAGGGCGTTATCCGAGTTAAAAATTACGTTTATTCGTGTCCTTATTTTGACATTATAGCAATTTAAAACTAAATTTTGTCGCTTGTAACGACGAAGATTTCAATTCAACAAACACAGAAGGATCGAAGAGTTTAAGAGCCTGCAAAGGACATAATATTCTTGAGGTTAACAATCACCTACATATGTCGTGGTGATCTGCGCGACTAAAACCTAAAGCGTAAACATGAAAGGAAGCCACAATTCCGTTCGCTCGTATCGCACATGCTGTAAAATTGAGGTTAGGCAGAGTGCCTAATTAAGATCTAATTTGCATGTTCTGGCTTGCTATGCTTTGACAAATTAATAAATGAAAAACCTTCGATTTGTAAGTTTGACACCAAGTAGATTCCACCATGTGGTCGGCAAATGGTTGATGCGGAACCGAGATGAGTTAGGCGATGGGGGGATTTCCCTAAATGTTTTAAATTTGGTTTCTTTTCTATTAAATGCCATTGCTCAATTTTTTGTTTATTTAATATTCTGATGAGATTTGTGATTGCTGCAGTACAAAACTAAACTGCGCGTTTTGAGTAGAAGTTCGCCACATACTTTTTGGGCACTGGAGGCATAACCAGCATAGCTAGAGCCTACGAATCAAAATACTTAGCTAGTTTTCTCTTGGCATAAATTACCGGTTTAGGGTAAAAAATTTTTGTTTTTCTGTTCAATTACATGAGCGTAGCGTTTTAGCTGGTAAAATAACTCTATATAAACAAAGAAAAAAGAATTGCCACTCCACGACGGCAATTTACGCACTGATGGAAACCAATGTTTTTTGGTAGAGCAACGGAGCAACGCTCACTAATAATTTCCAAACGCCTCAAATGCCCCCCTTACTGTGGGTGTTGGAAGGCCTACGTTTGTTCCCAGAAAAATTATGAAACAAAAAGCCTTTACTTGCTTTATTAGTAGATAGGTTTAATCGTGGTTGTATATTTTCTATTAAACATAATTGAGATCGTTTTTGCGCTGTAATTTTAACGTTAATTGGTTTCGCATCTGTGTTCGAATTTCCTTTAAACAATTTGTCTTCAGCCAATGTAATTAATTAATTGTAAGGCACATTGGCGCTGAGGTGCAACTTTGTTCTTAATGGTAAAAAATTAGACCTGTATCAACACTGTGCGCTACAGAAAAATAATTGGCATAAAGCTTATTAAGCAATCTCAAAGCAGCCCAATCAAAAATGGGTTAGTCAAGTTTTAAAACAAGTGTTCTTCTTTAACGAAGACCATGCAGTAGGACATGATTTCACACGTTGCAAGTTAATTTCATTCTTGCTGTAATTGAATTAAGTGAATCTCTTCCGGGGTAAGTTTTTTATGGCTAAAAGTCTCAAATGTGTTTAAACAGCCGAAATTTCAATTTTGTTGTCAAAGTCACATTCTAGTACAGTATCTTTAAATATATAAATTTAGAATGAACACTTGACAATTTTGACAATCTGAACGAATTAGTTTAAGAGACAGTATTCATTTTGAATAGGCTTATTCATTAGCTGACGCTAGGCGGATTGAACAATTTAATATTTTAAGCTTTTGAAATTGCACTGCGTAGTCACTGACGAATTTTGAAACCAACGAGAAGCCCTTTTTTCACATTTCTTTGCTTGTATCATAACGTTTAAGAGGGGAGAAGGCCATCGCCTTTTGTCACCTCCTAAATAGGCCACTGATCGTAGTTGGCCTAGTCCGCTTAAAGAAACATATTTAGAAGGGTCATGGGTGGAGCAAAGGCACTAATTTTAGGCAGTCCGCCTTGTTGGTTGTAGGATTACCGGTCAGCAATTTGCATTCATCACTAGTTCAAAACGGACTGTTGCTTTACCAATATTTTGTCCTTGATTATGTTTGTAACGTAGTAGTAGTAGTAGTAGTAGTTATTCAGTTTTTATCCGGTGTTTTCCCTTTAGCAGAGATGGCCGGATTTACCCCATTCCTTCTGCAATTTTACGCACTCCGTCCCTCCACTAACTATTTCCAAGTAAACTTGTAAAATCATTTCTTGCCGTGCCTCCATCTAGGAAAGAAAAAGGGGCAAAAACAACAACGGAAAACCTTATCTTTTTTCGATTTTTGTGCGTCAGTCCGCTTACATCTAAAAATTCTTCCTTTGAAGAACTTTTTTGCACCAGGTTATCCTCTTACTGCAAAGTTCATTTACGGCCGTGTCTCACTCCTGGAAAGGAAAAAAGGGGAGAGGAAAGCACTGATTAAAAAAGGTGACAAAACGATAAGCAATTTTTAGAGGAGGTTTGGTGCAATAAGCATTGCTATTGCTGCAAATCATAGGTCAGGAGAATTCATTTTGCTTGGGATGGAAACATTTTGCCCAGTAAATCCGAAAAATTTTGGGCTCAAAAAAGCCAAGTAACGTTTTCCTGATCTCCAAACAAGTATGAAATTAATTAGCGAAAAACTGTGATAAAATAATAGCGAATAGCGAAAAAATTTAAATAGCGAAAAACTGTACACAATATTGTACTACAACACAGAAATCATAGTCTTGTTCGAGAACAATGTACCGCTGACGCAACAATGTAGCCTACAATCGTTTAGTAAACTTAAATTAATAAACTTATATAACATGTCAAGCATTATTTGCGTATCAGCGTTACCAGCAGCACACGCCGGCAAACTTTATTTTTTTACCTCAACGAGTTCAGTTTATGTCAAGGCTGCACATCATGCTTAAGGAAGGTAACCAACATTGCAATGCTAACGCAAAGGTGCTACTGAGTTTCGCTGTTGACATTCATTCTATTCTGTACACTAACTCGTAAATAAATCTGGTAAAGAACTTTATGTTTAACTTCTAACACCAGCAATAGGTTCAGCATCTTTGCTGATTAGGTTATCATTTTCCAACACACTAAAACCCATGCCTGACATGGTCAATTTGCGTTATCCTTTTGTAACATCACACAATCAACTGTTATAGCCTAGAGCAGGGGTGGGCAAACTACGGCCTGAGGGCCGCATGCGGCCCTCCAGAGCATTTTTCGCGGCCCGCGAACGCGTGTTGAAACTTTGTCATATATAAATTAAAATGACAAGGGGAGGAACGCTTGCCGTATTAAAGAGCCAAAAACTTTGTTAGCTCCCGCTGACGCATTTTTCGTCTAAGGAACAGGCAATTACTTTTTTTTCTTTAGAGCCACCACCGCTTTTGCGCCCTGTAATACGACGTTGTCAGAACATATCGCAGAATTTTAAGCTAACGCAATCTCTTTCATTGCATGCAGCTGTACAAGATTATAAGCACTGGCCCTCGACCACTCTTAAATGGTAAACGCGGCCCTCCGACAAAACATTTTGCCCACCCCTGGCCTAGAGCAACCTTTCTCAACCTTTTTCGTGCCGTAGCCCATTTCAAAGATCCACAAATTTTTGTAGTTCACTTTCATAAAAACTTTGATGTATTTATGACAATGTCACTGGGATAAGCATAAGGTCTCATGGCAGTGAAGTTGACCTCCAAACTAAAAAAGGTCGTGTTGTTGTTGATGTGATTACTCCTCCTCTTTCTCGGGATGGAGGTACGGCACGAACGGCTATTCAAGTTCATGCCGTCAACCTATTTGAAATTAGGCTAGAGGAAATATGGCAGCCCATTTCGAACCAGTCATGAGTGACTGGTAGCCCCACGGCCAACAAGGCGGACTGCTACTGGTGGGTACCCAAGAGTCGCCTCTTACGACGTGCTGGGTTAGCAACTTCACAATTGTAACCCGGTAAAGTGCGGGTAAGCCACCTGTCTTCCTCATAAAGGCGGAAGCGTCCCGTTAGATGCTTTGCCCAAGGACACAACAAGCAAGCTTGCCGGCTTGTTCTCTATACCATCTCTTTTTTATGCTGAGCCCCAAGCAGGGAAACTGTGAATACCGTTTTTTAAAGTCTTTTGGTATGACTCGACTTAGGGAATGAACCCCAGGTCTACCAACTGCGAAGCGGACACTCTAATCACTACACCACCGCGTCGGCAAAAAAAGGTCGTCATTTCTCAAGTTCACAGGATGGCCAGTTCACAACACGGCAGTGAAGTAGATTCCCAAAAAAAAGGTCATTGCATGTCTAGTTCACAGGATGGCCCCTCAAGTTCTCAGGTACTGGTCAGTATGGCTGTTCTTATGAACCGGCATGCAAACCCTTTTTCAAAATACACAGACGTCCGTGGCCCACCAAACTTGCATGCTGTGGCCCACTAATGGGCCATGTCCCACTGGTTGAGAACCGTTGGCCTAGAGCCTTTCTACACCTGGAAGTCTACCTTACTTTTAGACCTACATCTTCAATTGACCTACATGCATATGGTGAGTGGTCTACTTATTGTAATCTTTAACTGACGTAACCTTTTAAAAATAATTTTTTTAATTTTTGCCTTAATTGTATTGAAAACTTGAAAGATTTTGCACCGTTTGATATTGTTTGAGAAGCTTGCGCTTACCCTGAAATTCTTCAAGCGGGGGTGCTGCTCCTCCCTTCTACCCCACCCCCTTCGCTTACTGCAAATAGTATTAAATTAATTGCAACAATATTTACTCTAAAAGTCAGTTGTGCCACGCATTAGTTTTTGATTTTCAAAAACGATTTTGAGCAAGAAAAATTAAATGGTAGACTTTCTAGCGGTTTCTGGAAAACCCGTGTTTTCGGGAAGGCTTGCGTTTAGACTCGCTTCTAACTTGCCGGCACTCTCGCCTCAATGCAAGTTCTCCACCAACGCTGCAACCTAGCAAAGAAATTGCGTAAAGTGTTTTTACCAATGTTACAGCTGCGCAAAAAATCACTCGAGCATCGATTCCACAATGTATAATTGAATTTATTCTAATGGCTATTTACGTCAAAGCCTAATCAATCTCGATGGGGAGGAGCTCGGTTGCATCTTCATCAAAATAGGATCTAGCCGCATGGAGGTCTCACAGCTTTTCTTTCAAATCGTGAGTTGTGCTCTAAAAGGAAAAAAATCTGCACCACAATTTCTGGAGCCCGTTTTTACCACAGGGTCTGGTGAATGTGCTCCTAGGCACCCCTCCCCGCAATCCACCAGTGACCTATTTGTAGTCTGCCAATACATATTGGTTGATTTGCTCCAAAAAATATCAAAACCATGTTTTGCTATGGAGTCAAATATAAATTGGGCTCAAATTTTTCTCTGCTTAATAAAATACTATCTGAATACTACTTAAATGAAATAAATATTTGGTGCAACTGCGTATCAATTTTTAAATGCATTGCTAATGAATTGAAAGTATTGTTACTGGATATGCATTGTTTCGCTTTAAAAAGCAATAGTATGCGTTTTGATTTAAGTGCTTTGACATACAGTTTGTGTGTTGTCACAACTTAGTTTGCGTTGCTTCTTTTTTGTTTGTTTTAGACTTGATTGCGCCTTTATTCCACTGAAAATATGCAGCACAATAATAACAGCGCTAGCTATTACTAATCTCCAGCGTACAGTAGTGCAATTAGGGTCGAATTACTAAATGTGTGACGACAAATTCAAATTTTAAGTGGTACTTCAGTGTTTTTGCTTGTTTGGACAAAAAACATGCGCTAGAAGCTGTTTTCTGATGTTCAAGTGGCATACTGAACAGGAAAAACATAAAAACAGTTATCCTAAATATTATATTAGGACTGACTACTTGAACGAGTGCAGCTTGTGCGATTTTAAGTAGTAGCTTACTGTAAAAACAGTTCGACGTGGAATCGAAATTTATGACTACCGCAGATGTTAAAAGAGAAGTCTGTTGCTGGTAGCCTTAAAATGAAATTTCATAGTTGTGAAGTGACAACAGTGTTTGAGAAAAAATGCAAAACGTTGAATCGTACATTTAACCCTCCTGTCAGAGTTATTTATGGAATACCTTGCCTTCAGACTTGCTTCGGAGTTAACAGTACTGCTGGTTCGGTGCATTTCTACCACAAGCGCTGCCATCAAGAGAGGGGAGTTGTCGTAAAGTTCCTTTCCCGAAAAAGCAACAACTTAGTCATCGTGAAGCTGCACGTAAGGCTAGCATACAAATTTGCATTCATAACTTGTTCGAAATGGGCTGCCACTTTCCCCCTAGCCTAATTCGATTAGATTGACGGTATAAACCCGATTACCGTTCGCGCCGTACCTCCATCCAAAAGAAGAGGAGGGGTAAACCAACCAACCAACCATTGTCGCATACGACCACAATTCAGTAAGCGTTTAGTGGACCATGGGTCGCGACCCAAATGTGGGTCTTTAGGACTTGATAAAAGGGTCTCAAGTCAATTTGCGTATAATTTACAATGATTTATTGGTGTGTATTTACATACTGCATATTGGTGCCAGTCCAAGCTAACTTTTCAAACCATTTCCGTCGCAGAAGAAAATGACCGAGAAATGATGTTATCGATGATAGATTTGGCGCATGCTACCTTCAAATGGGACTTAATTTAAGATCTGCGCCAGCTGTTTTGAGATTTGAACCCAGGGTTGTATCAACAGGACGTTCATCTGGGAATACCGTCTTTATCATTTGAAACTTAATCATCTATTTCAAATCAAAAATCGATTGTACAAAGAATGTTTATTCCTGACAACCAAAATGGAATCATTTATTAATTTTGCTGCTTTATCGAATGCTGTAATGGCCGATTTGGTGATGTACCGCTTTTTAAAGGCAATTCCACCGGTGAGATCTAAGTGACAGATTTTCAATGGTAATTTCAACCGTTGCGATTTTTTAGAAGGTTTTGAATTTTTATTATCGCTTTTTAGTAGTTAGATGCCGGTAGGTTTTTCTTTTGTTTATTTGTCGTTTAAAGAAAATAATCTTTTCAAACGGGAAAAAAAGAGAATTCAAACTTGTGACAAAGCTGTTTTTAGTTCGTTTTCTAAGCTTTTGTGATCTAGCAACCAAAATGTTGGAGTATTTGCATTGGTTTAACAACGTATTTCCAACTTTATGGCTTGGCTTTTTTAAAGCATTTGTGATGTCACTAGTTGTTATGGTATGACGTGTGTGGCAATAACTGTGTTGAGCCGAAACTAGCAAACACAGGTGGTAATGGAAACTTAGTATTTGTGAATGCTAGGCTTCCGTTCTCGACCTTGAGGCCGCGGACCCATTTGAGTCTACAGAAGGGTTTGGGTGATTTTGGAAGCCCACTTTACTCTTCTGTGACAAGTTCCGGTAACAATGGGAACTGTGGCAACTTTGAGCAACTATACTGTGACGAGACAATCATGATTTCTAAAGGTATAGCTCGCTCACCGGTAGTATTGGCTTATCGTGACACTCGATATGCATTGACAACCATTGTTACGAATTTCGACAAGTTGAGGTATATGGTTCTCATTGACGCTATAAAGTGGAGGCTGCCATTAAAAAATGGTTTTACTAAAAGCAATTTGTTTTATTTCGCAGAGTACTTCGACTTTGAGAATATTTTTGCTGGCACGGAAATAGCTTGCTGCCTACAAATCAAATTTAGAAACATTGACTTGAAACAAGTGTGGCTTTGCCTTAATATTACTTGCTTTGCTCAGAAAGAGGAAGTGATATTGAGGCTTTACTAAGCAATTGTTATTCCTACATAACGTCAAAACGAACCTGGTTCAAAAGCAAACGGCGCGTAAGTCTTGTGTTTTGTGTTAGATTGTTTTTTAAAAGTCAATGCTAATGCCATTGGAGGATCTCTTGGCCCATGGCAAACCCTGCTGATGAGTCCAAAAGGACGAAACGCGTCCAGGGATGGCTTTGTAAATTTGTAAATATCTCTCAATAGCATTGCTTCCTTCGGATCGCCTTCAGCACTCGCTTTGTTGTTTCTGTTCTCGCTTGTAAGACGCTCTCTATCGATCGTAACCACTTGGAGCTAGCCATTAAAGTATTATAGACTTGGATTGTACGCTTAGGGTGGGAGGGATAGCAGAAAGAAGACTGCTAACTTGCAATGGCTCAAAACCTAATTCAAGCACCTTCTACTTACAGGAAAATTTGTGCAGCCTTTGTCATAGCGCTTTGTTTTAGGTCAATGATTACGAAATTATTTAAAGTGATTTTTGGTCTGTATTTATTTGTAAATCAACTTTGGTGGTCAACTCAAACCGACCGTTGTTCATATTTTTGTTTGCCCTACATGAATTATTACCTAGCTTAAATATTTGAATGGCTCAGTTCTTTAAATTTTACGATACTTTTCCTCTAGTTATTTGGCCAATGTTCACTGGGTAATTTTTTTCATTATGAGTTTACGAATAACTGCGTTAAGGCGCGTCCTGAATCTTGTAAATTTGCTGAAAAAGGCAAGGCATTGGTTCAGTGTGTTATAAACACTTTTTGAGCTTTTTACCTAATTTTTTGCGTACAATAATAATGGAATATAATAGTTTAATTACTTCACGAGACTAGTGGTTTAAGTATCTTTAATTTTTTTAATCGTTTTAAGCAAGGGAAATATGGGCGTTGAGGTTTTTCTCTTTTCTTTTTCTCACGAATTTTGGGCTCTAACAACTCAAATCGTTTTAGTTATGACGTTTTTTGAGTTAATTGTAGCGTAGAAAAATGAATGTACAATTTTATGCCAGGCGACTAAATTGCTCTATTTTGAAATTGCCTCCTATTTTATGACGTCATTCCTATTACGTAATCATAATACGCGGCCTAGTGTTTCGACTTCAGTTCTGTTATTACATTTGTAAGTGTAGTTATAAAGATTAGCCCTCTCAAATTTAAGAAGACTCAGAGTGTACAGTTGAAAATGCCTAATTGAACTTACTGGCCTAAAGAGTAGAAAAAGTTATTATTTTAACTCAGCAATTATTGTAAATTTAAAGAAAGGTTCTGTAAGCTGCTTAGCATGTATTAGTTTAAAATGCACTCTGTTGAAGATATGAATACGCATTTGTAGAAACTAGCTTGAAAGGGAATTTAATCAAATGAAAACACCCAAAAAATCAAAGGTTATCATGTATGAAAGAGTGAAAATGTAAAAAAGTAATTTGTTTATACACACCACTGCGTGTTCAATAGTTGTTTAAGAAGGAGAAAGAGAGAAGTTTAAAACTAATAAAAGGAATCGCACCCTAAAATTTTCTTTTGATTTATGGCTGGATCGGCCCGGGAACCTCTCAAACGACATTAAGATTTCACTAGTGTTGGAAGCGATCGACCCTTTCTCGACCCTTGTTTTAAAGTACAGTTTTGATCATAACCTTGCGCAAATGCCTTTGGTTTTTGTCGCTTGTCTAACATCACATACTTTTGGTGCATTAATAGCAGTAACCGAATTAACAACTTGGCTTAGTTTATCAGAATCCAACAGAGCAGCTACATTTCATGCTGATGTGGCGGTAGTAATCTTGATCTAATGGTCATGCTTCTAGTTCAAATTTAGTTAGGTCTCAATAAATGCAATTGTACTTGCGTTCACACATGTCATTTGGCCATTTTGCCATCCGTCCCTTTTTTTCGTCTGCTGCTACCTGGTTTTGGTTTCCATTGTGCTGTTCTCGGGCTCAAAAAAATTACTGTACTGCTATGTTTTGTTTGTTAACACGATAAAATCTGAGGGAAACAGACTCAACACGCGCTTTAATAGAGAATAAAAATCGTACTCTAACAACATGTGGGTTATCATTTTGTTGACTTGCCCTGTACCTTTCCTCTGTGTTCGTGTTTTTCGTTAGCAGATGAACATTTCCGGATTTGAAAAAGCCTATTGTTTGAGCGAAATTTACAATCTTGCACTTCTGTTTTCTGTTATCTTTTATTTATGGTTAAGTAGCTGTGGGGTTTTTAAAAATTGAGAAAAGGCTGCAATTTAAAGCCATAAAATTTATAACAGTGCTGTTGTTTCGGTTTTTCACTGGCTCTAAGCCTTGATTAGGCGATGCTACTAATGCTTGATGAGAGCAGACGAGTTTAAGGCAAAATTAACTTGATTAGTTTTACAATCGTAGCTCTTATAGCCCTGTCATCACCTCTAAAAATATCAGTTCTTTTTCAGCCGTGTTTGTAGTCGTTTAAAGTCAAGTAACAGTTCTTATTTTTGTCGTTATAAAAGTCTGCGAAAAAGCACAATTGTTCAAATAACCTATTTGTCTAATGCCAATAAATAACTTTTTATATCAACACAAGTTTTCTAGCAGCATTTTGTCTCAGTGGGTGGGGTGTATCTATATATTTTGTGACTAATTACCATCATACCTCGTTATATGTTGGCCAAATATTTTGTGTATTTAGTCTCCGCTGAAGTGGGTTTTTAGCGCCCGTACAAATGTTGTAAGCAGCTCTCTAATTTCCGAGAACAAGCAATAATTAGACTCGTGATTTTTTTTACGTTTTTGTGCTATTAACGATAAATCACGCAGCTAAAATTAAAAGGTAGAAAATGACGTATCATGGAGTTTTTAGGCAATTTTTACTGCAACTGATTTTTCGCGCCAGGGCTGTTATGAATCACGACTAAGCAAATTTAGTTTCATATTTCATTCTCCACATTATTTCTATTGCTAAACAACAAGCAGACAGCCTGTTATTGCCATTTTTGAAGTTTATAGTATAATTTAACAAAGGAAATGAATTGCGGGCGCCTGCACCTAAGTCTGCCAACACGCTAGCGCCGACACATAAAATATGGTGTACAAATTGCGCAGTCTTCAGGCAATGCTGGAGGAAGTGAAGCATATCACAAACTTGTAGGGCTAGGCTCTCCGTGAACCACAAAGAAAAAGTAAATTTAAAAAATAAAGAGGCTTACGTTGACTTCCCTGAAGAAGGGGAGGAGTATTAATCCCTAATGCTTATTATGGCTGCAGCAGAGAAGGTTGAACAAAGCAAATTTGAAGCATTTCTGGTAAAATGGCCTAAATGCTTATTGATAAATTACGGCTTTTGCCGTAAATCATATTGACAAAAGTGCCAATTGTTGCTACCTCAATATGAACGATATTTCAGCGTTGATTTGACAGTTTTAAAAATGCGTTTGCTACTTGATTGCTCTTTCCATCAACTAGAGCCCAAAAAGTGAACGTCGCATGTTTTATTTCCTAGCTGGCTGCTTGAAAAAAAGTATTGGAAATATGGCCCAAAGATTTCGATCAAGGAATGAGGAGAACCTTAAGTCAATGTTTTCCAAAGTGTGTGCCCTGGACGATTGTTGGTGTGGCGTGGTTGTTTTTTACTTGACATTTATACCTAAAATACTTAATATTTATCATCAAAAATTGGGTAAATGTCGCCATGAATAATGGTCAACAACGTCGGAGATCGTGTTATGTTGCCTGAAAAAGTGGTGATCTCCAAAAAGAAAGGTCATCATCTTTCTCGCTGTCACCTGTAATGCTACTCGCGATCAACATGAATTGATTCATGAGGCTGTTGTGCCGCGAAATTTGTTTAGCTGTTTTACTGTGCCAACAGACAAAAAGTTTTGGAAGCACTGCCTTAAATCATGGTTCAGGTGTACAAGGACATTTTAACCGCTCTATACGCCTATGAGGCAAGCTAAAGTAAAATACCGTACCATTGCGTCGTTTTGCAAAATTGAATTGGCAATAGTAAAAAATCGAATTCAAACAAACTGCTTCGCAGGCTAAATTTAAATGCATTGGCGCAACGAAAAATCAAATTTAAACAAACTTCTATGCAAGCTAAATTTCTACAAAAAGTCGCAAAGGCTTCAGCTCAAGCTCATATTTCTTTTTTCATTGATTTTTGTCGAAAAAATTGTCAGCAAAATGCGCCGAGGGCTTTTTTTCCGCTTTATTTTCGACCCGTTTCTCTTAAGGATCGATTATTTTGGCCGAAATCCGTTCTTTTTTAGTTTTTAACTAAATTACAGGCGTACTGTGGCTGCATGCGCCTGCTGTTGAGATTTTTGAGGGATTAGCTTAGAGCTGGTGGCTTTTCACTTTTTTCAGCGTTGTAGCAGGTTTTGTGATGATGCCAGCAACCATAATTCAGCATGCTAGACTTAGAGAAAGGAAACAGAATACTTTTTGTTTGCTTTGGCGTAAACGTTGACGTAGGAAAGCAAAAACAAATGAAATAAAATACGACGCATTAAAACAAAATAACCAGCGAACATGGAACCTGCAAGGTTGTAAGGTCAAAATACTCCTTGACCTAGGCACTTCAATCAAGTACTGATTGTAAAGCGCTGGCTAACTTCAGCCTAGTGGTGAGGTTTATGATTAGTAGCATGTAGTTGATTTGACTACTGAGGGGATGGGAGCTTAAATCGTTACCGATATTTCGTGGATTGGCAAGTTAATAACGTACTGTTTGATAACTTTTTTTACTTTAGCAACGGAAAATTTTGGCTGCGTTGAACAACTTGAGTTCAACCCGCTTCAAAGTTTATCGGCACCACTGGCACAGTGCATTTCACTGCCTATTATAAGATAACGCTTTTGTCACTTTTGTTTCGTTGCATCTCGAATCCCGAAAAGTAGGCTACACATAACTCTGAAAATTGTTGTAGCCTACCTCTAGTCCCATCACAATGTAACTTTCAAGCATCTATTCGAGCGCTGTGGTTGTCATTAAAGAAATGACTTTGATAACTTCTTGTCATTGATGTGTGTAGAAAAATGGCTGTTATGATATTTTAACTCCAAACATGCGGTACTATTCATTTCCTGAAAATAGCCGTGCTCCATAGTCGAAGCAGCAATACCTCTTAGCAAAAGTCCTATCGCCTAACGCAAATTGCTTATGTTTTGAGATAAAATATTGATTTCAATTTTTGCGTTTCTGTTTTTGCAAAATGACCCTTTTTGCTTTTCCAATTTAATCAATTAAAACAAATTTTGCGTCGGGAGAAAACAGTAAGCGGCAAAAGATTAAAAGAAACAAAGAATGAGAGAAAAAGAAAAAAAGAAAGCTTTTTTCTTTCTGGAAAAATTCATTTACAAATTAGAAAGTTTAATAAGCATCTTTATGCGTGAGTTGCAAAAGGTAGGGCTTATTTTGCAACCAATATATTAAGATTATCAATTGCGTTTACTATTGAGTGACAGGCTTCTTAACAAGTTATAAAAAGTTATGTCTGTTTAAAAATGAAAAATTGCTGCTTATTTTGGTTTTAGATCAAAGATAAGCGATAAATTTGCTTTTACTACAGATGCCTCCTTACAAGACCTGTTTGACCATAGCCTTTCCACATTGGCTTTTGCACATGCGCAGTAGCTCAGGTCAAAGCTTAAGTCGCACTTGGGTGGATCATTGAAATTCATGTAAATTAAGACTGTTTATGCGAGGTAGTTCATTGTAGGGAAGTTAGCATGTAGAAGTTATAAAAGAAAAAGATAGCAATGCAAAAGGCTAGCGATGTACTTGGCAAACTGCAGACAGTGACACTGTTTCAACCTATCAGGTCTCTTTAGTGCAGTTGGTGACCGAAAAGAAGCTAGAGGCTTTTAAAATTAAAAGCCTCTAGCTTCTTTTCGGTCACCAACTGCACTGAAAAGACCTGATAGGTTGAAACAGTGTCACTGTCTGCAGTTTGAAAAGAGATAAATTTTGTAATTACTATTGGTATAGATGTATTTTGAAATAACTTCATGGTGTAGTATACCGTGAAAGGGTAACTTTTTCATCTTGACCATGAGTTCGTCATTTACGCCAGTTTGAAAAAGTTTTTATAAAGGACTTAAGCGTTTGACAACCAGCAGACTGGAGCGTTAGTATTAGCAGTCACTAGAGAGTGGAGAACAGTTTATCACGGTACACTATTAGACAGCAGTTAAAAAAGTTGTTGATGTATTCATTTTTCTGTAGTTTTTCTTTGAAGCGTTTTTTTAAGTGCCTTACACAGTACACAGTCCACGAAAAAAAACGGTTGACTTTTCCCAAAAGGCCAACGACCAATGATATAATAGATTTTTGTTCATTTGAAGCTTATTCAATAAAGCAATTTGATAAAAACGCTGTGAAATTTGATATGAGACGCACAAAAAAGAATTCACGGTGGAAGGAAAGAGTCTGTTGATGATTTTATCAAGGATCGATTTTCGCAGCAGTTAATTTGAAAAAAGATTTTTTTGCTGATGGTAGCCTATTACTGTTACGAAAGGAAAAAGCAATTCATTATGATGTTGAAATTATTTTCTAAATTGAAATTGCTTGAGAGTTACTAGAATATTTTTTCTTTTTCTATTCAGTGTTTGTTTCCGAACCACATTGAAGCAGACAAACAAAAAGTGTTGCTTAGGAAAAAAAGAACCATGCAGCAGCTTTTACCTGACTGCGAAAGCTTTTTTATTGCCCTAGTTTAGACATATGAGCGAAAGTGTAAAATAGAGATAGCTCTTTGCTGCTTAAAAAGAGGGGTGTTAAGCGGTAAAAGTGCATTTTAGGTGCGTAAATTATTAAGCTCAATTGACGCATCAAATATTGTCGCCAGGTTAGGGTTCCTGATCCCTAGTCCTTAACCCTAACCCTAACTCAATCCCTAACCATAACTCAATCCCTAACCCTAACCCTAACCTGGCGACAATGCTTAATGCGTCATTTGAGCTTGATAATTTACGCACCTAGAATGCACTTTTACCTGTTAAGCAGTTCAAAAGCAAATACTGTAAGCCTATCAGTTTGGAGCATGGCTAATGCTGTACTGCTTTAGAACAAATTTATAAATTGGTGGGATAAAGGAGAGGGTAAGAACAATGGATGAAATACTTTTTAAATTTAAAGACGGTTTTCATATTTTGAAGGGTGTAGTAGTCTAAAAGTGTATGGTTTGTACACAGTTTGATGGAAAGGAGATGTCTTTAAAAAGCGGATGTCAAATTATCTATAGTCCTTTTGTAGCGTAAAGGCCAGAAACAACGTGGTTTATGTTTGATGTAGGCTTCAAGTGGTCGCGATCGCCATCATGTGCTTTTCCGACTGACATCTCTGATTTACTACCGTAAAGAACTGCATATATTCGTAGAGGGTAACCTGGGTTCAATTCCTTTCTCAGGTGGTAACAATGATGCTTTTATATCTACTTGACGCGAAGCTAGTAATAGTAACACATGAAACCACATTCGTCGCTCACAACATATGTTACACTAAGAAATTGTTATTGACGCAAAGCGAAGGATTGTATTGATGCAACAGCACGTGAAACTAGAAATGTCATCAAGAAACTGCGCTGAGACTCAAACCCATGGTTTTCTGTTTCAAAGCCTTTAGGCATGAACTTATTATTCTGCGTGTGATGGACTAAAATTTTTCCAAAATATTTTTATCAGCTTTACAATAGTGATGACATTAGATTATCGTGGGAATAATTATCTTATCTTGTGTGAGCGGGAGTTTTAGCTGTTTTTTGTCTCTGAGGACAGCATATTTTCTCAGAAGCATTTTTGGCGTTAATTTTGGTCTAGTTGTCTAGAAAATCTGGAAGCTTAGACTAAAGACTCTGAGTCAGAGCGGATACAATCAAGGCGGAATAAAGGATCCATTTCAGGATGATGGTAAGAAAAATCACTGCAGTCCGTGGTTGAGACATTCTTTGGCGTTATAACTTAGCTTAGTCGTAGACTAACATTAAAAAGATCATAACAAAAATCATTGCGTCTGTGGCAGTTTTGGTGTAGAGGCTAAAATAATTTTTTCGTGGTGCAAAACTGTATAACTTTGAATTAAGCTGTTTTGCCAGATGCTTTTCGTGATGCTTTCATCAGTGGTGGTATTGCGTTAAGTATGCGCTTCTATTGTCGCGTTTATCATTTTTTGCCGTTTTTATAAGCTAAAAAAAGCTGTAGTTAAATAATCTATCCAGATTGATAATTTTCTGCCCTTTTAAAAAGTTATTTTTGTGCTTTTAAAATATTTTTTTTTGGCGATTAGGCTACCCCTAATCTATAAGAACACGAATAATTATTCTAATCCATTGACGTCATTTCAGCTTCGTGTTAAAAAAGACTTAAAACCTCTAACCTACTAATCGGAAGTGATTATTAATTGGCCAAAGTATAAAGTAAAATAGCAGGTTTTTTAGTTGCAAAAAACTGCTTTTTACAATGCCGGTATAGAATCTCGAGGCGCTTGCTCTAAAAAGATGATTTTCGAAACATAAATTCTGGTTTTACTTTAAATACTGCTGCAGAGCAAAAAAACTGTCATATTTTTGCCCTTGTGAAAACATGTTACAATGATGTTTACAAACAATTACACAAAAATATAAACAATTACTAAAAACAAACAATTACACAAAAATATAATGCATTGTAAATCAGTAAATTTGATTTTTCTGTCTACCTAACCGAAATTTAAAAGTCCCACTTGTGTGTGATGTTTCTTGTCGTGCTGCCTGTTTTACTCAAAATCAGTCATGCTAATTGGTTGGATCAAAACTATAGCATAAGGCTTTGAGTTTAAAAATGTCAAGTTAGTAATTTTTTATCTACTTGGAAAGCTATCACGGTTTTGGTGTTCCTACTGCTAAAAACAGCGTTTTCTTTAGAAGCCAATGCAACCGAAAGTAAGTTCAACTTTGCTTTTTGCTTAAAACAAACTCGCCTCTAGTTCCTGTTTTAACATTTTGAGTGGCCTGAAGCAAGATAAAATAGAGCGTGATTCGAACAAGTGTTAGTTTCAGTTTAAGCTCGTGCAAAATCTTACTTCGGCTAACTTTGCGATTTAGTTTACCTTTTATTTGGCACATTGCCCCAGTATCAGCGCCAAACCCGCGAAGTTACACGAAAACAAACGAGCTCGCTCGCTGTCATTTAGATAATAAAGAAGCGTTGTGGCGCCTTACCTCTGCATGTGAAAGGTCTTGCATCTGCTTTCCAGTCACTGAGATTCCCACAGAAAGACGTCACCATAAAGTGTCTTCCTCTAAATTTTGGATTTGCAACAGCATTAAAGTAATGACGTCACCCTGAAAAACTAAAGGCATAATATTGCCTCCCTCTTCAGACATTTTTGATCACATCTCTGAGATCAGTGTAACGTCATGACAATGAGTTTAGCGTAGAAACTACGCCAGTCTGGTGACTGAAATATCACACATTCGTTCCAAAAGTGGCTTTTCGTTGTTGTTGCCATTCAAATATCTTAAAAACCGTTTGGCCTTGTGCATCCAAATTGTTTTTGAGCAAAATCATGTAGTTATTCCATCTACAAGTAAGGTTTGAAGAAAAAATTTTGAAAAATCCGGAAAATTTCCAAATCAAAAAGAAAATAACTTTGTTTTAGTTGGTTGCTGTACTTGCAGATAAAATAATCTGTGCACACCGGACTGGTAACTCCGACGCAGGTCTAAGCAAAAGTTGTTCTATGAAGAATAGAGATTACAAATGAGAGCTTGAGCAATTAAGTGATCATCCGCTTAATAACTGTAATTATTCAGTCAGAGCACTAAGCAATGGCAATAAATCATTGCCTTCTGATTATACAGAATTAAGCGGTCTTCACCAAAACTAACAATGTAATTCAGGACATTCTCCTCCTTTCTCGTATCCTAACCACAATCAGTGCAAAAGTTTTGGAGAATTAATGTGTCTTAGCGCTGGCAAATGTCTATAGCTATCTTCTCATTATTACTTTAATCATCTTTACCGTCGTATCTTGGCAGTTGTCACAAAACCAGGCCAGTTTTCCTCTTATATCCCATTAAAAATTTGTCGCGATAAGTTAGAGTTGTATCACTATCTTGTCAACTGCTTGCTAGACATTGCCAAGTATCTAAATTGATTAGGTTTCGAAAAACTAATAAAAAAAGCAAACCTGCGGTAATCTACGGCGGACGTTCCAAAAATGATTTTAGCGACTTCTCAGAGACAAAAGTGACATTTTGAGTGGAGACAGAAATGAACGCTTATTGAAACGCGACTTGGGTCCAGATAAGTATAAAAAGACAGGCAATTAGCGAATGCATGTTGTGCGATAAAGTGATTCCAGTTTCAGCTGTTTATTAGGCATGCGAAGTTTTGCACGCATCCTTTTTCTCTTTCGTTCTCCACGTCGTTCGAACTATTTTCAGCCTTCTAAATTGCCAGTAAAGACAGCTGTTGCTTTTTTCTGTTACACGGCGAAGAAAAAAGAATCTTTTAACTCCCAAAGCAATTACTTGAACTTTTTCGATATTATTAACAGTCGAAATATGAGGCATTCTTTTTTTTATTTAAAAAGCAATATTCCAAAATCATTCAGCTGTTAGTCAACGCCTGTCAACTCGAAGATGGATTTAGAAAGGGGTCTTTATGACAGCTTGTTTTACCAGCCTGTGTGAGACGTTGAATTAATTTTATTTTGTGAGCTCGATTCTTAAAGATAGCGCTGCACCATCGATGGTGTCTGGTGATGCCATCTGCGGCACATCACTTATTTTGTGTTCCTGACTCTAAAAAAGTGTGAGATGCTGATCATTGGATAATGGAGTTTTCCTTGTCGTAGCTTGATCAGTATTAGCCGTGGGGCTTAATGTAACGTTAGCATAATTGTTTTCCATTAGTTGCGCATTTTAATGATTGATTTTGCATAAGAAAAAGTCAAAATCCTTCCCCCTATTATTTTAGAAGAATTCACTCTAGGTCAAAGAAATTGCTTTTGTTTACTAGTTGCAAACTTGTTATAAGTTTTACTGCGTTCGTGGTATTGGTAACGTTTATCCTGTTCATGGTAGCTGCGGTGTGGACGTTAGTAGCTGTATTGCATCGGCGCAAAGCGATTTTTATTTCTAATTTATCAGAAAAATCAATATTTTTCTTTGAAATAAACTTTTTGTTATCACGTTTTACGGAGCTACACATGACGACTGGTGTGTTTACGAATAAAATTAATTGCAAACTTTTTAAATTTCGCTTCCAGTCTGTTTGGTTTATTTGATAGATTAAAAACATTTATTTTTCAATATATTGAAACCAGTTGTTATTGGTATTAAGCGCAATAACATGAATAATTTGACTTTGGCATAGGTTTCATTATAACCTAGTTTGTACTTGCTGCTGGTTTGAGTTTTCATTACTCCCAAGACTAAACTGCTTTACAATTACGCTATATTTTTAGTCTAATTTTTGGTCAGAAGATATTAAGATGAGTAAAAAATTGCCTGAAATTGCTTTAAGGTTTTTTCGAAAACAGTCTAGTAAGCGTATCAAATCTCTTTTATTTTTATTCGGTCTGACAAAATTCAATTCCGCGAAGCTTTTATCATTTTCTAGGCAATTTTCTGACAAAAGAAAGTGATTTCTAGCTCACAGTGAAAATCAACTTACTCACTTATCAAAAACGTTTTTGTGGCTAGTCCTTATAGCTTTTTTGAGTCTAATTTGATTACTAAGATAGCATGAATGTGAAATTGCATTGATACCTGTATTTATTGGTACAGTATCTCAAAAGAATTTTAGTTCAAGTGATATTTAATGATTGATTTTTTCAAATACGGTTAACTATATTTTAGGAGGTCCGAAAGGCATAAGTTTAAAGAATAAGGTCAACGACTTTAAAAGTGTAGTCATTTCACCTGCTTAGCTTTGCATCAAGCTGTTGTTTCATAGTGATTGTAGCTTGTTGATGGTTTGGAAGGTTTTAATAGCTTTGAGAAAGATATCTTGTCGAAAGTCTTTGGCAAAGCAGTTTTTAAAATTATTTTAAATTTTGCTGAATATAACCTAGGTGACAGTTGTTTCACCATTAGTTACCTACCGATAAACTCGCATCAGTTTTTCAGCTCTTTAATTTCTGTGCTATTCGTAAAACATTTCTAAACCAACTTTTTGTAAGCATGGCAGTTGTTACCAAAGTTAGTGTTTTCAATGAGGCCGCTGTCCACCTTTTTTAATACCGCGGTAATGTCAAAATTTCTGGTGAAACGAGACTTGACAAACAGAAAAAAATTGCAAAAACGCCTGCACTGTTAGATGCAAAATGTCATGTGAAATGTGAATAACGCTGCGTCGTGGCCTCTACGAGTTGTGATGGCGAAAATGCCAATCAATGTAATGGCGATGCTTTCCTGAAATACTGTTATACGTGATCGCCAAACCGTTTTTCACAAACTATTTACTATTTGGCACTAATTCAGCTATTTTTTTAGTAGAAGCAGCATTAAACACTAAAAACGTCTGAATTTGAGGCAGTATCCTAATTCTCAGGCACGTGGCCGAAATGTGACTTTTTGGCCCGAGACTTAAGTGCCTAAAATTTAGACACGGTGATTAAAAGTTTCGGAGCCAATAAAACAATATTTTAGGTGTTTTAGAGATATATTTAGCCAATATTTCTAGGTGATCTTTATTACATTTAGACATCAAAATTGTCTCGCTAGGTGATCCGCAAAAAAAATAACGTAGAAAACTAGTCAGGAAGTTCGATTGTGCGTTTGGAAAAGGCACTTAACGAGAGTGTTCATTCTTTACATGGTAGGCAAGTGACGTGGTCGAGTATTGGTCGAGTATTTGGACTTGGCCTAAACTAGCTAAAAAATTGAAAACAGAGTATGAGCCACACCCAGCTATAAAGGAATAAACGATATTTAAGCATCAAGATTGCCCAGCTGGACAAAGACATAATTTTTGCATCTTTTAGTCGCCTTAGTGAGCGACAGCAAAAGCTAAATCGCAACTGTGGGATGATGGTTGAAGTAGTTGGAACCGAAAAATGAGCTCCTTTACAAGGTATCCTATTGCTTTTTCTCATAATAATTCTGTGTTTTATTAATCGTTTTATCGGCTGTCAAATTTCAACAGAAAATTACAAAAAGCGTCATTGAAAAACTTCCCGTGCTGATAAATCTGAAGACCTACTTTGTAACTTAATATTTGACGGTCCCAGTAGGTTTTCGCGCCATATTGTAAGCAGTTTTTTACAAAAACGGCCTTCAATTTGTTTTTCAGTCTTTTTGCAGAAAAGGAAATGAAATACTATACCCTGAAAACTGTTGGCCAATTCTTCCTTGTGATTGTATTATTAATATGGCGAAAATTTTGCCATGTTTTGCAACCTAAGGCTGTTTTCAGCAGCATTTTTTCTCATGATTTGATGTAAATTGAGTCATGTTATTTGGGGTTTTCAAATATTTTTTAACTTAGTGGCAACATGCCTTTGCCGATAAGGAAACATCTGCTTATTTGCTAATTCCAGTAATTTCGCTGGCTTAAACTGCGCAAAGCTTTGCTGTTATATATTTTTGAAGCTTACTATTAAATATTAAGGATTTGGTAAGTAGCTATCAAAGTTGGTTTTATTAAAAGGAAATAACTTGTGGGAAGATTAAGTAAATGCTGATTTAAGTAATTGTTCTGGACTGATTCTACATAAAAAAAATCTGGGAAAGCAAATTTATCGAGTCGGTCGTGAAATAGCCAAAAAATGCTGACATCAAAAATTAGAATGTGAGACTTTTGGGTTAACAAATAATGGAATAGTTCAAAAAAACCTTTAGAAGTTTGCAAGGAGTAAACACGCAAAAAGTGTTTAATTATTTTAGTTGGAGATCTATCCTTTTCAAAATATTAAGTTAGGTAATTCGTGGAAACATCTTTCCAGTCGTGCATAGTAGAACAACTTGCGTTCAGATCTGCTACGGAGTTACCAGAACTGCTGAAACAGCGCATTTCCACCGCAAGTACTTCAACCAACCTGTTTCAATTACCGCAAAGTGCTTTATTCCAAGAATGGAGCCATTTGGAATGCGGGCAAGTTGTGATGTACTTGTCGATTTGATGATGGTTGCCAAGCAGTAATACTCTACTGCGCAGATCGAAATCCTGTTCTGCTTGATCGAGATGCAATACAGTTTTGAAGTTGTATTGTTGTACAAAAGTACATTGTTTGTTGTCTTCAAAGATCTCTTAATGTTCTTTGTTAAATATACTAAAAGGAAATAGTGTATATGCAGTTATACATCATCGTGCCAATAATCAAAATCTTTTGACATTGTTCTTTTATTTTACGTGCAAACGAACGAGACAAATCTGTCTAACTGTTATAGATCTTGTAATTCAATACTCCACACAGACTGGATTGGGGAACATACGTTTAGAATAGCAAATGTCTACAAAAAATAATCAGTGCTAGTTAATAGATCACCCGAAACGTCAAGACTTATTTGCTAAATAAAGTCGATATAAAAGCAGGTAGCTTTCAGCCATACACCGTAGCCTATTAGCAACGTGTAACTTACCTAATAAAGGAAATGACAAACTTTTGGTTACACTGTGGCACAATATTTTAGCGTACGCAACTGCAAATTGTCGGTTTCTCAAATTCGGTGCGTCTTTTGGGTTGGTGATTTGAGCAAAACTCTATGTAATGTGACAGGTCTTAGTTATGCTAATATTGAAGCTATCTGGCATTCAACGTTGGATTTTTGGTATTCATCTTTCAACGTAGGCTTTCCGTTACTGACATATGTTGGCTTATTCTTTATGATTCAAAGTTTTGCCAGGTTGCTATGCTTTATATCCTGATTCCTATTTCCGCTATCAACCAATTGAAGAGTTAGTTTACGTTATGTAACCCAATAAGAAAAAATCGCTTTGGTCTGTCTAAATGCTCGTTTCCGGCTTTCAAAAAGTCAGGGAAATATGGTTATATTTCCAAGCCCACATCATTAGACCACTTCAAACTAAGGTAAACGGTGTACCCAAAAGTCTGGTTCAATAAATTGTACATGGCCCATAATACTCACAGCATAATTTCAAAGGCATTTCTTTTTTATATTTAAGCAAAAACCATTCACAACACCTGGTAGACTTCTAAACAGCCACTTTTTCCTTATAATCTATGGGAGCACTTCTTCCAGCTAGGTTGCAGATTAATCTTTTTACTTACTCCGCGTGCACGACCGGAAGCATGTGTGGTAAGGGTTAACAGACGAAAAGTTATGTAACATTGTTGTAAGATGCTTGGAATACATGCTTCAAGATTCTTCCAACACCAAGGTGTTTCACTCATTTTGGATGCAGTATGCATCTCAGACTTTTCAAATATGATTTGGTGCAGTTTCCTATTCTTTAATTCACTAACTTTGATTCCATTCCGATGTGGCAGCATAAATATGCGTTATTTGTGTAACTAATCTAGCGGTAGAGGTGACAAATATTTCATTCCAGTCATTTCCGCTTATTAGAAACACAACAGCAGACAAGAGTTGATTACTCAAGTCGCTCTAGAGAAGCTTAGAGAAAAACTAGAACAGTAATTAGGCTATTTTGTGAATTCGCTACTTGCACTTTAAATAAGAATTGATGGATCAAGGTTTTATTGCGCGTAAGGCTCAGAGTTACGTCTTGTCGACGTGGACGTAACAGGGAGATATTGGAGAAAGGGTAGGTGGAGCGGAAAGGAAAAACCTTCAAAATGAGAAACGCTTGAATGGCATGCACGCAGCAAATATTTGCAGTTTTGTGAGGCGTGAAATTTTTTTTCTAGGGGGTTCGTTAAATTATCCCCCTAAAATCATCATCTTAATTCGGCCCTGAAAAGTAGCAGCGTTGCCTTGTGTACAAAAACCTTGTGGATTGAAAGCAATCACTGCCGGTGCAATGCCTCACGATTGCGCTGAAGGAAAGTTTATTTAGGTTTCATTAAGCTCTGCTTTTAAGATCTGTTAAAAATGGCTTAGGTTTATGTTTGGGGGCTGTGCCCTGGTATGGTCCTTATTGAGCCAGACCCGAGACGGCATCACATGGTCATGCCAAGGGCTTTAAGTTATTGATTTTTTATTAAAGCCTTGGTTGTCATACTCATGTCGATCTTTTCCTTCAATCACTTTTTTATGCTTATTTTAATTTCAGTCCCATTCATGTCATAATGCTCTTTAGCGCCGTTTCGATTTGTTTGAAAGCTCGATGGAAAGGTGGTTAAGACACTCGCCTCGCAAGCATAAGACGACAGTTTGAATCCCAGCTCTGTCGGAATTTCAAAACATAGCTCGCCTTTCTTACCTTGAATGTGACAACATAGGTAGACATTCGCGTTGAAAAAAAGGTGGCCGAGAGAAAAGAACGGGTACCCCTACTCTCATCAGTGCTGAAAGACCCGTATGATGGTATTTTTAACAACCCCGTTGCCAAAAATCGAAATCGAGTACAGGACAACCTTTGCCTACCTATTTCCATGCTGCGCAAAAGTAACATCAATATATCAATTCATAAGACCCAGATTGCAACTTTATTCTCGAAGTATTTTTGACATTCAAAGACAACTTAAGACTAATTTCGATTGGGCGTAAATTGCAGGCGTAGCGTAAAAAATTTTTTGTTTCTCTATTGAGTTTTATGCGCGCTGCAGCGGTACGCATCCTATAGTAATTAAAAAAAAAGTTTCGCTAAAAGTGTACGACTTTACTGAAGCACACTAGGCTTTGCACATAACAGGATACATGTCGGATGGAAACTTTTGTCTGGGTGGTTTCCTATTCTTTTTGATGCAATTTTAAAGAACGGATACACTATCGGTATGTAACAGATGAGTATTACCGATTCCGACTTGTCCGTTGTACGAGAGATCTACCTGTATTTCCCCTATCAAAAAAGACTCTACCAAAACCTAGGCTTATCATGTGTTTGGTTTTTAGGTCAAATTCCGACCGGTTTGTCAGAATGTTTCAAGTTTTATCTCATGGCAAGATAAGGGTCAAAAGCACGGTGAGAGCAAAAAAATGGTCTTCAACACGTTTTGGGATGCACTTTCAGTGAAAATCGAAATTGCTCGTTTCGTCCCAGTTTGATCCTAATAAAATATATGCCTGCAAATAACCATTTTCTAGCCTAAAAGCTACCATAATTCGGTTCTGATGTGGTCACAGCCATGGAGTTCGTTCACTACGAATTGAAATTAGAAACTATTCGTGGAAATTCAAAAGTGGACATCATGAAAATTACTCAAACAAATTTCAATAGATGTTGTTTGTTTTAGTTGAAGCAAGCTCTTATCATTTGTAACATAGAATTCAGCTGTTCACTGCACCTTAAGTTTACGTGCTGTTGGTAAGGCTGAACGTTGTGGACATACACGTGTTTGTAGGAAGTAGTAAGGCAGGACATAACTTGGCTTTTGGGATTAATATTTTCAGTTTGGTAGAAGTATGTGAACAAAGAAAGTGGAGAGATTAAAGGAGTTGGAAGTATGTTTCTTAGAAAATTTTTTCTTTATTCTTTAGAAAATTGGTTAGCTCTTGCATTATATTCTCTAGGTTCGTAGAGATGCTAAACGTGGATAAACCAACTCTATCTAGTTTGGAGCTTTTAGGTTTTAACATTTCACTTAAAGTGCTTCATGTTACTCGCAAAAAATTTGGGATGCTAAATTGCTACTGCTAGCTAAATTTTGTCTGGCAAACCAAATCATCTAAAGCTGCTTCTTGCGGCAGTGCAACATCGCAGCCATGCTGAGATTTGAACCCATGAGCATTCGAATAATGTTGCTACACGAAGGCGCTTTGATCTCAACGCATTACTAATTTGCATAACTAACTTACCAAAGGTCGCACTTTATGTGAAACGTTCTATTTTTCCAAGACCGGAGTTCTCGTCTTTGGTGAGAACCTAGTGGGTGACCTTTGGGCAAAAATAGCTATTTTGAATTTGCTGTTTTCCGACAGAGCTAGAAATTTTGTGAAAGTCTATTTATCAAAATTTAGTTTGTCATGGAAATTCAAGATTATCAAAATCTGGTTAATTACATCTACTGCAGTTGCATGAAGCATAAAAAGTTGATTTTTTCAGAATTGAAAAAGCCATTTATACTAGGTTTTACAAAAGGTGGGAGAATTTGCACGTCAAAATTAGGACTTTGAATTCGGGGTTTTTAAAAAACTAGTGGTGGGCTCCATCAATATTTATCGTAACCCAATCGAGCTGTTACTTAATTATCAAAATGGCGTTTTTTATTCGTGTCAAAACTGAAATGGCAGATGGCGAAACGCTTTAAAAAGTCGTTTTTTTCGTGAAAATTATAATGAGACACTTTTATCTCTTGACCTATGCTTTTTCATTGTAAAAACGTGTTTTTCTTCTAATTTGCCTACAAGTCATGCAATAACAGCACTAATTCTTTTTAAAAAGCTCATAAACGTGCCTGCCGCTCTCCTACAGTAGGATATTACATTTGCAAAAAGGATTAAGCAAGTTTTCATAATACAAAATGAGCGAAAATATAGGATTAGGAAAAAGCAGATTAAGCCTGCTGAAAACTGCAATGAACAACTTCAAATCTTTCTCTTTGTGAAATATACCTCTACATTTGCGCCGCCTCCAGCGGGCTGGAACTATTTTTGTTTCATATATGTTGCCAAAAACCGCTTGCTTTGATGAACGTTTTTTTTAAGTAGTCAAACGAACAAAAAGCATAGTAGAAAATGCTGCTAATAGAGACCCAACGAAATTATCTGGTGTGCCTCAAGCAACGCGCTTGTTCTTTCACGGGACTTGGTTTGCTTCAGTAAATACCACTTCGTGTGATCTTAGTTTTATTTGGACCTATTCTGAGACTACCTCTAAGAAATTCTTAAAACTCTGGCAAAGTTAAAATGTCTTTTGACGTTAAACTCGCAGCAAGCGCAGTTTTTTGATGGAAAAAGTTTATTCTTTGGTATTTGATATTAAAAATTTCAGCTTGCATCAAAAGATTAATTGCGGGGTAAATAGCCTGACTTTTTGTCTAGAATCATTGTATAGCGTATGAACGTTTACATGTAATTGCTGTACATGTAGTTAGTTCAGGAACTATGGAAACTACTATGCAAAAGGATACTTTCTAAACTTGTTCGCTGCCTAGTTGGTTATGGACCAGGCACAGGAAATCGTTTGCCACAGACCCGTAAGCAGGGGGATTTGCCCCCTGAAATAAATTGGACACCCCTTGGAAAAACCATGTCGATGCTAATTAGGTAGTGGAAAAAGAAGGGTCAATCTGTTATGTCGGATGACAACTTTTCGGAGACTTGGAGACATTTAATGAGATCGAGAGTGATGGCATCCCAAATTTATTGTCCCATTCCTCTCCCTTCCGTGATTGAATTGGTTTCGCTTGGCGTTGTGATGTGGTTAGTAATGCCAGGGATGTCAGCAGTGACACTAACTGCACTGTACCGGCACTTCTGGCAACTCCGAGACAGGTCTAAACACAGCGTTGTTCTGTACGTAACTGTAAAAATTTGCTCATGACCGAAGGCAAAAAAATGCAATAGTAAAATAATTGCTATGAGACTGCTTTACTGTTACGGGCATACATTTCTTCTCCATCTCAAATAACTTTGCGTCTTTGGTATGTATGCTTGTACTCAGACCTGCCTGATTGTTGCAGTGTATGCATGTGTACTGTACACCTTTGAGACTTCTGAATTCAAAAAAAGTATTTTTGAAATATCATGTTATAACTACACCATAGGTACGTGCTAGCTCTTGCATCTAATGTTTTGCTCTTTTACAGGCTTGTACAGTATTTGTATTTATTAGTTATTTAAATTAAATTGGAAATGAAATAAAAGAAATGTCCTCACGACGTAAGAGCAGGCCTTTCAGAAGGCTGGATTCTGTCTCTGGGGAACCAATGAATCGAAATCTTTCCGTTACGGACTCGGTATTTGAAGAAGGACCTTACGACACTCCGCTGCCAACGCCGGAAGGTAGAGACGTTCTCCTCAAGTTTGACAAACTAAACCAGAGTCATTTTGTTAAAGTTCTAGCTGTTATGTTTTGAGTTTATGCATAGGGTTATCAAATATGCTTCATTGGACATTCATTCATTCATGCGTGTGAACTAGTGATCTGTTGGCAGATCTTTAGTCAAATATAGCCGCGAAGGTAGTGTGCTCTGCCTCGTTGGTTGTCTGCGACGTAAACAAGGACGAATCCCATTAAGTGCCTTTCTCAAGGACACAGCATGTGAACTGCCACTTTTGTCATGCCATGCTTTTTGCCCTGAACGCTAAGCAGTAAAGCTGTGAATACTATCGAAAAAGTTGGTAAGAAACCAGATCTACCAACTGCAAAGCGGTATCTTTAACCGCAGCGGTATATTGGAATCATTTGTCTTTATTCAGTAGATTCAGCCAATTTAAGCAGTTTGTCCTGTGCTGGTGACCATTAGCCTACTTTCCACTGCATGTAGCAAACCAGCCTATGGATGAACACTCCAGCGCCCGCATGAACACTTCGTCGTACGCAAGGGTATTCCAGCGTACGCAAGGATACTCCATCATACGCAAAGATACTCCAGCGTACACAAGGATACTCCAGCATATGCAAGAATACTCAAGCGTACGCAAGGATACTCCAGCGTATACAAGGATACTCCAGCATATGCAAGGACACTCCGGCGTGCCCTTGTGGTGGTGTGGTGCCCTTGTGGTGTGTTCTGGTGGGAGCCATCTGCTGATGTTTGGCTAAATTTCGATGCGCATTTTTTAGATTCGCCGGTGGACCAAGCAGCTCCCAGTTTCGAACCAAGGATGTCTTACTCTGAAAGTAAGAGCAACCTTAAAGCTAGTTGTTTGCATCAAGGATTACTGAGGAGCAACAGGAGAGCTTTACATTGTACATACTGTAGAACAACTTTGTGTTCAGAACCGCTGCAGAAGTTCAAGTACTGCTGGCACAATGCATGTCTGTCGGCGAAAAAAAGCAATTTACTGAAAAGTGCTCGAGACTCACGTTTAGTAGCCGAAGCGTTATTGCGCTGAACTATGCTGCTGGCAAAAAGTCGTAAATCTTGGCTTTTTAACTGCAAGTGGTTTCATGGAGCCAGGAAAAGATAGTTCCGTTTTTTTCCGAATTCGTCCCTGATAACGCGGGTGGCCTGATTGACCTCATGTTCCATGCAATTTCAAAAATATTATTTACCACTTTGCTCGGTTGTTTGTGTCTTTCTCCTGTAATCGCTTCTTTTTCTTATTCTCTTCTTTTACCAGCATCAGCATTCCTCTTCAGGACATGGCCTTACTATTGCATTCTACTGGCTTTGCCAGTCTGCCCGAAGGTCATTTTCTTGATATTAAAGGAATAACGAATTTCGTTCTTCATGTTATTCGTGTCACTCAGTACATATCAGAAGGTCGATGAAATGACGTATTACATTTTTCCACTGCAACGGTTTTCAGCGCCAGGACATATTTCATTCACGACACAGTAAATTTGCCCGGTTTCTGCTTCTTACTCCACATCACTTCGGTTACTGTGTGCCACGCAAAACATCAATGAATACCATTTTTGGTCTTTAATATTGCTCTGTAAGGGAAATGAATCCAAGGCTACAAAGCGGACGTTCTAATCACTTAGTGAACGTCATTTGTGGATCTGCGATATAACTTCATAAAGAAATTATGTGAATTAACTGGCTTAATTTTTTTTAACTTACAGACGGTGAGGTTTTGCCTCAGACGACGACGATACTGCCGAATGACGTAAATACAAGAAAAGGCGACGGAATGCCTGAAGGTTATTTGTGATTTAATTTCAATATATGGCATAAACCTAGGTTCTATTCCCTTAAGGAGTTAAATTAAAGACTGAAAATGTTATTCACAGACCTGCTTGGCGGTGAGCAATCAGAGCAATGTGGGGACTGACATTGGGATACCGAGGCTACAAGACGTGATTAAAATAAACACCTGACGCTAAAAACCGTTGCACTTGAAAAACGCCCCGATATTTTGCTTTGGGTGACTTAATAAAAAAACAAAAAAGCCAGCTCTAAAAAAATTATTTAAATGTTTACATAGGTAACGGAAAACGCAGCTTTTCAAAAATGTAGGTTTTTCTATTTCGAAAAGCTTTGCACATTCTGCATGCCTGTGGTTCTTTACTTCGTTGTTGATATGGCATCTTATATTCTTGTCCGCAGTATTGTCATATTTTTCTTTGAAATATGGCTGGTATATGCTCTTCACAGTACCAGGCAGACAACAATCACCTACGCTAGACCTTAAACTGGCTCGCTGAGCTCTTGCGGTTCACGTCTACTTGATAAAAGAACACCTGTTCCATCTAATATTTACCATATTACATGATTATTCCTTTCATTTTTGTATTGGTCCTGTTGTTCAAGCATGCAAAAGTTGTGGTATTCGAATCCCGACTTTATGTTTAGGTGTCTACGTACTGGAACCAGAAGGTGTTAGTGAAGACGAGAATCAGGAAAGTAAAAATCTGAAGATTGAAAGTGCTAAGTCGGAAGGTATTGCTATTTATCTATTTGACTCTATTCCAGTTTCGGTGCTCGCAGAAGACAGCTGCATTTATTATGGCGCCAAAGTTCGGCTGCCACCTTTGCTAGGAAAAAACCTTTCTTTCGAAAGATACAAGCTAAATCTTTTCTAGCATTCCGTGTCCTTTTCTTTCTATCAGGTCGACTCCGCCTTCACCCCAGAAAATATTTTCTCATGCACATGAGTTGATGCCTTGTTTGTTAGCCTTTTGTCAGACATCGCGACGGGTAGACGGATAATCCCTGCCATATGGAGATAGAAACCTTCCCCCATTTAGTATCTTTCCCAAGAGCACGTATCGAACGGGGGTGCTTGGCGACAGATACTAATGAGTGAAATATAAATGATTCCCAATCGCTTAAATTTAAAACTTTTGCAGTTAAAGAAAATAACTAAAAGAAATTGTAATGGCGCAAGCGATAGCTTTTTTATATTAACCATGTAATTTGGTACAAATTGTGGAGAAGGCCCCTTACCCAAACCATGTCACATATTAAAAAAATACCGACGTAGCTACATCGAAATTCAGTGAAAATGTACCGTAGGCGTATAAAGCGTTATACGTTAAGTAAATGCAAAAATGTTAAGGCACGTTTAATATATAGCGGAAATTATACTGTTGCAATGCGTCTTTTCTTTGATGGTCTCTTGCGTAAGGTTTTTCATTGAATATTACCTTTATGCATGATTCACACTGCAGTAAAAACAATAAACTTTTAGCCTGCTGTATGTACTTAGCAAACTGTATTTACTTTAATATCTAGTTTTATATATCATAAGCTTTTTTTATCGCCTATAGCAGTTCAGTGTGGTAAACCGCTGAACTAGCAATCAAAGATTGTTGGTTTGATTCCCGCACGAGTTAAACGTTGTGGTGGGTTGGAAAATGCACTTTGGTCAATCCCTCTGCCCCCTTGTGGTAGCAATGCACGGCACCAGCAGTGCTGGTGACTCCGAAGCAAGTAGCAACAAAAGTTATTTCTCGTGTAATTCACATTGACAGTTTTTATAACCTTGACTGCTCTACTACTTTGACTGTATCGACTTAACTCAAACTTGATTCACTTTCTTAAAACTATTTGTTATAAAAAACGCCACTGTTCGAGGACCCCCTCACCAATATCAAAAGAGTTGATGGTCCAAAACAGTTACCATCAAGCAAGCTTGTGAACACCATCAAATGGTATTTCAATAGATGGAACCCCTAATTTTATACTCTCGAAGGAAGTGGGCACGTATGAGCTACTTTCCGCAGATTACGTTTGGTTAACTAGACTAAATTCTATTAGCCCTCAGTATTATGTTTGGTTAACTAGACTAAATTCTATTTGATAGTTACCCCTTAAAGTCAATCTAATTTAAGGTTTGATGCAGTCTTTCATACTCTTATTGACAGATGATGCAAAATTTGATTTTCCCCCCAAAAAACGCCAACTTGCTGAATTCCTGGAAGAGCGGAGAAAAGAAGGATTAGACTTGACTTTTAAGCGGAGAAAGACGGATGAAGGTAGTAGTAGTAGTAGTAGTAGTAGTAGTAGTTGTGATTATTCAATTTTATTTTGTTTAATTCTCTCAATGGAATTGGGCGGATTCATCCCATTCCTTTTCCTATTTTTCGAATCCTTTTTGCCACGTCGTTCGATTTAGGGTATCTTTTGTCTTCAAGCGAATCTTCTCTATTTCTTCTTCCAGGTCTTCATTGGTCGTCCTCGCTTTCTCTTGCCGCTCACTTCAAGATCTAGGGCAACTCTCCGAGCATTATCATTATCTTTTTTTGGCACTTGTCCGTACCATCTAACTCCGTTCGCTCACGCCAACCAGTCTACTCGTGCTTCATCCGCGTTTTAGGCTTTACCCCAGTTTACATAAGAAGCTTGAGCTTGTTTGTCTCTAGTGCATGATGTCACTACATTTACACTCAGGATTTGATTTCGATATCGAGTCTGACAGCGGTTTAAAGCACGTTGGCCATACGCTGGCGAGAAGGGAAGGTTGTGGTCATTCATACTGATCAGCCCATTCTCTATTAGCTACTCTTGGGTCACACCGGGTCACCACGACTGGTGGGCAGCTTCGCTCGGCCACTTGTCCGCCACATAAAGGTGGAGGAATTGCTTTAAGTGCTTTTTTCATGAGCACTTAAGTGAACTTAGCGGCTTTTTCTGCATTCTTTCTCATTCGCGCCAAACGCCAAGAAAAAAAGCTGTAAATGCTATTTGGAAGGAGTCTGTTATATGATCTAGTACAGGTTAAAAAACAGCAATTTACTCCGTTTGAGGAGAACGCTTTAATTACCATTTCATTGAGGCAGTCGGCGATTATAAAAATGTCTTCTTTTCAGTAACAAACTTAGCCAAACATCGAACCAACTACCCCTTGATTTCAACAGATAAAATGTCAACAACTGTAGCTTGTTGTAAACTGATTTTAGGCTATTCCGTTTCTAAATCTATTGCTTAGTGTAGGTGTTCAATTACCACATAATAGTTAAACATAGGTTACCACACTGCTTGTTTTGTTAACTCCACAAACTAAACCTTAGTGTTTTTATATGACAAAATAAGCTGTCTGAACACGTGATTGGTTCAATGCACTCGCTTGCAGCGCTTTTAAAAATATTCTTCGCTCTATTTTTCCGGCTTAACGGTTTATTTTGGTTTGCGGCAAACTGTTGAAAATCTCTGAATTTTTTTCTTAAAGTTGTCAATGGTCGCAACAATACTTTGAAACTGGATTCAACGTTGCCGTTGCTACTCGCCCTTCTACCAACAGAGGCGCGATGCAATACGAAACACTGATGTACGCACCAATGCAAGCATAATCAGGCTAAAAAAAAGCGGCCCTCTATTTTGAACCAGACATGAGTACGAATTGCAGACTTGCAGCCTTGCCACCGCAAGACGAACCGCCACTGGGGGGCGCGCAAAACGTTTTGCTTCACCCCGTGAGCCCAAGAGCCGGACAACAATTATAAACTCAAATGGGGTTTCTTTTTAGATGTCAATGGCAGGTCGGAGGAGATTCAGAACCATCTACCAAAACTTGAATACCAAAACAACTTAGAAAGGTAAAATAATTAGATTGACATTGCCTCTTAACCCATCACCGTGGCATGGTTTTTGTGAAATCTTTCAAGGCGGGATCTTTTATCTCAGGATCACGTCGTACAATGATACCTATGCAATACTTATCTTGCAGCGTCCGAAGACCGCAGCATCTAACTTGTATGCTGTGATGTAGCTGGAGGGCTGTAAGAGGTGCTTTAAAGCTACAACACATTTTCTTATGGCTGCTTCTTACTTGAATCTTACCGAAAAACAAAATAATATCAAAAAAAAAAAAAAACAAGAACATAAACGGCTGTTTTATTATATACTGTGAAAGCTTTCGGTAATATATTGAATTGTATGATGCAAGACTAAACTCACAAAAAAGATATGCTCTTCTAATAAATATAGAAGCGACGATTTTGAAGGCCTCATAAAAGGTGGAAGCAATAGCCATGTGGCTTCTTACATACAGGTGACGTTTTTGTATCTTTCTTAAATAATTTAATCTGGTCACTTTAGATTTGAGAAATTTGTGAAGTTTTTCGCGGCCAAGCGCAATCTCGCAGAAGAAAATCACGAAGTAAAATCAACAGAATTGGCCCCATCGCCCAGTGTAGAAAGCCAGTACTCGGCAACCGCTGGCCAGCCTGCAGTGAGCGAGGTAAAGAAGCGACTTTAAATCAATTTCCCAAAAAATGCTGCTGAGTTAAGGAAACAGTTAGAAGTTGCACTGTTGATGGAGGCTTGCTTTGTACGGCATGCCTACATTGATAGTCCTTTTGTAAAAGCTGAATGCGGAGCGACAGATGCTGACCGTAAACAAAAGGTTGCACAGCAACGTTATTTTTTTTTAATATGGGGTTATAAGTTGCTGATATGGCGAATGTCCACCACTAATCACATGCTTTTTTTTGTCACACTTTGATGAAAGGGCCTTTATCTTCTCAATCAATGCCCTTGTGAACCCAAATACTCTGAAGTCTAAAACACCTTGCCACGGTTTTTTTCCAAAGAATTTCAGTTTCTTTTTACTTGGTTATCTTTTCGAACTTAATTTAGGCTAATTTTATCGCTATTTTATTTGAACAGGCAGTGGCTGGAGTGGAACATAATCAGCAGTCTGTCGTAGCTTTGAGGTAAAACATGTTGTTAAGTGCTTGTAAGTCAAATATTTTGAGTGCGACATTAACCTTCTTGTTTGTTTAGCTCTCTATGGGGCCAACAAGCAAAAGAAAAAAATGCAGTGTCGTGGGCGAACACCGACAGCTATTCGGTAAGCGAATTTACGTACACTGAGACCTGTACCAGTGGTGAAGTCAAAAAAAATGGGGGGCATGGTGGGACTTTGCGTCGCATGATGGCATTTCTTCACGCTGTGCTTACATACCTTTAGATAGACTGGACAGCCACGACGGATATATTGCTTGGCTCCACCATCTGTCTGCCAAATAAGGATAAAGGAATCCCGTAAAGTGCTTTTCGCAAGAGCATAGGGAGAGAACTTGCCGGATTTTTCTCTACACTATTCCTTTTGTTGTGAGTGCCAACAGAAATGATGTGAATACTAGTTTTAAGAGTGTTGTAGTATGAATCGACAAGGGAATTATACCCACGTCTACTGACAGCAAAGCGGACGCTTTAACCACTACACCACCTCGCCGGTTTGTGATGGTACCAATGTTTGCTTTTTTTGAAAGTTTAAAATTTCTTAAGGAAAGAACATTGTCTTTCCTCCCCCGGGTTTCGCCATTGACTTACTCTGCTGTTCAAAGGGCACAAATCTCAACACTGAGCCTACAGCTGCTATCACCGTGCAGTGGCTCACCTAAACCAAAAAAACCTCGTTTCCCCAAACGCCGCACAACACTGTTTTTACCAAATAGCGTCAACCTTGCTTTTTTGAAAGCGTTTAAGCTCAAAGCTGTGTTCAATTCCAGGCCAATCTCGCTCCGAGTTGAAAAACGCAATTTTTAGCTTTTTTTGGCAAGCGTAGCAAAAAATTTAATTTTTTTACTCTCCTGCGTGGTCCGACTTCGGATTGAAATGGAATTTATATTTCAAGGCTCTCAAGAAAGCAAGCTTGATATTACTTGGTAGCATCAGTGTTTAATTTATTTTTGTCTTGTTTTTCTTATTTGGAAATAACTTATTGCAGCTACCCCCACAGTTTTATAAACTAGTTATTCTGGCATAAGGAAGTGCTGTATTCCGATTATGTAAAGGTTTATCTTATGCTAGGTTGTTTTTTCATTTTTATAAAACGCATAATGAAGTTATAAATACTGCAAAGTGGGTTTGTGCGTTTCGAGATGCGTGTTTGTTGGTTCCTGGTTTAGGTTTTATTTTATTTCTTTTTTCTTGGAATTGTTGAGAGAAAGTTGACGACCGGTTAGAAAAGCTCTATTTTGCCCTAGACAAGTAAACCAGGAGCGCCGTCAGCAAAGTGCACCACCGCCAGGTGCCAATATCGCTCCTTTTTCAACGTGTTGGGTGAAAGTTTCGCTCTTTTGCAGGCACTTAAAGGTTTTTCCACCGCGCCTCAAAGCTTATCTCCGACTATACCGCCGGCTGTAGCGGCAGCGATGATGGCGACGTGGTCTACTAAAAAAGGTAATGACGTCACACGAATATTTTGTTGGTGATAAAGGACTTTAATGTGTAGAAGTTTGAAAAAAAGTTATTTCTGCCACCAGCTTATGATAGTGGTGTTACTTGAAATATACTAAACTACATTTAAAAATGGCCTTTATCACTCATGAGCAACCTAGCGGAAGAAAGTCGTCACTTGGCCATTTTTTTACGAAGACGCATCGCGAATAATTATCTAGCTTTAGCGAAAAACTGCGCAAATCAGGTTTTTACATTTTTTATGTTTTTATTTTTGAGGGAATAGGTTTACCCCTTCAAACCTTTTCAAACGCCCTTCGACAAAATTTTCAAATGCTGCTCTTAATGCACTTAATTTCTTGACCAAGATTTTTCTTTTTAACTATAGCTCTTTGCTAATTAAAAAGGGTATTATTGTAAAAAGATTTTCGACTTAAAACCAAATAATTAAAAGACTTTTAAAGTGCTGCGAACTGCTAAATCTCTCGGCAGACGAGTTTCATGACTAGTTTTTAAAGCAAGCAAGCAAAAGTTTAAAGCTATCGTATTTGTTCTAATAGATTTTGTCACAAATTCACATTAAATAAATAACCAAAGCTCTTTAGTGCAGTTCTAAAGCAAAAGTAATGACTAAAAGTCTTCAGTTGCCTGATTGTAACCAGTTATTAGGTGCAGGTTGTGTAATTGTTATTTTACAATGGGCCTACTACTTTTGCAAACCTATATTTTTGCTCTTTATTTCCGTCTTGGCTTTTTGGCCAGCTGCTAATTAGGCTTTTAGAGCAAAAATCAAGCCATTATCTCCAAGGAAATAAATCAACGTCCACTGCTGTTTTTTCCGCGTTTAAAATAGACCATTGCATGTGTTTATTTTATTTCTAAAGTTAGATGTTGCAGCTATGGCTCACTTATCCACCTGCTTTGTAATTTAAAAAGCTTTTCCAACAGTTAAGACATTTTTACATTAAACTGGGGAAACAGTACAGTTTACAGTATATTCGTACACTACTCCTGCTGTAGAACGCTAGGCAGGAGCTCGGTAAGTATTTAAAAATTTTTGCCAAATTGAACTACAATTGGAATTTTCCTGCTTGCGACTACTGGCTTCTACTCACTTTGTTATTACATCAGCCTAAATTGAAGAAGTGAGAATTCCCCAATTCGTGGCTCAAAATTTCAAATTCCGAGAGTTTTCGCAGATTTTTCGCAATCAATCGTGCTTTTGCACAGTTTTAACCTAGAAACTTGCCGCGAATTGGCGTTAGTATCTGCGCAAAGTGAATGCCATTTAATTTTTATAGATTTCAATCAAAACGACACGACTCCTAGCAGTGAAGTTCTGCAAACGTTGTTCAAGCAAAGTCAAAGCCAGCTGCAGCACCAGGTAACTTATACCTACTGTAATAGCAGTTGCATATTTTTGTCCTGCTGTCACGGGAAACCTTTTCAGCCACTTACAGAATGACTTTAGTTGAGACCTACTTCGTCGATACAATATTGCCAGCCCAGAGCCATCAAAAAAAAAAAAACTAACAAAAACAAAAACTTTAATGGTAAAGTGCATTTCTGGACTTCTCTTCCTACTGCTCGTGCAGTAGCATCAAGACGAAAACATTTTAACGTAGTTATTGTTGAGCGTCAAACAAGAGATTCATTCATGCACACGAGCTTATGCTTTTTGGATGTCTTCAGTCGAACTGGGCCACCAAGACTGGTAGTCTGCTTGTCCCCACCACCTGTCTGCCGCATAAACGTAAGCAAATCCCACGAGTGCCTTTCCCGAGGGCACGACAACCAAGCTCTCCTATTTTTTCTCCACACTATCTATCTCAAAGGGTTTTCAAAAATAGTATTTAAAGCAGGAAAGCTGTAAATATAATTTTTTAGAGCAGGGGTCGTCAAACTAGGGCCCACGAAGGCTTTTTATCCGACCCGCAGAGCCCTTCAAACATATAGCGCAGTGTTTCCTTGACAGAGTCACTTCGATTCAATCCGTTTGATCGCGAACAGCATTATTGGTGACAGCGAGAACAATGATAACTTTTTTGGGGGGGAGATCACCTATTTTTTGGACATAACACAATCTCCAACGTTATTTCCCGTCAATTCCAAGTTAACTTGGGTCCACGGGTCTTTAAAATATTAGCAATGTGGCCCTCCATGGAAAAAGTTTGGAAACCCTTATTTTAGAGTCTTTGGTATGATTCGAAAAGAATTGAACCCCAAGGATACCAATTACAAAGCGGATACTAAAACATTACTCTGCCGCGTCTGCCATAGCTGAAATTTCGAGATACCATTTGCCTTTAAGTTAATAAAATCAAGCAGTAGAAATTAGTTTTTTTGCAATGACCTATGCACAGATTTGTGACTACATTCACGGAAAATCTTCATGACAAGTTGCTCTTTAAAGGAACGTTGTCGCATTTCAGAGAGAACTTTATTATTTGTTTTCTGCTACATCAAAAATGTGAAGTCGGAATTTTTTTCTGATAGGTTACTAGACTAAATTATTAAATTGAACGTTTACATAATGCTGGTATTATCAGACTTTGCGTGGCTTGCGGTATAAAAATAACCAACCACAAACCATCTAGATGGGGATTTTGAAGCCCATTTATTTATTTATTTAAAACCTAACGTTTGCAAAAGTTCATACCCTTACCCTCTGCAAGGCATTACTTTTTTCATTTACTAAAAACGTTTATGATATTCAAAGTTTCATCGCTGTTCCTGGCAGTAAGGAGTAGTGGGAGGCTGATCTTTTCCGCAGCGCTGTCGGAGCTTACCACATTTGCAGGAATCACGATTATAGTGGTGTAGCCCATTGAAAGTTGCAAGTGGCGCGTCTCCAAAAGGGTGTCGAGTTCCAAAGTAATTGCTTAACGTCAAAAGAGTTTCATACAATGTTAGTGTTATACTTTTAACTTTCACTTACGGAAAAACCATGGCAGTTGAATACAGAGTAGCATTGTGTTCTGACCTGTTTTGAAGTTGCAAGTACAGCTCGCACAGTGAATTTTTACTTGAAGCAGTGGAGTCAAGGTTAAGAACAGGCATAAAATGCCTTTTCCTAAAGCATAAGCAAGTAGAGCCTTGCTGGTATTGAAGTCATAAACTCACGATTTCCCACCAGCACTTTATTGTGATGAGTTAACTGCTGACCCGCGAGAGGTAGGCGCAATTTTACGACATCCGTGTTACCCAACCGAGAGCTAAACCCGGCTTTACCGGCATTAGAATTGTCGTGACGCATTTATGAACAAAAATTTCGTAAATCTTCACGTTTGAAGTTGTTCTACAATTAAAAATCGACCACGAATATCGCACGATAACAATACGTGCATCCTAGGCCTAGTGCTAATGAGGCTATCTTTAATTTACATATCACGTTAAAAAGAGATATTTTTGTTTTTCGAAAATTACGACTTTACTTTAAGTCATGATGGGTAATGTTATTTTAGCGAAAAATTTCTGTTTCCTATTTTTACGTAGATTAATTATTCAAGTTTCTTTGTAGTTTTAGAATCTAAAATTGGCCAGATTTTTGATTTTCAAACAATCGTGAATTAGGCTGTCATAAATTAAAAGAATATGCAACATGGCAGTCTGTTTAGAAGGGTTAAACTATAGCTGGAAAACACGATGGAATTTATGTGCTGTAGCTTTTTAATTAAACTTTGTAAAAGAATGTCAAACTTTTACTGAAATTAAAAATGTGCTTTGCGTTTCGTTACTAGTTTTGCTTTTTAAATTGTTAAAAAAGTTTGCTTTTTTTGGACCTGTTGGGTGTATTTGCTGAAGTTGCAATGAGCTAAATCATTTTTTAAAAACTAGTTGGCAACACCGGTGAAAAAGCAAGGCGGCTCTGGGGAGTATTCCACCAGCCCAGACGCAATGGATACCATTACTGCAGGGACAGTGTCGAGCGGCGTTGGGTGAGTAGATGATTGCTTTGGGGATAAAGTTTACGTTTCTTTCAATCATTGAAAGGTCAAGGCAAAGAAAAATTGTTTACATGAGCAAACGCATGGTTAGACGTGCTTCGGAGTTACCAGTACTACTGGCATTGCGCGTTTTTACTGTAAGCAATGGACAATGATGTGTGGTGTCTTTTCCAAGTGCACAGCAACGCAAACCGATGTGGGCTTGACCACACAGACTATCGCTTGTAGGCCAGCGTTTTTGTGCACTTGCAGTCATCGTTAGACAAAGGCCGCGGGCCACATTTGCGCTTCAGGCAGTAACCAGAATTTACAGCATAATGTCATGTTTTTCCAGTTAAGGTGTCAATAGCAACAGCTGTTTATGATACCTCACCTGTGCTGTTTTGTCTGGTTTAATCGCTTTAATAAGCATTTTTGAGCATTGTACTGTGTCGACCTGTAGTGACTTATTTTATGCTTATTAGGGCTTATATTGCACGTTTTTGATGCGAAATTTTGCTTAGGTCTATTAAGAAAGGAACTTTAGACCCGACCAACTTTGACGAAGAGGTCTTTGACAAATATATTTCAAGGTATATTAACAGCTAAGCAGTTCTATCAAAAACAGATCTATTTGTAAGGCGTATAGCAGTTGCACCTTACCACGTGCCAAATTTATCTGCGGTAATTTATCACACGTTATTGATCGATGTAGTAATGTTTCCAGATTTTTGTGGCATAAACGCTCTAGCAGCAGCCAGCGGCTTTTCAAATAAGCAATCAAACCACAATTGAACACAGTGTATATCCTATGGTTTGAACAATAGTATCGTATAACACCAAGTCAGATTCCTCCGTGGTCCAGTGCCAAAAGCATCCTTTCATTGTAGCCACCAGCGAATGATTTACGGTAATTAACTGCTTGGCAGACCGTGGTATGAATTAAGCAGCTTTTAACAAATTCCATCTCGTTGTCTCTACCCCCCGCAACTGATTTTCACCTTTCTCTTTAAGCCCAGGGCAGTTACCCGACCTCTGATGCACTAACATCTCAGCCATACTCCTGTGCTGAAGCAAGGCTGGAATAGCAACGACAAATCGACTTGATTCTTCCACTAACTAAGCTAGACGGCCTGCTTCAACGTTTACTTGACGTAATAAACATTACCTCATTACACGCAAGCACAAGCGAATAACGCAATTCAGCAAACAATGTCGTTTTCAGGTTCAGCTCAAGCAACCCGTGCATGCAGGCTTCCTGCCCGCACATCAACCGAGAGCACTATCACTGTACTGACAGTGACTGTAACTTTCAGGTAAGTTGCTGTGGCACTAACACTAGCAACGTGCTCAGATTGCTGAGGCTCGTTGAATTTTTTATTGACCACCGCGTAAACTCGGTCTTCTGTTTTATATTTCACTGCAAGCAGGGCGTCTTTCAATATCATTTTAAAGTCTTGGTTTTGACTCGGCAAGGGAATCGAAACCAGTTTTACCGACTGCAAAGCGGACGCTCTGAAATATGTTAATTTTCAACTGAAGTCAATTGTACGTTTTGTTCTTTAGTCGGGGAAAACTTTTACATAAAACAACTTGCGTCCGACTTGTTTTAAATTTGCCAGCGCAATGCGCAAAGGATTGCTATCATAATCAGTTCAGCCACGCAGGAAGTATTACCGTAAAGTTCTCCTGACCTGAGAGCATGAAGACTTCAATCACTCGATTGTGATCTCTGAGGTGCAGAGGCATTGCTGGAAGAGTTACATAACGACGAATTTTTCAACAGAGATTCACGAACAAGTCCGATGTGATTCGCCATTACAACATGCACAAAAAGAGAGATAACTCGTTAGCACATGGCTTCATGCGGTTTGCACCTACTGATAATTGCCAGCCACAGTTCGGAGAGTGCCATCTAAACGGAAAAAGCACACACTATCACTGCTTGCATGTAAGCTGGTTTATGTTCTGAACCAGGGGCGGGCAAACTTTTTAGTCGGAGGGCCGCATTGACCACTTAAGAGTGGTCGAGGACCAGTGCTTATAATCTTGTACAGCTGCATGCAATAAAAGAGATTGCGTTAGCTTAAAATTTTGCGATATGTCCTGACAATGTCGTATTACAGGGCGCAAAAACAATGGTGTTTCTAAAAAAAAAGATCATTTCCTTTTCCTTAGACGGAAAATGCGTCAGTGGGAGCTAGCAATTCCCCTCCTTCTGATGGCTTCTAAAGTTTTTGGCTCTTAAATACGGCAAGCGTTCCCCCCCTTTTCATTTTAATTTATATATGACGAAGTTTTAACAAGTGTTCGCGGGCCGCAAAAATGCTCTGGAGGGCCGCATGTGGCCCACGGGCCGTAGTTTGCCCACCTCTGTTCTAAACCGTAGTGCTTTAATGATTATTAGTGCTTTAATTTATAGCGATGTGATTTATCCCTCATAACTCGAATGGCTAATCTTTGAGAAGTATTGTCTCAGTTTGAAAGAATAAGTAAAGTAATTTTTTGCATTGCATTTTTATCCCTTTGACTTGTAATACATCGACAGTGGCGCAAAGCAAACGACAATGGTCCGTAGCTGGTTCGGAGAAACCAAGCTTCAACATTTCGCTTAAACCACGTAATAAAACTTTTAAAAAATTTTCTGCCTGTTACCATCCGTCAAGCAGAGAAAATCATCGCAAAGTGCCTTTTCGAAAGGCACAACAATGCACTCATGGTGAGGCTTGAACGCTTGATCATTTATACGTGGTTGCCATAGAAACGTTTCTTTAACCCATGTGATTATGTTGCCAACCAAGGAAAAAAGCGAGAATGCTCACAACGATCAATCTAAAATTGGCATTTGTAAACTTCATGTTTCCATTTTTCGTTTAGTTGTAGAGTTCTAGCCTGCCATGCGGAAGGCCCGGGTTCGATTCCCAGCCAACGTATAGATTTCTGGCCGACTTCGATAATTTGGGATGAGCACCAGGCCTTACAAGGCAAATAGAAATGAATGTTTTGTTTTTTCAGTCAAACTGCACTCGAGTGTATACTAGCACGTCCGACGTAATGACGCACGAAAACTTCCACAAGAAGAACCAGCATTTTGTAACCAACGGCTTCCGGCGCTACCGAGCTACGGAGAACTGCGATACAGACTATTGCCTGTTTCGTAATCAGCGAACTACGCATTTTCACTGCACGTAAGTGAATTGATTGCTCTTGGCAGGAGAGCGTCCCTAAAAGGATAGCTTGTGTTCTTGCCATTTGATGTGCTTGGCAGGTGCAATTGAGCTTTTCAAAAATGTACTTTTTTCTACAGGTTTCCCACGATTTTCACGTTGCAAAAACCGGTCACCAAGCTATAGCGTTGTTTGCTGTATTTTTTTGTGTGACACAAGATCAATCATTGCTAATGCGGTGTTTGTCTATTACTGAACATTTGCTGTCGATTCTAGAAATCTTTTTGGCGAATGTTTGTCGCACTTGTATTCGATTTTCGAACCTGGTTCTGCTCTGAGGCCAAGAATACCACTGGCAACCTATGAAGCAGTTTTTTCGGTTATTACAATGGCTAAGGTCGCTAATTTAAGCTTTTTATTTTCAGTCGAAAGGACTGCAAATTCACTTTCAAAAACAAGTGCGATATGGATAAGCATAAATCCTATCATATGAGAGATGACGCCTATGCCAGACAAGGATTTAAAAAGTTTTACAAAAACGAGCCTTGTCAGTAAGTAAAGCTGTAATCTTATTTGCTTATAAATTGGCAAACTTGAGAGCTTTATGCGTGTTTTTGTCGTATCACTCGATGAGAATACTGCACCTTTCCAGCATGCTCTTTGAGCATGTTGCGATTGATACCAAGCAATGGAAATCCGCTTTGTCGGTCGTGGGGAAACCAATTTATGTCTGTGATTGATTCAAAGTGGCTTCCGTTTCTTTCAGGCCCGGTCCATTGGTTCTTTGCATAATTAGGTTTGTCATGTGAGGACTGAATGTTCCGTTTTACATCTCGAGGAAGAAAAAGAGACGAATTTACGGTAATCAAAACCAGTCAGCGCTTTTAAAGCCGTATCTGTCAACTAATTGGAACTGTACCGTAAATCAAAATGAGTTGGTGCTTGCTTTGAAAACCTGTCGTCTTGTTCAGCTTTCCGTCTTGCGCCTGGAATCGAACAGCCAATCACTTCCACTGTCTACGTCCAAATTGCAACTTTTCTTTTACTTCAACTGCCCAGATGGTGTCGCATAAGCGCAAGCACGACAGGCAGGAATTACTAAACGCAGAGCGAGCAGCCTCTAGTGAGTAAATGTTTTTAACTACCATGTTCCACTGGGTGCGACGATGGTGGATCAAGAAGCTGTTTAGGCTTCAGAGCTCATTTGTTGGAGTTCGAAGCCAGTCGTAAACGCCGTTAGTGTTTGTCAAAAATAGGATCTGGAATTTCAAAGATTGCTTACTAATCAAAGTTGGACGCGAAAGCAGGTAGTTTGTTGTAGACAAACGTCGCATCATCAATATACAATTTTAATTAAATAAAAGAAAATGTAAAACGACATGCAGTTGAAGTATCGTGAACGACATGCAGTTGCAGCGCTATATATGACAGAACGTCATTTAGGAAATTTTTCAAAACTTTTCCTGCGACTTTAGTGAAAAGCAAACTTAGAGTTATGGGCTCAATGAAGTGACACCTTGATGGAGTATCTAGCTGTAAAACGTGCTATTAGGTCGAGATCTGAACTCTTAATCTTTCGTACACAGCGTAAAGTCACTCCTATTTGTTTTTTAACGTCACTGCATCTTATGTTTATTGCTAGACTAAATTATCCAGCGATGTTAACAAAGACTTCGTTGTCGCAATTCTCTCTTTGTCTCTTTCAGCTTCTCTAGCGTCATCTAGCGCTGGAAATCTTCAATCGACTTTCTCAAGGTTTAATCCTGTTCATCAGGGGCTTTCCTCTTCTATGGTGCGCGCTTTGCACTCCGGATCTCTACCTCTTCCTTATCTTCGTACTCCGAAGTCCAACATTTTCCGCTCTTTTTCGTTTTTGCATCCTTTTTTAGGAGCGTCCTTACTCCGCCGTAAGATTCTATGCTCAGTTTTTTTTCAAATTCATGTCTGAACTGACGTAAGCATCATCGATATTGATTAGTAGGTAACATCGCTGATACAAAATCTCGCTTGGTAATCAGTCGGTAGACCTGGGTCATATCTTTTGCTCATTCACGCCTAAGACTTCAAAAATAGTTTTCACGCACCTCCTGCCTGGCGCTCCACACTTAGTGTATTGTGTAAACTGAAATATAAACTGTGCCTTGATTATTCAATTGTTAGTTAGATATGTCCCGACGTTAAAAACCGTCTTGTCAAAAAACCGCCCAAAAACAGCGTAGTATTTTTTATTCCGATGCAAAAGCAGTTGGTTGGTGGAAGAGACATGGCATCTGCAACATTTGCCCTTGTGCAGAATAAGTAAGGTGAAGTTAGTTGTAATGTACATTGATCTTCATGCAATTATTGTCATTTTACTACAGGAGTGGAAACACTTTTACCGATGGGCTAATCTTATGCAACCGAATAATACTGAAGCCTTTTCAAAACTTTCTTTTTTTTTAGTTTTGAAGATCAACCTCAAAAGATCGGAGTTTTTAAAGTTTAAACTTTTTTTATTTTGGATGATCAATTTTTGGTCGCTGGCTGTAGTCACGTGCTTTGGCGGGCCCAATAATTTCACCTCGCTGATCGCAGTTTGAACACGCCTGGTTTCGGTGGCTGCTTAATGCTGCTCTGCACTTGTCCGCTAGATAGAGTTTTAAGCTTTTTTTCCTCACCAATTGGTATTGCATAACTTTAGCATCTATATCGGATGTTTTCGGTGCTGCCCTTGCCTGCCGACAACGACCTTATCAAATAAGCTTTTGAGCTAAAAAAAATATTGGAACACTTTCATTGCAGATCCCTCAAGCTCAATGGGACTTGAAGCCGTCTCTTCTATTTCGCCAGGAGTCTACGGCCCATTGGTTTCAATTCGTGAAGCGGCCCGAAAAGTATTGGGAGCCATACAACCGTCACCTGCTGCTGGTATGAGACTACTTATGACGTCATTTTACAGTTACCATTTATATTCTATCCGTTTAATTGCTATAGAAATATGCTTCCAATACTGCAAATATCTTTAATCAATCGCGTTAATTAGTCACCAGTTGCAATGCATCTTATTTTTTCTCAAGGCAGTGAAAAATTTTTAGGATACTTTACATAAAACAACTTGTGTTCAAAACTGCTTCAGACTTCAAACCCTGTCTTGATGCAAAATTACTTGCGGATTTGATCCGGGTCTAAAACCTTGATGACTTTTGGAAAACTGTAAAAGCAATTTTTTGATCGGAAGATATAACTGACGTGCATGACTGTTCAGCGTTATCGTTGTTTCAGTGCCTCCGCCAAAACTGGGTAATTTCGAGCAGCCAGAAATGATGAGCTACCCTGCTTTAAAATCGTCGCCTACTTCTCCCAGTAAACCGACTGAAAATGATCACAGGTATCTGCCGTCAACTTTATTGTGCCAGGTTTGCATAAGGCAGGAGCTGCACGGCTACTTCTATGCTTGTTTCAGAAGCACGCTCGTGGCAGCACCTCTGCTAAAAGTTTAGCTGCATCTCACATTCATTGCGGTAAATGCATTTTAAGGTTGTTGAATGACCCAGCTCGTAAACGGACCGGTATTTCGACACGAAATTATTTTCAATACCACTTGAATTCTATGCTCTATGCTTTATCCTGCAGTTGCTGAAAAACCATTCGGCTGTTGTTGCATTGCGGAGCTTGCTTTTGGACCTGTTTCGGAGTTGCCAGCGCTGCTTGCATAGTGCGTTTCTACCACAAACAGATAAAATAAACGTAATTTGCTCTTCCGAAGCCAAAGCAGCATAACTGTGATTTTTGAACGCATGGTCATGTGACAATTGCCGCCCTAAAGCGGCGTAACGTCGTTACCTGTTGTAATTGGATGTTACGCGCTTTACTTGATCAATTACTGACAGTTTATTTTTATTTTAGGCCTGAGGAACCAATAGCCGGTGGCGCTGCCGAACGTAGTAATTTCTTTTCTGATCGCCCCTCACTCCCTTACTTGGAAGGTCCTGTAAACATGGTAAGTACCACCTGAACTTGATAAAGCATCAAGTTTGAGTTCGACTCCCTGCCGAGTTAATCAAGACCTTAAGAAGAGCTGTTACCAGCTTTTTCGCTGCAACTTGCAATAAAGTAGTGAAGAGCTGAATTTTTAGCACGAAGCTTCCAAGAGCTCGCTAAATTTGCAGCAGTGACGTTATTAGACGTGTAGCTCAGCCACTAGCAATGTACAGTGTTTGCTGTGCACTCTTTTTTGAGTAATATCAATTTCATGAGTCCATATTTTCCAGTCAAATCAAAACTCTTTAAATTATGGTCACGAAGACCGTTCCCCTGGCAACAACACCGAATCGGTGCCCGCTGATTGGCCATCGACAAGTCAACGTCATAGCCTGGGGACGTCACCCGTAGTTACAAGTAAGTCAAGATTACAACTGACACCTAGAAAAATTACTCATAAACAGCACTGTTCTTTTGATTCCCTCATCGTGGGTGTAGACTACGAATATTTTTTAAAAACGAGATTACCGGTTTGCTGCATAGGTAAGGTGAAAACAAAACACAAATTTTTTTGTATGTAACATGCGTTATAGCTATAGATGCTGCTAAAACATTGGAGTTGAAAGTTTACGAAAGCACCTAACTTTTCATGCATTTTACTGGTTCCACATTAGCCTGCCAACGTGTGTTACCTGTGCCTGTGCTTCATGACTTCAAGCTTGAAAACAGGCCCACCGCCTTCATGATTGAGGCTTGTGAAATCCAATTCTGTTGGCCGGCGACCTTTTGTTTAAGTAGATAAGATACACAGTGTATAAAAATATTTCTTAATGTAGGTTTTAAAAGTTGTTACAAACCTAGCTGGGTATTAACGTCTCTTCGAATTCTATTTTCTGCAGGCGAATCTGGGAGTGAAGTGTTGAATTTATCGAATAAGATTCAGCAAGATTCTGAACCTGCTAAAAAGGTAGTTTACTTTTATGTTATAACGTATGGAATGCCCTTCCCTGCAAATCGCTCGTTGCTTTTTTCGAATTTTTTATTATTCAGTTACTGCTGCTGTAAGCACTTTGTTTGGAGTTCCTCCTCCCACTATTTCTTTGTCGTCTGATGAAGGAATCAAGTTGTGAATATCACTCGTTTTCGTGTAGTATGGCCAACAGATAATTAGGCCAAGACCCTGAGTAGTAGATTTGTCTTGCGATGTTTTAAATAACTTGCACAAAACATTTTCTGTCCCCTCCCTCTTGATATATGGAATGGTTTGATGCAAAATATATCTTTTCAGTTATTTTCTAGATACCGGAATTGATCGCTGCTCCAAATTCACTCTCATTGCTCAAGTATTTTCGAAAGTAAGTAATATATTTTTAAGATGTGGCCATGAAAAATTACATCAGTTATGCATGGAACAAGTTGTGTTTAGACCCGGCTGGAAGTTGCCAGTAGTGCTTGCACATTGCATTTCGATTACAGTGTGTGTAACCAAGCACCAAAAATTGCGGTAAAAGCTTTTTCCTGGACACAAAGTAGGCTATGCCTAAGCCTTTTTCCCCATTTTTTCTAGGCTCGTTGTGCTTTTTTAACCCATTTCATGATTTCCCAGGTTAGGATGGTAAAGCTGCTTACCCAGTATGATATTTGTTATCATTTTTATGTAGGGTAAATGTGGTTGTCGTTTTGGTTCTCACCAAAGGCAGTCTGGCTTGCTGGTGGCTGGGGCTACCAGCCAGTATTTTGCGTTACGGCTGGTTCGATATAGGCTGCCGCTTTCCCTTGCCTGATGTCAATAGTGTTTACAGTTTGAAGTTGGAAAACTACTTTATGCCATGTCTCCATCCCAAGGAAGTGAAGGATAAACACGACAACAACATAAAACTTGACCCCATTTATTTTTCTGAATGCCAATCTATAACCGGGCCAGGATTTGGTGAACCTGCCTTCGCCATTTGATTTATATGATCCCATTTTTTAAGATTGGAACCGGGAAAATGCAATTTGCCCAACTGTGCCTTCACTGACCGCTGTCATTTTCATTGCATAGTCCAAGATTGCTTTGCTACTTTTACCGATAGGTTAATGGTGATAAACCACACTCTGTAAGTACTTGTTATTAACCGCTGAATGCTTAAGTGTGCTGTCAAAACGCTATTGAAATCGGAAATGCTTTGATGATGTTTTTCCGCTGCCAGCTAGTGCGAAATATTGTGACAGTTTAAGTTTTAATTTTATCTTGTTACGACTGTAAAAACTGGTCAGGTATGAATGATCTTGTCGGCTACTAGGCCGGACTTTAATTTCTATGACCATATCTCGCTAATACTGCATCAAGAGATTTCATATAAGGTCTACCTCTAATGTTAAAACTCTCAATCTGTAGAGAACAAGACTGGGAGTAGGGTTCGAACCACATTTACACTTACCAACTGAGCAATGATCATCCGTAGATTATGAAGCACTACTCATTTTGAGCTATCTTGACCATTTTTTGACCCAGTAGTGTGTGATGTGGCCAATAACTGTGATCACTGTTATAGAAGCAGGCATTGCAGTGGACAAGCGAATGCAGTAACTGCATCTCTTACTATATTTTTCTTTATTTTTAGGTTCCACGACAATTTGGAGAAGCTAGGAGTGAGTCAACCAAATTCTCACAAGTTTCCCTCATTTTTACCCATTGTCACTTCTCAAGAGCCATCTTCCGCCACTGCCGGCGGATACCTGGCACTTCCTATATCCGGTAGTCCGAATTTTGTGGAACGTGGATTGGTGAACCGTGGTTTGGATGTTGATGAGGATCAACGAGATTACAAGTTTCATCCTTCTTCCCGTGATCTTACTCCCCCTCAAAAAGAAGAAGACAAAGGTCCAGTGAAACCTTTTGAGGTTCACATCTCAGCTCCCGAGGCGCCAGAGAGCAAAAGGCTCAAAATGACACCCCACGACGCCCGTACTGCTGTGTACGAGTATATCTCTCGCATTATGAGAGAAAATAAACCAATGGCTGGTTACTTGCAATCGCAACAGGCTGGACCGTCAACGACGGTCGGATTGACTCCATACGTGACCTTACAGAACCCGGCTACTGTCGCATCTTTCGCACGAAGTCAAAGCTTACCAGAAAACCAAGGCGCTGACGACGGTTACAAACCATCGGTGCAACCGTCTAGCGATGGATACATCCATGTAAGAGCTGGGTAAGTTACCAAACGAGTGATCAATTACACTTCTTTTCACCGGCATCATGACGTATTAATTTGAGTGTAGGCTTCTCTGTCAGTAGACTTGTGGTTCTAGTCGGAACAGATCAAAGATTTAATAAATTAGCCATTCACAGCATTCAAGTCTGATGATTGTCATCAAAAAAATTTTTTTCGAGGGTTTTGTATTGTAAGTCGTGTATTTGTTCCTCATTTTTAGGAGACTATTCTAGGTGTTCGCTAGTATTTATTGCATAGAAAAAATTGTGTTTAGACCTGCTTTGGAATCGTAGATATTTCTGACACGGTGCATTTTAAACACTGCTGTCAACAAGCAGAAAAATCGTCGTAAATTGTCTTTTTAATTGACACAACATGAAAGAAATCATACAAATATGTTTCTTATACATTTTGTACTTTTAAAATTGCTTCAGCTATCATTTCGACCGATTGTTGCACAGATAGCGAACTTCTCTAAGTTTATCTTCTCTTTACCTCTTTATTTCAAAGTGCATTTAGGAAGACTAGGCTTCATTAAAAGTTGAATCCAATGAAGTAAAATCGAAACTAATTTTTCTGCTTCTTTTTGTAGTTCTGCGTGCATTCGTGCCGATTGCAAATACGTTCTGCAAAACCACTGGCATTGCACTTTAAACCGATGCCGATACGTCTGTAAATCACTGGCGAAAGCGCAATCCCACCGACAGGCCCACGATAGCTTGGAAGCTTATGCCAAAGCCGCCAAAGAAAGTTTTAAAAGTTACACAGCAAAAAAGAGCTGTCCCAACCCAGTGAGTATATTAAAAGTTTGATTCTTTCTTTGCTTTTTTTGCTTGCTTTAAATAAATGCTGGAAACAAGAGAAATAAATTTTAGCAGTTTTTGCCTCTGTTTTATGTATTTTTTTTCTTTTCAACCTCGTTTAATACTTTAAAGTTTCACCCATGTAGAATGCAATATATTCACTGCAGTTTTTGCGTGTGTTAGTATGTGATATTGCCGTCATTTAAAGCATAGTGGGAGTTTGTTTCTTCACTACTTTGATTATGTTTTCCCCACTTTTCCAAAAATTTCCTTTTCCTATGTTGTTCAAATACTTGAAAACCTGTCTTGAAAAGTTACAAAGTTTTTTTGTTTTCAGAGGTGCACAAGTCTTTGGATTTGTCACCCCCTAGTTTGTTTGCTCTTGCGATGACACTAGTACGGAAACGTGTTAGTATTCAAACCGCTTCATCAATTGTTAAACGTGTTTTATGAAATATTTTTTGTACCATAGAACTGTGAATTTCGACTTCGTGGGCATTACCACTGCTTAAAGCCAGGTTGTCAGTTTGTTACGATCGGCACTTCAAAATTACCGTGGCACATGAAAAAGCATGAGAAGATTGCTCGAAGGGAGGCAAGTGGGTTCAAATACTACACGAAGAAGGATCAATGCGGCAGAAAAGGTTTGTACGTATGTGTGTGGGTTCGGAAATAAAAACAATATATTAATTCACTATAGCAGCATTTTTAAGGTGTCTATATGCGTCTTCGAGTGTGTGTGTGTGTGTGTGTGTGTGTGTGTGTGTGTGTGTGTGTGTGTGTGTGTGTGTGTGTACGAAAATTCGGATTACTATAAACTTTTCTCTATTTAGATTGCAAGTACAACAACATGTTCAGCCATTATCATTGCATTCGAGCTGGATGTTCTTTTGCTTTCCAATACAAGCACCAGATGTCTACCCATGTGCGGAAACACCTCAGACGGATGCTTGGAAGATCCTACAGCGGAGCAGGTTCGCAAATGTTTTCGTTGTCCCTATAAGCAACAGTTTAATTTTCACACAGGTTCTTTAAAACACTAAAAGTGGTATATCTGGTGCATTTGATGCTTAAAAAAGCTGTGGAAGACAAAGATATCAAGTCTTTGGTCTGAATTGAAATTGAACCCGAGGCTAGTCCAAGATTACCACCGACTGCAAGACGGAAGCCTCGACCACTGCTCGTTTTCTGGCTTGTAGTTACGCCTGCTGCTTCATAACTACATTGAATTGAAAAACGCTATTTGAAATCAACTTCAAGCTTGTTACCAAGGATATACTCTTTTAGACGTTCCCCCTGAGACTGCCAATGTCGATCATAGCAATGTGGATTCTGGCGACGACTCTCTACCGCTTATAGTGGATGAAGCTGATGAACTTGAACAAAGACCAGGTGTTTCCACAGAAACAAGTCAGGTAAGCTTGTGGGCTGTAGAAAATACTTTATTTGGACGAATTGGCCTTACAGCTTCTTTCCTTATGTGAGTACCAACTCTAAGTATCCTTCAACCTCATTTGCAGTGACACCGCTCAATACAATGACTCTAAGTTTGATTTCCATGCGCTCACTCTATATGCATACTCCTACGTTCGCTGAGCGCACAATTCAACGTAAGCTGAGTGCGCACTACAACGCACGCTGAACGTGTACTCTTAAATACCGTCTACTTCAATATGCGCTAAGCGTATACTCCTATATGTGCTGAGCGCATGCTAAAACGAAGGCTGAGCGTACGCTGGTAGCATATGCAATTGAAAACTGCTTTTTGAGCGAGGGCTTTTGTACTACTACCAACTGTTGTCGGTTTCGGTGATTAGCGATCAGTCTGCAATTGTGCTTATGAAATAAAGCATCATGAGTTTTTGACGTTTATTGGATAAAACGGTTTTGCACCGCCACAGTTTTTAATGATGACTCATTCTCCACATTACCCCATGGCCCAGCACCAAGCAGAGGATTCGTGAATGCCATTTTTTAAATTATTGGAATGATTCGACAAGAAAAGGAAACCCAGGTCAACCGATTGCAAAGTGGACGCTCTGACGACCCCACTACCGTTGCTTCTAACCTGACCAGCATGATGGTACTGCTTGAGTGTGTGGCGGTGTGGACTTAAGGCGATGCTCTGTCCTTTGCTTTGCCTCCGTCAGTAGAAAACAGCCAGCTGTCTTCCATGTGGTTGAGTGGGATGGAGCGCCATTTTACGGTGACAATGATCGAATGATCGTGCGTTTGAATATCAAGGCGACAGTAGCTGTGCGTTTGGAAAAGAGACTTAGCGACAATTTCCACTGCTTGACGGATTCTTACAAGCAGTAGATTTATCGCAAGTAACATCAAGGAGTTCAAGGACAATGTTGAAACTTGGGAACTCCGAAGCGGGTCTGGACTATTGTCGTGCGTTTAGGGTTCATTGTCGCTGCCCTGCTAATCTGGATGACAAATATGCAATGCAAGCAGTACAAATCGCCTTTTTAGTTTTAAGCTTTCACCTGGTTTGCGTTCAGGCTTCATTTATTCCAAAACCACAAGCTTTCCCATCTTTCTCTGAATTGACTGAGCAGCAGAAAAGAATGCTTGAACAAATATCCAAACGCGGTTTTGAATGGCGGCAAGGTGAGCTTGATGTCAGTTACATCGTCCATAACGTAAAAGAACAATTCAGGTACCTATTACCAACATGTGGAAAAGTACTTTCAGAGAGTTGTTACTTTTGGTATTTTTTAAAGCTTTAAAGAAGGAATCAGTAGTGGACAGTAAGACCGAATTGACAAATTGCTGTAAGGGGAGAGGGTAAACTACAATGTAATGATAATGTCTTGAGCAAAAAGCTTTTCGAATGCAGGGCTTTAGAGTTTCGACCATTATTAATGTTGTCGCTGTTACGTTGCGGAAATTGCTCCTGAGTTATTCGAAACACTACAAGCAACGTTGATAGTTGTCAATATTATCTGCCATTCAAAGTGCTGCGTTGCTCCACTAAAAGTCTAGTTTGAAAGCGAGTGTGTAGAGGCTGACACTCGTATGTAACTCCGAAAGCAGGGGGGAAAAAAGACGTAAAACTGTGCTTTAATAGGTCTGAATGAGAGCTATGCAATGTGTTGTGATATAAGTGGGAAAATAATACTGCCGCTTGACTCAGTACATTGGACACTAACAGCAATATTTATTCAGCATATCAGCCTTCACTTACGAATGAAGACTTTGAAACTGGCGCCAATCACGAAATGAATGAAAACGCTTCGGACCGTGCCAACGAAGACGTAGATGGTGAGTTTGGTTGCAACTAATTTGATTGTAAAATGGTTTCAGTTGAGTGAAATTAGACGGAAAGAAAATCAAAATATGGTTTTCGGCTCCTATAGGTCATTTATGTTTTAAAAGACAAGCTTTACGCATTTGATATACTACTCCCTCTCATGTACTTCATGTACGTATTTCTCAACTGTTCATATCACAATGGGGCCGCATTATCCAAATTTGAAGCTGAGTGCAACTGTATGAGATAGTGCTCATGAAACAGTTAAGTGGTTCAAGTCGCTAAATTTTCCAAAAACTGCGTTGATTCGTGTAACGCACTGTTTCCCCCCCCCCTTCCCCTTTTAAACCAGCATTGAATAAGGCGATGCAAGAGGTACGCAGTATATTTTCCCTCATTGCGCAAAGCGTGCACTGCATCAGTAACTACCACGCAGTTACGAATAGCGTGCGGCAGTCGCCAACATTTTTTTGCTTCAAACTTTGATTTACGAGTGAGAATTAAATGTAGCGAAGAATAAATAACTTCTCTGTTCTCTGTGAAACCAAACTTGAATTAGTCCACTTTTTCAACAGATAATTCATCAACGGAAGGGGTGCTGGACCTGAGAGCCAACACCAGCGTACATGAAACCAATTCGAATAGCGATACTTCGATATCTACTGGTACGTTGATTTGTTGAGTGAATGATGCGTCCGCTTCGCAGACGGTAGATTTGGCACAACGTTTATCAAGCTGTACCGTAGACTTCCAAGCAGCAATGTGCCTCCTCATGAACAGAACAATAGTGCGCGTTCAATTTTTCATTGGCAGAAATGTTAATAATCATGGTGATTGCTGCTTTTTTTAACCGCGGTGATGTGGTGGTTACAGCATTCGCTATGCAGTCGGTAGACGTGGGTTCAACTCTCAGGTCAATTCATACCAAAGACTTTCAAAACAGTATTGACAGCTTTCCTGCTTGGCTCTCAGTAGTGAAAGTAATGTGGAGAAAGAAACAAAACTAAGTTTACTCCGTCTTTGATTAAAAGAAGAACAGCGGGAGTTGCTGCTCTGAGGACGTAGCCGCTGTTAACGCCATTGCAGCAACAAAAGCTACTCTTCCTGGGAAACGAAAAATCCATGCTAAACAAACAAGAGCGTGCTGATCAGGCTGCAAGGAGCCAACATCCTGGTAGTCGCACCACCAACCTGGCGGACTGCCATTGTTGGCTGGCACATAGCAGTCGACTCTTGCGACATGCTGGGTGAGCAGGTTTGCTTTCCGAACTTGATGTTTTTGGAAACAGGACTTGGCTTGAACTTGTTTTAATTTTTGAATCAAGTTTAACAGCAAAAGTTCCTCATTAATCTCAAAACAAACATACATGATGTTTGTTTTGAGTCATTGAGACCTGGCTTGCAGCAAAGACTAGAATCAAAAAAAGCTGTCAATATTCTATTGTGGTGTTTATTTTGAAGTTACCTGGGCCAATGATCTCTATCAACAATTTATTGATCGCAATATTTTGTTATTTTAGATGGTATCAAAAACGAAAATCTGACCAATTTAGATCAAAACTTACAGGAACCTGACAATCAACCTTCGATGGCGCAAGAGAGCTACATTTCGAAGTAAGTTATCGGGCCTGGCTCTTTGCCAGCCTCATAATGAACGAAATGTTCAAAAAACTTGTAGGCTAGCAACATGCGCAATATGAAGAAGATTTGGCCTTAAACCAACTTGATAATTTTGAAGGCAATGCGAGTACTGTGGGTTTGGCCCACCCACTCAATACTGGACTCCTCTCCCTTAAAGAAAATATTGAAGACCCTAAAACCTTTACCACGTCATTACATTTTAATTATTTTGGTGTTTTCTGCAGACCGTCTTTTCGCAACGAGGAAAACGCTTCGCTTTTCTCGAAGTTTCGCCTCAATAGTGACGTGCTCAGTGGCTTCAAGCGCTACGAAATTAGCGAAGACTGTGGAGACGCCAAGTGCAACTTTATACACAAGGTACATTCAAACAATTCGTATTTTTTAGACTTAGTTCGCATTTTAGCCGAGTCACTGAGGACTTGATGAATAGTCTGGGATGAAGCTGTTGCACAGCCATTAAAAATGGTGGAGTTGGCATTCATTGGTTAATATTGGAATGGTGAGATCCAATGTAAAGGAGAAAAGGGCCCCATAAGAATCATCCAGGGTCAGGTCGTGCCAGGTGGTATATTTTTGTGGAATGGGACCTATTCTAATTTCAAACATGTCTAAAAGCTCTTCACCCCAAAATCTGGAAGCCTGTCGGATTACGGCCGTTGGAACATGTGATTTTACTGGAATTACGCACATTACAAGACGTTTTGTGCGGAAAAGTGGGGGTTGAGGCAACTGCCTTTTTCCTCACCTAACATCAACCATTGGAAGTTAGCTGTAGTTTCCATGCAATTCCTAAGGGCTGAATTTGTTGTTAAAATTTCAATGCACAAAAGGCTACTTTATTATTTGGTAAGACTGGAGCTTTACAACCTTTGAATAATGAAAGACATATTGTGTTAATAGTTTCATTAAGTTCGACTAGGCATCTTAATTTCGGCTTTATTTTCCACCAAAATTGGTTAACTTGTGATTTCTTCTATAAAACGGACATTTGGTGACTAGTCCATGCATTTATGATTGGTCCATTTCCAGGTATCCCATTACCACTGCTTGCACGAAGACTGTAACTACAGGTTTACGAGTAGAGCCCACATGTTCAAGCACAGTCAGCATCACGAACGTGTGGCAGGGCTGGTACGAGATGACTTCAAGCGATTCAGACCAAATCAGAATTGCCAGTATGATGAGTGCACGTACAATGGCAACAGTACCCACTTCCATTGTCTACGGTGCGAGTTTCGGTAAGTCGCGAAATGTTGCGCAGCGGATAACACGTTAGCCACAAATGCAAGTGGTGTAAATCACTGCATACTTTGTTACGATAGTTGTAAAGGCATTTTACCGCAACCTCACCTACTTGGTTACAGTGTTTATGTTTGAAATGCACTGTGCTGCTGGCACAGTACTTAGAGCGCACGCTTTGCAGTCGGTAGACGTGGAATAGATTTTCTTGTCGATTCGTATCGAACACTTTAGAAATGTTTGCAGCTTTCCGGCTTGGCACTTGGAATAAAAGGAAGAAAAAGTCGGCAAGATCACTTGTGTGTCTTTTGGAAAGGCACTTACTAAAATTTGTTTGTGTTTACGTGGCTCGAGGCGGTAGGGCCGAGCAGTCATCCCTTCGCGGTGGCTCAGACTGAACAAAGACTAAAAGCAAACAGAGCATGAGCTCATGCGCGTGAGTGAATCAGTAACTCCGAAGCAGGTCTGAGCCCAACTAAAGTCTGGCTTCCATTCGGCGTAAATCGCAGGCGTAGCGTGAAAAATTCTTTGTTTCTCTATTTAGAGAGATGCGCGCGCAGGGAAATAGAGTTTTTCACGCTACGCCTGCGATCTACGCCTATTGGAAACCAGCCTTAACTCTATGCACACCTGCGAACAGTGAAATTCCGATGAGTTCAAATGTTAAGAGCGTTGTAAAGTGGTCGGTGTTGGCAAGGAGGACGTATTGTTGAAAAAGTGCATTTCAATATTAGAGAGATATGTGGGTCCACGTCAAAGTAATTGTGATTCAGTGTCAATCGCCAACCGGGATTCGCTGTACTGAACTCATACCAATCACTAAACTGACCTCAATTTAGCTAAGAAAACATTGCTTTTCATGGCAGATGCACTGACAGCGCGAAAGTGGGAGCACATCGTCGACACCACGTCAAAGCGGACACACTCGAACAGTCCGGATTCGAACGCTTTCGCGGCAAGGACGACTGCAAGCGCGACACCTGCCGATACAGGTACGTAGCAGACTCGATAGCGACGTCATCGTTTCCGTGAAAGCATGACGTCGCGTCGTTAACGCTACATTTGCCGACCTGTCGCCGCTGAGTTTTTTAAAGAGTTTGAAATCTGGTGCCTTTTTGATTGTGACGTCATTGATCATGTGTTTCTTGCGTTGCAGGAACCGCAACACGTCGCACTTTCACTGCTTGCAGCCGGGCTGCGAGTACGCAGTCGTGGGCTTGTCGGGAATCGAACTGCATGCCAAGAAGCATAGGAAGAATGAACATCACCAGTTGAGGTATGTTTAGGGCAAAGAACAAGGTTCTGTTTCGAATTGAGTCATGTTTGAAAGTGGTGGCAATATCGCTCTTGCAGGCACTCGGCTTTATTCCTCAGGCTGTAGCAGTCTCAATATTATTCAGAATTGTTTTGAAAAGGTTACTAAAGCTTCTTGGTTCTCTGACCAGCAGCGCTATTGTATCGAATAGAAATATTAGGTAGTTAAGTGCTTTTTAAGACCTACTGGTCTATAGGACCAGCACATTCTTAATTGCAAAGTAGTTGATTAAATTTATTTCGATGTTTCATTTTCCACATCCCCTCTATCGCTGAACGTCAAGCATGTGGTCTGTAAATAGCACCTTTGAGCTTACAATTGCTTTAAGGTTCGTTTACCGCAACAAGATCCAAAAAATAAAGATGGTTTCCATTATGCGTGAATTGCGGTATTTGTTTCTCTATTTAGTTTTATGCGCGCATAAAACTGAATAGAGAAACAAAGAATTTTTCACGCTACGCCTGCAATTTACGCCGAATGGAAACCAGCCTTTAAAAGGTTATCTTAATTTTTTGAATCTTGTTGCGGTAAACGAACCTTAAAGCAATTGTAAGCTCAACTCTTTACAGCAGTGGTGCAAGATACCTCGCCCGTAGGCGCCTAGCTTTGCAGTAGGCACAAACCTAGTCGTGATTGAATCTCTTTTCGTTGCAGTGATCAGGTCAACTTCAGCGTTATTGCGAAGTCACTGCCAGGTCAGCGCGAACTCGCTCTCGATCAAGGCTTGTTTGCCAATCGCTCTCTTCGCGTCACTTCCGATCACGTGATCAATACGTCTAGTCACGTGGCAAACACTTTGCCCTTGAGCGTTTCGAGCTTGCTTACGTACAGTGTGCCTTTTACCGCCCTGTCTAGCGCTTCTGCTGCCGTCGCCCGCGGCACTGACGTAGTAAGTCCTGGGGTTGACCACCCGGCTCGGGCCTCCCCACAATTTGAGCCGCCCATTGTGACGTCTCACCTGGAATCGGGCCAGATTAAGGACAAGCTTGACGTGCCATTTATCAACTTGTCGAGCCTGACCATGAAACGGGAGATTTCAGGGGGTGGGATTTAAAGGGTCCTGAAGGAATTTAGAGGTCCAGCACTGGTTTTCTGATGGCTTTGTTTTGGTGCATTTTTGGGTAGATCTGTTTGGTACTGTGCTGTTTTACTTCGTGGTTTGGGTGAGATCATTGGATTTGAGAGCGCTGGAAATCCAGAATATAAATACAATTATTTATTATTGTTCTTGATTGTGAGTTTTACCCATTTATAACGAAATTTTAATTGTTTTATTGTATTTTATTGCGTCATCAAATTTTTTGTCTAACAAAATCATGCTGTAAGATTTGTTTGCTTTTAACTGTGCGACTTAAATCACGTACTAGGTATTTATTAACAATATTTTTGCTGATAGTATAATGCTATATGGTATAACTTTGTTTTAACGAATCTAAAATTTTTTTAAAAGATTTACCAGCTCGGTACAATAGTAATTAGCTCGAAATTGTGATTTGTAACTTCTGAGTTCAAAGCTATTCATAGTGGGGCAACTCTCTGTTGTGATTGGATGGAGGCAGAGCGTGATATGTTCATCTCCATATTGCAAACTCAGTTCAGTTTTAGAAGCATACTGAAGTAAAAAAGTCCGTTTTACTCATAAAACAATGTTAAACATATGTAAACTCGCAGTGGCGGAATTTTTGCTATAGATAGAGTAATTTTCGAGAATATGAAGTTTCTTGGTATTTAAGGCCCTTTTTTAGTCTAAACTCCATCACCAAAAACGGTTTTTGCTTGGGGTTATTATGTGTTCCTTTTAAAATTTAGCAAAGTTTTGCGTCTGTGGGTGTGTTGTTCAGCGTGTACAAAATCGCTTTTAATTTGTCAAGAAACACTGCGACGTTTTTCTCAGGTTCGTAAAATGGCGATTTCCTTTACTGTGTACGCTTGAGTCTGTCGCATATTTTCGGCTTTTCTTGCCTACTGTAGTATGTTTCTACCTAAAACGTAAAATCATGTCATTTCTAAACAGGAGTATGCTTCAACATTGGGGGGATACATCAAGGTGATGTATTATTTTCTGCTACTTTTAACACAATGAAACGAAGCTTGTTACCTCAGTGGTAGATAAATGGTCTTTGAATTCAACGACTAAGCCATTGAAAATCTTTACAAGGTTTTGTTGTTCTGTTGTACTTTTGTTTGTTTACAATTCAAAACTTCAACAATTGCGTACTGTTTAAACTAAGAAATGCTCACCCGATGTGTTTGAACCCTGGAAAGTCAGATTAAAAGTTAACCTGCTTTATTTTGATCCGGCTACAATCGTAAAATATCCCAGTTTATAGTGTTTGAAAAATGTATTGTTCCTTCCTAAAACTGCTACTGTTCCTGTATTCAAATGAATTTTTTTTTGTTAGCTACAACTACTTAACCATAGCACAGCTTCTTCAATACTTTTGTACTTCAATATGTTGTCTGTAAACAAGCAAATGTTTTTTGATTTGAGTAATAGCGTTTATATTACGTGGCAAGAGCACGGGCTCAAGAATGGTGCAAAGGGCTGCTTTTGATCAGCTTTCGTGTGGCCAGAGGCCACCTGTGGTTATGGGACCTCAACGGTCAAAAACTTTGTGCTAACTGTGGCGTCATCAGGAAGTGGTTACGCTATCGAGTGACGTCATAATTCATTAGCTAGAACAATTGATCGCGTTGGCGTGTACTATACCTGTACTAAATCACTATGCATATTATGCGTGTTTCGTGTATGTGATGAAATAAAATTTGCATGCGACTTTTCGTGCCGTCGCTGAGTTGACGTCGTTGAGCGACACCGCTGCCGCTACAACGACAAATGATTGTGCTGCTTGTGGCAGGAGTGTAGGAAGCATCGGGAGTTACGAAGCAGGTCTGGGCACAAATTGCGCCATACCAGCGGTGGGTAACCTGTCGCTCGTACATCCTCACTCTGCGGCTTCCCGTGGCTAGGGGAAATCTATACTATAGAGAAAACTTCTTTTTTGTGCATATGTCAATATTGGCAAAAGGTATTACACTCAGTTCCGTTCATAATGGAAAAGGTGGAGATCACTTGTTCCGATTTTTTGCCGTGTAACCGAGTCCGGTGGCTGTTAAGAAATGAGATGATGAAGCACTTTGCTGGGTATCTGGAGAGATTGACGCTTGCATGAGCGGCCTAAAGCTCATCTTTTCTGATCTGGAACATTCATGGCGACGAGAAAAACCCAATTTTGTGGCGAAAACGATTACTAATCTGAACACGCTGAATACAACTCTTCAGGGAAGAGAAGCCACAGTGCTTCTCATACGGGAGGAAGTAAGTGCTTGAGGTTTGACCAACGGTTTAGCCACAGATTTATAGCGAGAAACAGAGTCTTTTAGGGAGCCATAAATTCATAATGTTTACAGTCTGCAATCACCACATTACAAGCATTGTAATTACCTGAGATCAGAGAGGAAAAACCACATCGTCCTTCGGCATAATTTTCTTTTGTTTTCTTTTAAGAGTTCAACATGTGCTTAGCTCATATCCTAAATAAATTTAGCTTTCTCTTGATTTTATAAGCAAAGCGCTACATTTGTTTATGAGAAGCTTAAAGGCAAAAACAATAGCCCAATATGCAGTGTCGTCTTCATTTTAGATGGGCAAAATTATTTGGGGGTTTACGGGTGTTCTTTTTTTGTGAAAACAAAGTTCAAACGTTTTGTTTGGGTGACTGGATGTAATGTTTTCTGACGCCTGTTTTACTGTTACGTAGCCTAACTGCAATGAATTTATTTTATCGGAGGGGAGAATACAAACCAAAAAACTGGTGACAGCTCAGCAATTCGAGCAGAAAATCTCGAATAAGTCATACTAAGGGTATCTCCACATTAAGTAAACATGTAAGTTATTCTCCAATGTCAACACAGCTACAATTGCTCATTACACGCTAGTAATTTATGTAAAGGGCTCTCAAACGCAAGCGAACCTGTTTTGAAAGCGGCGAAACAAAAAAGTAGAAGTTCCAAAATGTGCGAGTTATTCAACAGTCAATTAGCTGAATTGTCAAGAGCAGCTGAAGATTTATGCTTCGCAGGCCTTGAACTGGAAATTACCACGTAGTGCAGCGAGTTGCATGGGAGTAAAAGGAGATTGCGTAGACTGCAAGACCAAAGTCCACGCTTTAACTCAACTGCCTAGTTACATTATTCCTGTTTATAACAAACTATCTATTGCACGTGCGTGGCAAAAGAGGTCAAAAGTTACTTTTGACTTCTAGGTATACTTTATTTTTTCAAAGGTGTCCTTTCAACTTGTAGGTCAAAAGCAGGAAGTTGAAAGAATATCAGAATTGCAAGTAGCGTGTGCTGCCCCCGAAGAGGGTCCAATCACAAGGGCTTTCATGTAGCTGACAAAAGATTTTTTCGTGCAGAAGAGAAAAAGAAACAAACTAATTTTTTATTCTTGTTACTAAAAGCAAAATGAAAAAGCAACCTTTGTGAATATCTCTGAAAAAATAATAAAAATGCTCTGAAAAATTAATAAAAATGTACCTCGCAATGCCATTGTTTAATCTTTACTTGCGCTTTTTTATTCACAGTTGCGTAGAAGAATCTTGAGATCTTTTGGATCAAAGTTTTGTTTATAAATGTTTGCCAAAATATCTTATTACATTTTGTTTGCGAGTCGGTTTAAAGGTTGTTGATCCGCTAAAATAATAACATTTGTGGGACCAGCTCTACTTGATTACGTGTCTTCTGTCACCTACAGTTATGTGACTTTGGGAAACCGACGTGTTCAGTTTTTCATTGCGGCAAGTTTCAGTCTTTTCTCTTAAAAATTGGTAGCTTGTTCAACTGGTTATGATAAGCAATTAAATGAAGACAAATCGCTCGGAGATAAACGATTTGGGACGCTTTGCTAGAAATGAGATGATTGAGCGCAAAGGAAGAGGTGGTTTATAAGTGGACCGAATTTAGTGATCTCTCCGGACCCTTTTAATTGCCTCAAAGGGACTCTATCGTGAACATTGTACAAACTTAAACCTGATTCGGCCTGAAATATCGAACGGTTGCGTAGTTGTTTTGAAGAGGTCTCATAAACTGCAATATAATCTTAACACCAGCATACGTGCAGGAACAAAACTAGTGCTAACCAAATCCGTTTTCTTGAAGCAGGAATTCCAGCAGCTTGGTTTATAGCCGTAATGTTTTCTAAGAGAACAAAGAGATAGATTGTCTCTTAAAGAAACCGGTTATTTTTTATTTAGTTTTGCCCGTTAGTAAGTTCGGTCTGAAGAAAATAGAAGCTTTGTTTATTTTGTTTAAGACTTCTTGTGAAATCAAATTCGACTTTTGAGTTACGTCACATAACAGAAGAACCAAAGAGATAAAATCTGCTTTACGCCAAATAGACCTTTCAAAGTATTGCTCTGCTCATGCGCAGAAAGGTCGGTCAAAAGGTTAAAGTTGCCATCAAGCAGGAACATAAATGAAACGTAGGAAGTGCTCAAAGTACAACACCAAAATGGTTTCAATGGATAGGGATCAAGTCAAAGGTTTCGACCTATCCAAAACTAAGCAATTACAGCTGGAGTTTACCTGTGATCGTATATCCTTTACAAAGTTTCATTATTAAATACGAGCAATCATTTAGCTTTGAGTTTTATTGCAGAAAGTAGGCTTACATTTCGGCTACTCTAAATTGCCGTCTTCAATTCTCGTTAAAAGCATGAAAAAGAAAAAAGTAAAAAATTCTGTATTGTTATAAGGCTCCAATTTAGATTGATTGCCCGTATTTAATTATTATCTAAAGGTTGAAACGTAGCAAAGTATGATATGCTTGAATGGAGGTAGTGCAAAATTAGTTGGCCAATCAAAACTGTGAGGCTTGCAATTCCGCTAGTAAATTGGTATAAATCTACAATCATCGGCCAGTGAACGTCGTAGCTAACTCAATACGACGGAATATTTTGATTCGAGTTTTTCCATCAGGCATTAGTTTGTCGTCGTCATTCAAAATTAGTGGAAAATGAATTGGTTCTTTTTTAAGCTAATTGCTTTCCTGTATTGCTTAAGCTGATTTGAAATCGCATAGTTGAGGAGGAAATGTTCACGATATCTTTAAGCTCCTCGCTTCAGCCCGACTGATGTTCAGTTAAAGATAGTTATGATGTAACAATGTGACCATTGGTATAAATGTTTCTAGAAATGTCCGTAGTAGCTAATAGGCGTTGACCACAAGCTGGCCGATACAGGGCATTCGGATGGAGACAGAGTAAAGAACAGAGCTAAAATAAGTTTAGGGAGCAGATTTCCATTTTGCTTGTAAAAAAAAGCGTCATCAATGATGTTAGTGCTGATGGTGGTCCAAAAGGGGTTATCTCTTCTTCTACCTTGGCTTTACCGTTTTATAAGGGGCCTTAACCAATGAAGAAAAAGTATGCTGAGAGTGATCAGAGCCTGGATCATAAGCGAGAGGTTGCGGGTTCAATACCCGTATTTCTACCCGCTAGTGCCTTTCGAAAAAGCACTGTACTGCTGCAGCTTCCCCACTTGTTTGCATTACGGTAACTTCGAAGCAAATATGAGTAAAAGCGATGTTTTATGACCAATCGGGAGGATAAAAATAAATAGGTTTAAGAAGGGAAGCGATTGGGCCAATGCAAAGATAGAAGCAGAATCCCAATGTTGTCGTGACTGATGTTTATTAAATGAAATATAAAGCTATAAATTATATTAAAAATAAACAGTTGATATGCTGCATATGTTCCATTTTTTATGTCCAGTCGTCTGGCGAAAATGGTTCTAAAGTATCCTGGATTATAGACATTTAAGTGTTCTGTTTAATAGACATTTATGCCTTACAATGGCATATAATATATTAATTGTTTATTTTTTACTTTTCAATTGCATACGACCCCATTTCTTCACGATATAAAATCGGAGAAAACGAAGGGGACGATTTGGGGAAATTTTAAGAGAAGAAAACGGTAGAGACCACTCTTTTTGTTTGCTATGCAGGAGCTGGCAAAGCGGATTTTTTTCTCGTGTTTTATGCAAACAGACACAAAAATGCCGCTAGGAAACTATGGGAATAATATAGCTCCCGCCAAATGAATGCTTTTGCTACTTAAAAGCGAGACTGATATTTGCTAGATACTGCTTGTTGTTCACTGCTTTCCTGCTCTATTTCGTTAGAGAAACCAATGGCAATGAAATTGACTGATTAAATTAAACAGCTGACAGCGACAGGTTAATATCGATTTTTAGCCGGTTGATGCATTTTTTGTTTAAAGGTAAGCAGGTCCGGGAAAAGACTCGTGCTTAAGAAAAATTTTGAAACAATTTGGGAGGTCCTTTTCTAGTGTGGGTTAGGAGCTTTTTAACACTTCGTGTGCCGGATGCTTTCCGCACATGTATGCCTGCTGGTGCCGAGAACTTCTGCGCTTTTTGTTACGTCTTGTCTCAAAGCATACAACGGATACTTAATCATTTTAAAACGTATTTGTTTCGTTTTGGCTTCTCTGCGCAGCTATTACTGAGAAAGAAGCACTCATTCAAAATGGTTTAATTAAAGAAAAACATTTAACAACATCTATCGGCACCTAACTCATGGTTGACGTAGATTTATATCATAAGGCACTTAATGTGTTAAAGAGGCGTCCATCTGGGCTATAAGGTTGTTGTTAAGCACTTGCATGCCGTGGTTGAAAAGGCTTATCATCAAATGAAAATTTTCGTCTGACGAGGTCTGGTAATAACGATGTTTGCGTAAGTTAACTGTCTTTGTAAATAGCAAGAAATAGAGTTGGAATATATTGCAGTTTGTACGCTCTTGCTTTATGCAGGTTTTAGTGCCAGGATATTTTACAGCTCAGCATGAATGAGAACATTTTGCATAGCTGCTTCATTTTCTGTACCATTCCTTTAGCTGAACGTCATAGGAGATCTATGAAAGGCTGTTCCTGGCCTCCGGAGAAATTTCTTTTGAGATTAGAATGGTGGCCTTTTTAGAGGTCATCCAGATTTTTGTCAAAAAAGGGCGTTTAGGAGGTAAACTTGTGATAAACACTTTCATAAGTCCCCAAAATTAACTGGATTTCGAATCAGGACTCAGCATTTTCAAAAATCCAGGCTGCTACATTAACGCTAAGCCGCTTCAAAAATTCCTGGGCCTAGTTCGTAGGCATTCATGGATGCTTCCTCCCAATGCCACTACCTAGGTCTACCGATAACAAAACGCACGCTACCAATGATAAAACACTCCGGTTCTGCAGTACAAAATAAAGAGCTCTCCAAAAATGGGTTTGCAATAGCTCTGCCTTCTCTTTCCGAAGCTTTGAGTCTACCTTAAAAAGGTGAAAAGTAGAACGCTCATCGAATAAGGCTTTATATCAAAATTACCAGGTTTTCATCAAAAACTGTTTGTCAGCTATTTTGTTTAAAATGAAAAGCTATCATATCTTATTGATATCAATTACTGTCATTCAACTCACCAGTCCATTACAGCCGGCTGCCTTCCTCACTTTGACCGGATCCATTGCAAGTCAGAGTAAGCTATGAGTTTTTAACAACGTGCTATTTTTATCAATTTCTTAGATAGGAACGTAACGTATGTCTGCTTTGAGCGTGGAATTCAGCCCCACTTGCTTGGAGTTTTTCTAGCCTCAAACTTGGGGCTATGGATTTATTTTCAAACTATATTTTTCGTTTACTAAACAAATTTCAAGCTTATAAACCTGAAGCCCAAGTTCAAAATGGCCATGTATAAATACTTAGTCTAAAACAGGGGATACACTGGTTTGAGCCCGCGATGTGAAATTTTACGGTCAGCATAAGGATGAAGGATGCTACTTGTGGCCCACGTACACAGATTGAATATTTAGGTCGACACCTTTGATATTCAACCCTCAAGAAACCGATCTCGTAAATAAATCTCTTAAAAAAAAAGCTTGTTTTGTGTCAGGAATTGGCAAAGAGGTCAATGCTAAAACTCTAATTTTTGGAAAAAATCCTTTTCAAGTTCGTTTACAATTAGAAATTATCAAAAGAGGTACGGTCAAAATGTTGATGGCCAAATAAAGGTCTTCTACCTGTCAGCCGTACATACAATTCACCAAGGATCGGAAAACTTTAAAACATATCGTGCCAGTGCATGAATTACCAATCACTTCGTTGGCCAAAAACACTAGTTTTGTTCTCTAATTTGATAAATAACAAGTATGATCGCATATTCGTGAAAAGCGGAAGTGAAAGCAGTTCGTGCGCCATGTCAAAGGGTTTTCCTGCTTGTTGGTCAGTTAGTTATAATTTGGCGCCGATTGGGCGGAAAATTTTTTGAGATGTTTTGTTGAAAAGATCACTAAAAAGCAGCAATCTATGGTACAGAAAAAGCGCCATCTTTCACTCTTCTATTCTATTATAAAGATGTAAAAAATGTTTTCAATTTTCATTTGAAAACGTTTCTACCACGCTAGTTCAGTAACGTTGAGTAGCAAATATTTTTGAAAAGTTTATTCCGTGTTAGGCCAATGGGGAGAGGTTAACCTACCAACCCCTTTGCCTACGTAAAAAATGGTATGTTGATAGTTAAGGAAGAATGCAAAGCGGGCATCTTCTTCCCTAAAAGCACAACTATCAAGCACGCACAAAAAGAGGGGTGGGGGTAGAGTTAATGCACTTTCAAAAGGTACGAGGTCTCGTTATTTGCTTTTGCGCACAACTTAATAAACTGTAATTCGCGGTAGACAATAAAAAAAACAAAAAATATGATTTATCCTTTCGTGGCGGCAATGAATAATCACCTCACTTGCTACTAGTGCCACCCGTGCAAGCGGCTATTGACCCATACTATGAACGTTTTACACCAACGTTCGCTTTCAAAACTTTGACTGGCAAGCGGAATCATCCTCTACCAAGAAATTGCCCCGGCTGCAAATAAAGTTGCTCACATCTGGTTGTAATATTGAGTCAAAGAAGCCATCCGCTCGCGAGACGTAGTTCTGACGAGGTGGACAGCGAAACGATAGGCTGAACAAGGAAATAAATAATTTTTTTCTGATTTAGCTCTGTTCCCATATTTCTATAACAGACGCGGTATACTTGCGCAGGTGGTAACTGCGGCGTAGGCAGATTGAGCAGAATGATCGGAACAGTTTATTGGCATACTCTGTCCTTGAACATTTTAGGTAAAGGCATAACGAGCAAGAAAGGTGACAATGTTCTTTTCTCCTTGTGGCGAAAAAATATTCTCTCCGTGGAACAAACAACGCAAAACTTTAATATTTTTTTGTTCTGCAACGACTTTGCTTGATGATAGAGCGTTTGGCTGTTATTCAATCAGTCAAGATTTTGAACTGATTACAAGGTGTGTCTTTTTTTAGGTTTTAACGTGAAATGCTGCCTACCTACATGTTTTAGGTATCATGTTCTACTAAATTACAGTCTCTGTTAAAATAATTTTTTCAAATTTTCAATCAGGAACATGCTTTAGTGGATGGAGTGCGTTTTATGACGACAACGATTTTTCGCCTGTTTGTGTAAACTTCACCATGGCTGCTATGGTGTTGTGGTCTATGTCAAAGCACTTCGAGCCAGATCCTACTGCTAAGTCGCCGTGATTGTAGTAGAAACACACTTTGCCGGCAACACTGGCCGCTGGGACAGAGCTCTAAGACAATGAGTTGTCAGTGTAACCGACAAAAGACTTTGCCGTAACTTTGCAGCACGAAAGCGCGAAACGTAGTTTAAGTTTCTGAATTCGGCACAAATTACGTCCAGTCTGTCAAAATCGTTTGTCTACCTTGGTCGGGAGAGATGCTTTTTGAAAATCGTGAGAAAGCCGAGAAGTCAAACTTCTGAAATACCACTCCCTGTGAACCTTGTTATACATGCTGTACATTTAAGGTAAACAAAATTATACATCCTATGAAGGATTCAAACCCTTGATTGTTGCAATGAAGTCCAACGTTCTACCTCTGAGCTAACTGGGCTCGCTTCGAAATCTCATAAATTTTTAATTTAGAAAATGAGAGCGTGCAAATAGTCTGCAGAGAGCCGACGTTGGACATTTTTCCACTCAATTGTCCTGTTAATTTGTCCTTTACGGCTAATAGTCAGTGGTGGGCAAATTACTTTTGAAAAGTGATTGGGCCATAGTTGCCTTCCGAAAAATGACCAAGTTACACTCATCAATTTAAAAAAATTAACCAATGACAGTTACTTTATGTAAGTAAATTTCTTTGCCAAAAGTTGTCAATGACTTTTTTTCTCAATACCGAATCCAACTCCAAATCTCTTTTATATAGGTTAGGCGGTCGGAATCGCTAGCATTAAAGTTTTAAACTCAACAATTTGTATAAATTGCCTTGATTTAAGGGCAAATTTTTTTAAGAAAGGTTTTTTCAGCCCAAGGGCGTCGGAAGAAACTTTTCTAAAAGGTAGCATAACAATATAGGGTCCAGTAATTTGTTTTATTTAAGTTACTTTCCATAAAAGCGCCTTTAAAATAGGATATTTTGAGTTATAAATTCCAGAAGAGACACGGTCCCCCTTACTCCCCCTGCCAACGCGCTTTTGCGCCTTATTTTTTGTGTCAGGCAAGCAAAGTGTGATCTTCCTATTGACAAAATAGTCAAACCTGGTGACAATAAAATTACATGTACACTACAATAATAATCAACTGCTTTTCAAAAAAGCAAGCATTTCGAAATGCTGGACGGCAAGACATCAACATTTTGGCTTTCAAATGTTTTCCGAACCTGAAAAGTCGTTTCACTGCTGTGCTAGTGGGTGAAGCAGTATTGTATTATATGAAAAGGCATTTTATTCGTTGATAAACAAAAGGTTTTTTGTGAATGTTTTTCGGTGGCAAAGCCACCAGGAATTCGTTGATGCGTTACGCTGCACCAGCTTTTTTCGGTTTTGCCTGGTCGAACAAACAGCCACAAAAACTTATCACCCACTCCCCAATCAGCAATGGCGTATTAAATGGGGAGCTGACAGGGCTAAAGCCTGGTGCCCCACAAAATTAAGGGACCTCGAAAAACATGCATTTGTGTTGCGTTACGTGAACAGCAAATAATGCAATGTGGAATTTTATTAGCAAATCCTCAACATAAGGAATACAGCAATATGAACTTGTATTTGCGGGCTGTATTTGCGGGCTGTATTTGCTTGTTTATACTTCACAACGTTGATTGTTAATTGAAATGAATTGTGATGTCACAATAGCGGATTTTTAAGCGAGCGGTTCCATCTAGCCTTAATTCATAACACGTTGATAGCTGCTGATTTCTGGTTGTGCATGAGTTTACGGTTAAGGAGTAAATTAATCAACTGGGGTATTGGCTACTAGTTCGGACTGTAATATTTATCAAAAGTAGGTTTGGGTTCTCAGTTGCGTGAGTTTAGGTCGTTCCCTGGGCTAATCTGTTTGAATGTCATACTTACTTGGCCGACTTAGCGTTGCCAGCATTGATCGCAGGGCATAAACGTTGCTTGGAATGGGCACAGGAGCCATGCCTTCCCCCCAAAGTTTTTTGAATCCAATTAAAGAATGAAAGTTATTTTGTGGCATTTTGGCGATAAAAAGTCGATCTTCAAAATCATCGCGCAAATTTCTAATTAGACTTTAGATTGACCTAGTTGGTGGCAGACAATTGATCTCTACAAAAAAAAGATCATCAAAGAAGTTACAGGTATAAATTAAAAAAACTGGGTGTAAAAAGAAGTTACTCAACAAAATTCAAAACACAAATACAGAAAAATAAATTTATGGCCCCCCTCATATCCCTCTCCTGTTTGCTTCTGGCTGCGCTAATGTTGCTGAGCAATAATAACTGATAAAGTTGCGTCGTCCATAAACTACTGTCTTAGCGATTGGCTTTCGGTATCAGCTTGTTTGCTCAACTTGATCGGTCTGCACTGGCCAAAGTGGTTTAAGTCCTAGGTGTTTGCCCCCTAAAGTGAGTTTTGTTGCAGAGGCTAGCTTAATTGTCCGGCCATTGTTGGAGCGAAGCGTTGGTTCAAATTTCGATCGCAGCATTTTTGTGCGTCTCCGTTAAAAAGACTTTGATGTAGCTGTTGTGCACGTTACCTTTCGTATACACTTTTTTACCTGATGGATTAAAATTGCATCGGAAAAGAATTGTTTTCTTAAACAAAGAGAATAAAAACGAACCAAGAAACATCATGAAGCAAAACAAAGTTTCAATGCTTTCCCTAGTGTTTTTCGAACGAGTCACTGTGCTTTGTGAGTCTTGAAAGATTTTGTCAATAACTTTGCCATACGAAAATCAGGAAAACGAGCTTTTAATTGAGATAATTTTCACTTTGCGAAGAGCAAAGTAACCAACTAAGCCGAAACGTAAAGATATGCGAGACTACATGGTATCAGTTCTGTGATCCCATTTTTGGTTTGTATTATGTTTCATGCTGCCATACTATGAAAAGCCATAGTTTCATGCTTTGCAGGACCTATATTGAACTAAAATGACAGCACCGCAACTAGATTAGCCCCATGTACTGTTAATCTGCCCTTGCCAATTCGGATCATTGTCTAAATCGCTACTCAAAGAAATATCACCAGCACTGTTGGCTAGGTTGACGAAGCAGACAAAATCTCGCTTTTTTGCGCTGCTGTAAGGAATAAAAAAGTAACTGTAACTAGCAACTTTTAACAATGGCTGCATTGTAATTAGCTACCAATGTCCCGACTCCTGCTAAGAAGAAACGAAGTTACTGTCGCTAAAAGAGTAACTAGTTACAGCGCACCTTAGCGGTAACAATGCAACCAGAAAAGGTTGTAAGGGATCTCAATCTCACTTGAACCCTTGGTGACTTTGCGTTAAAAACAGATGTAAACTGCTTTTAGAAACACTGAAAAAATGCTCGTGACCCGTTGAGAAGACTTTTTGGAAATTTTTCCCCTAAATGATGGTAAAAATTTTTTTGTGACCGAAAAACGTCTCGGGGCTATCCCTCCCTACCTTTAAAAAAAGTCAGTCTTTTTGCTGCTGTTTATACCGCGCTCACTTGTAGAACTCTATCGTTCTACACAACTTTTGGTCAAGGCCGTGAAGAGTTCCTCGACTCTTGGGTCTTCGTGGTCTTCCATTTTGCCAGAATCTGGAGAAAAGATTTGTAAAATAGCAACAATTTTTTGATGGGCTATTCACGCACTCAAATCCCGCCAGAACTACGCTGCTGTACACATGTGCTCATTTTGCGCCGCTGTGGTTGGTTGGAGGCATGGCGCAGGAGAATGACGTAAAGTAGGCGATCGTAAACTATTTCAAGAACCAGCACCTGGTCATAAGGCATCAGAAATATAAAACCATCTTTGTGAGAATTGCTTCTTGAACACATAGAACACTTATTCAAGGAGGCTGAGAAATATTTGAAAAACTAATTTTATTTGGCGCCCTTTTCTGAGTTCTCCCTAAATAAAAAGAGCAGGAAGCGTATGTGGAGGGGTAACATGTCTTTTTTGAAATTTGAAATTTGTCTTTTTATGAATCCTACGCATTCACCTGAAAATCAAGCTCGGTTTGTAAAGGGGTAGAATTTATACTGTTCAATCAATGCCTAAAGGTCAAATCCCTTGTCTGGTGTTCCTTTTATTTTTATCTCGCATATACAAAAATAGTATGTTGCTGTGAGAGTTGGTACCATTAGACATTATTAACAACAAGTAATTTTTAGATACATGGATGAAAAGTTGTTTAAAAATAAATAGCATCACGAGCTCTTCTTTCTCTTTCCGACTCTCCCACTTTGGCAGCAGTATTCACACCAACTAAATTTTTTCATGACATTAGTAGTGGACTCACGGTGCAATCACGAGCTATGGAAGTTCGTCAATTTTTAGTCCACAAAATTTTATTGCAAAACTCAAAATCTTTGATTCTTGTTGTTAACAATAGAATTCTGACCAGATGGTCTTAGGTTCAAACCACGCAATGATTCCGTTGCCGTTCCTTTAAAAAAGTTTTTTAGAATTATTTGCTCTGCTTGGTCAATTTCATCAGTGTCAAATGCATCGGAAGTAACGAAGTGATAAGGTGGGAGATTGAAAACTGAATATATCAAAGAAAGTTATGACTGTAGCCAACTCAATCGTTGCGTGGCGCCAATATCTCGGTCTTGCCAGTTGAAGAATGAAGACGTACTGCGACAAGTTTCAGCTGCGGGTGTGGCAGTTGCCCTAGGTCTGCATTTCTGTGCCTCATAAATCTTTGCAGTATGCACAGAGCAACATGTGTTTACTTTTGCTTCAGGGTTAACAGTAATGCTGGCAAGGTTACAACAAAGGGGCGGAACACTGAAAAGCCTAGCAATGATTCAATGCATCAAAGAAGCGTGAAAATTTTTCTATTTAGGGACATTTAGCGACTTTGCCGCAAAAACACGATCCCGGTGTTGTTTAGTTCTCTTACAAAAATTCTAGTTGAGGCAAACTTGACGGTTGGCACAGTGTGTTGCAACTAAACAGAAAAAACTGCTGTAAAGTCTCCAAATTAAATAATAAAGCAACACAAATACCACGCAGGCTTTGAACCCACAATCTCACGATCACGAGCCAGCGTTTTCAAGACGTACGCAATCCATTTAATAACCATGTCATTTCTTACTGACATGTCCTCAGGCTTAAAATTGTACCGGCCAGTAACGTAAACGCAGCTTAAAAACAAGCCAGTAGAGCACAAACGCATTGAGAGAGCGATACTGTAGCATCCGCATCGTGGTCTCGGCAAAAGTAGAAAAATCAGCTTCATTAGAGTTTGTGAGCAACCTTCAAAAACAACAGTTTTTACTTAAATTTTACTCTCAAATGGCCCATCCTTTTTACGAAATTTGAGTCTTCAGTGACGTTCATGGCCCTACTTCCCCTTTTGAACATTTTCGGTGCGCTGGTGCATTTGTGACCTAGTGTTTAGAACGTCTGCTTTCGGGCGATAGTTGTGGGTTCGATTCCCTGGTCGAGTCATATCAAAGGCTGAAAACACGGTGTTCTCAACTCCCTTGTCTGGTGTTCGGCGTAAAGATGACAGTAAGAAAGAAAGTAAGCATGCAGTGTCACCAGAATGCTAGCTCTTTACTGAGGCAACCACTGCTTGGGCAGCTGCGTGGCCAACACTACCAAACGGAGATTGAGTTTGCCCTATGTGCCCGAAGATGCGGAAAGGGTTTTACCGGTTTTCTCAAAAACTTTTTGCATGATGAGGAGGCGCAATCTTCTCTACAATTGGTTTTTATATGCAGCCCTTAACAAAACTGTTTAGGCTACCACTATTTAGCAGTTGTTTGACAAATCTTTAACGACAACGTTTTTTTGGCGCCAATACAGTTTTGAATCATGACTGGGCTAATTCAATTTCATATCTCTTGCTCCACACAGTGACGTCGCTAGTGCAAACATTGCGATGAAGCACAGCCCCAATGACAGGTCACTAAAGCAGACAAAGTTTACAGGTTCAATCTCATATTATCCGCAGCAAATTATATGCCAGTTTGTTACTTTCAAGCGGAACTAGACAGTCGCATTTTTGTTTATAGAAAAGAGTAAATCGGTAAGTTTAGCGTCAACCACGAGCCACAGAATTTTACGTTTCTGGCCGTAAATACCTCATTCTTGCTCTAAGCAAAGTGGGCATTCAGAGTGACTCCAAACGGGAAGGCGCAAGCAGCCCTCAGGGCGACCCGGCCCTTCTATAAGCGACTGCAATGTCTCCACGTCACTTCCGTTGCAGAGTGCCAAGCAGTTCTGTAAAAATCATTTGTTTAAGCCTTTGAAATGACTGATCAAGGAAATTAAACCCAGGTCAATCGTTGGCGAAGCGGACGCTCCAACCACTACATCATTTCACCGGCAAAGAACTGAATTGATTGAGGCTAACAAAACTTCGAATCATGTGACCTGAAACTGGCTAACTGTACGTGATAAAGCGTCTCAAATTCAGCAGCTTCACGGCAGAAAAGCAAAATCACTTTTTTATTTGTTGAAAACAAAACTGGTATTACCAAAATAAAAACTCTTCGAAATCTTGTGAAATTCATGTGCGTGATATCTCTAAAATTTAGTGGCGGTAAATGGTTTGCATACAATAAAACAGGCTACTTGAAAAAAAGAAAAAAAATGTGAACTATCTTGTTTCTTGCACAAGTGTCGGACAAACTTAATTTGGGACTACCTATCGTTTACAAAAGCAAAAAACTAGTTGGCCCTATTTTTGCTAAACTTTTTTCGTATGTAGGTCTGCGCTGCAATTTTGCACGCGGTTGGTGCTTATGGCAGAATAGGTACGGTTACGTCGATGATTTTAATTGGAGACGAGGATACCGAACAGACGCACTCCAAAGAGGTTCAGGAGCAAGATACGACTACAGTGGAGGTATGGAAAAAAAAGAGGAGGTCTTTGTTACAGCAACTTTTTTTAGGCTTTACTACAGTCTGGTGCTATCTCGCAAGCCGGAATTGTAAAGTCCGGGTGGGCTTTTTGTGCTGTAACCGTGAAAAAAAACGGAAAAAGCATTTTTAAGCAATCGTGTGTTAGTTCACTTGCTTGGTCAAGAAGTCCGTAGCAGACATTCACTGTGCCGGCAATACTTGCAACTCCTAAGCTGGTCTGAACAGGAATTAGTAAGTGGGTTACCTTAAAGGCTATTCCGTGACTAAAACTCAGCACTCCGGCTATACACCTGTGCCAATGCCGGCGTGTGAACGCCCCAGTCCTCAAAACATGGTTCCAAACCGGCCTTAAAAACCGTGTGTAGGCCCAGGCTCGCATGAGCTTGCTGGTATTTAATTTGCAGATAACTTCAACCATTATGTGTTGGCCAGCAGCATCCCTTCGAACTTGGGCTGAATATTCAAAGCTATGTGCTGCTAGCCATCTCTTTTTAGGATATTGAAGAAACCACTTATTCACAGCTTTACTAATTTGCAGATGGTTGGTATTTGTACATCAAGTCAACAAAAAAAGCCAATCGAACTGCTCAAATACGTTCTCCTAATTTTCGATTAAATGAAGACGCCTGTTTCCAATTTTATTATTTTATGAGAGGTGAAGATTCAGTTTGACTTTGTTTTTAATTTTTACTAAATAGGTAGAAAATGTAGGGCCTACTGTTAGCTTACATTATGCTTAAACTCAGGGCATAGTAAGAAAGAGGGGTAAAAGGAGGTCATTGCAAAAACTTAATCCCATTATTACCTCTTAAAATTACTTCATTTCCTTACTCTTACCAAGAATCTTTGGAGTCTAAAAAAAACTGATACCGAAAATTTTGTTCTCTTTTTTTCTAAAATTCTTGTCTGCCTAGTGTTTGCTGATTGAAATCCAACCCCAAACGAGCGCAAAAACGTTTTTTCCAAAGAATTCCACGCTTTCTATAGTAAAAAACTTTTTATTAGCAACCTATTTTTTCATCACTGAAGCCTTGTACTTAGGAAATTAGGAGTCGCTAGCATTGACGGGAAATTCGATCGTAAATTTTCTTGTCATGAGTGGAGTTGAAATAGTTGGATTTATTCAAATGACTTTTTAAATCCAAGGCCGTGTTAACTTGGCGAATCCTACATCAGATGAGCTGAAGAAGATCCTCGTTTAAAAAAACGCTAAGATAACATTTTCTTTAATTTAAACAGGGCATCTGAGATTAAGCAAGATCCCAAACAAAATTTTATTCAAGAGCAAATAAATTATCCCGTCCTACTTTTACCCAAGCCTGTACTATACTCCGAACAGCCCGGCTTTCTTTGAAAAGTTCTAACCGTTTATCGGTTGCCTCCTCCTCTGCTGAAACCTTGTAGGTTGCAATAGTACGTACCGTCTCTATTTACCGTTTGCCTTGCATCAGTACTTTGCTTGTTTTTGCGGCGCTAGGCTTTGATTTACTAACGCAAAGGTTATACCATTTTAGGAAATTCGTTTTCTTTGCGGCGTGTAACGAGTTGTCCGCATCATCGTACAGATTGCTCAGTCCGCACAAGCATCATAATTACCGCCGACTGTTTGGAAAGTGAACAACTGAACATGTCGATAAGCAAAATACTAGATAGTTAAGATTTGTTCATGTTTTTGCTGCATATTTCAGGAAAAACTTTAGGTCACTTGGAAGTGCTATTGGCGGAGGTTTCTCCGAGCGGGGTCAAAACTGTTGAAACACTTGTGTGGAATCTCAGAGGACATCAGGCTGATATATGGAAAAAAGCAAATGTGAGTGCAAGTATGACCTTTAAGCGGAGATAAAGCTAAGATTTTTGTAAGGAGGACGCGGTAAAGAGGACTAAATAAAATCATAATGGTGTTTTGGTTATTGTGATAGAATTTTAACAAAAGATTCATATCAGTCCAAATCTTGAACAGATACGTCTGATTAACAGATTTTAACTCGTGGTAGATGCTTCTTTTCCTTTAAATTCTAATTCCCATCCAAACCACAAAAGTATGTGAATTGAGATTATTAACTGAGTTTAACGATTACGAGGACCAGTTTACAATGAAGCAGTGGTTGATGAATAATGATAATGAAGTTCACAATGCATATGATTATCACGAAATTTACAACGTTCACGACGTTCACGAAGATCACGAGAATTTCTGCATTAAACTAATGATAAGATATCTCAATAACATGACTTTTATAAGGCGTGTACAACATTACGTACCATTACAGTATGACACGACAAATTCACAGTACGGGTACTGCATCAACTGCAAAGCCATTAACAAAAACTAATTACAGGCGTGCTTTCACGAAAGCAAATCTAGTCAAGTTATTAAATAGAGTGCAGTAGCCATCGTTTCAATACGAGATGCGAGTAAGCTTGCCAAGCTCTTTTAAACAGAGGAAGTCACAACAGTCAGTCAAGGAAAAGACTTCGTGTACAAATCCGAAAACGCTCTTTTTTAGTAATCGTTTAATTTCAAACTGAAACTAAATTAGTTACAGACACAAAAAAATTTTCTTGACCAGTCACAAAGTCGTTGGATGTCTGGAGGTGACAAACAGAAAAGAAGTTTACTCTTTTTTAAGACCGAGTATCCTGCAAATGGGGCTTTAGCCTCCGTAGCGCCCATAGTTTCCCTCTTACTTGTAGGCCTATTGCAATTGTAAGCCTATTTTTTGTAAGGAATTTCAAGACAAAAATACACAAATTAAATTTTTAGGCCGACACCTTTAATATTCAGCGCTTGTGAGGTTGATCTTCTAAGTCAGCCTCTCTAACGAAAAAAAGTTTTCAAGTTTATTTCGTGACAGAAGTTGGCAAAAGATTTTCTGTCAAAACGTTGCCCTTCAAAAGGGGAAGATCTTTTGCTTAAGAGCATCTCATATTTCCATTGTCTTAGGCCAACGTTCACTTTTAAAAATTCTGGCTGGCCTACGCAATTGTAATTGGCGTGTGTGCAAAATTAGTTAAACACTCCTTGTTTGGAACTCTGTTCAATAAAGCAAGCAGAAAAAGAAACAGAAAGAGACAAAGAGTTGACTTGTGTTGCGGTTAATTATGAAACAACATATGTGTACGAACAATAATAACAAAAGGAAATTGTGAGCACCACCCCCACATTGGAGTTTATAACTAAGATTTCTTTCTTACTAAGCTACAAATAAAGATATTTAAAGCAATATTTAACAATAGTTATACTAATTTTAGGACCCAAAAAATTCGGAGCCTTGCCGCTCCGTTGGTGTTGCGGAGATCCTAAATTAGTCATCATTACCTTTGTTTAAGAAAAGTAGAGGTCAATATTAGCCAAAGTATGTTTGTCTAAAAAGATTTTGAGGAGTTTGGAAGAGAAATGCTCTGAGAAAACTCAGTCTTTGCAAACTGCATGACCGCTAATGACTTGAAAAATAAAACTGAATCTTTACCTTTACGAGTTGGCTATTTTTTTTTTGCATCATTTTCAATTTGCTGCAACTCTATTTCATTTTCGTCACTTAGAATTAGAAAAAAAACTTTCGCGCGCGCTTGTAAAATGTGCTCTGACCATATTTTCTAAGCTGAACTTCAAGAAGAGATTTGTAAATGATCAAAAAGACGTTCTGAATATCAAATATGGTTTTATTGTCTTTTTCAACTGCAACGCTTTTTTACCTTCAGTGGTTACAAAACTTTTTCAAGCCACCCTCTTTTCGACACATAAATTTTAGAAACCCACATAATTTTAAATATACTTGAAAGTACTTGGAAAAAAGTGCAGTGAAACCAAAACAAATATACAAGATGTTGATTTTATTCGAAATTACAATTGCATTACTTCGGTATCAAAAAAATTTTACTACAACTGAATTATTTTTGAAACTTACATTATAGCTTCTATCTCCTTCGAAACTTGTTACAAGATAATGGACTTTAGTGGTGAAACGTTTGGAATTTATTTTTGTATTTTTGAAGGGAGTAGTCTTTCAAAAACTTTTAATTTGCTGAGCGGGGGTGCGTGAGGAGATTTTCTGAGCTGACTCCGTAACATTCCTGAACGCATGCTTACCATAGCACTCGAGCAAACAGCGAATTATTTGAGACAAACCATGCATTATTTTCATTTTGAATGACTTTTGTGACCCACTGAAATTCCGTCTAAGATCCACCAGTGCTGTGACCCAGTTTGGAAACCACTGCTGTAGGACTTCAACGAAGTCTGAGTCAATTTCGCTCAATTTCATTTTCCACTTTTTCATTACCGTCTAGCATTTACCACAAGATGCTGAAAAGGCATTTTAAAACCCTTTTATATTTACACAATGAGTTACTACATTTTTCTTCTACAGATACCGTTAAGGAATGGGACTAATGGTTACATAATAATCGAAGCGTTCGACTGGGAAAAAGGACGAAGTGGAAATATTTTGATCGATGATACTTCGCTTGTGGGAAGATCGTCATCTTGCGACAGTAAGAAAAATGTCTTTGCTTCACAGATGTTTTTGAAAAGAATTTGAATCCTTTTGCTTCTTGGTTGTACCATAACTTAACGGCAAAGTTAGTAAGGAGAGCAGCTGAAAAGAGAGCATCTCCCTGACATCACTCTGCCCAGAGTGAAGTACTGTTTCCGAAATATGATAAAACATTTTGAGTCAAAACGATGATATTTATATACTCTTTTAAAAGATGAGTCGATTACCTGCTCTTCGGGTCCTGTTTTCTTTTCTTAAAAATGTTTGTTTGCGCCATTGGTTAGAGCAGTGGTGGGAAAACTACGGCCCGCGGGCCGCATGCGGCCCACTAGAGCATTTGGGCGGCCCCCCAACACTTGTGGAAACTTCCATATATCTAATTTAATGTGACAAGGGTGGCCACACTTGCCATACTGAAGAGCCAAAAACAATAAAAGCCGTCATTAAAAAAGCCGCTACGTAATTCTTTGCTTGAATATTCAGCTTCTATCCAAATATAAGGTGATGACCTTTCTTTTTTCGGAGACCCTCATTTTTAAAGCCCTGTAATATCACAACGCAAGAGGCTATTGCAAGTTGTTTCATTGTTTACAGCTATTGCAAGATTTTAGTACTGGCCCTCGGCCAACTCTTGATTGCTCAATGCGGCCCTCCGGCTGAAAAGTTTGCTCACCCCTGGGTTAGAACTATTTACTTTTTTCTTTTCAGCCATTTTTCCGCCGTATGCCAAGCCTGTTGTCAATGAAGCAACTACCACTACTTCTACTACTATAACTGTCATGCCTCACCCCTTCTCCACTATACCTCAAACTGTTATCCATGCAGCAACTTTTATGACCAATCAAACTTTATCAAGTACGTCTGTCAGTCCGCAAATTGGAAATGTGAGTTCAAACGTGACTCTCCGCTATCCAATATCCACGATTCCGTCAAAACCTGTTATTGGAACAATTGGCCACGAAAGTAAGCCTCAATATTTATCTCAGACCACAGAAAAATGGAACAAGTCGTCTATAACTGGCACCATGATTGCTAAACAAAACTTTACTTTGGCAATACCGAAAAAGTCAAACACAGGTGTTGTAGTTGGAGTTACTGTGGCCGTGCTCGTTTTATTTCTCCTCTTGGTGGCGCTATTGATCTATTTTCGAAAGAGAAAGCGAAAGCTATCCTATGACAAAAAGTGTTCTGTCGTGATGACAAAAATGTATCCCGACATTACAGTCAACACCAACATCAGCTTTCAAAAGTTGTCTTAATTTTTTAAAAGAGCACTGCTTAGCTGATAGATTGTTTCGTTTTAACATGACGTGATTTGGAACATTGTCAAGAGCAAAGTTCCACCACACTTTACAAAAATGTGCTGCTATTCATAAGCAAAGCAACTTGACGACCACTACGTATATCTATGCCATTCCAATACACTTTTAAGTCATTCATTAAGGAAGAGTTTATCATGATGAGCTAGTCAGACTATTACTTAATAGACTTATCGGCTACACGCCTGTATACTTCTATACACTAAAGCGTCTCTAGCAAAAGCATTGTTTAAATTAAAACTTATGGGTCTATTTTTGGGGGTCATCGGTCTCAATAGAGAGCAGAACGCCCCAGGTGACGCTTTTTTGCGGAACACAACTTAGCAACTTATTTTGAAAAAGGTTTTAGTTTTTGGCAACTAAAACCTCTTTCTTTGCAATATGGGAAAGTTTGGAGTGCCATTTTTCAAGGCCCCAAGGATGTCATCGATTCTACTGTCCCCCTGTTTTGCGTTAATGCTGATACACCTGTAATTGATTTATATTAAATCTTTGATAGCTTACTCTGTGATGGGTTGCGCCTGTTTATAAAAACTTCCAAACACTCCGCAAACTAATGTCTGATTGGTTCTGAAGCCTAGTTTGCTCTTCTAAAAGTAAAGCTCTTCTGAACACTTTAGTTTGTTTTGATACCACAGCACAACATCATGTACAGTTGAACTGACGTAACAATGTAATGAAGTAAAAAGATTGGTTTAGTTGATCTTTTGAAGCTGTGAACTGGCTTTAAGCAGAAGACTGAAAAAGGCTTCACCAGTTGAACTAATGATGATGCCAATTACCACTCCCGGGGTAAATCGCTCTGCTGAGATTTACTAGCGCTTTTCCAAAAGGAAATGAATAAGATTGCCAAAGAAATATTTTATCTTACGGATCGGGATCTTATGCAAAGTCTCCCTCTTTTAGAAAAACCTTAAAGACTATTCCCTTGTTTATTTTTACCACGACAGGCAAAACTGAATTCATTGCTTTGTTGTTCGAGGTTTTCGAATCACGCGTGTTTTGCCCCACTTTTTTTCTTACTATTGTCATTGGGGCCGAAGCTTTATAATAATACCTCATACACTTCATCATCTGCGACTACAGGTGCTAAAAAGAAGGTTGAACGCCAAGCTTTGACCAAGGCAAATTATTGAACCGAGTCAGCCTCTCGTTGTAAGACGGCCGGGCGACTCTTTCCTGTTGAAGTATCCTCATGATCCAACAAAAACCAGATGTTTAAAAGGATCTTCAGGCTGAGAGCAAATATTTAAGGCCGGTGAGCCCCGTTTTACCCTTTGTCGAACCTCCAATGTATGTTTTACATCAGCATTATCTTCTGCGTAGTCCTAAAGTTGTTCACGAAATACTAACAAGTTCCTGCGTAGTAGCTTTGAACATCCTAACGTTTCGAATTTGTTTTTATGATCACTATTTTCTAAGTTAAATGATAAATTGATTTGAAGCTGGCTTGTGCATTATTGAGATGTGCATCATTAAAATTATCAATATTTTGCTGTCATTTTCATAATAAATATTTTGCTGTTATACGTTGTTTCTGCTACACGATATGTTCCTCCAGAACCGCAACAAAGCGAGAGCGGTTCTACGGGCGAGAAGAAGAAATCATTGTAAATTTGTTCAAACCGAACCTGAAGTAGTAGAAAGTTGGTTGGCAATCGGTTTGCCTTGAATTCGATACCTAGATCGACTGCTTTTTTTTGAAAAATATTTTCACTATTGTTCTTTCCGCCCGGTGGACTCCGAAAGTTTTTCTATTTTGAGTTAACTCGATCGTATTCGTCATGCTCGTAGTATGAGGGTCTGATCTTTTACCAACCAAGAACCATGCCGTGTCCTCTGGGCTAGCAATGGGGACAGGTGTACAACAGCCAATTTCTAGTGAGACCATCAATAATGTGCAGACCCTGTGCCTTGATAAAATTTTGGTAAATTGCGATTTGAATTTTGTCTAAACGAGATCATCTTTTCAAGCGCAAGGTCTTTTGTTCAAGACCTATAAGTTCCAAAGATAAAAATTGTGCAAAATCAAAATTACTCTTTCTATTGCAAGAAAACAGAGCTTTCTTCATCACCTTTTGGTCCCGTTTCGACATGTTCCGCTCCCGTCAGAAGCAAATAATGCAAAATTACAAATCGAACTTTTTTTGGAAAGGGCGAGGTTGTTATGACGTCATTAGCTTAAACGCACATCAAAATGTTGATGCCATAGGGGTGGGGTGTTTCAGTGTTGCGTCATTGAGATATCAAAGTTACGTCATGGACCAACTACCAACTTATTCAACCGTAAAGGGGTAGGTAAAGAGAATGGTTTACTTTGAGTTAATTTTTTTGATTTGAAATTTTACTTTTTTACTTCCATGTTAATATCTCATTTGGAAAATATTGTAGACATTTATAAATGGATTGCACGATTTTTATTTATGTCAAACTTGCGTAAAGCGTCAATACGTCACTACGTTACGCATCGATAGCAGTGTTTCCAATTTGATTCGTTTTGTTTCTGAATGACGTGCGTAAAGACAATGGGCAACAGAAAAATACCTTTAAAAATAGTTCCTTTTCAAGGTAGCAATTCACTAAACGAAAAACGCGACAAAAAAATCAGGTGCAATGTTACGGTTACTGCTTTAATGAAAGGTTCGAAACGGAGGAAAACCTTAACAAAGTCTTTGTTTGGAGATGATTTTCCTTTCCTAAAGACTAACCAATTTAATCATGTCTCATCTATTGACGTAACTGTTTGAAAAGCTATAATTTGTTTGTTTGTTTTTTTGTTTCCACATCCCCTCCCAAAAACAGGATTCAATTACTGGCCTTCTGTTTGGGCGTTTATCGGCCAATATTAGATGATGTCATACTTAATTCTACAGTAATATGGACTCAGAGAAATGTATCTTCAAAAAGCCTAGACTTATTTCAGCTTACTCGTTTTCATGACTCACTAGATTAGTATTGTTATTGCTAATTCTATCATTTTTCAAAACTATGCAAAATGCAGCTCAGCAAAAGGCTAATCTGAAATATATTGAGCTAACTTGAAAAACAGCTGTAGCATTAGCCCTAACCTTGTTTTTTAGAATTACACCTCGACAAAAACAGTCGAATATCTATAAAAGTTTGTCTAAATATTAGTATTTTTACAAACAAAAGGACCTAAAATGTTACAAAACTAAGACAATTTATTTGTGTTCGTATAAATTTATCTTTATGGTTGTTTTCAAGTTGTTTTGATACTCTTGAAATCATCGCGTAATTTTCTAATTTTAGTTATAACAGTCAAGATCGTTGGAAAAATTTTTGTGAGGTCAGGGAGATAGAGGGGAATTTAATTAAGAAAAGGGGTTTCTTCTGCAAAAAAACCCATATTAATTCCTCATCAAGACGCTCTAACTACATCAAGTTTTCCTGCTTGTAGACTACTTTCAGAAATTGTGCCATCTGAAATCAAATTTATTCTTTTCTTTTAAGTTTGTCCGTCCCTTAAGAAGGGTTTTTTTACGATCCCAAATGGCGGTTTTTGGTCTTGAGGTCTTTTCTTTTTTTGCTGTCAAAGCTAGTATTTTGACTTGGAAAAAGGCGGTTGCAAAAAAATCTTCGTAATCGCTGGTAAATTTTTACCAATGGACATGTATAGCAGACAGCAACAAGATTACTCCTCACTAGGGGGCGCTAGAGTCAGCGACCTCCTAGACGCACTCGATACAAGACACCCCTTAATTTCAAGAGGTGGCTCTCCGCAAACTCTAGCCAAAAGGAAAGACTTTTTTTTACGAGTCGCTGGAGTATCACGTAGGGCAGACCTCCCTCTTTCAGTGACACCACTGCGTATAGCCTTCCTTATCCACTCTAATATCTCCCAGCAGTAGGTGTGAGTGAACCTGCGGGACCTTCCGAACTATTTTTATGAGTCATAGCTTCTGTTTTACAACAACAGTTGGTAAAAGCTACAAAACAAACTTATTGGCAAAAATATTATTGACTTCCAATAAACATTTAGTACAATGATAAAACATTTGTTTGGTATAGGCTTTTATATATCACATTTAAGCGGAAAAAAACTCGTAAATGAATCATGTTATAAATCTTAAGTGCTCTAAAGTTGATGTAGTTTTGCCAATAACTTTACACTTATGTATTATTTTGTTTAAATATTTGTATTTTAACCAAAAAATAGCTTAATCAGCTGATTCTGTTTTTTGTGAAGCAGGCCTGTTTGCTAATGGTATGACATTCTTGATCTGAGCTACAACAACAAGTTATAGCTTATCGTAAAAACGCTGATCATAAAATCTGAAGACCGCACCTTCAGTGCTCCCGTGAAAACTGCCTCGTTAAATTTTTGATAGCGGCCGCATAAAAGTGGTCTCACTGGGATCACTCGTCTTCTCGCTGTCAATGCCATTGCGCGATCTCCAAATGGGTCTAATACATGGACCATCGTGTCTTTACATCGATTTCCAAATGGGTCACAAGTTGTGCAAATTGTTGATGGCAGCATGAAAAATTGGCTACTACGCACCGGTTCCGGTTTATAGCTCAAAATACACCCATATTTCTATGGCGGCAAAAAAATAGCCCTCAGTCTTGTAACTTGTCTAATACAATCTAGCTCATATGAAGACAAGTGGAGTCGACCTTGCTCCAGGGTCGACTCCGGTTGTGTCATTCTTCACGAAAGAACTTTTCGTTGGTGACCAGTTGGTAGAGTGTGTCACCCAAAACTGATCTCAAACAAGATCAATATTTCGGAACCAAACGAATGCTATTGTCACCTTTGGTTCAATGTCACCTCCCACTGAAAGAAACTCCTTAGTAGAAATGAGGTTGCATCCTTGACAACAAAAACTCGAAAATTGAATTAAAATAATTTCATGTCCCAGAAAGTTCTCTGTTTAGTTGCAACTCGCGCACTGTCTTTGCGGCATAGCCGGCAAAATAAATGAAGTAATATTCATTCTTCTACTGACGGGAAGAAAAGTAAAGACCGATGTCCGGCAACAGGCAAAAATGTTATCGCATTTTAACTGTAAAACTGATTTTGCTTATTTTTTGTTTTGTTTTGTTTTATTTCCCATATTTATCCTCCATTCACGAGAAAGCGAATTGTATCGCTATACTGTGGACGGGAAGTCCGCACTCGCTTGGGAGCTGCCCTTTTTGAGATTTATGGGTCACCTGTCTTCCACATAAAGGTGGGGCGTCCCGTTAAGTGCCTTGCCCAAGGACACAACAAGCGAACTAGCCGGTTTGTTCTCCACAACCTCCTCTAAATGCCGAGCGCAAAGCAGGGAAGCTGCGGATGCCATTTTTAAAGTCTTTTGGTATGACTCGACAAGGGGAATGAATCCCAGGTCTACCGACTGCGAAGCGGACGCTCTAACCACTACGCCATCGCGTCGGCTTACTTGTGCATCAGCTCCTCCAAAACTACCGGGCGTACAAACACGAAATTTGAACGATCGTTCATTGTTCCCGGGTAAAAGCTGGTTTCCACAAGGCGTAAATTAACGGCGTAGCGCAAAAATTCTTTGCTTTTACATTTAATCTTAGGCGACGAGCGTTTTTGCTCTCAAAAACGACTTCAGATATATTAACCAAAAAATTTAGCTACACCGGCCACTTTCTCTAATGGAACACAGCCTAAGTATCGTAAGGGATTTACGACGTCCCAATGATGTCAAAACTAAACATTATTTTTTAAAATCTTCATCTCTTGACGCAGAAAGGCAGCTTCGGGTTTAAACGAAAACCAGCAACTGACTCATCGACTTGCAAAAAGCTGTACCTCTTAGCGATTGAGATGATTTCATAATAAACGTTTCTTCGTGGAGTTTGTTTTTGCTATTTTCTCAAAAAGTGCCGAACGCAAAAACGCGGTTAAAAAATTATACCAGAGACATCAAAAAGCAACTTCCGATTTAGATGAATTCACAACACAATGAACAATCGCTTATTTCAAGCATAGTTTTTGCTTCGTCTTTCCTACAACACTTCATTTACAGCCTTGCTTTGTCGCAATGCTAAGTAAGATTGTAAAACTCTGAAACGATTTTAGTGCTGGTATATACGGTGAAATTTTTCGACTTCTATGACAAAAGTCACTGCAGTCAGTTTCAAATTCCCCATAGATACAGGAATCGAAAATTAACACCTTGCAATGTGCGGAGCACATCCACTTGATTGAAACAGAGAAGAAGAGCTACAGCACAGCGTAAAACGTGTTTGTAAGGATACCGAGTTGTATGGTTTGCAGATAAATGTCAGGAAGACAGGGGCCTTGGGCAGAGATCTAGATCACGGAGTTAAGTCCAAAATTCATCAAGAAGTGGAACAAAATGTCACTTAGTTTGTCTATCGAGGTATCCAGATAATAATATAAACTGAGGATGAACAATGCTTTAGTGAGATCAGGAGAAGGATGGTTGGTACGCCAGGTGGCTTTGGAAAAATTTTGGGTAGGCGTGTCATTTCACTCGCAACCTAGAAAGACGTCCTTTGTGTTTGTATTTTCGGTGCATTCCTCTACGTCTGCAAACATGAACTTTCCTCATTGAGGACTGGCTTAGGCTACAAATATTTGGGATGAATGTATATATATAGAAATGCAGGTGATTGAAGGCTCTGGAAGAGCATAGTGTGCAATGCCACCATTGTTACGAAGGGCCAAGAGATATCCATGGAAATTAAATCTAGTTCTATAAAAGCAGGGATGTACTGTAGTAAATAAAAAGAGGTAATTCAGTTATTACAATATGTGATTGCAAATTTTTGCACAAAACAGAGAAAAAGCTAATGATTTTATGGTACAAGTATAATCAGGAAAGGGTGCATAAACATACTGTGATTTTGTCAATCATCATCGCGCATTAATTAAATGGATAAGACCATCCTAGAATTTAGCAAAATTGAGATCCAAGAGAAGTAGCCAGAAAAACATTTTTCGCAAAAGACTAATTTGGCCACAAATTTCTGATATTCGAAGTGGCCAAATCAACGTTCTAAAAGGTCAATGAAATGTCCTTGACTTCAATTTACAAGTGATTTTAAACTTGTAAAATAAATAATTTGTTTTTAAATGATAACATAGTTGGAGAAGGTTACTGAACCCTAAGTTTAAAAGAAAAACAACAAACGATTTCATATAAAATTGCTCCCTGTGCCGGCTGATATTACTGATGTTATGCTTGAAGACAGGAACTTACATGTATTTTAAGGGGGGGACGGAGGACATGATCCCCCAATATCTGGACAAGTCCTTTTGTCCCCCCCAAATTTATGGCAAAAATGGACATTAAAATTTCATAATTAGTAATAATTTTGTTACATTATGCTTTATTAAAAAGGAAATAACAGGTTTCGTCAATGTCACGTAGTCTACTAGAAATCAAGCATTAAACATGTCATAGTCACACAAAATTGTCCCCCCAAAATTTTCTAGCAAAATAGATTCTTGCTTGAAGATATAGCTCAATTGGTTAAAAGTGGTGACAACTACAAATTAGGGAAAAAGCATTTTCCTCTCTCTTCCTGGATAGCCAGTTGTTGGAAACACGGCAGGTAAGAGTAGATTGAGACTTAAAGTTATGGCCGGGCCGGCGACGCCGGCGGCGCCGTCTAAGCTAAAAAACAAAACACTCAAGGTTTCGAAAAACAAATTTAAAAAATTTTTTGTTGAAATAGTAACTTGTATGAATTTTGGAGATTACAAATTGAATCCTCTTTTCCTAGAACGTGTTCAGAAAAGTTGTGACGAGGTCAAGCAGCGAAATATGTCAAACTATGTTTTTTAAAAACTCCTTTTTCTGGAACTTGATGACATTTGCGGAAGAGTTTTTGTTGAGGTGCCCCCTTCGCGCGGCACGCACGCATTCACACACGCCCGCAGCACTAACGCACGGACGCGCGCACACACACACACGCACACAAATTTATCCTAGTCTGTAGGTCAGCTTTTGCAGAGCGACATTGCAATCACTGGACTTATCAAAACCGCCTTTTGTTCGGCCCAAATTGGTTTATACAAGACGAGACTAATCTTTGAAATATTTTTTGAGTTGGACAAGCAAATTGGCGTGTGAAATAAACCGTGACGAAGCTGAAACATTGGTTTTGTACAAACCAATACAAACAAAGCCGGTGACGTAATTTTTTCACGCACCACTGAACGCCACCACGAAATCACTAAAACACAAGCTCATAATTAAGTAGCTAGTGTTCGAAAATATTTTAAGTTTTTCCGGTTCTTTTATTCTTTCGCCTTTGTTTTTATCCTCAGCACCAAGCATGTTTATAGCATGGACAACAACAGGTTTGTAATGTAAAGTAGCGTAGGGTTTAGCGATTTCTTTGGAATAGGTAATTTTATCAAAAAAGCTGATATCGACAAAATTCCAGGTTTTTTGGAAATTCCCATCCCCAATCTCCCCGAAACACGGTCAAGTTCATCTCAACTACTTTCCGTGAGCGTAATGTTCAAGCGTAATTAAAACCCCGCTGTATTTGCTTTATTACGACGGAGCAGGCAGAAGCATCGAGCATTTTTTTGCCACAAAATCATCATCACACCATTTTTTTATCAAAATAAAACGAGCAAAGCATTCTTCGATTACACCCGAATATCTTGCTATTAAAAGATTTTTCGGTCAACCGCTTTATGTGATGCAAAAAAATCTTAGCATTTTATTAATGGTTTATTCCTGTGTGAAAAATGTAGATGGATTGTCAAATGATAAGTTCAGCCTTTTTTGGCGCTTTTCATTGTAATTGTTATTTAGCGCCACGGTATTTTTTATGCTGGCTAAAAAATTTTAGTTCCATGTTTCAATCTTTATATTCATCTACGCACAATTGAAGTACAAGGAGTCCTTTTGATACAATTTTAAAGTCTCTGGCACCTAGCAGTGTTTCCTTTACTGCTTCGGCCTTAGATCATTTTACTGCAAAAAGCAATGAACCTAAGATCTCTTTTTTCTCAGTGTATATGAACTTATGACAGCTTGCATTCCTTACCTGAACCAGTAATTTTACTCCAAAAACAGGACAATAAGTGATTTTGTGTCAAGGAAATTATTGGTTTTAAGCCATGCGTACAAAATGTGGTTCAAAATAACCTGCAGCAATAGCATTTGAACTACGAGCAGCTTGTGCACATGGGCCATGTTCAGTGGCGAATCTCCGCTTCAAAAGAAGCATAAGAAGCATTCTCGCTTTGTTTCTTATCGCAAAAAGAAGCAGCGTTCGCGTACCGTAACTCTTTTTGCCCAGTACTCTTTCTTCAACTTTTAAACGTTTATTACTTGTTACAAAATATAGTTGCTAGTTGCTAATTAGCAATTTTCAAGGCGATCTCCTATTAAGAGGGGTCTGCCTTCAGCATCACACTCAAAATTTTCTATTTTACCTTTTATTTCATGTTATACCGTTTTAAAACGTTCAAAAACAATGCCATGCGATTGTTGTTGAGTTATCTATGGCCTATTTCAATGCAGAGTTCTTTCTGTGCGAACGTGCGTCGGTGCGTTCGCTTTGGCCCCTTCGAAACCACTGGCGTACAAACATGAAACTTAGCATGTTTAATCACTGCTTCGGGTTGTGTGTCATAAAGGGGCTGGTCACTTAAAAATGACGTAATGGCAAAAGATAATTTTTTAAATTTGCATCTATCGACGGAAGAAAACGGTTTCTTGCTCAAACGAGAGTCGGGCCCCTAACTTACCTACTTGCATAAATTTTATGCCTTCAGGGGTTAAGAATACGTCACAATTAGTTGTTCATTGAAGAATTTGTTTTCTTCATATTCTCAAGAAATGACGATCGCAGAAACGCAGTCAAAACCTTTTTCTAGAGATATTAAAAAGCAGATTCTGATCTAAAAATGTTACAACATTTTGAGCTTTATTGACAAAACAAGAAGCAATTCTTTTTTAAGGATTTTTAAATTCTAACCATTCTTTTCTCAATTTTTTCTTGAACGTTTCAAAAAAACTGTGAGACGTCGTATTGCTGTCTCCATCTATTCTTGTGAAAACAGCAACACGCAGCTAGCTGCAGCCTACTTATCATTCATTTTCATTGTGAAAAGAAACGTAATAAATTGCTGAGGTGCTGCCTGTTAAAAGTAGAATGATATGCTGCAGTCGCTTTAACATAAAGTTTCGCGATGTAGATAAGCTGGTTATCTGTTAAACGATGCGCTTTTTGTGAATAAGGATACGCTACATGTATAAGCAGAAATGTCGACATTTAGGCCATTTTAGCGTTCACCAAATTTTATATTGGTTTTCCTCTCCGTGATTAAGCAAAGAAATGGATGAAAATCCAAACGATAGGCTATTCGTTGGTGGGAATAATGGTGATTTAAAAGTAGGGAGGTCGGGATTAGGGGCAAAGATTAGGTATAAAAAGATTGCAAGTATAAGAAAAAATCAAAATTAAACAATAAGCCTTTCAATGTATAAAATTGGACTTGAGAGGAAACATTTTTGCTTTAAAATAGCTCGACAAGCATACTGGGATAGAATGCATTACTTTAAGGAAGACATGGCTGTTTTCTCGCTGTGCCGAAACCAGGGTAAATAACGCAGCCAAAGAGCTAAGTATCACAAGTATAATTACGAAAGAAGATCGATCAAATCGTGAACTAGACCAATTACTAAATAGTTAATTTCTGTATTTTAAAAAATGACCACCATTTTGACGCGACCATCATTTTTAGCTTTTTCCTCCGTAGTCTTTGGAAAGAAAGAATGATTTACTTTGTCAGTACTACCAGTCTTGATTAATGGAGTATGATGATTACCATTACGGGTAGAGAAACTATGGACTCCATTTACCACAGCTTTTGGTTACTGCTAACATAAACCTTCTTACATTGCGCTGGCCTGCACCGATACCTTTTTCCTCTGCATGAGTAGGATTGGCCCTGCCATGGTAAAACCGCAACGCATTTGAGAAAAATATTTTTGCTATTTTGCTTCAAAACTAAAAATTTTGGGGAAATACAAAATCCCTTTTAACTACTCTGGTTTCCCCTTCCAGTGCTGCAGGTTAGCAATAAACAGAACACATAGACCTAAGATCTTGCGACGATTTTAAAGTCACAGATTTAATTACGAAAGGATGCCCACAAAGTCAAGAAATAATTCTATGCATCGTAGCCAATCTTTGTGTTTTTGAAATCAATCACTGATTTGACGCCACCATCCTCCTGTTTAGTTAAATATGCGCATATTGGCTTCTCATTTAAAAGAATAGATGAATCGGAACCACAGAAATAAGGGTTGTGCCTATCCTGCCCGTAATGTTTTTTACTCCATTGTTTTTTGAGGTGCACCTGGTTTTGGAACAAGAATTAGATGCGTAGTTAAAAGCATTAACTTTTTATTACTTTTCTCACAATTACCCATTAGGTGATGCTGACGCAATCGCCTGAACCGATATTCTGTACTTCGGCGTTACTTACGGGACCACTGCAGGCGACGCCGGCAGAGCCGGCTAGTAATGAATATCCAAGATAGGTGAGAATATTTGAGAAATTCAGGATAACAGAGAAAAGAAGTAAAAATCTTGCATTACTGTAAAAGCGTAAGTTACAATAGAATTTGAAAAAAAAAAAAATTCTTTATCTCTGTGCTCCTTGAAAAAATATTACGGGTTCCTTTGCCAAAAAAGAAGTAGGTTGCATTACTGCACTGCCGTGATATCGCAAAACCTAACAAATGCATTTCATGTATCATAAACAGCCTCGATTTATTTTCGTTTATGTGAAGTTACTGATCAGTAAAGGCAAAAAACAATTATTGTTCGCACAGTTAAAAGGTTCAAGGCAAAGCTGAAAAAAGTTGTTTTAGTCGTTTCCTTGTTGAGCGACAATAAATGACAACAACGTCAATATTCTCAAAAACATGATTTTGTAGTTACTATATTAGATTTTGCCATATCACGGTAGTATACCTCAGGCCGTATTCAAAAATTAATTTCGAGGTCCTTTCGCTACCACTCAAAAAAAGACTGTTTCTTTATAACAAGTCTTTATTTTGGAAGGCACTTATCATAGAAATGTCGTAGCGGCACTAATTTCACAAGATGCTAGAGGCAATTAACTTTCAGTCTTCAACAGTGAAATATTTTGGCAGCGAGCAAAGACTGCTTTAACTTTTTCTTTTTTCACAAATGTATCCGAGTCAACATCTTTGCGCTGTTTTAAAATAAACCTAATATTCTTTTTTACTTAGAATTTGTTAATTTTCATGCCTTGCATGTTGTACATTCGATAATTTTACGCCATAATGTATACTTTTGAAGCCAAACCTGAAATTAGTAGTTGGATTTTGCATCATTTTAGTAGACTGCAAGCTTTAACTTTGCAATTAACCTTTTTACCCCAGGAGATAATCTGCAAAATAAGAAGTCTTCGCTTGCAAAATTATTAGTTTAAATACTGCAATTGCGTTTCGCAAATTGCTTGCGTTAGAATCTGAGGCAACAAGACAGAGTTTGCATAAACGATCAAATTGCATGGAAGTGGAAAAAAATTTCTCACTGTTTCTGTAAAACGTTTGACAACGTCTACATGCAAGAGCATTGACAGGAGGCACCTATGGACCGGAATCTTGGTGCTGTCCGTTGCTGTGTCTCCGCTTTTCACCAAAATGGCTCAAAATTCGATTTCATGGACACGATATCTAAAAAAAGCATTTTTAGCTTGAAAAAAACATAAAGCTCAAGAAGTTGACCTCCTAAAAATTTGCGGCAAAGACTTCGTTTTCAAGAAACTGATGCGAAGAAGTTCTACTCAAAAAAGAGAATTGGTTCTTGACCCTTAAAAAGTTCGGCAACGTCCCGTGTTAGCCTCTCAACGATTCTGAACACGCACTTTCAATTTCGCGCCTTGTTCATTTCTATTTGTCGTGGAATTTGACAAACATACAACTCCAGCTCTTGTTAGCTTAAGTTTTGCTTACCAGCAAAGCAGCGGTATCCAACCGGTTTGGCCAATATGTCGGGTGGGCCGCTATCGCCCCAAATTTCTTGAACCCAATCAAGGTAAAAAGATTTTTCATGCATAACAACAACGAAGTATTAGTCCCCCATGACGAGTCATTAACAAACGTTCAATGACAGTAAGCCAACGAAATACTGATCTCGAAAAAAAAAGTTACTATACGAGATGATGTGAGTAACGGGTTGTTACTTTAACTTGAACCAACTTGAAAATCAACCCAGAAATCCAAAAAACAAATATAAGGTAGTCACATATGTCTGTTTAGCATAAATATGGGCCACGTGTCCAAAAAGATTGAGAAACAGCACAATAGAAAATGGTAAAGAATAAAAATTGTGATTTGCAAATTATCTCATCTTCCATTGCCGACTTTTTCGATGCAGTTCATTTGTGCAAATACAGATATTTTTTAACAGGTAGGGTGAAGCACGTTAATGACTGCAAAGCTAAATGCATGTCGTAGTCCACGCCTTCGGTTGTAACTTAATGCGGAATGAATCGAAGTAAATTAGTCATAATGTTCGCATCTAAACGATAAAGAGCTATACTCAACAAGTCGCTCTCAAATCTCATCCATCAAAACGACAAAAAGGAACAATTTTTAAACTATTTTCAAGCTGATGTTGCTCATTAGAGTCAAGAAAAATGTGTTCAAATCGTGTTGCGTAAATAAAGAGCGTGACAGCAGATTTTTTCGATATTCGAGTGTGTATGCTTTGGTCACAAGAAAAGTGTAGGACCATTAGTGCCAATCAACGTATACGGCTATTCTCAATAAAAAGCCCACTGCCCCCACCGTTATTGTGAGGGAATTTTCACACCACTCACATTAGTTTCTGACTGATTCTTGCCACAACTTAAGTTTCTTTTGAGACTTACTCGAGTTATTAGCAAGCCTATTTCCATGCTGAAATCAAAAAAGTAAATTGGGATAGGTTGTGATTTGTGTAATAACATTATTCTGAGTTGATATTCAGGGGGCTCGAAATTTCAAAACTCAAATTTACCTAGAACTTGTAAATTTTGTTTCTTATCAAGCAATCAGTTAGCTCTTGTTAATAGACGTGAAGCTTTTATCACAGTCACTAAGCAATTAAATGGCTTTTAAAAGTTCTTTTTATAGCTTGATTCGATCAAGTCCTCTTATCTCAGTCCTACATTTTTTAACCTGTCGTGTAATGCAATCAATAAAAGCCTAATTTGACAGCTTGATAAAAGTTATTCTACTTATTGTTATCCGTTTGAAGCAGCCTACTGTTGTGTTTCATTGTGACGCTCAGGCAAGGTTGTGGAAAATCCCTTTACTTTTGCAGTATGCTGACTCCTGCATGTAAGTATTAAGTTTTTTTTATTAATATTTGCATTTTTTTTAAGGTTTAACAAAACCTAACAACTATATTGAACAAATGATGTATACCCCATTGCTGCTTACAACCTCTCTCTAACGTTCGACAAGATTTTCAATGCCTATTGTGTAGAAATCGCTTGGTTTTGATTCAAAAAAACGGAAGGAACTTAGTTGCCTACCTAATACATTTGCGTAATTTTGCAGCTCTTTAAATTTAAACAAAAATGCATCCAAAAACTATTTTAGCATTCGATATTGGTGGCATCTAATGTGATATTACATTGGCACCATAGAATTACATTGATTGAAAGATTAAATTTATCATGTAAAGTGATACAATGACCACGTGCACGGACTTCTTAGATCCTTCAATTCTTAGTCATAAAGTGCTGTATACTTTTCTGTCAAATCACTAATTCCTGTTTTGGTGTGTTTGCAACGTAATTGGGATTTTACGAATATTAAGGGGATGCGATCAAAGATATAAAAATGTCCAAGACGTTATGAGTAGCCCTAATAACTAGTTTTTTCAAATTTTTGTCTTCCATTTGGAACTGCCTCGATAATCTCCATAATGAACAGTCAACAACCTCATATCTAAATTAGGGACTTAACGCAGACATGACGAAAACCAAACACGTGGCCAATCAATTTCAGTGATAAAAATGACGTTCCAACCACTCAAACAAATTCCTGACAATGAAAACATCAACTAGGGATCAGTTGGGATTATTTTAGTTCCTCCTACGCTTAGACCCTTACACGGATCAGTTAAAACTGACGTCGACAGCAAAATTTTGTTTTTTATTTGTTGTTTGATGAGCTGGAAATTAAGACTGACAACTGCCTTCTTTCAACAGTTATAGTCTAAAATATATTTCGCATTTTAAAAGAGTTGTCTTGAAACAAGCGTGTTGAAAAACAAGTTTTGAAAAATGCTTTGAAACATTTGACCTGATGAAAATTTTGTTCAAATTCGATGGTATATATTTTGATTGATTGTTGTACGATTGTGATGCAAAAAATAGCTTAAAAGTAGGCAGGGTGTCAAGTGAAAAAGGTCAGATATTTCGTGTTAACCTTAGGCTGCAATCAAAGATTGATTTTCAGATAAACAAAAGATTTGTTTTAAACTAAAAGTGCGATTAGCAGATACCAACAACAAAAATACCCACCCATAAACCACCAAATTGTTCTCATAGCAATTGAAAGTTTAACACATTAACTGTACCGGTAACTCAACATACCAAACACAGCTATGTAAGAAAGCCAAAAGCTTTATCTCACGGGCACAGTGAGGTACAACAAATGGATATCGGTGACAAATCGAATTTTTAGGATATGAGGCAATCAGTCATAATTGAATCGACTGGTGATATTGATCAGGAACGTAGTCAGCCAAAGATTTTGGGGAGAATAATTTTTTATGGTAGATCTACAACAGATAGGCCCCTATCAAGAAAATAATTTTGTTTTTTTGAAGGCACTCAAAAGTTTGGTTAAAAGTTGAAATTTACCGGGTCAGACTTGAGGTAATGGTTTTATTATATTTTTAAAACAGTGGTTTACAATTATAGATACTCGTAGTGCAAACCTTTTGCCAATTTGTAGATGAATATATATTACAAAACCAATCGAAAATTTCGTGTAAAGTGCAAGCGATAGTATCTCAAACACCCTCGGTAGGAAATTAAAAATGCAAAATTTTATTTACGTAATCGGGGTAAATTTGAGTAAAAACTTTAGTCTCTTTCTAAAACATATAAAAAAATGATGACTGGACAACTCCAAGCTTTTAGATTCCGTCTTAACACAATAATAAATGGCAGGAAAAGAATTTTGCTACGTTACGCGACCCATGGACAAAGTAAACACTTAGAAGTGAGGCGACCTTTTCGAATTACGTCATTGTGCCAAGAAGAATCCATGCGTGAGGAACGGTTTTGCTTGAAATATATTGCAAACTTCTTTCTTGGCACTTTACCAAAGCAAAGGTTAAGTGCCTGACTGAGTATGAACAATGGGGTCTACTGTGTCCACGTGGGCCACATTAACTTAAATAGGTCTTACTCATTGTTTTAAGAATGCGTCTCGTTAAAAGCCTCTTGCACCGGATGAAAGAGTCGATTTGGTCATCACTCGTTCAAAAAAGATTTTGTCAAACTACAAAGCCATAAATCAAAGTTAAATGTGCTGTTGAAAATGAGGTTAAAAGATTAGGCAATTAAGCTCCTTGCTGTGTTAATTGCGGTCCGTTAAAAATCGAAAAAGCGTTGTAGTAATGGCACAAAGGTCCTTAGCAAAACTCATGTGTCCTTAGAAAAACTATTTCCTTCAATATTCCTTGAACCCGCTTCAGCTCAAAACGATTCGCAATGGCAGCAGATCCAGAAGAGCGTTGCACGTCTCACAATCTCCAGCACTCCACTTGATTAACTAGTTTACTTTTAACCTTATTAATTTAGTTCAGTCACGCGGTAACAGAAGTCATTACCGTAGTCTTTTTTCTGCTGGTGTGGCACCAAAGACTTGGCACTTCAACTGCGTAATGAAGAAACATATTACAGATAAAGAAAAGCTGCTCAGCCCCCTCAGCCCTTGAGCTCAACCTTATATATTGCATTGCCTATCCCAAACTAAATTCGTAATAAAGAAATACGATAAATATAGTATGACATATAACATTTTTTTGGCAGTGAAAGGGGTAAAGCCGTTTACTTGAGTCTCTTATATGTAAAAAAGTGACTTTTAAATTTTTTGTTTAAAAATTTTTGTAGGTCAGAGACTGAGATTAGTAGGCAAAACGCGATTGGCTTAAATTTCCACCTCAAAAGGCAGTTTTTTCAAATATTAGCATCTGTTTGTTTTTGATTTTTTTTCATCATCGTCCCCCCCCCCCCCATCCCATGGAAAACCCTCGAATTTAATTGCAGACTTGCTGTTTGCCCTTTATTACTTTGATACTTTTACTTTTAGGTGCCGCTGTTTAAATACGAGAAATTAAGATGACACTTTCAATTGGAATTTTAATACTATATTTGATTGCGCATTGCTAGCATTCCGCTCTGGTAGTTTGGGCTCGTTTGGACCAGCTGCGACCATTATTTACGCCTTTTACGTGCTATTAGATCAATAAATTCGGCCAGACAGCGGAGAAATGACAGGCTGAGGTAATATTTGTCTTTGCGTTTAGCCTAAATAATAGATTTAAATTTGAAACACATACTTTAAACTGAATTATTTCAGCACTGCTGAAACTGGCAGCAAACCTGCTTGTGACACTTAAACGTATAGCGTCGACAGTCAGCCGACCAATCGAGTTTTAAACCGGTTCTCGATCTTTCTGCTTTTGTGCGACGCTGTTAACACCAATTCTTGGTGTAACGGTTGAACCGCCCGCTTTGCAATGGAAAATTTGGGATCATTTTCATCTGGATCAAGCCAAAAACTTCAACAATTTAGAGATCTCCTGCGTGGCGCTCAACAGTGGAATCAATGGGTGGAACGAAATATAAAGCTTTGCAGTCGTGAGTTCAAATGATTTGGCGCCAAAACCAGTTGCTGTGAAAGAGCGCCAAAACGCAACATTTTCACTTTCACAAGATAAAGCAAAACGATCCTGCCTGGAAATTGTGAAATGAATAATCTAAGAGCCAAATTTGATCAATTTTGGTAGAGTGTGAAGTTTTCTTCATGTAGATTGCGAAACATTGCTTTTCATCTTTTTCTACTCAAAAGACTGACTTAAAAATTTTGGAAAAACAACATTTTGTATTCCCATCTTATAGTCCAACTGTAGAATCAATGGGAGCAGGCATAGTTGTAAGGGAGAAAAAAATGGCTGATTAAAAACTGAAATGGTGTTTTTGCGAAGGCGTTTTTTGGTGTTTCTTAAAACGTCATACCATTTTTTGAGGTAATAAAAACAGTTTCTCATCCTTTTTTGAGCAAAGCGCCGTAGCTTAAAGATGGATTTTCAGATCCTTCACTCCCCCGCCTCACCTTCTGGTTGCACTCCAAGTGGATACAAACTGCAAAGTAGGCTTGCACAATTTGAAATCGAGAGAGAGATAAAAAATTTTTCCCAGAAGAGGGTAAGGCTAAAAAAAAGTTTCGAAAAAGTAAAACCTACCAAAGTGTAAAAAACAAACATTTGCTCGTCATAAACATTCGAGATCATTGTATTTATGATTCATGATCACAGTTGTCAACCATTTTTGCAAAAAATGCCAACTGCATTCAAGTCAAATGTCAAGGTTAGGCTAAGCAAGCAAGTGACGTATTTTAAACGTTATTTATACAATTCTACGAAAAGGTCTTTGCATTTTAAATTGGGGCCGTTTTTGTTGTTGATTTTCTTTTTCTTGCAGCATTTTATTTGTTTTTCTCGCGTTGCTGAAATTGTTAAAGAACGCTTTTTGTTGTTTTCTGAAAATGCTGAAAGGGCAAACATCTGATGGTGAAAGACAGATAGTTAGACCGATAAAATTGTTTTATGTAGAGATTAAGGACGAAACAGGTTCAATAACAAAGATTTTAAAAACATTCTATCTAAACTTTGCTGCATTCATTTCCAAAGACCGCAGAAAGGTCAACAGTCTTGCTTTCAGCTTGCTTCCAGCGATTTGACCCTATAGTGGTTTCGCGAAGCAAGTCTCTAACAGTCTTATTTGTTTTTTCGTCTTATCAACCAATCTTCTGCAAGTAGCAAAAAGATTTTCTTGTTTTCTCGTTCATTTTGCCGACCGTGTTTTAAAAGTGGCAAAATTGATATTACTGGAATGTGACTTTGAACTTTTAAGGTTAAATACTTTAAAATCAAAAATAATGGTGTTGTTGTTTAAATCTTTCAAGATAGGTGTAGTGTAAAAAGCATGAGACACGGTGCCTAAGTGATGCGAAAATCTAATATAGGGCAACTTCGAAATGAAATGCAATTCAGAGCTTGCTTTGGGCCTAATGTGTTTAAAGCCACACAGTCTTTTGGTCCCAGTTAAGCTACAATGTGCTATGAAAATAAGCATCTTAAATGGAAAAAAATCAACCAATTTTACCTCACTTTCAACGAAACGCGTTTAAAGAATAGCTAAGCGATAGTTTTAACTCTTTCGCTCCCGCGATCATCGATTGATGATTTTTGCGCTTTAATTGCTAGGAACAACAAGAATGTTTTCACAATAGAGCTAATTTTGTTGTTAGCACTCTGCAAAGTAATTGTCGTCGCTATACTAATCCTAATTGAATCATAAATTGCATGGAGAAATTGGCAATAAAGAGAACTTATTAACCTTGACAGCATTTATAACATACTTTGCAGTTGCTAGCGATGTTTATGCTTTGGAGCACCAGTGAAATTCAAAAATTGTTTTTAAAATTTGAATGGCTTGTTTGAAGGAGACATTTTCAAAATGTGACTTTTCGTAGAAATCTGACTGGATGTTTTGGTGGAGTTATCCGATATCACCTAATTTGTTTGTAAGTAGTTTTGGCATGGCTATGAGTTATGCAACATACCAGCGTAGCGTAGTTTCAAACAGGTATTATATAACACTGATGCTATCATATTCGCCCCCGCTTTCATCAATAGTTCATGTTTGGATTTTAAAGGATTTTGGTTTCACGGTAATATTTTTATGGCAGAAAGAAACAATTAAAGTTACTTGCTCGTGACAACTTTCTGAAAGCAAACATCAATATATTTCTTATCTGTTTGTTGAAACATGAAATTTTTACTCGTGCTTGCGCAATCAACAAAGACGTAACCGACAAACGCTATCTCCATTATGGCCTTCTTCTTCTTCGAGTTCGTTTGAGCTAGATTAACTTGCACCAAGCCGTTGCGATTTTTTTGGCATTTCTGTTGCATTGTAACAGATCATCCATGGTGCAGGTTGTACCAGTTTTTTCGCAAGTTAACAAATGGTTTATGGTTTGATTTTCTTTTCCACACTGGCAGGTGGTATCAGTGCCGGGGGGTAAGTAGCCCCACTTCAGTAGAAGAGATTTGGTCTTGCCTACACCTGATTTTAAACGGTTGAGACAACGCCATTTATGCCACTGTAACTTGTGTCCTGGGGGGAGAGATTCTTGAACTGGGAAATTTTGGAGCTTATGTTGATCTGGAATATTGTCTGTGTAGTTCTGCCATAGGTTCTGTGTTTTGAGTTTGTGCGTGGTGTGCTTGTCGAGAGTCCATTATGGTATATGTGTTTAATATCAGGGATGACCGAAAAGCAGCCTGCACCTTGAATGCAACCGTCGCAGCGGATAACCGATACTGAATTTTGTGTGTGATACAAAACTTTAATGCAGATTTAAACAAAGCTGTTTAGTCAGACGCTTTTCGCGATCTTTTTATCTGAATTGGTACTAAATGGCAAGAGCTGGTTCCAACACGCTGCCCTATTTCGAAAATTCAACCCTAAGCAACTACAGTGCGCCAATAATTACTCTGATGTAGTTGATTTTCATTAGAGATATGCAATCTATCAAACGCCGATATGTTTGAGCAATTCCGTTGCTGTTTCTATGAGCTCATTAAAGTGTGATTGATGTAATTACATCACATTACACTTTAAAATACAATATAACAAATGCATTTTGCTAAAATCGCATCTTCAGCGCTTTAAAAGAATTAAAAACAACGTAATATAAGGTAACAGGCATTAAGCTATCCTGACAACCCTGTATTCACTTCATCGCATGCACCAATTACTGCGTATTTACCCGCCCACAACAATTCAAAGTTGATTTTATAGTATTACCCACAAAGCAGCAAACCACTATGATAAAAACGTAGGCTGTTTGTAGACTAAATTAGGGGTGTGCAACCTTTCTGACTTTAGAAAATTCCGCGGGCCAGCTGAAGCTCCTATCCGGATTAAATTAAGCTCACCAGCAGTGACTAGTGCAGTACTCTTGGGATATGGCAGTGCAGACCTTTTTTTTTGGTGATCGCTGTTTTCATCGCAGCAAATTTGCCAAAGTTCCTCAATTTGGCCAGTGGTGACCCTTTTTTCCTTTTGGAGATCAATATTTCGCCAAAAATTTTGCCAAAATTTACAAATTTCTTCCACGGACCAGAAAAAATTCACGTCGCGGGCCACATTTGAACCGCGGGCCTCAGGCTCCACACGCCTGGACTAAATAGGCAATGTAGTAAAAAGCATTTGAACAATGAGAGCAAAGGGTACCCGACAAATTAGGCGATACAATCGTTTTGTTGATATTTATTTTTGTATTGGGTATGCGCAATAATTTAGCTTCATAAAAGTTTAAATTTTCAAATTCCGGTGTTACAATAAAGATAACAAAAAACACTGGGCTATATCAGGCTTGTCAGTAAAAAATTGCTTCAAGACGTCTATCCTTATGTCTCAGAAAGGCCGAGTTATTATTATTTTGAGTGTAACAAGATTCGTTCCATAGCGATCTATGTTTTGTCCAACTTTGCGAGAATGATGTCATTGTATGTCCAACATAGTAATTATCACAGTTTTTACGACATGTCGCGTAAATACCATAATCTTTGCAGTTCAATTTCGCAGTCAACCGACGTTCTCCATTAGGTGTACGGATATGCTTCATCGATGGAGCCATAGAATTTTGTGAACCGTGATTACCACACAGTGCGCACCTATCACAGAGCCTAGACATGGCCTCATGAAGACCAAACGAAGGCTTTCTATAGCATGTGACCACATTTCCCACTGTTCGTGGGCGCTTGTATGCAAGCCTGACATTGCGTTGTAGACGTTTCTTCATCTGGTTGAAAAACAACAGTTCAGGAAACTGGGTAACCCATACGATTTTATTCTGCTTGCGCTTCTCTAATTTTCATAGTGGTTTTTGTTATCTTCATGGTAAAACCAGAATTTTTAAACTTAAACTTTTGTGGAGTCAAACAGTTGCGCATACTCAATGCCAAAGTAAATACTAAATGGTTTTAACCGCGTATATAACTCGGTACCCTTTGCAAACTATGTTTAAATGCGTTTTACTGCAGATTTTATTTAGTCTACAAACAGCCTACTTCTTTATCATAGTGGTTTGTTACCTTGTGAGCAATACTATAAATCAACTTTGAATTGTTGTGGGCGGGTAAATACGCAGTAATTGGTGCATGCGATGAAGTGAATACAGGGTTGTCAGGATAGCTTAATGCCTGTTACCTTATATTACGTTGTTTTTAATTCTTTTAAAGCGCTGAAGATGCGATTTTAGCAAAATGCATTTGTTATATTGTATTTTAAAATTTAATGTGATGTAATTATATCAATCTCAATTCAATAATTGCTTCACTTACGGTCAAATTTTTGAGATATAATTATAAGTTCATTCTAGGTCAAGAATGTGCAAACTTTTTTTCAAACAGGGCAATTTTGCTCCATTAGGTGACACCAAGAGCCAGGGGCGTACTCACTCTAACATCTTGTTTTCTTTTTATTCGGAGATCAACCTCTAAAAGGCAAACTTTTCAAACGGTAAAGCTTCCTTTGAACATCCATCTCAAAAGACCTTTTTTATAGATCGATTAGCCTCAAAAGAACAAAGTTTTCAAACTGAAGACCTTTTTGTTTGGGATGATCAATTTGTAAACCCAGGCCACAAATCCCACTCTTCTACAAGCAGGCCGCACAGCTTCATTTCGTAGGCCGCACTTTGCACATCTCTGTCAAAATTTTCTCGCTTCATTTATTTTCCTCTTTGATGAGAGCATGACGAAAAGCTTCGGGCAAAACAAGCAACACTAAAATTGTAAAAAATTTACAGTAGTCCGTCAAGTCTCAAAAATGGAGACTTACACAATCGTGCCGCAAAAACCCTTCCTCTCTGTTGCTTTAAAATAAAATCAACTTACCAACTACAGCAGAGAAGGAGAAAGCATTTATTTTCGGTGAAGTTAGTGTTGCACCAAGACTTTTCATGAATGTTGTTTTCGTCGCAAACTAGGGCACATTTTTTGTGATAGAATTTTGAAGAGCCAGCAATGTGATGATATAAATAAAAAGTTTAAAATTTTTTCGCATAAAATTTAAAATTTGTTCAAAAACTATTTACAGGTCTGATTTTCCCACAAGCATAATTTGTTTGGGAAACTCGAAGTAAAACCTCAATGGAAACGGATACCTTTTTTCCGCCAGAGCTCCTCTCAAAAAGAACAAATAGAGTGTATTGCTGAGACACTGAGAAAGGTTTTTTCAGATGCTTTTGAATTACTAACTTGACCTTCCGTTAATTTTAGTCTTGATTTACATCCTCGATGAGCCATACACAAATATAAAACAAAATGCAGTCTCCGCGTTTTTCTGGGTCACGCCCTATCAATTTCAAAGCAAACCTTTCGCTCGTGGCTTTAAATTCAAAGCGGAAAACGGCAAAGACTGATGAATATCTTAATGACTCACGTTTAGCTTTAGTTTTGTTGCAAAAATCTTGAGAACTTTAATTTGTTGTGCCATAGGCTTAGGTGTTTCCGCGAAAAAAAGCAGCTGCAACACATTGTCACCAACAGCAATCGCTTATCGTTTTTTTTATGTCTTGCGTTTTTATTCTCCAGTCTAAGAGCCACAAGATATAGAACACTTACCCCGATATGCTTCGAAATTTTCAAGTTTCGACGTTCCACTTTAATTGCATGGAATTACATGTACTACTTTTGAGGTTTGATTGCGTAAGCGTTCGATTGTCGTCGCCATAGCTTGGCGTTTTATTCCACTCGGCCATGTTGCTGGCTACATTGCATCGGGAAAGGATGAAACGTCCCAAACATGTCAGCTCAGAGCAGATGGTAAGATAATTTCCTTGTTCTGATTGAGTATGTTGGGCAGTTTATCAAAATAGAAAAAAAATTAAACGAAGTTATACAAAAAATTTGTAGGAACATATACAAGATACTAGGGATTAATTTTAGAGCCTAACTGCATTCAGTGCCCGCTGTTTCGACCTATCGTGTCTCATCAGGTAGTCAGTGATCGACGATGGGCTGAGGCTTTAAACTGCTTTTGTTTTCTGCTCTGGCGTTGATAAATGGAGCGTTTCATCATTTACCTTCTTTAAATAGCAAAGGTAGGAAAAGAAGATTATTTGTAACATTTAAAGGTATATACAAGACCGTAATGTTGACGTTGTCTGTATTTATATAAATCGCAAATTAAAAACTAAAAGAATAAAAATGTGTGAGATTTTCCTATCTACGATGGCTTAAGAAATGCATGTACTTGAAATGCCCAAACCTGCTAGGGATTAATATTTTTTTTGGTTTTTAATCTATATTGTTTATGTGGACCGCATCAGCTACAGTATTGTGGATGTTTTTCTGGTTGTAATAAAATTCTAAAAATTTTCAACAATTGTTCGTTGCAAAAAAATACCAGATCTGCATAGTAGAGATCATGACTTGACAATCGCATAAATCTTGCCTCACTGGTCTTTTGGGTTGCACTTCGCTTGGTTGTTGTACTTGTTGCAGAAATCTTGATGCTCTGTGACAACAAGGCTGGAAATGTACCAAGTTGAACTGGCAATTGATTAGGATTGCTATTAAGCAATTTTAAAGGCAAAAATATAATCTCTGTTATGTTTGAACAGTAAGGGCATTCCAATGACTTCAAGAAAAAGAAATACCGAAAGTGTTTATAAATTTTCAAGTCTTAAACATAAATTTTTAGAAACGATAAAATCTGTTTTGAAATGAAAGACAACTTTTCTTAAAATCAACTTTGGAACAAGTAGAATTATCCGATTAAGTTTTTGCCTAACTGCTCATGAATAAGTCCATTTTGTTTCTTTACGTCATATTTGAGCGTAGATGACCTAATAAAACCGCAGCGTGAATTACTTTTCTATTTATTTATCTCCTAAATAGAAACAATAATTTGAAAATAACATTCAATTATTGCCAATTATCTGAATCTCGTGAAAAATAATGAAAGCATATTTATCCATAAAGACCGAATTATGATTCAAAAATTCCAACATAGAAAATATTATTTACGAAAAAATTCCGCAATTAATTTCTCGAAAATACAAGCATTACGTAGCAAAAATGTTCACCTGACCTGGAGCAGGAACAAGATCTTGTACAGGGGTCGCCAAGCTTGCTTCACGCTAAAGACATTTACGCTAGAAACCCAACTTGCAAAGGCCACAGTGAAATTTACCCTTGTAAACCGACAACTGCGCTTACCGCGGCCTCTGACGGCAGATAAACACCAATTATGACGTCGTAAATAAGGACGCTAACAATCTATTACCTTGATTTAGTAGCAGAAAAATGTGAAGACTTTTCTGAAATCAACATTTTCAGACCCTGAATTGTGAGAAATTCTCCATCTATGTGGAAGACAAATACGTTTTTTTGGTGGTCAAACTTTTCAAAGTTTGACTTGACATCAACCTTGGGTCACAAGTCGTATCCTACATTCTTTCACAGGCACCAGGCTGCACACCCACTGCCCTAAGCGATGACCTACGCTGCTCTTAAAAAAGTAGTAACTCCGTTACACACATTGGAAAAAAGCTAACCTCAATGTACAGTAAAATAGTTTTGCATCACTGCCGACCAAAACAACATGAGCCCAAGAATCACACCAAAAAGCTTAATGAGCCGCTGTCTGGTGACCCCTGCTCTAATGAGTAGAAGCGCTGTTTTATGGCGGTAATGATACCGTGATTGTGCGTTCAAACATCAATCTGCCATCATCTCAGGAGCAATTCTTTTAGAGGAAATATGTTGTGCCTAAAGCATTGTAAACTCTAAAGAAAGTCGGAGTAATCCAAGCCAGAGGTTTCTTGCCTCCTTTCTTTTGCAATCCAAACTTGTTTGCAGGCACAGTTTGGAGCAATGACCGCGACCCTGAAGCACAAACACAAATGAATTAATTTCAAATTGTGCACAAAATGTACTCCACACTCTATAGCTCGAGAAAGGCTCATCTGTTGAAACTGAATAATGCAAGAAATATTACAATACAACACTAAAACCAGGAGCTACGAATTTGAATATAGCAACTGCCCTCTATTTAACTTTAACTGATGTGTCGACAAAGAAATTTAATTCTCGTCCTGTAATTCAATTAAATAGTGTGATTTTCGTGACGTAAACACGTGATGCCAGTCGTAAATACGAAAAAAATTACGTTAACATAGGCCAACTATTACATCAAGTAGCTTGGTTTAAACCAGTTTGCTGCACCTGTTTGTATAACTATACAGTAGTAACTGTAGTTTGTTGATCAAAAAATTATACGTTTGGCAATTTTGCCCCATATTATAAAAACTATTTTATATTTCTTGGAACTAAAATGTTGTCTAAACTTAAACTGCTACTAAAGTAAGATAGCCCCCACGTTTTTGTAAGCAGAAGTATAAATTTTGATCAAATTTTGAGATTATCTTCGTGGTGTAAGATCATTTTTGCCACATCGCCATACTGAAATAGCATTTAGCATTTGACCTACTCTAGGTTTTAATGTCAATCTAATCGAGCAGCACTTAGCTGAAGTAACCACAAAGTGCGTATTAAAACTATTACGTCTTAAATAATAGCTTTAAAATACCATAAAAAAGTTACTTAGTTTTTGTTGTTTTTATTATTTTATATTTATACAATAAAGTAACATTTTATGATGCTTATAACTTGGTTCAACTAAACATAAATGGAGTGACTTATCCTCACAGTGGAACACAATCGCTAATGGCGTGAATGGAGGTAGAATACGCAATATAAATTTTGTGCTGTAACTATCAATTTTGAAAAACGATTGGCAATTTACTAACCTTTATTTACGGTTACTTTTTCCATACATACAAATAGTGATAGTCTTTTGCAAAGCTTAAAATTTACACGGAGTTAAGTAACGACAACGGGGTGCTTTATACTCACCATGGAACACCAGCATCCTTGGGGTTAATGGGGGAAACAGTACTCCCATAGGCGACTATTTTAGCAGATAACACTCCAGCTACACATTTCGAAGCAAGGTTTTCTCTTTTACTAGAATTTGTATTTTGTTTGACATTTTTTAATCTACCGCAAGTGCTTCACCATGGACCAAAGAAAAAATTGCATCTACGAGGTCTCATTGGTATCTGTTAGCCCAGTGGTTCTCAGTCGGTACCCCAAGGAAGGCGTTGTCTTTTCAGAAAAGGATATTTGGTTTATGGAGGAGCTGGGAAGGAAAAATTGGGATGTTGGAAAAGAAAAATTTTGTTGTGCTATTTGCGTATACACTTAAACGTTTCAGTATGGACTTGTATACAAACTTCTTGAATGAAAAAAAAGATGAATGGAAAGCAAATTGGGGAATAAAGTTGTCAAAAACATCAATCACCAAAAAAGAGGTTGTTAGGATTGTGTTGAAACAACATTTTTTCACGTGGGTCAACGAAAATATCAATCTCCAAAAAAGTGCCCACCTAAAAATTTTTGGTCAGGAGGAAAAATGAAATCCAAGGTCTGTAAAGGAGGAACGCAGAAAAACGTGGTGAACCACTGTATTAGCCTTTTTCCATTAGCGATAAAACCGTTTGCGAGCTGATTCATTAGTTAGGTGTGGCTTTGACAACCTTTTCATTAATAGAATTCTTGAACACTCTGGGTTTGCCGTACCTCTAGAATTGTGAAGCTGCTTACCCAGCATGTTATAATAGGCAACTTTGAATCACCACCAACGACAGTTTACCTTGTTGGTAACCAGCGCGATGGCATAGTGGTTAGAGCGTCCGCTTTACAGTCGGTAGACCTGGGGTTCATTGCCCCAAGTCGAGTCATAACAAAAGGCTTTAAACACAAATATTGACAACTTCCCTGCTGGGCGCTTAGCACAAAAGGGACAGTGTAAAGAACAAGCTGACAAATTTGCTTGGTGTGTCTTTGGACAAGGCATTTAACAGGGATGCTTCCATCTTTATGAGAAAAACAGGTGGTGGGGCCAAGTAGTCTATCGGTGATGGTGGCCCAGTCTGACGAAAGACATGCAAACAGAACATGAGCTCATACGCACGAATGAATGAACCTTGTTGCTGGGAGGCCAGCTGTCTCGAATCGGTGTTTATGACTGGTTCGAAATGGACTACCGCTTTCTTCTAGCCTGATCTTGATTTGGCTTTCGGTGTGAATCTGGAATCGTTTCATGCCGTGCTTTCATCTCAAAAAGAATAAAGTCAAACAAACACAGGCATTTACTGGGCTGCCATGAAACATATCTGCCAGTCCAGCACATGGAAAAATGTTGTAGTGTGATTCATTGTTATAAGATTCTGTTGGCAATGATGATGAAAAGCGACAGGGTGCTCTTAATAGAGTGGAAGAAAAATCAGTGCTCGCTGGGGGCAGAGGTTATTGCGTCAGTGAAAACGACACATCGCTGCAGTGCTAGTATCACCGAAGCGGGTTTGAACATAAAATGCTTCATATACATTGTACAGGTGTTAACTTGACCAGAATTTACAAGTTAGTTACTATAACCACGCTGCAATTGAAATGCCAGCAAAGCACGTATTCACAAGCTAGTTGCGGAGGATTTGCACCTATACAGGAAAAAGTTTTTTCGACGGCTCATTACATGTGGAGAATAAACAGCAATGATTTCAAAAAAATAGTGTTTACTTCCTACAAAAGGGCAGTTTAATTGTCTTTCTTTTGCAATATTGGGGAAACTGGAAAAATGCGCGCATCCTCGCGCCTGATTGGCACACAAAAGTAAAAAAAGTTTGATTTTTCTGTTCTGAGCACATACTGAATACTCCTCAAAGCCCTTGACAAAGTTTGTTTCTAAGAACAATTTTTTTGAGCCAAAAACTTTCTTATGGCTTTGTTCAATGAATTTTTGGGTGTCAAAGCTATGATTTGAGCCTCAATCCCGCCTAACCCTATTCTGGCGGTGTTGTAGACCAATAATATCAGATAGTACTTGAAGTACAGCTTTGCAAAGCTCAATGGTATGTAGGATATGAAGGTGTGAGACAGCAATTTATTTAGATGATAAAAGGTGCGTCAATTAGGTTAATTTATTTTGCAAATCGCTTTACGTTCTATTTAAGTGAGGAATTCTAACGTAAGTCGTGTTTATACTGTTGTTAATAATAACTGCAGCAACAAATACAGTCAAGACAAACCTACGTAATGACACGCCTGACCAACCACGTTACAACAACTATTTAGTAATGCAGGCCAGCGCTGGCAAAACATCGTCTAAATCGAGATTCACATTTGAAACTAGTTTTGGGGAAGTTTTTCAAACTTTAAAGTAAATGATTGATTTGTTGGTGATACAACATTTTAATAGAGAATTGAAAAAACTATTTTGATAAAGGTCTTTTTCATTTAGTAGCAAGAGTAACCACGTTTTTCGCTCTTCCTATTCGGCATAATGTCTCTGCTGATCAGAACGTCATTATTTTATCATCGTTTTTGAATATGTTTTCAATCTTTAGGTAACGCAGCTCTTTTTAAGCCTATATTAAATGTCAGAAAATGAGAAGAGAAAATTCAATTTGTTGGTTTCGGAAAAAGACATTTGCTTAAAATAATAGGGTTTGACATTTACGATAATTGACTTCCCAACTCACATTCTTTTTTCTACAGCTATTGTCAGGAGAACAACCAGGATTGGATTGTCATTAATAGGGAAGAAGGCAATCAAAATTGCGATCAAATTTGGTTAAAAAGCCGTTTGATGGCTTTTAAAAAAATTGTAAACTTTTGATGCAAAATTATACGGATAAGGAAGTGGAGTTTCATCCCCCCTTTAACCCTTTTGCGGTTTCGCCCTTAACAATGATTTTCATCTTCAATCAAACTGAAATCAGTTGAAGATACCGCAGTTCCTTCGAAAAATGAGCAACGGTATAAACAACTTGGGCAGTAATTAATCTCTGTTTATTTTTGTTGAGCTTAACATCTAATGATAATATTTAATTTGGGCGTGGAAGTATTTCACCACAAGCATCAGCATTGTTGTTATTTCTAAACTTTTGTTTGTAGCTTTCCAACCAACTTCAATTTCACCGTCAAATCGATTTGACGTAGTTTTTTCATAATTAGCGCAATTTAGGTCTTTGAAAGTTTTATCTCGGGCAAGGACATGTCACTTTTTAGGCATTAGTAGTAGCATCTGTAATCTAATAATTTATTTTCTCAACACTGTTATCTCACCATCGAGAACGTCTGGTTACTGGATCAGGACAAAAAGCATCAAAGTAACTCGTGAAAGCATAAACGTAGCCTGAGATGCGGGTAAAAAGGAACTTGCGAAAGAAACACGCGCCTATGATCCAAATGCTCAAAGGCTTGCGATGTTTACAGACATACGCACGCAAACCAATTTTTTAAGACTTTTTATACCGCGTTGGTAAGAATCTTTTCTTTTGAAAAGGTGCCCGAAAAACGTTTGAGATCTTTTTAGTGTTCACCTGGGAAAAAAGTTGTCAAAATTTTTTTTATATTGTTGCTCCTCTCCAAACCCTCCTACTGCCACTAGCTCCTAGTTACATTTTTACTAATCGAGCAGCACATGGTTCTTTAAAACTCCTTCTCAAATGAAAGAGAAACGAGTTATTTGTGGCACAGCTGCATGTATCGCATTTGCATTCACAGTAACGGTATATCTCCCCATAATTCGTTCTGATATGACTTCCTTGGAACGTTTAAACTAACAAAAGGAATGTGTAAACGTAATCTTTTTAATTCGCTTATTCGTTTGAAAATGTTGCGAGGTTAAAAGAAATGTTTCTTAGCGTGCCACAATTTTATCTACACAGCAAATAAGTTCAATGCAAAATTTCTACTCAAAAATGGCAAGCATTTGCCCCAAAAGCCAATTCTTTAAAACAGAGCGGGTTGAGATTTACATGTCTTGTGGGAGAATTACCCACTACCCTTTTTATCCTAAACCTGGTTGTAGAAGCCTCTCCGTTTTTCTGCAACACTCCGCGCTTGGCCCTTTCTATACAACATCAGATCATAGAGATTTTTTTTCTACAATATCTGTAGTGTGGAAGGAGGTCGAATTTGTGGAGCCTAATGTTCAAAGTGATAAATTCGCATGAAATATTGCTTCTGAGATCTTTGTGTTTCATTGGAAAAGGAATGCCAGCTGTACGTTTGCGGGTTCGAGCTACGTCACTGTCACCCATAGGTGCATTAGCCAACTATTTCTGTAAGAAATAGTTTTTATCTGTGTAAAGTCATTCCTGTTATAAACAAATATGCATTTACCTCAAAGCTAAACAAACGCGGCAATGACCTCTCAAAGCTGATCAATCAAATACAAACCTTATGTCGCTTAACAAAAACTCATTGTTAAAAATCTAGGTGCCACTGACACGCTTTTTCACTGACGGTTAAACAAGCTTTGCCGTCATAATTTACCGGTAATAACAGGCTTTACAAAAATAGTATTTGCTTTTTTAGCTTCCTATCGATGAAAGATCCATTATATGACGTAATCAAACCGCTTTAGAAAATTTAAACTCTATCGCTGCATCTAGTTTCTGCAATTTTCCAAGGTTAAAGACTTTGACTAATTTTGAGTGAAGGGTTATCCGTTTCATTTCTTCCTGTACGGCTGCTTACTTACTGCCCCTTAGAGGTTAAGCTGTAGGCTCAACCTTTTCTGCAGTTGTTATGGGTCTACATTTATGTGGAAGTGGGAGCGTATTTAGCTGCTAGAATTATTCGGCTAAGCGATAAAAAGTACCATGCAATTCTCTAAAAGCTGGCACAATATTTATAATTTGGAAAAGGTAGATATCTATTTTCTATTGGTGGTATAAAGGCTCTTTTGTGAAGCTAAATTGCGCAAGCGTTGCTGTAAGTAATGTTGAATTGCGCATTGGCTAAAACGTTCATTCTAAAAGCGTAGTCCTACACTCTCCTCCACTTCTTTGTCGCCACACATTTTCCGCTTTCAGTACAACCCCTGCGGCCATGAAAAACAAATGACGGGAATTGCTGCGGGTGACAGTGAAAGTATGGAATCTGCTCGTTGGCGACGTTGGTGGAACGGCCATCCCATGACGCTGTTGGTACAGGTGTCCGGTTCGTTTCTTACGTGCCGGGACAGACTTACTTAACAAAAGCACAGCTTCCCTCAAACTGGGGACAAAAATGAAATATTTGAAAAGATTGATCTACTCTCATTCGACTACGAGGCTGATGCTAAAGAGCGGCCTCATACATGCGGCTAGACACAAACGTGGAGATGGATCGCTTGTACAGTACCGTCGTCATCGATTCGATTGGCATCCCCAAGCAAACCTATGTCAGAACATATTGTTTCTTTTATTTCGCTCAAAAGCTGGTGATCGAAAAAATCCTTCGAGCAGGTTGAATAGAGTGCGAATGAAAAATAGCCCTCAAAAGGTTCTCACCCCAAGGTGCAATTAAATGACTATGCTTTGGATTATTTTTAGCTTTGCAGCTTTCCCTGCGTTAAAAGATGAGACTCAAGCTAATGCTTATCATCGGCAGTTGATTTGCGCCGGGTAACAAATAGGTTAAAAGTAGAACACTTGAATAAAGGCGGCTATTGTTCTTAAAGTTAAATGTGATAAACAGTCCGATTATGGCGAAAACTTGTCACCGGTTTTTTGCGTTATCAATGCTGCTGCCACCTGAAGCTAAAAAAAGAACCGGTTGACAGTTGTCAATCCACAAGCTTGCACGCGACTCATCTTGAGCAACTGGTTGGTAGTTGCGTTGATGGGCGACGTGACGACTACTCACCCTTTTGCTCAACCTCAAGTTAATGGGTTTTTAATACGATCTGGTCCAGTGGTTCCAAATCAGGTAGGCCGCCTTCTAATGAAGGGTTAAATCAGATTTTAGGGGAGCAGAGTAAAGACTTGAAGAAGAAATGGAATTTGCGAAAGGCAGGTTTTTTTCAACTTGTCTTGCGTTAAAGCAAGAAGAGAAATAGCTTTATAAGATAGATGTGATTTGCTGTGTTAAAAACCTTACCAAGAATTTCTTTATTTTCGCGAAAATTGCAAGTATTTCTATTGACATTGTACATTGCCAAATTTAATTTTTTTGTTATTTGTTTTTGTTGTGTTGCAATTATAATGAATTTGTGACTGGAGCGAAGGTTAAAAATAACTTTCGATGAAAAGGAGGAGGAGGCAGTATGTAGAAAAGATTGAAAAGCACTGGTGTAGTCTACATGAAAAGAGAATTCTCAACAAACTTTACGCAATCAGGTGGCCCATCATGGTTTTTTCAAAGGGCACAACCAAAGTTCAAGTCGGTTTTGAGGGGGCAAAGTTAATGATTGGCTCAAAGAGGAAATGCCTTACTCTCTATTTATACCCTTGAGTGAAGAAATCGTTTTCCAAGGTGTGGAACACCTTGAAAGATGTTTAACCAACCTAAAAGTAGTTATCATTTGACGTGTAGTTTTTTACCTTAAACAAAAATTTAATTCCATTTTTTACTTTTTATCCCTTTGCCTAAAGTTTGAAGGTAAAATAGAAAACTTGCTTAAAAATCATCACCAACATCACCCAGTACAAAACAGCAATCTATTGCACGTCAAAAATTTGTGACCGGTTTCGACCTTATTGGGTCTCATCAGGCAGGTGTGAAAGACACACAATAATAAAAATGTATAACACAATTTGGTTTACACATTTTTATTATTGTGCCTCTAGTTGGCAAGTTTTCAGGCAAATTTCCTATTTAGAAGGATCTGCCTCCCGCATCATATTTATTTTACCTAATGGTAAATGAAAGCAATGTAAAGTAAGGTAAATGTATGTAAGCGATGCCTCCAGCCTCACTTTACTTTACCTAGTGATAAGAAATAAAAAATTTGGGGTACGCGAGCAAGTTTCTCGTCCAGTCATTTCAAAGATTTTTGACGAAAAACGGTCTTTGACGAAAAACGGTCAAGTTGAGAAAAGGCAAAAGCAACGGTTACAACAATGGATTTGTAAGGAAATTACAAAAATTGCACGAAATAAGCAAAACAATTCTTTTCAATCACTTGATCTCAATAAAAAGGTCTTTAAGTTAGGAAAGTGATAATACTTTAAGGGTACTCGACACTTCTAGGTTCTATGAAAGGGTACGCAGCTGAAAGAGGACTGAAAATCCCTGCTCTGTAATTTTACGTAGAGTTTAAACACAGACGTACGTGTCTTCCTAAAAAAGAATCTAGTAGCTTATCCTTTTTTGAAATCTTTTTTTTCGTGAAAGTAATTGTTTTGTCATCTATCTAGCAAGGTTGCAATATGCTTATCACAGCTTCACGTTATAAAAACAAACAGCAAACTCACAAGCCGCTGTTTCAATTTTCAAATAACGATTTACTGGTTGCGTGGAATCAGTATGTAATAGGAATCACTATTGATACTATCAAGGCTTTATCCTTACATCAAATGAGTCATCATCAAAGACTCCAGTAAATATCATTGGTCGTATTGCTTGACTTTTTTACTCTTTGTCCCTGTGTGTTGGGATTAGGACGTAATCGTGACGTCACCTTTTATTGCGCAAAAACTTTCGATATGTCGTCATTTCTAAAACCTACAATACAACGGGCTTTTGTGTAACTAATAGGCCAAATTTATATGATCACTATGCCTTTTGGTGCCGATTCTGAACAAGTTTTGGCGGGACAGAAATGTGTAAAAATGACAAGTTACGAGTTTAGGCAGGGTTCGGCATTCTTTTTCCGATTATGACTTATAAATATTTTTGTTGGTCGCACTGCCACTAGGTGATGATGGCTAGCGATTTTTTTGAGTATAACGACTACTATCCCAATTACATATGCCAGTCAAAACACGAAGCACTATCAAAGTGAAATGGTTTAGCCCAAGGGTCGGCAACCTTTTACCGTCAAAGAGCCATTTGGACCCGTTTACCACAGCAAGGAAACCGATGAGAGCCAGAATAATTCTACGGAGCATAGGTCATAAGTGTTTTCCAAAAAAAAAAAAAAAAAAAAAGGTCTTCACCTGTAGTTAGAGTCATTGATCTGAGTATCATTTCACACTCACTTGCTTCAAAGAACAGCAAAAGAGCCGCAGATGGGAGGCAAAAGAGCCACATGCGGCTCCGGAGCCACAGGTTGCCGACCTCTGGTTTAGCCAGAGAAATGTACGTAATCTCTAATTTTTCACTTGGAATAGTATTAAAGTATGATGAAGTTATCATCATAAGCACGAAGTCAAATCTGAACCCTATCCAAATATGCAAGCAACGTAGGTCATCAAGCCCTTAAAAGACTAACTTCTTTGTTTATGGATTAATCGCGGTTCTTTACACTCCCCCATTGCATACCCTCTATTATTCATTGCAATTAGAAATGAGATACCATTACTTGCCACCTCGAAAAGTACTCAACTTCTGCTAGAAAAAATAGATTTGCTTAGTGGCTATTTACCGTGGGGTTAATATAAACACGAAAAAAATGATCAAACAGAAGCAATAGTAATTACTTAAAATTACTTTCTTATTAAGTTGCTGACGCTAAAGATAGCTTGCCATGGAAATTTGCTTTTTCTACTGCATAGATGGGTAATTTCCTCAAAAGTCCGTTGTTTTAAAAATAGTTACAAAGGTAGCCGAAACTTACTACGTAATTTAAAAGTATGTTACTATAAAAAGTGCTACAGCAACTAGCCTATATCATAAAATTATTTTTACCGTTTGATCAGTTTTGCATAGATCTTACCAATACTACAAACTTTCTTTCACAAAAGCTATTCCGCAAATTTATTCTTTATTTTCTCCAAGTTAACTTATTAGCATAGATCCTATCGAAGGTTGATAAAAGGAAAAAGAGTGTTATACCAAAGATTAATACTGCAAAACATCATTTTTATTAATAATGGGACACTATTGTGAGCAACGTATTGTACTTTCATGAAAAAACATCTTATTCATGGTTTTTCTAGTTTCCTTCACGGAATACTATGAAGTGTAGTGAGTGAAAATTACAACCCAGTCGCCAGTTTGTCCATAAACATAAAATTGATTTGGTTTTGGTCGTTGTTGGTTAAGTTACGTTTATTCAAGTTGCTTTGATTTGTGTAAGCGTTTCAGCTTAAAGTCAATTATTTTGATTTATTGTAAAGTTTTTAGAATAAGCTCTTAGCCAATAATCGGAAGTGATACTAGACGCAGACGAAACGGATTTTAGGTTTTAATTAATATATGGACGTCAATTTTGCTCTGCTTTTTTCACAACTCAATTGACGTTATTGCAATCTTTTTTTTTATTATACTTTTGGGACTTAAGCTCGGTTCACGTACTTATATCCATGTCTCCCTTACAGTTTTACAGTTTGTTTGGTTCCCAATGCCGATTTAGTAAAGGCGAGCTTGCTAGAAGAAGGCTAGTTCCGTTGTCCCTTGGTCTACTTCAAATATTTTCTATTTAACTAGAGCTTGTTACAAGGCAAAAGTTCACGAATTTTTAAGCAGTTTTACACAACCTCATCAAACATGTTGAATTTTTGTTTATGCTTTAAGAAAACGCATGCTTGTACTAGCATAACAAACGAACAAACCAGTCATATGTTGCTTTTGGTCTGGCTTATCTAAATCAAACACATTTTAACGACAAAAATAGATCGACCATAAGGCCGGAATTTCTTTTTGTGGGCGCTAGCATGGCAATACAGATCTAAAAAACACCACACGTTTCGGAAATCAATGGTAAGATTACGTTTTGTAAATATAACATTTTCATAGTGCAAGCAACCTCGGACAACAAAAGGTAATGACAACAGACAAAATAAAACAACAATCTTAACGCTATATTTATAGTTTTAAAAGCACTTCAAATCTTTTACGTTGACACATTTCCTGCTAAAGCCACCAAAAGAATTTTTCGTCGAGGCAGGGGCCTCCCTGGCATCATAGTTATTTATATATTCCTTGAACAAAACAAACTCGATTTCTATGTGTGTAATAAAAGAAAGAATTCCGGCAAAACAAAGCCAATACAAAGCAACCGTGGTTACGAACTATTAGACTGGAATGGAATTAATTTAAATTTGTTTTTTCTGGGGGAGGGGTGGGAGAGCGTAAGATTGTGAAAGCACGATTTTTTATCTTCCTACAGAACCTGTTTAGCTTGATGGCCAAAATAGCTTTGCAGGTTTTGAATGATGATGAACACCTTAGAATGTGATGATGATATTATCTGCTTGTATCTTTGTTTGTTTGTTTGTATCTTTATGATCCATACTCGCAGAACAGCGACATCGGCGCTAAACTCGGGACAAGTTGTCAGACCTGATCCGGAGTTACCAATTCTACCTGTTCCGCTTGAATGATCTTGATAAGCATCGCTTGCGGTAAACCTGCCGCTTGATAGAATCCGCCAACCAAAGGCACCAACTCCATACCACCTTTGACAAAGACGCGTCAACATAACCTACGTCGGTGTCGAACGCACGACTGGCCGGTCATAGTCGCCAGTGAATTGGCGCTCTCGGGCACCCAACTCGTTAACCCCTGAGAAGTCTCTGATTTCTGGTTAATTGGGTCAAACACCTTGCTGCGCAAATATTTTTCGACACTCAATAGCGATGTGATCATGACTGGCATATCTAAATTTAAATTCTATTTACTTCGAGCTAAATTTAATTGATGACTGATACTATGATAGCAACTACTATGATAACAAAATTATTAAAAATAATTACTTTCGTGTATCAAATGTTAAAATTACCAGCTAGGCATGTTTCTCCTGAAACGAACAATATCTTTTGAGAAATTTTGCTCATATTGCGCCATCACAAGGGGTTGATAACGTCATACCGATTACAGTCTCTTTTTCTTTTACCAATCTTTGAGAATTTTACTCTGGTTTTTAAATCACACAAAAACTTTTACATTTTTGCGTCCCCTCGGAGCAAAGTTGAAATATTTTTGCCTTTAACGTAAGCTGCTCAAATTCATTTAATAAAAAATTCGGCCTTTTTTGAATTCAGAAAGTTTAGCGCATTCTTTTCCTGTGATAATGTGTGATTAAGTGCTTAAAAACTTGACGGCATATGCTAGGATTCACAAAACAATACGACTTGAAGCCACATATGAAACATACCGGGCATTTGTAAGAGTGCTAAGCAGTTTGAAAGCCTATCAATTTCAAAATTTGCGGTTTAGAAGGAATTTTTTCCGATTTTGGTTTGTCTAATAACACGGGTGAAGCTCTCGCGGTTACGATGTATTGTTGGTACATCGGGTATTTTTACCAATTAAGTTATTGCTGTAGCTACTAATACAGTGCGGCTAGACTAAGGATGAACCACGATATCACAGTGAATTAGTCTGCAAAGCATTTTTACTTTTTTAGTTTCCATTTTTGAACTTAAAAAATACAAAGATGATATATGACCTGTCGGCAACAAGGCTGGTCGCTAAAAATGGATGCTTGTTGAAAATCTTGTAAGACCTTGTTCATCTGCAATTTTGGGAAGTAATAGTAATTCAAGTGCTGTTATGATATGAAATTTGCGCTTAAAGAACACCGAATTTGGCAAAATGTCTCTAGAATTGCACCGACATTTCCAATTGTCTTTAAGCTTGTTACGAAATCCGTTCACTAAATTGAACAAGCCTCAAGGCAAACACTTGTGCAAAACGCAACAACATTTGTGCAAAACGCGAAACATCTGTCCAGTCCTAGTGCAACATAAAAGATTTTATTTTTGCAAAGGCGCCAAAAGCCTGTAAGTCGTGCAATCAATAGCTGATTCGTCAAAATGCAACCAAATTTAAATAATTCAATATTTTGTCGGTTGAAAGATCAACTATAAACCATCGCGTTTAATAGTCAAAGCTAAGTACCGTCGTACCGTATTTCCATTCCAATTACGATGAAATCACACATGATAAATGTGTTTTCACAGTTAGATCACCAAGGAATGAAATGTAATGACCACAAGCGTATTTAGAAACAAACTCTTGGAAAGGAGGTAGAGCATTTGTCAAAGTAGAAGACATTTTTTGCAGATCAACTTCTTGAAACTAAAAATTTCGCTCTATTTGGTTTCAATGTGGACCCAAAGACCTTTTTTTTGGAGATGAAATTTTTCAAGGCCAGAATTTTGCCCACTATGATCTGCAAAGAGACAGGAAAATATCTTTTTTCACATTTTTTGTTACTGTCGTACCGTTCGGGGAGGGCCATTGCCTTTATTTATTTCCCATCTAAATACACCACAGTTGATGGATCTCTTAACGGCAACGGTTTTTAGCGCCACAGCATATTTCAATCAGGTCTGAGCAAATTTAGCTTTCCATTTCGTTCTCCACATTAGTGACAATTAAGCAGGAGAAACTGTAAGTATTCTCGTCGAAGTTTTTCGTATGACTCGATAAGGGAATCGAAGTCAGGTCTACCGGCTGCGTAGCGGACTCTCTAATTACTACGCAATCTCGCCAGCTGAGTTAGAAACGGAAACGCGGCGAAAGTACTGCGTAGCTTTGCCTCAGTGATGTAACCAGGAAAAGATACGTGATCATTGATGAAAATTTCATAAGGGTTTGAAAATGGTTTGGAGCAGGTTTTTTTCTTGCTGTTTGTACGGAATACGGTGGAAAAATAATGATCGTGAAATCAAACCGCACCTATGGCTCCGCCTACTTTGCTGCACCGATGTAAAAATAGCTTATGGCAATTCTCCTGATTGATTGTCGTGCTTGCGGTAGGAAAGCACTGGGCCAGCGGTACTGATAACTCCGAAACAGGTCTGAACACGGCGATGATTTGCTGTCTAACGCAACCGACAAAAAGTTTTTCGCGATCGAAAGATGAATGGAGAAATAAATAACAGAGCTGCTTTAAGGGATTTTTCAATCAACAAAAACAAGCTCTAGCGCTTCAAATCACGCCAGAGAATATCAGCAATAGACGCGAGTGATTTGTCATTTTTCAATCGGAAGGATTTGAAACATTGATCAATAAAAGCCAAATGATTGCAACAGTCCTATTTGCCGCTTAAATAAGCCTTCAAAGCATCTGTAAACTCGACATGGGCATATTTCTCTGTGGGGTGCTAAATGGACTTCAGGACAATAGTGTTTTCTGATCCATCTGAACTAAGGCCTTTGAATTATAAGATCCAAATGCACTCTATGACCTAATTAATGTAAGAAAAACATATAATGCGATAATAAGAACTGAAAGGACCAAATGTTTTGTGAAAGGACCAAATGTTTTGGTTTGCTCTTTTATCATTTTGTTGATTTTGTTTGCCCAGCTGGCGGATTTGTTCCTTTAAAAATTGGAATTTTATTTCATTAGTTCGAAATCGATGTTTGGTTTGTGTACATCGATCATCATGAGCAGAATAGGGCTACTTGGACCTACCAGCGCTCCTTTGATCAGAGTAAAACAATGGCTAGATTGTGCAAGATTGTTGATATTGGCATACCTTGCATAGTTGTGTGGTACTTATTAAATATTTATCTTTAATGATATTAAGAATTTCGATAATATCTTGACCGAAAAAAAGTTAAATACTTGCTAGTTCTAGTAAAAAATGAGACCCAGGAGGTTAAACAAATACAATATCCAACACTGCAGAAGCTGATTTGAATGCAAAGTTAATCAAGCCAGAGCACTTTTTTCTCCCCACATACGTATTTGAGCAAAAAACAATGATTGTCATGTTACGACTGCTTCTGTAACACGTTTTACTAGGAAAATAATTTTAATTAATGAATTGTGAATTTTTTTGCTCCGCTTGTAGAAAAACGTTTTCCCGTTTCAGTGAAACAACGATGTGTTCAGGCCTGCTTTGTAGTAGCTAGCATAGAGATCTTTTGATACAAGCGCTGCAACCAGGCAGGAAAATCCCGCCAAAGAGCATTTCTTAAGGGACAATGATAAAGAAACCAAGCAGTAATTGAAGTCAAGTTACCAGAGTTTTGCTGCAATGAACTGAGCTGCTCCCAAAGGTGCCTTTCCAAGAAAATGTGAAACACTGCAAATCAGTTGGACGTTTATTACACCTTGTTTAAATTGCGAAAGTGGCGCTGAAATCACAAGATTCTGCGTTCAAACTCTTACCGTTGCGTTGAATTGCGTTGAATTCTCCCGTATGGAATTACGTGAAATACAGGGTGATGTCTATAAAAAGAACAACGCCCGTAATGCAGGCTAATCTTGAAGACCCTATGCGTCATTGGTAGTTCAAATGCTTTCATTGTTGTAATAGTGAGAGCGCTATTTTAATAACTCTAGGAGCTCGCGTCGCGTCACAGTTTAGAGCCTGTTTGTTTGCATTGAGACATCAAGTGCCATAACACAGCTTCGCGCAATTCCATTTCGCGTAGTCACCACGTCGGAATGCTAACTATTAATACCGATTATTTGGCTGCACGCTTAAATTCACTTAGCCCACTGTAATAGCGTTGGCATTTGCCATTTGAAGATCTTAAATCTTGCTCCACCGATAATCTGACAGGTAAATGTACTGACTAAACGCGAAATAAGCTAAAATCGCTTCAGACTAATGTATCAAATCTTTCTGTGAGAGGGTTTAAATGCTTACTGGCCGATACCAAGCGCAGAATATGTCATGGCGCTATTTTGCTGCAGCGGTATTTAACGAAAGGGTGTTCTTCAATCATAATTGTGTAAATTTTGCACGGTCTCCTATTTCTTTCATCACATTATTTCTATAGTAAAGCGCTGAGCAGGAAATTGGGGGATATCACTTGGGTACGACTCGATAAGGAAATGGAATGGTTTTGTATCAAATGAGAAAAGAGAAATAAATTGAAGTTCAATACAAAATACTATCTCCACGATAACCTCCATGATGTTAAAAGTTTTCTCCAAGACTAGATTACCCTGATGTGACAGCCTAGGTGTCCATTTGCTGACTACAAACTGTAAGGGCGCGTCGTAGCAACTAAAAGTGAACTAATGTTCTTTAATTTGACATTTTTAGGTATTTCCTTCAAATAAACTCTAAGTTCTGAATGCTTTGTCACAATATTGGCAAAGCTTTATCATTTTGCACCGGGGGTCATTTCTGTTATTTCGCCCGGGGCAATTTGCAGTTAATTAAGTGCATTGAAGGGATCATTTGAGTTCTATACATGGAACGTTGGTACTTGTAAAAGTTATTCAAAGGCAAAGGCCTATCGAGTTAATTCCCTGCCATTACAAGTTTGCCTCTGAATAGACTTGAAATAGTTTACCCATGACTCAATAAAATTGAACTTTAAACAATGAATTGGCTTCCGCTGCGCTAGGTAAACTACTTAGGTGTAAGGGGTACACAAGTAACCCCTACAATGCCGACTTATGATTTTTGCAAGAAAAGTGTTGAACAGAAACGCTAAGTTAAAAGTTTCCAGAAAGGACTCTTACCCTCTTACCATACAAATAAAAATTGGAAATAAAAATTCCTGGACAGAATAAAATTCTAAAACTCAAAATTCGACAACGCTAATGCACTTGTATAGATTCTAGACTCCTTCCCATTTTTTTCCTTTTTCCTTCTCCCATTCGCTCGCAGATTTATTCACAAAGCAATTTTAGGTCTTTCCTCTCAGCCCTCAGAAAGAACTGCTCTACTGCTTGGAGACTATTGTCTTTCTTCTTCTTTGTCAACCCTAATGGTCTTATGGAGATTACTAATTATGAGTGTAATTTTGGGTTCTTTCATTGATTTGTAGATTCGACGTCCGGTTACTTAGTAAGATGAGAAGACAAATTACCGTTTATGACGTCATCTAACCAATCGTTTATATCAGTCGATAATTCATCTATTAAAATGCCACAGATGCACAATAGTAAGATAATTTCAAAGACATAGTTATTCAATAATTTCAAATAAACGTTATAGAAATAACCAGTATATTTTTAAGAGCATTTTAAATTTATGTGCGTGGTTATGTAGACTATATAATGTTTTCTTAACTAATTTCCCTTAATATTTATAGACCTTTGTCACTATTAAGTTGTTTTTTTTTATCTACTTAAAGCTTTCATATTTAATATTTTACAGCTGATTCTTTTGATAAATGTATCTTTTATTTATTTAGCGAGTTTACGTTTATTTAAACTAAATTGTTACTCAAAATGTTAGCGGAACCAGAATGTTGCGAAAAGAAAAAAATAACCTGGGGGCGATCACAAATGAAAATCCCTTGACGTTACGCGATATCCAGATTAAAACCGTTATTATCTAGCTAGTATTTTAGCTAATATTTGAGCAAAGAAACTGTAACATATAATTACATGATATTGTTCGTGTCATAAGCTGAAGATTTCTTCTCAAATATTACGTCATAGTTGAAAACCATTTGATGTAAATCATGTAGTCATTACGATATTTTATCAACACCGGTAGTCAATGACATATGTCTATGTAACATCTAAACGTGAGTGCTTTGGGGGCATTTTGGGCCTTTTGATGTTCACGCCTCCTAGTAATGAGAAAACGAATTTCAAATATATATCAGGGTGCATAGTTTTGGAATTAGGCATCTAGGAAAACAATGAATTAAGCCATCTATTTCTTCAAAGATGATGATTGTTAGTGAAAAAATTCAAAAACATTTTCCACGTTGTCTTTATGACCACTTCCAGTATTTGTTTACCTTTGAAAGTTTTTGTGCTTTGGAGCTCGGACTTGTCAAAAACCCCAATGACGTCTGTAAAGCCATGACGTCAGCTGACATAATTGCTGACTAGAAGCAGATTTTGCATGCCATCTTTGTAACAATGACCAGATTTTTTTTTACTGGACATACCATATTTATATATGGTCACTAGACATTTTGTAGGTATTCACTAGGCACAACTATCGGCTTTAAATAACTTAGACTTAATTCTAGCCTGAACTAGTTGTTGGACACTATTGTCTGTTTGACATTAGTAAAAGCACACAGCCAAAGGTGTCCAATACTTAATAGTGGCCTTCTTATCTATGGTTATTTTTTACCAGCCACATTTTACGGTAACACACCTAAATCTTAAGTCAAAATATTTATCAAAATATCTTTATACTATGATGATAGTTATTTGCTCACGTTCTCCTGTACACGTCAGTGCGTCACTTTGACGCAAATTCACCAAAGAGTAAACTCCTTTAAACTTGCTAAAAATAGTAATTTTTTGCTATGCATATTTTCAAACCGACTCATGCATTTTTCTTCGCAGGAAAATTGTCTGAATTTTTCGCAGGGTAAAATATACGGTAAAGACATTGCCATGGCGCGATTTTTTTTTGATTGCCTAATGTAAACAGCCGCTGCTGATTAATGGTTCAGTAAAATCGTCGGTGATTTAACACAGTGGTTCATAATTTTTTGCAGCTCGTGGTTTTTACAGAAAAAAAGACTCGCAGCTCGCTTTTGAGAAATAAGATCTTCCTTACGTTTTGTCGACATCCGATATAAGGATACCTGTTTTGAGCCAGCAACAAAACATTAGCCATTCCCCGAAAAAAGATGGATTTCAAGACCACAGTAGCCAATCATGGAAATCTATTCCAAAATCTTGGTAATTTTCAAGGCCCCATGGAACCTTTTTAGAATGTTTTCGCGATATTCTTTAGGAAAAATCTTGAGATTTTTGAAAACAATTTTGAGAATTCGGTTGAATAGAGGGATTTTTTTTTTGTTTGAAATATTTGGAGAAAGCTGCGTGAATTGGCTCCGTGGCAGAACTTACGGATGTAACGCGCCAATATTTTTCAAAATCTTGGGATTTGTTATTTAAAAATTGCCATTTTGGGAATTTTTTGGCCACTTTTTGGAACCTTTTCACAAATTAAGTTGGCAACTATGTTTATGACTCACTTTGGCTTCATGAAACGCTTTTGTCAGAGCTGAAAACTGTAACATTTTGAAGTGCTTGCTGCCTCTCTGGTGAAGAGACTTTGATGATGTTTGTAGCTTCGCTGCCGACAAAACGCAGCCTACAGATCAGAGATGCTCAAGTTTTGGCAGGCTGCAAAAGAGGTGTTTTTTAGGGGGTTCAACTGGCTTAGGTTCGGGTTACCATAAGTGAAAAGCAAAATCAGCGTTCTGAACTGCAATTTCGTTGCAAGTGTGACAAGACTGGTCGCGGGCCGCACAAACTTCTTGCTCAGGCCGCACTTTGTGCTCCCTTGCTACAGATAAAAATAGGCTTGCTGGATCTAAACGAATGTTTTGGTCTTGAACTAGCTCTTTTGATTGCTGGTTCAAGTTACATATCGCATCATAATGTAGGCCTATTAGTTTTCATAAACACGTTGTAACTATTGTAGTTCTACCAAGTTGTTTTTATCAAAAGAGTTATGTTAATGTCTGTGTTTTCACTTTTTTATGTGACAATAAAATCATCAAAACATTAAACATAATCACCTAGTTACTATATTTAGTCACTATGTTAAACACCGTTATTTTCGGTATCCCAAAAGCCACTTAATTATAGAAGTGTTAGATTCAGTTTTTGTGGAGTGTTTTCCTAAATAATTGACTTTTTGGAGTGCAAAGACTGCTTTTACGGTTGACTGACCATTTAGCACATAATTTAAGAGTCACCCTTTCAATTAAGGCATAATTACTGGCACTATTTATACTTAGTCCAAATACAGCCTACACATGAATATACATTGGAACGATAATTCTATATCAGGTGATAATCGCTTAGGTTCATTGGAAAGACATTCGTGACAAGTTTGCTACAATGCTGCTTTTGGTTGTCAATATTTGTACAGTCTAATACCTCTAAAACAAACTAACAAATAAGGCTTTTTCCATCTAAAGCAATTAGTCTAAAGAACTTCAGTAAGCAGTTCATGACAACGGTAATTGGTATCAATATATACTTACCAGTTTACTAGTTACTTCAAACTGATTTCAATTAATTTAGGATTCTACCTTTTCACATTACGGAAGACAAACGGAGAAAATTTGAACTATTTTTCCAAAAAGCGAATTTACATTCAATGTATGAATTGATTGCTTTTCCTTTTGCAGTGAAAAATTCCCTCTTTGTTTTTAAGCGTTGTGTTGCCAATATGGTGGAATTTTGATAAAGGAAGCACTAGAGGGTGATTGTTTTGAGGAGAATTTTAATAAAGGAAGGAAAACTAGAATGGGAGGTAGCCGATCTTTTTTTGTTCTATGAGTATCCATTATTCAACATCCTACAATTGTTTCTGGCTAATTATATACAGTATAGCGGTAATGGTTTTCATTATGGATGCAAAAATAAAAACTATACCAATTCAAAAAAGAAAGCAAACCCTATTCCAATAGTCTGGAAGAAATACTGTTTTCAAATATTGGGAAAGGTTACACGGCCCAGTTTTTCTTAGACGATTCTTGATGGCCCTGGTAACCTGCTTCAAAAATTGTGATCGTCAGCAAGGTCCAGTACTATGGTGGATCCAGGAGAGATTTAGGGGATGTATCCCCACCTGCCTTTCCAAGTCTTGCTTCCGTAATTTTGATCTTGTACAAAAGTAAAGGTCTTTGCTACATGGATCTTGACACCTTCCCCACCTAAATTTATGGATCCGCTACTGTTTCAATAGAAAGTTTTATTTTTTGTCTGAAGCCAACAAGGTGCTTTTTCATATCATATAATTGGCACTTGACATTGATTGATTTACGATTTCAGCCCTAAAACAAACTGAAATCAAGCAAGATTTTGCAGCTATAGTAGCTAACGAAAGGTATCTTGGCAATTGTAGAACTTAGCAAATGATTACATTTTTTTTGCCAAATTCATTACTCAGCCTTTGCTCAAAGCAATAGTGAAGTCACCCACAACATTGTACTGTATCTGTGACATCACAATTGTTAAAAGCATTATCTGATAGTTATTACTGCTTTGCTTACACCTAGATGCAGGTGTGACGCCGCAGGTTGTAATTGTACATTCATAGTATATAGGGTTGCCAACCGTCCTTTATTTTCAAAGGACAGTCCTTTATTTGAACTCCTCTGTCCTTGTCCTTTATGAAATTAGAATTGTCCTTTATTTCTAGCATCGCTTTCACTACACGAGCTGAAAAAGATTTGAAAAACACAGTCAAATCTCAAATCTCGGTTGTGGTCTTGTGGAACACAATTCGTTCTGGAAACCGGGTGTTGACTTTTTTTTTTGGAGACCACCATGTGCACAAGCGGTATAAGGTCAATGTAACGAGGTCACGTATAACACGAAACTGACACAGGCTATTGCAAGTTTCTGAGCACTGGCCCTCGGCCACTTATTCTCGGTCAATGCGACCCTCGACCCACTCTTCAATCCTCAAAGCGGCCCTCGCAATGCCTTTCTTAATACGTGTCGCAGTGTCCTTTCTTGAAATTTGTCAAAGTTTGCAACACTAATAGTATAACAAACGTGATGTCAACAGTGTGTTAAAAAAATCAGTTATAAAGTTGGCAAAGGAAACATAATTGGAAGCGAGCAGCAAAAAGCAGAAAAAGGTTTATCAATTAATTTGCTTTAGATGGGTGAGCAACAGGGTATATTACCATTCCTCAAAATGCGATGAAAGCAAGACTAAGCAAATAAGGAAGAGGTGGCTTAAGTCTTCCCTAATTGGATTATTTAGTCATTCACAGATCAGAAAAGAGGAAGTTCGCATCTCACTTCCATTATGCTATTTTCTTTCATAATAGTGTGACTGCACAGTCATTAGGAAAAAATTTAGGCCACCAAAAGCTTGGTTGATGGACATAAACCAGCAGACGGAATTTTTCTCTTCACTTTTGAAGTAAGTCACACTCGAAGTGTCGACGCAACCACAAACGCGTTTTTTAGGCACCCAGCAGTTCTCCCTGTTGGTGCCACGGCTAGCAGTTTGGGTAATGTTTAGTTGTGACTAGTTCGACGTTGATTACGTACCATCAAGGAGGCTTCACTCTAAACCAGTTAGGAATCTATAATGGAGGCTGACAGCATTGCTTCGACCAATCAAATCTCGTTAGAGATATTTTAGAAATATTTGCCGTTTTTTAAATACACCACTGTCGGTAGTTGAGTCTAGAATGGGTATTTTTGTCCTGCTGACCTTTATCTTTCATATTGCTGAGACTTCTCGTTTCTTTCATTCCACCATCAACATTATTGATTTGTTATTACTTATTACATTATTTGTTGTTATGGCTATCAACCAATCGTACAATTTTGTGGTACATATTTTACCCAGTGCTGACGTCAGTCAATGCCAACATAAACAAACAAAATACTGCATGCAGCACAAAAGACATTGTGTAAAGCAAGAAACGCTAAAAAACAAACTGTTTTAGAAGCAACGACTGCCTTTTTCAAGAATGAAAACCAAACATTGTACAGAAATAGCTTACAAGCAAACGGTTAAATTTCCCAATCTTAGTGGTATGCCCGGCACGAAGAAAACCAGTTTTGATTTCTTTGTTTTTTCATGCGTGTATCTTTTTGAGCTCTTGGCCGCTATATCAATGGTAGAGTTTGAAGGGAAACTGGAGATTCAACCAACAACTCTTTACTATTCTCCACAAAGTGCAAAAGTCTTACTTTTTTCGAGGGTCAGCGCCCTCTCGTATCTGATGACCATTGATTTTTTCAAAAACTCCCGATTTTTTTGCGTAAACCCTTTCCGTCCTTCCTCTCACTGCAAAACATATTGCGTCGTAGAACTTGACTTCACTTTAAACTGCTCACCTCAAAACATCAAGCTGGTCAAATTACTGTGCAGTTTTTTTTTAATAGTAAGCCCAAAAAGATACAACCAAGAAACTGAAGCCTCTTCTTCCTTACCAATGACAAATTTCAGCAAAAAACGCCAAAATTGTGATTAGAAATTTTACAAAAATGATGGCTGCGCACCTGGAAGACCTAAAACAAGTAACATTGCCAAAATCATGTCTCTTAAAGAAAAAATTTGGTTAATTGTTTTGTCGCCAAAAATCATGAGTGAACTACAGTGTCATTTACAGGGAATAAGATCAAAATTTCTCAGCAAAAGCAACAAATCAGCAGTTTTTCTGTGAGAAAAGTATTGTCTCGAGCGACAAAAGCAAAACAAAGCACGTTCAAAATGTGAGCTTGTACAATCCACTTCAACTTTTGTGTGTTTTTAACACACCAAGAAAGAGTATTTGGTGCTAATAGCAGAGATGTTTGTTTTTTTCGTAAAAGTGGTAAAGCGGTTAAGTACCACAAACACAAAAATGTTCAATGATTACATATCTTAGTATGCCATTGCATATTTTATCCGTACTCAGTAAAAGACACAGCAGAGGCACTCGTATGAGGGAAATAAGGGTATTGCTTGTCCCTCCATAATATTTTTACTATCTCATAAAAGTAGAATACCATTAGCTCTTCATCACTGCTCTCATAGGTGCTCTTTGGATGCAGCTAGAACTGCCGGCTGAACCAATATTTTTAATTTTGACGTCACTGACGGGATCCCGACGCGGCAGCAATTAGTAACTTTCAGCTCATGCACGCTTTACCGGGATCAAATAACGAAGATGATTTTCCAGTATGGGGTTTGTGGGATTACTGGGAACCCACCAATGGCGGACGGAGATAACCTTAATAGAAGTGGACTAATGAGTTTGCAATATGTTTAACTCCGTGAAAACAGTCTGTCGCTATTTATTAGCCTAGTCTAGATGAAGTTTTCAGTGTGACACCGAATTGTATTTCGCGTTCCTTTTCGACGAAGAGAAGTGTTGCAACACTAGCAGCTGCCTAGGAGCTATACCAGTAGGCGTATATCGTTGGCAATGATTTCATCAGGTTGGAATCTTGTCTGGTAAATCTTTAAGTTATTCAGTGCTTTATTCCACGTTTATTTCGGAATTACTTAGGCTATTTTGAAATGTTGTTAATGTAATCGTGCGCTTTAAAGAAAAAAAATAAGTTTTCCGTTCCAGAAACAAAATTTTTCAAACCAGTTTTCTCTTTCTCGCACATTCAATTAAATGAGATGTAAAGTTTCATAACTTTCCAATCTTGTAAAGTGTTTACCTGTCTCAATGTACACGGCACTTTGTCTAAATTGGACCCATTTGCTACCGCTTGTATGTTTCATTGGCGCCGTGTCCCTTCCGCTGGAACCGTTTTGCTCACGTGACTTCATTTTTGCTCATGAAAATTAACATGAGAAGAGCACGAGACCAAGACTTGTTTAAATAAAACAGTGCCTCATCAAAAAGTCGAGAAACTGTTAGCTTTTGTATCTGGCCTTAATGAAGTTACAAAAGCACCATTAGTTGTTTTGTCTGCAGCAAAATGAATATGTGTCGCTTAAATTTCATTTGCTTTGTAAGCTTATGATTGACCCAGACGGGCGAATTTTCTGCCGAAAAATTAAAAAATATCAATGGTGCGTTAAACAACAGGAATTCTGAATAGAGTTGGTTTTTGAATTTTAGTTTTCACCGTGGGAAAAATTTTGTTGCCAACAAACGTTACATCATCAAATCATTTCTAGTCATTTTGAAAAGTATGAAACCGCCTGGTCACCTTTTGACTTTTTAAGTGGCAGGCCTATAAACCAAATATTTTCTCAAAAATTTTATTTTGTTGACATTGAGAATTCCAAAATCACAAAACAGAATATTACACCGCTGATCGCCATCATTTCATTTCCAGAAAGGAACTTTTTGATGTCTTGTGTGTTCAATATTTTATTTGAGTGGTTTCTTACTTTTTAACATGTTAGATCATAGTGAATCTATATGTGTGATTTCAACTTTGTCTATCATATTGTTTTTAAAGGAGCTAGGGATATGTGATTTAGAATTGGGGCTTTGGAAGGGAATATAAAATAATAAAATGAAATTCAAAACAAAATGCTATTTATAGTAACTGCATCATTATAATGGTGACTTAAATATAGCCATGTTGTCACCCATCACTAGGATTACGACATAAATCACTGCCCCATTTAAGAACAATATTATGATGTTTTGGTAACAGTGGATAATGCTTTCAATAAAATCATTTTTAGTAATTGATCATTAGATAAAAAACTTTCTTTTTATTTGGATTCGCTTTACTGGGTGAAGTGTGAAAATGGATTGTGACGTAATAAAGCCACACGCACAGTTCTTGTATCTTACGCCCTTTATAGCATTTGCCAATATGCTCAACATTAAGCCCTGGACACCGAAAACAAACAAAATTTCGGCGCAACAAGAGACTTTTTGTTGAACTTGAACTTTACGCAGATCATCATGATCTCAACTTAGAGGCTGTAGCCTTCAATTTCCTAAATTTTAAACCCCATCAACCTTTCAGTTTTCTCAGGTGATTGACATTATCAGTTTTGTGGCCGTGTATGACTTGCGTCACAAGAGTGCAGGCAGTACGATGCGTACAAGTCGCCTCGGATTGCGGAAAAAACTCGGCAAGTCATATTCTGCTTTTTTCCCCCGCACCGCGCGTTACTATATAAAAAGGCGAGCTGGTTCGTTTTCAGTCACAATATACAGCACTTAGCAGCCGTGTGCATAAAGACAGAATAGCAACACCCGGTAGTTGAGTTCGACCAAAATCAAAACTGTTGTGTATATTTTAGGTAGTATATTTAAAAGAAGCAACGTGATGGACAGCAAGCAAAAAATTACTACTGTATGAGTACTACGATCTGTTGCTGAGTTCACTATGTGTGATCGTAATTTCTATTTTGCAGATATACAAAACACAAACAATTTATTTAATATTTATTAAACTGCATTTGTTGCGAAAATTTCTACGAAAGTCCACTTTTAACAAAAAAAAGGTAAGCAAATAAATTTTTAACTTTTGTTGGTTTTAGTTGGATAACAATCTTATATATTTTCGGAACACTATATTTACTTCATTTATCATAATTTGTCCTGAAAAATTTGAAAAGAGGTGTTTGGACATGCTGCATTGTTTGTGCTGTCAAGTGATTTTAATTTCTCCTCTTCGCGATAAGCAATAAATTTAATTAAAGTTTTTAAAATTTATGGAAACCCAGCGTGCCATTTTCGGTACCAATCCTAAGTACAAATTGTTTAATTAAATTTGTTTTGCAGAAAATGAAGACCATTGTTCAAATCGCTTTTCTCATTGTCTGTTGCATTGTTTTGTCCGTCCACTCTCGGCCAGCACCTATGGGAGAAGGCCAAGATATTGTTCTACACTCGGCCCTCCTGGATCATCCAGTTACAAAGTAAGTACAATTGAATTCTAACTAAACTTTGAGATAATTAAACTCCAAGCGTTGAAATGTTTAAAGTTCTTTACAAGAAGCAAAAATATTAATACATTTGCAATAATAAAGGATCCGATTGGTCGGTTTGTGATAATTGTCGGTTGTGTGGAAGTAATCCAAGTAAATCGTATGTTTATGAAAATATATTCATATATTTGTTTTTTACAGTGTCAGAAAGCATCGTCGACATACACAATTACGAATCAATGTAACACTAAGAAAATACTACAACCATATGCGTAAAATCCGCGCACTCGAAAAACTTCTCAGTGACCTTAAATCCAAATCTTCTTTTAGTGTAAAGGTGAGTGTTTTTAGCTTAAGTATTGCTTCATGCTCAAAGTGGTTTCCACTCAAATGATAGCGAAAACGCATCGTTTACAACTGTTTTAACTTTTGCTCAAAAACTACTTGAAATGAAATAGCGCCCTTATGCGGAAGCCCGCGTATAAGCGTTGCATTCGAGTTGACCCTCTAACATTTGTTAAAGTTTCAATGACAAAACTAAACGAATTAAACGGTGTGAAAATTGAAAAGTCAACGCTACATCAGGGGCAACCGCTCGAAATTAGGCCGCCTATCTATCTATCTATCACCTATCTATGACGCCATTCTGTCAGGTTAAATATCGACATTAATTTCGAATACGCAAGTGTGACGAAGCTAGGTTTCACTGACACCATTGCTAAACTGTTAATTAAGTAATTATTAACTTTTTATCAAACAAACACCCAATTTTATACCTCTTAATAAAAGTCAAGCGAATAATAAAACTGATCATTAATTAACTATTGACTATCGGTTTCTGTTAATTAGTAAAACCAAAATGACGCCACAAAAACACCCCTAAATTTAAGAAAGCCACTTTGAGCATTATTTCTTTAAATACTTTTTATGTTATTAAAAGTAGAAATATGATTTTGGATTTACATTTTTAGTTGCTAAAATGAAGGCATGAATAATCATGTCACTTCACAAAGCTTGAAACATTTTGAAATTTTGGAAAAATCTTTTATAAATGCAAAAAATTCTTTTCAATTTAGTTTTGCGTTTTCTGTTACTTTGGACCCCTTGAAATCGCGTAATGCCCCTATTAAGATGTAGCGTTGATTTTTTCAGGATCTCATGGCCTACCGCCGAGTCTTACGCGTGTACCGCTTGCACCAGAGACGTGGAGCATGAAGACATCTTGGGAAAATCGTAATACGCGATCGGCAAGTTCAACTGATTTCGCTTCGTGGTCGTTCAAAATCTGTGATTACGAATCGTATCTTCAACGCTGGCTAAAAGTGGCATCCGCCAACTTTCCAAATGTTATCGAGAACTTGGAAAAATTTCTGCCCCTTTTTTGCCAGTGCTTTCCCGCTGTTTGTATAAACAACTCCGGGGTTGCTTTTACGCTGCTTAACTGTGAAACTTTTATACAAACAGCCGTGTCTTCGTGTCTCTTGGTTTATATTCGACTGTGTTTTATTTATTGTCCGTGGCTTGAAAGTTTTTGGTTATGCAAAGCCCTTTCATGACGGACATATTTTTTACTCCTTGTACTATTTATCTCGACTTTTTATAAAAATAAAATCGTTGTTGTTTAAACATGGAGAAATTTGATAGAAGTAAGCAAAAAAAAAGAAAGATATGAAGCAGCAAGAAGAAAAAGCGATTTCAGCTTGAGAGAATAGTGGCGCAAGGTGTAGCACAGATGTCACTCAAGTCACGACTTGGTAGCGCTGATTGGCACCTTGGCACTGCACAACTGTGTCAGTTAGTGCCATGCGCCTATAGCCTCTAATTATGCGAATGCATTACAGTCATAAATCAAAGAGCTGCTCTGCACTTTCATCTAGTTAGTTTTCTTGCAAGACTTGTTACTTCAAATATATCATAGTGTGTGTGAGTGGAAGAAAAAAAAGAGTATTTATTTGCCCTGGTTTCGTCATCAATATCATCGGTAAATAATTTTAGTTACAAGAAACCCTTTGTCGGATCTACTGCAACAGTAAGAGCATCATGGAAAGCATGACCCCCCAAATATAGACACCATTGTTTCGCCTGAATGCTTTGCAAAAATCTAAATCTGAACAAAAACCATAGCTTTAAACTAACAGCTTGGTAGCAAAGAAACTCTGCATAATTAGGAAGATATTCTTGTGTACCAGGCATTGTAGAAACCAAGGAATTTTTTGACCTTCCGGAGTAAAATCTAAAATGTAACAAGCAATATAAAAATGCTCTTCTATTAACGTTTCGCTTGTCACATACGTCAAGCTTTATCACAAAAACAGGGCTGAAAGTGGTGTTCCGACTTCGAGCGCGAGCAGCAAAAACCCAGCAACCAATTGTTAAGAAAAAAAGTCACAGCGTTATTTGCTTGATTTTTGCTGCTCTCGCTCAGGGCCGGAGTAGTATCCTAAGCACTGCTTTTCTGATGAAGCTTGGAGTATCTACACGGTAAAACGTCAACAATTTTATATCTTTTGTTCCATATACAACAGTACTTTACACTGGAAGAACAACAACATTTCAAATAATCATGCTCTGATTTGAGCAATGAAGGGCAGGAATGTGGCCAAACAATTCAGGAAAAGTAGATTTTTTGCTTTTTGTAATTGCGTCAGCGACGTTTAATACTTTTGCAGGTCTAGTAGCTCTTGCTTTCCCGTGCTACTTCTCCCCGGAGCTCTCACGGCCCCCAGGCATGGGCCCATTAAACTGATTCTGGACGACTCGCTTTTATCATTGATGTTGAGAGGCGGGATCAATCTAAGCCTGCGTCAAACTCCAGCAAATCATCATTCTCTTCCATAGGTATCACGTATTCACAACAGATTCCACTTGCATTTTGCTCTCGTTCTTACATTAAATCACCCTCAGTAGGCATGCAAGGGCGTGCAAACACAACCTACCCCCTCATTATCTTTGGCAATACAGTTTTCAGTCAATCATTGACTGTGCACATTATGCCGTAAAGGCTTTCATATTGAACGGTGTAATATTTAGAACTCAGCAGTAAAATTCTGTGAAAATAGGATTGTTCTAATGGAAGCAAATCCGTTTTAAATTTTCAAGTCACGAATTTTTAATTCTACAAGCAGTTTCAATAGAAGCATAAAGCGCTTTCTTTAAAATAATTACAGCTTGTAGTTTTTGCAATCATAAGGAAACTTTCGGTCGTGTATCTTTTAGATCAAAAGATAGGCTTGAGGAAAACAGCATTTTAAGTAGAGCTTTTCATTTTTGCATTACTTTTATTTACATTTTTGTCTTTCCACTTAAAAAAATCTGTATTGAATGCAAACAGAATCTTTTTGCGTCTTAAATATGCATGCGACTGAATGAGTTCGTCATAAAATATCATTTTGTTTGCGTCATCAAACCAAAAACTTTCCTTTGGTAAACAATGTATCTGGCTTTTAATGGAACTCTTATCAATAGTAACTCCTAATCTGCTTTTTCTTGTCAGCTTGCGGCTGGGCGTAGTCTTAAAATACACTGAAAAATACTCGTGCAAATAGTTCTGAAGATTAATTGGATCAAAAAAGACATATTTATTTGAAAAACTAGAAATAAAATCAACTTGCACTCACCGCAAACTAAAAGTGGCCACTCTAATAATGTCACCACATCACGTCTCCGGGTGTTGTTGTTCCTACGTCATATATTCAGAGTAAGTGGTTGCAATTATACAAATGCAGGATATAACTTTTTAGCAAAACACTAACCCAACCATGCATTTGGCAACGAAAACATGTGGCTGGCATCCTTCTAGCTCGTGCACGAGACAATCAAGTTTGCGTCATTCAGTGTGCAATCGTGTTGCAGCGCTTGCTATGGCTATGAAGCCCAATGCACAAATGACAGATTCTGTTGCTTTTATTGCGTGTAAACTCAAATGCTAAAGTTCTTGTAGACGCCTGATGCAGCGCATTTCGTTTGCAGATCTTCCTTTATTGCTCTTGGTCATCTCTCTTCTCCTCTGCTTGCGTGATACCAGCTTTCATTGTAAATCGCAGGGGCGCATTCTGAAGCAGCTGTTTCCAGGTTTAGAGGATCAACACTGCATGAAAATCAGTAAATGTTGAAAAACTCTCGTGACCTGTTGCTTGTGAGGCCTGAGGGTAATGTTCTAACAAATGCCTTAAAAACGGCATTTATGTCATTATTTGGCTGGCGCTTCGCCTCAAAACAAAATCGAGAAAAATACACGCAAGTGCGTAGAATCCACTTTGGCTTAAATTCCTTTTCGTGGTACTGATGTTTTTGAAGTTTGTTGGGTACTTTTAGAGAAAGCGCGAAAAAAATTACCGATAGAACTTGAATTTGAATCAAAAAAAGGAGAACACCAAAAGAAAGACCCTAACAAGAAGCGTAGTTTCAGATGTTGTCTCACCGTGGTTTGCCACTAAATATGGAGAAAACAAAAAAGTTGCTTTTCGAAGAGCGCCCAGACATACTGTATCAATGAAGCAAATCAAAGACGTTAAATAATTATTGCTCGGCACAAACTTGTTCTCAAATATTCATGAAATGCAGCTTCTATGTAAATGGGGTAAACATTTTTAAAATAAAGTTCTTATCTTCTGTCATTTACTTCTATGATTTTTGCCGGAAAAAATTCTGCAGGAATAGCTATCCTATTTGAGGTAAAAATATTCTGTCAGCATAACAACGTGATTATCTTAAACAAAAACAAAAACAAAATTTTACATTAGAAATTTATTTGAAAAGCTAGCTTTTTAAAAATATTTGAAATCAGTCTGAAGAAGTTAAGATATTTACGCATTTTAATAGTTACACCGATAAAAGTGAACAATCAAACTGCACTTGTGTTATGCTTGTTGCTGATATACTGTTTGCGTTACATATAGAGTGAAGTTGTAGCCGCGTGAAGAAAGTGCTCTTAGATATTTACTGAATTCATGAGCCAACTAATATAAAAAAGAATAACGCAAAAAAACTAATAAACCACTATTTTTTGCAGTTTATGCTGTTACGATATCTTAAAAATGCTAATACTAGGTAGAAGGAACGTTGGTGGAAAAATTTTTTTAAAAGAACAAAAGGAAGACTTTATTCATGGGAAATATTTCGCAACATTTTGGTGCTTCTAAACAACTTTTTAATTTTTTCTTATCCGAAATTTTAAAGTCTTTTACTTTTGTTGAAAGAAGCTTCGCTTTTTACTGATTCAAATTTACTAAAATGATTTCACTTCACTGAGACAAGCTCGATTTTTTGGGGGGGAAGACTAAAAATTCTATCAGGAGAGACTTCGACTCAGAAGCGTTGACAGAACATCCATCTTTTTTAGTTTTTCAGATAAATTTCGCAACCATAGTTGAAAAAGCTTTTTTTGACAATATCTAAAAATTGATTTCGTATAAATAAATTTTCGGCAACTCTGTTCTTTGATGACAAAAGTCAAGAAAAAATTGATATAATGAAAAATTCGAAAAGAAATCTACAAGAAAACAAAATCTCCGAAAGAGATGACGCCGAGTGGCCAAAATTTTTTTCAGTATTCTACAGAACAGTTTAATGAAAAGATGTGATCCATTAAACCCCTATCTTTTTTTCCTGGCTACGCCTATCCCCAACCTTCTTGGTTTGCTAGCATTCTGTTGTTCAAACTCTCCCTTATTTTTGAAAAGTATCGGACTTATTACTTTCAGAAAAGTGCCAAACTTGTAATAAAAATTATTACAAAGTTGTTATCGTGTATAGTAGTGCAAGAGGCAAGCGATGCACTTAGCAAACTGCAGACAGTGACACTGTTTCGACCTATCAGGTCTCTTCAGTGCAGTTGGTGATCGACAAAAAGCTGACAGATTTTCCACCAAGTGGATCTAGTATAGGTCCCGCAAGTGTGGTGGTCTAAGCTATGCTTTATTAAAAGCCTCTAGCTTCTTGTCGGTCACCAACTGCACTGAAGAGACCTGATAGGTCGAAACAGTGTCACTGTCTGCAGTTTGTTGTCGTGTGTTTGGTGACCTGATTTTGATAATAATCAGTTTTAAGTCACAATGTATCAGATTTAATCCTGTTTTAAAATTTCCTACCCACATACTCTTTAATAAAGGCTTTTTAAATAAGTAACGTTATTCTATCCGAATTGAGCTAGCCATCCGACAATGTACGCGATAAACGGCTCTATAAATATTGCTATCGTGCAATATATGCTGTTGTTTGTCAAAATTTGACATTTTTTCACAGTTATAATCCGTGTACAAAAACCATGTATATTTTGACAATGGTTTATCAATTACTTTATAAGATAACTGGTACTTTTTACTGATTAACCGGTTATACCGTATATCATTTAAAATCTAAGATAAAAAACACGGCCTTTGGTTGCACATCTACGCACTTGATCCGGATATTGGTCTTATTAATTCTTAATTTTGTTTAAATATGAGCAATGAAATGTCAGCTTTAAGAAAAAAAAGAAACAACAAAATATTTAAATGCTTTAGCAGAAACTCGAAATTAAATAATCGGAAAGTTTGGCCATTTTATCAGGCAATGAAATTGACATTTAATGTCAGTCTTTAAGAAGTTGTTTGTTTGAAATCCAAAGCTCCGTTTTTCCAATTAAGACCCACTTGCGTCATGGTGTAGTGGTTAGAGCGTGTGCTTTGAAGTTAAACCCGGCAAATTCTCTAGTAATCTTTTTGGATGACCCCGTTAAGGGGGATATCTCCATTTTTATGTGGCTAAAAGTTGCGGGACCACGCCGTCTACCCGTCACGGTGGCTATTACGAAAGATTGCACGTCAAACAAGAGCTCATACGCAAGAAAAACTTAAACTCTGCTTTACCTTTTACAATTGCACGCAGTGCTCGATTAATGATGGATTTAGGTGCGGTTTCTTCCGGATTTGTGCTCTGTTTCTTCCTTATGCAATTTTAAGCAGAAATTTTTATCCGCTCCAAAGGTGAATCCCCACAATATACGTTTTTGTCGACACGTCCGGTTTTCTCCACAAAGCTTCCATCAAAAACCTATACATATGTATTTCCACAATATACGTTTCTGCTCGGTTTCCCTAGTTTTATACGGTTTTCTTCACCATGGGTTTTTGTGCTAAAATTTTTCAATTCTTGGTTGTCAAGACCTCCTTGTTAAACCGAATAACTTCTCCTTATAGAAGATACGAATACGTGCACCAATGCAACGTGACAAAAAAAGAAGTACCTTCATCAATGCATATATCTTTCTTTTGGTAAACAGCTGGAAAATTGAGTAGAATGTTGAGCTTGCAAGTACAATCACAATTAGATTTATTTTGTGAAAAATAAACAAAGAATCATTCTTTATTGTCAAAAAGCGTACCCACAGTGGCGAATTTTTTACAAAACAATCTAACGTGCAAACTGGTTTTATATTTTCATATAATATAAACTAAGGAAATAGTTACTAAATATTTTGGAAACTTTGAGCATTAGCTAATATAATTTTGTGCAAAGCGCTGTTTTAATTCCGAGGCCTTTAAGGCTGGTTTCATTAGGCGTAGATTGCAGGCGCAGCGTCAAACATTCTTTGTTTCACGCCACCCCTGAAATCTACGCCTAGTGGAAACCAGCCTTGAAGCGTCTCAGCAAACAAGACAAACTGCTTAAGCCGGGAATTGCGTGACGTTACTGCAGGTTGAGATTTGATCTAAAGTCAGGCAGACTTCAAAGCTTAACATTCAGTAATTTTCTGGTATAAGAACAATTAGGAGTGCAACCAGAATATTTTTAGAGGTGGAAGGGAGCTACGCGATGGCGTAGTGGTTAGAGCGTCCGCTTCGCAGCCGGTAGACCTGGGGTTCATTCCCCTTGTCGAGTCATACCAAAAGACTTTAAAAGACGGCATCCGCAGCTTCCCTGCTTGGCGCTCGGCATTTATGGTAGGTTGTGGAGAACAAACCGGCAAGTTCGCTTGTTGTGTTGTTGGGTAAGGCACTTAACGGGACGCCCCCACCTTTATGTGGAAGACAGGTGGCCCATAAACCTCGAAAAAGGCAACTCCAAAGCGAGTGCGGACTTCCCGTCCAAAGTATAGCGATACAATTCGCTTTCTCGTGAATGGAGGATAAATATGGCGAATAAGAAAAAAAAAAAAAAGCTAGCCGACAAACTTTTTTGACTTTTAATACCAAAATCTTTACAGCGTTTTGGGATCATTGTTTTATTGATTGCCCTAATAAAAAAAAAGGGTCTTTATTGAATTTTTTACTCAGAATGTTGTGATTAAGAGGGGATTTTTAAAACTTTTTGGCCCACCTTTAACCTCCTTGATTAGTCGCACACTTAAGTTCAGTGATGCAGTAGCATAGGACGGGCTGGCTTCCTACATTAAGAGCCGTGTAACCTTTCAATCCCATTATGTGATGTTATTGTAAAGGAGTCCATGGATAAGCCATCGTCTCGTGGGTGTTTTCACTTGCCCTAAAACTGATTGACGAGAGAAAGAGATAAAGCAAAAGGATAGATGTTGTTTGCAACGTACCTTGGCCAGGACTTTACTAGAAGAAGAAAGGCTGATCAGGATAATAACGTTTGGTGACGATGTTGTCAGCTGTCACCAAAAAGAAGCCTTCATTCACTTTTCTGACACAAAGCGTCGCGTGAATGGGAATTTCGCTCTTTGCTTTTCTTGTTGCTTCCCTGATTTGCTGTGATGTTCAAAGCAAAATCAAGCTATGACGTGCTTTTGCGAAGTGGTGAGATTATTTCCAGCATCGTTCCAACTTTATTGTGCTCTTGGAAGCAATTACCTCAGGGTAAGTTTTCTTGCTTGGTTCCCCGATTTTAGTAGAAATTGATTGTGCCAATAGTACTAGTAACTCTGAAGCAAGTCTGAACACATGGAGCTCAATAATTTGTTAGTGGCACAGAATTTTAATATGGAGTTAATCGATTTGACAGTAGAGAGCTCAATCACCGAGCCAGAGAATTTTAATACGGTATAGTTTTTAAAATGCTGCTTCGCCGTAATTCTTTTCGTAACCCTCTCATTAACAGCGCTATCGCTCCAGACGGAAAAAGCTATAGTAAACAAGTACTTACGTTTAGAGAATTCGAGCAGCAAAGCAATCTGATATGCGAATCATTAGCGGCGGTTGCATAATGTGTTATAGTAGCAAGTGGATAATAGTTGCATAAGGAAACAGCAGGACTTGCATAATAGTATTTGTTGCATAATATTTTTCTTCGGGCGCAGTATTACGTAAATGCAGCCGTTTTCTTTCTTCTCATAGCTTTATTTCATGAATTTTTGAGATAAAAACGCGTGCTTCATTGAGCATCGTTCCATCTAGCTCTTTCCGTTTGACGCAATCTCGTTGCAGACGAGAAACTCTCGAAAAGCTTTTGGCAAAACAGCTTTTATCAAAAGTACTTCAGTATTGTTCTATGCAAACTTGATACAAATTCAGCGACTTAAAGAATAAACAAAGATATTCACCCACAATTTGTTTTCATATTCAAAGTGAAGTCGATTGCGCAATGTTCAACTGCTCGTAACTGCTGCGTCAATCAACAAACAATTGTACCAACAGCGTTGTTTTGATATCCTAGTGCTTGATTAGGCTTACTCTTTCATTAGTAAGATCTTCTTTGTGCTTACACCGACGAAAATTTAATAATAAACCTAGCATTTATTTCAGAGTTGAAACGTTAATAGGATTTAATCGCTAAGCATGTGATCCATAATTATACATGATGTAAGTGTTAAGTACTCATTACGTGACAGTAAAAAGTTGACAAAACTGAAGCGTTGTAAGGTCAATACGAAAGGTACACCGTGCAATTTCAACACTAGTGCAAACATGGCAATTTATTTTGTCTGCAATGAAATTTATTACATTTTGACGAAGGACAAAAGAAATTGCCTGCTTTGAGTGACTAATGCTAAAACAATGACAATGAGACGAACTAGTGTAGTAACGTACCGCGAGGTGACAAATTCCCCCGAAACGATCCTTTTAACCAACAAAATGAATTTAAACTTTGTTAGCTACTTTAGAGAGATAAGTTGAATCTTTTCAAGGGTGAAAGCAAGCGTTTTTTCTTGGGGATAAGTAAAATTGCGAAGGGCATTTTATTTCAAAATGTAGGCTAACGTTACAAGAAGTCGGAAAGGCTATTATATTCTACCCTTAGTATCCTTACAAACTCTAGTCCTTCACAGTTTTACACCAAACAAACACGTCGTGGTAAAAATTTTATTTAATTAAGCGGCAGTCAGCGTTTTTTACATTTTCAAAAGATTACACAAAAATTGTACGTGGCGTTTTACTTGATATGTTTTATTTTCTGACAAATTGTGAAAAATATTATGGGAAAAACAAGGTTAGTCATGTTACATGTATCAACCCAAAACAAAGCGCTCATGCAGGTTTAACAGCAGAACTTGCAGGAGAAATATAAGATAATAATTCTAATTACAATATAGTTACAAACTGTGCATTATCAGACCAATCAGGATAAAATGAAGTTATCAGAAAAAGGAGTGGTGGGAGGTGCTGCCTCCTGCTCCAAAACTTTTGTTGATGATCTAGATCACAGTGGTCCAACTGGTGGGCCGCGGGCCACACTGCAGTCGCTTAATATTTTAATGCGACCTTATTTTCCAAAGATATAACAATCTCAAAATACCTTGCACGTATTTAAGATAAACTGCATATAGTTAAGCACCTTTTCGGCCTGGTAAATATCCTTACATTTCTAATCTAATCGGTCTAAAAAAGAAGTTTGACCACCCTGATCTAGATCATCATTTTATTGATTATCATGAAAAACGAAATGTCAAATACCCCTCCACAATTTTTTCTTACCTCCTACTTTGTTAGTTCTCACGCGACTAATTGCTGCACGCTTTCCATTATTACGAGATGTCAAGTGTAAGTACTCTAAAACGTCATCAAAGCCAGTAAAAAAGAAGAAATGCCCTCCCTCCTTCACATAAGCATTGCTTGAGTACAGCAGGCAGCACCAAAAATTAGTTTTGACTATCGTAACCCTAATAGTTTTTCCATCAAAGCAGTGAAGTTGCCCAAACCAAATCGTAGTGGGCCGTTTGGGGCTCGATTTATCAATTATCGAGATAACCAAAAATTTGTCCAATAAAATTTCTAAATAGTTTGGTCATTATGATGACTAATAAGCGACCATTAAAACGTCATAGGCAAAGATGCGGCTGCAAATCTAAATTCTCATAAATCCGCTTTTTCTCTTGAACTCGAAGGGGTAACAGCTGTTGCGGAACCTCACACATTTCAAGATCCAACTACATCTACTATTTGAGTTTTCTCACCTGGTGACTTCAATAATTTTTCCCCTACAAATTCGAATTCAGTATTTCAAAAAATACCTTTAGTCAGGTAGCCTCACTGAAAATCGAATTCCCAAGTCTTTAGAGCCATCACATGGAGTCCTACATTAGGTGGGGTCTTTTATAATTTCTTTGAGTTAAGGTACTAATTCTTATTTATGATCCAAATGTTTGATGTGCTTTTTGAATTTTATCATCGCCAACTCATGATGTCATTTTTAATTAGTCGCTTTTAGCATACACAAGCATAACAGCGGGCTTACTCCGGAGTAAAATTAACTAACAATTATAAATAGCGATTACGGTTTCGCCTAAACAGATTCATTACCACACCTACGTATTTTCAGACTGTAAAAGATGATTAACAATGTTGACAAAAAAACAGAGATTTGGAGCTTATGGCAAGGCATGATGCAATCAGCACAGAATAAGCGCTCTTTTGTGTTTTAAACTATGTCAGCTGTGCCTTGCGGGATAAAATAATCCGTTAATCTTTAGCCAAGAGCTAATAAAGCCTGCCTTACCCGAAATAATCAAAATAAAGGCTGTGTGCCTTTTTGGGCATGTTTGCTGGGCTACTAATTTATGGTGCAGATGGACAAGGCAATGTATTTTATTTTACTTGCGCTTGTAACTAGAAGAGTTGCTACACAAGAAAACAGTAGCAAAAAGTACATTAATAGCAACAGTAGGATGGTCTCCAGGAGATTTCTGAAACAGACTTTTTGTTAGCGAGAGAGGTAGGTATAACAACTTGGTCGGAAAACTTCTAACAATACTTGGAAAGCTATTTTTTACATTAAAAGCTTTATTTATTTCGAGTCATTCTTGGAAAAAGGCTCAAATATCGCTATAATATTTGCTGTTTTAGCGCTTTTTTATTGCAACGGCTTTGTACCGGCGAGATATACAGTTTTTTAATTACGATTTAGTAAATTTTACACAGTTTGCATTCCATCCTTTAAATGCCTTCTTTTTCTGAGCGCCAAACAAGAGCTCTGTGAATACCATTTTTAGAGTCTTTGGTATGATTCGAAGAGGAAAACAAATTCAAGTCTCTTCTCTCTGCTTTTAATTGTTCTGTAATAGGTTAAATAGTGTAGAGCGTTAGCTCACTTAGCTAACCTGTTGAAGGACAACTTGAATTTAAATGAGCTTGCACGCAAATAAGTTTAAAATCTTATTGTTAATTGAGACCGACTCAGCGTTTTAAGAGTCTTACAGGGTCTTTTTGTAAAATTTCCTTTCTAATTAGTGGTTGTTGCAAAAAGCTGTATCATCATTTTTACTTTTATTTTATTTGCGGTTAACGGTTTAGGTGCTTTACGTTCAATTTGCTAATCAGATTAAGTTTAAAAGCTCCATTAACGTAAAGTATTAAATCATTAACGGCTGGAAAAACTTTTGCCAGCTGAGGTCATGGAATTAGTCAAGTCATACCAAAGCTTTCAAAAATGGCATTCGCATATCTTCTGCTTGGAGCTCGGCAATAAAGGTAATGTGGAGGGTGAAATGTAAAAACGTGGAAAATTTACCCAGTGCTGATTCAAGTGAAACCTGGCGCTGGAAAATCGTTGCAGAAAAAAGCGCCAAAAAACTCCGCGATGTTTCATTTTATCAAAACGTTTCTAATTAAATTGATAAAGGTTGAAATTGTCAATTAATAAATTACAATATTTTGAAAAAAAATAGACATCAGTATTATTTAGTTAATTTGATAAGTTTTCCATCTTCCCTTTAAAAATCAGCATGGTGGTGTAGTGGTTAGAGCAAAGTTTCTCAACCGGGGGTAAATTTCCCCCTTGGGATAAATTTTATTTACCATGGGGATAGATTCAATGAAACGTTCTTTTAGCAACACAATTATGCTTAAAACAATTGTTTTCAAAAAATTATTTGCAAAATATTGCCCTCCTCCTTCTGAGAATTTACGAAATATAGGGCGTACTGCGAAAACTTTGGGCAACCCATCATGAGACATAAAATTTCACCATAAGAGTTATGGCCAGCTGATGCTGTTGTTGAAACAGTGCTGAACGAAAAAGAGAGAAAATTTTACCGTGCATAACTCCCAAGAGGTAAAGAAAATAAAAAGGATGCAAGCAAATGGGTTGGAGTGTCCGCCTTGTAGTCGGTAGACGTGGGTTCAAATTCTTTGTCGGATCATATTAAAGACTTTAAAAAGATGGCAAGTTCACTAGTTGGGTCTTTTGGTAATGGGATGCTTCCTCTTTATGTGACAGACAGCTGTTGGTACCGAAGGCTCTACCTTTTGCGATGGGCCATACACATGACTAAAAATAAAAAGCTAGTTCATACGGAGACGAACGGATCAGTAACAAACAATAAGATAAAGACAAGAGAACATCAACAGTATTTATCTACTCCGCGTAAAACTCATTGACAACACGAAAACAAATCTTAAACTGAGACAAATTTCACGTTATTTTTTACCGGCTTGAGTTACAAATTTTTTTTCCTCCAGTCACGGGAAAACTTTTGCCGGTTGAACCAAAACAACTTTCGCTCAGACCTGCTTCGGAGTTACAAGTCTTGCCGACACCGTGTGTTGCTTCGGAGTTACAAGTCTTGCCGACACCGTGTGTTGCTTCCGAGTTACAAGCCCTTGGTTCTCGAACCAGGCTCTTAACTGGTTATGATGACCATCCTCCATTTCATTGGGGAGAAAAAACAATGAAAAATGAAACCTTCAGGTCTTGCACCGCGAACGCATGCTAGGAACGTTCTGAGCCGAAAGGAGAGTCTTCCAAACCATTGGATCGCAGCTATTGACCCACATTACAAGGTTAAAGACTTCAAATACCTTTATTGTGAATACCTTAACTTAAGTTATAATTGCTTTTGAAAACAAACTTTTTAGGGATCTTTTGTAGAAAGCCCCCGCCAAAAAAACACCCCCGCCACCGCTTTTATCCAGTTAGAATTTTTATTTTTTGATGGAATTCAGCACTGAATTCAGCGATGTCAGCTAATATTTTGTCCTAACCCTAACCCTAAGATCTGCACTACTTAAAACGTCGCGGGGTTGTTTTTCTCAAATCTTGCATTTTTGCATTAGTGGCGTGGGCTTTCTACAAAAGATCCCATTTTGGTTAAAGGTTTTCGGTCGTAGGAAAAAGGTTGAGAAATTCAGGGTTAGGGGAAAGCGGTAGCCATTTCGAACCTATCATAAATACAGGCTGTTGACCTTTCCAACAACAAGGTAGAGTGTCATCGATGGGATCCTATCATTTGCCTCCTACAACAAGCTATGTAAACAAGACAACGAATTAAATTCGTTGAAAACAGATAAATGCGTTTAGGTGCTAAGCTACTCCTGGAAAACAACTGCAGTTGCATTACGTAAAACTATGCTAAAGTGGCTTTACTGAACCAACAATATTTTCTGCTTGATTGAAATTCCTTTAACTCAAAACATGTTTTGAACTTTTTCACTAAGAACAACTGACACTGCCCTATTTTTCCTAAAAGAGAGCCCACTTTTACAACGAACAATAGCTTTACATGCAAGTAAAACTTACTTACTTGTTGATATAATAAACCTACCGTAAAACGAGATCTTAATTTATTTGTCAGGACTTGTCTTTGAATATTTTCAGCTGCTATGAATTGACTCTTAAATTCTGATTCTAGAGAAAAAACTCGCAACCACAAGCTATTTGCAACAACGAAAAAGGTTATTTGACCATTCATCAACTTTGTTCGAAAAACAAATTCTTATTAAAGATTGAAAATGAGATTATATCCACCAAATGAGGACTTACTGTAACTACTGATCTACTTTAAACATGGACTAGGGCAGGCTTAAAATTTTCCTTGGATAGAAACTGTGAACATTAATTGAAAATTAGTCTAAAATTTTGGGGAAAGAGCTTGTTCCGCTGAAGGCGAAGACCAACAACACAAAAGTATTTATTTCAAAGTCAAACAATTCTCAAAGTCTTAAAGACAAAAACAGTTTCGGGGAAATCAGGTTTGTTTTTTGGAAATGATTGACATAATTACGTTCCTATATCATACTGTAGTTTTTGTTTGCCCTATCTCTTAAAAACACCAAAACTTTTTCATTTTTTGAAAGACCCCATTGACTTGATAATTTTCGTTCCATTTAAGCCGCTCATAACGTCATAGAAGTCTAGAGACGTCAATTGAGCCAAGTTGCTGCAGATATGCCACATCTGCATGCAATTGCTAAAGCTGCATAATAGTTGCAAAAAACTGTGCACAGGACCCAACATTTTTGCACTTTCCAATATCAAATTATGAAATCCTAAAGCTGTTTTGTTTGTTCTCAAAACGAAATTAGGAAAGATACGGCTAACTAAGTAACTTAACTCATTTTAAGACCAAAAACGAACTTTATCTTCACTGAAACTGCGTAATTCGTTCTTATCTTGTCAAAAAGGCCAGCTAAAGCTTTATAATTACCTAAGAAATTTATCAAATGACGTAAAAAACTCAAGCGTTGGTGCTTGCAAGGCAGATATGATTTAACTTTCAATCAAAAATTTCTGTCTGTTCTAGAAAGCAATCAGCGAAATTTAAACGGTATAGACTTGAACAAACAGTAGAGCACAAATGTGTTTTCAAAAATTATTGGCCCGAAATTTTGATTTTTTTCAGGGCGAAAAAGATTTAATTTAGCTCTTAGGTACAAAGGGTTCAGCTGCATTCTTTTTCCTCGCAAACATGCCTAAATATATTTTTCTTAGGCGTTTAGTAGTCTCGATCGCAACTAAAAATCTGAACATCTTTTCAAAAAAATTTGGGTTAATATTGTATGAGCTAAGAAATTTTTGAATTTTTTGCACACGTATCATATTCAGTGGTTTTGGCAAGTGTTATTTTCTGCGTTGACTTTAAAATGGTAACTTGCAATTAAAAAAAAGGACAAAAGTTGGATCATGCTCTCACACAATGCAGTATTTTTAAATGTTGGGTTGCAAGCCAGGCTTTCTACGTACTACAGGACAACACAATAATTAATTACCAGGCTTTCACCTGCATAACAAAAGCAGCAAATTTGTCGACTAAGCGCCTGCTAGTCTGCGGTACACATAACAGCTATTTTAGCTAAGTAGCAGTTATGTACGTGAGTATTGTGCTGGTAATGGTGTAGATACAACCGTACGGTTTTTGCCTGCTGATGATGATTTTGCATTGGTTGTCAAAGATAGATATGTTTTATATAACGCCGGTCTTCAGATCAAGAATTCAAGAGTTTGATTCTCGCTAGGTTTTTGTTTAAAGCACATTTTCTCATGCTTGGCCGCCGTACGTGCATTAGAAACACACTCAGCAGTGCGCAGGTACTGCTAGCAACTGAAACCAACACCATTTGCTCTTTGTCTCACCGCAAAGATTTTCCAGCGCTTCGACTAACCATCTTATTATTTCGTTTTATGTGATTGTCTATATTTGTTTATGTTCCCAGTTTCGAATTACAGCAAATTATCAAATGCGTTTAGCTAATTTTCGCGAACACCTCTAGCTACAAGTTCCTTGTCGAGTCCTAATCAAGATTGCAAAAAATGTTATTCACATACAAGACCTGAAGGACTAAATGGCAGGTTGGAGCAAAACTGATTTTTGTAAAACGTAACGTCGTGATGTAGCGCAGAAAAAATCTGTCCCCTCCCATATCCATTATTGAAATGTCTTCTCCTTGACGTTTAAAAATGGGAGCATTTTGAATGACAAACATGACAACGCCAAAAATCACTCAGCTATGTTTATTAAATTGTTCCAGGTTTTAAAACCAGCAAAAGATTTGGTAGTTGAAACCAGGCCATTTGACTTGGACAAGCAGTTTTTACAGCAAGTTCAACTTTAATCTAGCTAAATTTGGTATAAAATGATAATTCTTGCGCATCAGATGTGACAACCTCAAAGACATAGTAAGCTTATTTTCCGACGGCCGTAATTGCATCTGATGTATTTTCCTTGATACTAGTTCTGTGATTTCTTAAGTAGCGAGGGCGAACTTCCAACAACACTGATTTGCGTTTATGATTCATGTTTGAAAAACCGCTGGTGTTTTAGCGAAAGTATCTTTATGGAGCAGACAGGTGGTGGGGCCAAGCAGTCTACCCGTCGTGGTGGCCCCAGTCAAACTGAAGACTCGCAAACCGAGGGTGAGCGCTAACGGAGTGTGTATACATTTTCCTGCATAATGCTCACAACAAATAGCTCAAACGACGAAGAAGAAGAAGAGGCGAAAGTATGGGTCGGATTTGGACTCTCATTTGCGCAATGAAGTTTAACCCGAACTTGGGGCTTGGGCTTTCCTAGAAATGCTGCAAGTTCGATGTCATGGCTGAAGCATTTCTACCTCTTTTGTAGCAAGGCATAGAAGTCAATTTTAGGGTTAAGCGATACTGGGAGCTCTAGTCTACTAAGAACGCGTAAGTGGTAAAAAGGTCTCTTTTCAAATTGTTGGAGTTAGAAAAAAGCCACTCTTTCTCTTAATAGTGACTTTACTCCCTAGCAAGGAAAAACAGATTGAATATTAAATTGAAGAGCTACACAAAGATCACACGATTCGACTATCTCATAATCATTACATCAGAATTTAAATTTTCTGATATCTAGCAATTTGGTTAACTGTACGTCAATTTATTTTCGTTTTTCAAAAATTGACCACAAAATTATAGTTATAATACTCTTCCTCACAAATACCATGTTATTTAGATAAAGTTATCAAGATTTGGATTAAATTCTAACACTGTAGAATATCTTGTACAGAATTAATGCATATTAAGCCGACAAGCTGTCAAAAAACTCATAAATTCAATATTTACTGTGTGATATTACTCCAAAATATTTGGGCTTTCCAGTCGTAAGCAAAAGCTGCGGAACATCTACTCACTGTAAACCAAAATCGATTTTAAAATCTTGGTGAAGAAACTTTGTAATCTAATTGAGTATATAAATAGGCTTTCTGGTAAAAATTCCAAGTCAGCTATTCGAAAAAATGAGTGAAAAACCTGATTTTTCAGTTTTGCTGTTTGCACCGTCGTACGTCTCTTGAATTACCTTAAACCCAAAATGTTAAATATAAGTTAAGTATCGCGTGCCAAAAATATTATTATGATCTAATTGAGCATAAGGTGTCTACAATGTTTCAAAACTTTTTTCAAATACAATCTGCCATTTTGCATAATCAGGCTAGCGTTTAGGAGGGAAATTAAACACTGTTTTTTTTGGTAAAGACGGGGGTGAAAGAAACTTCCTTACTTATGGAGTTCATCTCCATGGAAAGCAATTTAAGACAGTATTAGGATGTAGCGAATGGAAGACAAGTTTTTATGGAAATTTTTAGAAGAAGATTAAAGAAAAATTTGCAAAAAAGTCACTCATTGTTTTGAGAGAAAAAGCATTGTTAAACTCAGTTCCGCTCAGTTTTGCACTCGGTGATCAAAATTTTCAAATTCTAAGATAAGAGATTGTTTAATCAAAGACTAGATCAGCAAGCAGTTTTATCCTACGGAAATTCCGTACCAGAGAGAAAAATGCAAACCCGAAAATGAGAAATCATTTATATTGCAATCCGTTAAATTGATGTAAATCTATGCAGGAGCGTCAAAGTTGGCCTTGTTTGTTGGTGTTTATGTGCTGATCAGAAAGATTAAAAAATAAAGCAAAATGCCTAGAAGTTATTCAGGTCACCGAAAACGAAAAGAACGTGTAGAGTTTGGGAGACTACGAAGTAGCCTTACTGTCTTAGAGTTTGCTACCAGTTATCACGCCATTGCAGTCGGTGTAAGCCCAGGTTCGAACCCGTTGTGGGAGCTTGAAAGCAAGCAATGTTTCCTCCTGGCTGCGTTGAAAGACAGAGCAACTCTACGAGCGAAAAACCGTAAACTTTTGTCGCATGGCTTCAATTTATAACACTTTCTGCAAACTGATAATCAAAAACTGCTGGACTATATTTTCCTCCAAAAGCTGTCTCAAGCTTTTTTCGTCAAGCACTACTGAAACAGGAGCTCAAGGAAAAATGGTAAATGGATATTGTCAGAATACCATTAATCACTTACGATGTTTGGTGATAAGAAGTAATTGATGAACTATGTTTTATTTTGTCCATTTAAGAATGAAATTCTGAGTGAAAATTGCCAAGACAGCAGTAATATTGATAAAGCTTGTTCTTATGAGCATAATTGAAACTTACAAAATATATCCTAATTTTCTTTTTGCCCGATACTTTTCTGGATAAACCAATTTGCTTTCGCCAATAAGCTATTACTCAAAACTAGGCTGTTTGATATAAAATATGCTAACTATGCAACAAATACTTCTTAATTTGCCAGTCGCGCCCTTTTAGCTGTTAGTGAAGGGTGCGCCTAATAAAGGCTGATTGCAGCAGATTTGGTGAAGACATATTTGGCTTTGCAAACATTTATTAAAGTCTGAGAGGCGGCCAAAACTGTTTACATTGAAATTTTCTGAAAATTGATGTCTTTATTTTGTTTATGGTTCGGAGCGTGCAAAAAAATGGCAACACTAGTTATGGCCAATCCTCTTTTCTTTTACTTACCGGTATTTGCGTAAAAGAGCCTCATAGAACAATTGTATTCTAGCCAGAATAACCCTATACATATACTAGTGGCAAACTCAAGAGGCTACGAAAACTCCCAAATGGTCATCCTCAGAGGTGGGCATGAGGGGGCTCCTCTATACCCCCTCATGCCCACCTCAGGAAAACGTTAAATATTATTTTCAGTCATTATTTCGACGGTGATAATATTTGTTTAAATGTTTAGAATAAACTTTGTTTTCGTTTTGCATCACTCTTTCATTCTTTTTCTGTTTCATATAAGCTGTTGCAAAACTTGTTCCACGTTTCTTAATTTTTAGATATGACGTTGCACGTTGGTGGTCATTACACTTTACTCAAGTTTGTTTGAGTGATTGCTAGGGTATTAAGTTATATGAGATACAAGGTAATGTGGTAATAATACAAGGCAAAACAATATGAATTACAAGCACGATTTACTTGATGAACTCTTTGAAAAGCTTGTTGCGCAGCTGCAGCGTATTCGTTGTAAGCTACGTGTAAAAACGCAACCAGATAATAATTTCTTTGGTGTAGCAACAAATTTAAGAAATTTCAAACAAAAATTACCTTAAAAGTGGTTCCAGAAAGCACTAAAATTGTCTATATGTGAGAGTAATTTTGCAAAATTTTTTCTGGAGGGATGCCCCCGGATTCCCCTAGGATAATTGTGACTTTTCTTTATTTTCTGTATTTATCCTCCATTTACGAGAAATCAAATTGTATCGCTATATTTTGGACGGGACCTTCGCACTTGCTTGGGAGTTGCCATTTTTGAGATGTCTGGGCCACCTGTCTTCCACATAAAGGCGGGGGCGTCCCGTTAAGTGTCTTGCCCAAGGACACAGCCAACTTGCCGGCTTGTTCTCCACTACATCTCTTAAATGCCGAGCGCCAAGCGGGAGGCTGTGAATACCATCTTTTAAAGTCTTTTGGCATGGCTCGACAAGAGGAATGAACCCCAGGTCTACCGACTACGAAGCGGACGCTCTAACCACCACGCCATCGCGCCGGTGTCGGCACATTTTTGCGCCCCCTTTGAAAAAACTTCTGTGTACGCCTCTGGCCACCTTTAATTTCAAAAAATGACTTTTGTTAACCACTGCTTGAATATGACTACACATCTTTTTTATTGACGAGTTTTCTGAGCGTTGCCCCCTTGAACAGTTTCGCTAGGAACGACCCCTTATGTGACATTTCCGGATAGTACTGAGCTAGTACAAGTGCCTTGCTTCGGAGTTACTGCTAGCACGGAGGATCTCTACCACAAACTGCAACCAAGCAGTGAAAGCTGCCGTAAAGAATTTCCCCACGGGTAAATCCCAATGTTCAACCCCCAGATACAAGTCAGTAATTTGTCGCACGAAGCTGTGTTTTTTACATGCGTTCTGCAAGGATCTGCGCTCCCTACAATACTTTGTGAACCTTTAATGTAAAACTAGTTGATTTTGTTTATTCATCTCATTAGAGCAGTGATTCTCAACCTTTTTGTGCTTGAGGCACACTAAAGAATCAAAAATTCATCCGCGGCACACTTTCACATTACAAAATTTAAAACTCAAACATACTCCAAACATAAATGAAATGAGATTGAAATGAAATACTGAATTGAAATGAATACATAAATAAAATGAAAATACTCCAAACATACATGTTTAATGGGACGGTTGTGCTTGCTTTTTCGAGCAAATCAATTCGAATCGAGGCTCTAATGACGTAAGACATACTCTCATTTCATCGTCAATAGCAAGAAGGCGTTGTCTTTTTTTACTTTTGATTTCAGTGAGTGCGGAAAATCCAAATTCGCAAAGCCAAGATGATGCAAATGGAAGAAGAATTTTGATTGCTTTTATTCTTAGCAAAGGATATGTTTTTACGATGGACAACCAAAAGTCATGTAGGTTTTCTTCGGAAAAACTGGACCGATAAAAACAATTGTTTTGTAGCTCAATAAGCTGCTCCTCTTCTTCGGTAGATAGATTCGTTGTGTCGTTATTTTTTCCAAATGGATTGATTACCCACCCGTAATCTTTAACACTGAATTCTGGAAAGTAGTTTCGGAGTGAAAACTGGAGATCTGACAAAGTGTTTAAAATTTCCGGAATTATTCTTTTTTTTAAAGAAGACTTGTTGACTGTAGGAAAAGCATCTACATTTTCCTCAGATACTTTTCTCTTCCATAAAGACAGTTTTTCGTCAAAAGAAATCAATGTTGATGTAGCTGTTATTGTATTTTCGGATGGCCCTTGTAAGCTTGAATTCAAAACATTCACTTTTTCAAATAAATCTGCTATAAATTGCACTCGTAACCACCACAGTTCGTCATGTACAGAAAACCCGAAGTCTTTTTTTTGAGCGTCCAGGAAAGAACAAATTTCAGCCTTTAGTTGGCATACACGTTTCAGTACCTTTCCTCTCGAGAGCCATCGGACCTCTGTGTGAAACAGCAAGCATTTAAATTTTGAATCCATTTCTTGACAAAGTTGCGTAAAAAGTCGGCTTTGGAGGGGACGAGTTTTTATGAAATTTACGACTTCAATAACTTGCTTCATAACTGAATGTAAATTTGTTGGCAATGTTTTAAAGACGAGAGCTTCTCTATGTATCATACAATGCACTACAAACACGTTTGGATTTTGGTGGCGAACATAAGCAACAAATCCCCTGTTTTTCCCTTGCATGGATGGGCAGCCATCAGTGCAAATGCTAACACAGTTTTTCCACTGTAAGTTCAACGACAAAATGTTTTCGTCGACCAGTGTAAATATGTCTTCCCCTCTAGCAGTGGTTTTTAACTCTTTGCAAAATAGGCATTGGTTTACAAACGACCCGTTTTTTACGAATCTAATAAAAGCTAAAAGGTGCGCTTTTCCTGTACTATCAGTAGATTCATCAACTTGCAGTGCCCAAAGTTGAGATAACTCGTCATCTTGTCCTTGCACATCAAAATGCTCACGAATTTGATCATTTATATCCGAAGATAGGTCTTCAATTCTTCTTGAAATTGTGTCATTTGATAATGGAACTTTGCTTACCGTATCTGCAGCATCACTTCCAAGCATAGTTTCTACAATAATGGATACTGATGGTGCAATAACAGATTCGGCGTCAGTGTGAGCTTTTTTGCGTTTAGCCAACAAATGAGCCACTTTGTAGCTGGCAACTAACCCCTTTTCTGGCAACTTCATGTACTTGTTAAATCGTTTGGCTTCTATATCTTTTTGTAACAAGAGATTCTCAAAGTATGCTTTTGGTTTATCTTTTAAAGATTCGTGATTGGTTTCTAAGTGTCTGCTTAGTTTGCTAGGAACGAGGGCCTCATTTGACAAGGAAAGATTGCAAATAATACACAAAGGAAGTTGGTGATCGTAGGATCCAGAAGCAACAAAACCGTACTTTATGTAGTCTTCTTTATATTTACGCTTGACTCCTTTTTTTGCAGGTACTTTCTGTTGCAATGCACCACTTTTGTTACTGGTACTGCTTATTTTTAAATACTTTTCCATGGTTTGACTACTAAACTAATGACTAAATTTTGTCACTAAAACTAAGTCCATGCATTATTTAAACTTGAATTAATCTGTTTCACTAAAAATAGCAGAGCCAAAGTTATTTTAAATATATTTAATACGGATACTATTTGAATAACAGTGGCATAGAATTATAATTTATTCTAAACGTCTACTTTAATAAATATGATCAAATACCGTAAACTTGGCTCTGCTATTTTTATTAAGATTAGATTTTTTTCTTAATGCAGTTGTAGCTTATAAAACAACTGCTTTTATCTCTGAGAAACCGCTCTCATCAGGCATAGCTTTAGTTTGCCTACTTAGGCTTTAAGCAGCTCTCGAGACTATTTCAGGGCTCACTGTATTGTATTTTGACTTTTAAAAAGTTATCTTGTATTTTGGCATTAAGCTGAGCTAGATCTGCGACCAAGATTATCAGACTCTCTTCTTTCACCCTTTTTTTTGTCACACAAGTCACGCTGTTGCATCCTTCGATAAGCTGCTTCACGATTAGGCTTGTACTGGCTACGCTCGAAGGTTTCAAACGAACAGCAATTTAAAGAATTAAGAATCGAAAATGCGATCAAAGAATTGATCAATTTGGTTTTGCGGAAAAATAAGCGATCAAAGACAAAAATATACGCGGCACACTAAAAAATTCCTCGCGGCACACTAGTGTGCCGCGGCACACAGGTTGAGAATCACTGCATTAGAGGCTTCAAACGATAGAATAAGAGGCCACAAGCTCAGACCTCGTAATGACAGCGTTGTTTTTTCACTTGGAAAGTCACTCTACAGTAATTTCTTCTGCTTTGGCGGATTCAGACATGCGGTGAATTTATTGAAAGTACTACCAAGCAATTGAAGAGGAATGTAGAATCTTGGAAACTCGGGGGGTCTGAATTATAGCCCAATGCCTAACATCTTTGTCGCTGCCATGCGAGTCCATAGGATAAAAATGGAATAAACAAAATAATAAAAATGGCTTGATGAAGATTCCGTACAAAGGTAATGTACACAATATCCGTTTTTGTCCGGGTTTTGTACGTTTTGTACAAAAATCTTTATCCGCTTTTATAGTAATATAATTCTTCATAGAAGAACTGTACCTTGTCCTCCAAACACACGACTTTGTCCGCAAAGTACCTACAAAAAGAGTATACAGTTTTGCGGTCAAAAACCTATAAAATACCGTTGGTGCGATTCATATTGTAGACAAAGCCCGATGCTCGGACAGCAATGTATACTACGCAGTATCATATACATCTAAGTGGATAAAAATTTCCACACAAAAATGCATGAGATAAAACACTTGCAAAACCGGACGAAAACGGATACTGCGTGCATCCACCTTTACGCTTGTTATAAACCTCTTCACGCTCCTGCTGCTGTTTTAGTGTCAACTTGTCACACGGATTTTGATTGGCTCCTTCCGTGTCAATTTCTTAATGTTTTTCGCCGAAAATGGCGACCGTTACCAACAGTTTCATTTTATTCTTATCTGATTCATTTGCGGGCTTTGCGGCTTTAGAAAACACATTGGTGAGTGAAAAAACTTTTTCATGTCTATTTGATGGTATCTCGTAACAGGTGAGAGTAATCTCTTAAAATTTGGTATTTGAACAAGAAAGTGCCATGTTTTGCAATTTTTTTGGGATCCAAGAAACCTTTTTAATAATAGTTTTCCCTGCAGTCGATCTCAAAAAGCATTCTCCGTCATCTCAAAAAAAAACCTTTTGAGCCAATGAAATCGATTGTGAAATGGCTAGTTCAGAGAAAGAAAGGTTCTCTAACACCTTGAACTTTTTCCATTGCATGATTGACAGTTTTTGAAATGAGGATGGCAGTGGCATTCGTGAAAACCTAAATGCTGATTGGTAATAGCAGCAATCCAAGCTTAAGAAATATTTTGTACCATTTAAATCTCTTTATTGAATTAGAGTATGTTGGAACAGATGTCAAACTTTATTCTTCAGCAGCCAATTCTTTATTTATACAGTCTTAAAAGTTGATAGAAGCTTAAGCTAAGAGAGATAAATGTTTTTTAAAGTTTAACAAGGGACTTAAGAGATGTATCACGTTTCAGAGATAAGATTAAACTTAAAGTAATTGCAGCATGCTGCAAAATCTAGCTTAGTTTCTGAAAGCTGTAATGATCAGAAAAGATTAACTTGAGAACTGATATGCCTCAACGCAAATATATTGCCGCAAAATATTAGCGTTTACTTAAAGTTGGTTTGCAAACTTTTCTTAATCTGCAGCAAGATATTGACAGCCTTTCGCAATAAAAAACAGACCTTGGTGGATGTGAACACTAAACATTTTTGGAAAAAAGAAAATTAAAAAACTTTACAAGTGAAACTCACCGAATACTAAACGTTTCCGTGTTTCTCTGATTTAAATAGTGAAGCTGCTCACGTAGCATGTTGTCAGCAGCGGCTTTCGGACAATGGCAGTTTGTCTTGTTTATGGTAAGTAGTGCCGTCTGCAGGGTGTAACCACTTTTGCGACCATAAAGGATCCGGCGTCTGCAAAAGTATAGGCCTACGTTGTCGATGGGTATTTGCAATGTTGTCGTAAATGCGTCATGTGAAATTGAAAGCCTTGTTTGTAAATGCAGTAAATTCAAAATCATTGGTTGAAGCTCGTAGAATGTCGTAAACACATCACTGCATTAGACGAAGTCACCAAACTGAAATAAAATTTTTCAATTTTTTGTAACTGCACCAACATTCAAGCGTTGCCTGCAGTATGCTAGGCTCATTTCTTCTTCTTCTTCTGCTTTTTTCCGGTTTTAACCTGTGTGGTGGTTACAGCAGAATTCTCTTCACCTTGATCTATTTCTTGTGACTTCCACTGTCAAGCTTCATTTCTCTTATGTCTTGCTTAACGTAATCATAAATCTCGACTTTGGCCGGATCCACTTTTTCCCAGTAACTCCTTCCTTTCTTCCTTTTTCCCTGCAACTTCAAATTCAAAATTCTTCGACAAATATGATTTACATCTCTTCTCTACACATGTGCAAACCAACGCAGTCTTGCTTACCTCACTTGGTCACTAAGTTTTCGTACTCGAGTGGTTCTTCATATGTGCTGGTTATCGATCTTATTCTTTTTATAATTAAGATGAAAACATGAGCATTTTGAGCTCAACCACTTTGAGTTCCATTTTCTGCTTTTCAGTTATTGGCCTTGCTTTCAAGCCAAACACCATACCTGGCTAAACCACAGGCTAGAAGATTTTAACTTTTGTTTTACATAATTTCCTTTTGACATTGGTATTTAATACTTTAAGTTCATTACAAATACCTTTAAAACCTCAGGTTTTGATCGTGTACATTACAGACTTTTATACTTCTTTTCGATTAGAATGTTTTTTTCTGGATAATTTTCAAGTTCGTGTCAAACTTGATCTATCGTATATGCAAGCAGTGAGTTCGACGATGCAGTTGTTAAGGCACGCGTCTCGCAAGCGTTAGGCCCTAGTTCAAATCCTGGCTTCATAAGCATTTAAAAAACAGCTCGCTACACATACTCATGGCTGTAATAACTCGGGTAGAAATTCGTGTAAAAAAAAAACGACCGGAAGAAAGGAACTGTTTCGCGCTTGAGCGACACAACTGTTTGTTCGCAGCAGGGGTTGGCAACCTGCAGTAGTGCGCATACAGGGTGCGGCAGAAATAACGCCCTTTCTATTATTTGAGCTTATATTGAGTTTTTGCTTGATTTCCCCATTATTTTGGAAATACGCGTTTTTGTGTCTGAATTTTCTAATTAATAGTTATTTCTGTTTTAGTTTAGAAATTGTTTATTTATAAATAAATAATTTCATTCTTAAGAAATACAAAAATGGCGTTACTTTTGCCGCACTCTGTGTTATAATGGCTACTAAAAAAATTATAATAACTGGTTTGCAGACAATGTTCCCTCTAGGCTGCGCGCGTGCGCGGCCGCGCAGTTGTTTTGACCCCTTTGCGCAGTTAACACAACGCTCCGCGCAGTCTCCAACACAAGGAAAGAGGCGAGATTCTGTACACAAACGAACAACGCAGGCTTCGACGGACATTGCAGACGCAGTTACATCGCAACATGAGGACGATGCCCCCCCTTTTTTTTTTTTGGAGAGCACCATGTCCGCACGTGATAATCCGTCCATCTGAGAGGAGCTGGAAAGTAAACTTTTGTAGATTCTGCCTAGTGAATTTCTGCTTCAGCGCACACGTTAGTTTTTCCGCGCAGCATTATCAAAAATTAGAGGGAACGTTGTTTGCAGATGAATTCTCTTTTGAAATATTTTCGTAGTACAGTTATGTAGCAGGCCTGAGTATTCTTAAATGCAAAGGCATTTTTACAACGTGTAGCAAAGACTAACGAAATACTTAGTTTTATGCCGGTACCAAGGGCCATACCTGCAGCCGGTCAGAGATTTTAAGTTATACAGGGTGCGACAAAATTACCCAATTTCTGTATTTCTTGAGAATGAAATTGTTTTTTTATAAATAAACAATTTCTAAACTAAAAAAGAAACAATTAATAGCTAGAAAATTCAGATACCAAAACAGTGTATTTCGAAAACAAAGAGTAAATCAACCAGAAACTGGAAAACTAAGATAACAAAAAGGGCATTACTTCTGCAGCACCCTGTATATTCACAGTTGAGCATCCCTCAAAAAAAGGTCTTCAACTTTACATCAATAGAAAAACCTGTTTGAACTAAATTTTTCTGAAATTTAGAAAGTTTTGCGTCGAAAAAGTCATCTCCGAAAAAAAGTCCTCGCCTTTACGTGAACAGAAAAAGTTCTCAATTTTATTCACTGGCGACAATAAATTGAAATAAAGCCTGTGATGCTACGACCAATAGGGAAAAAGTTGTACGCTCCTGATATGGAGCAAGTAATTCAATAGAAGACATACAGCATCAAACCACAAAATAAATTGAATTGCAGACTGTATAGGCTGTCATCAGCTGGGCTGAAGAGACCTGATAGAGCGAAACGGTGAACATTGCCTGCAGTTACTCTTTGAAGTGAATTGCTTGCGTTTTGTTGGAATTTAAGGTAACTCAGTAACACATTTTATTTATTTGTCTCTAGAAAGCCTTGAGCATATAGCTACTTGCATGCAGACCTGCTTCGGAGTTGTCAGTACCGCTGGTACAGTGCACATTTATCACAAGCACTGCAAGAAGCAAAAGAATTTCATACAAATTGTCCAATCCAAAGACTCGGCCTCGAAGCCTCCAGGAGTTGATCTCACCGTGCAATCACGAGCGCATTCACTAAGAACATGATCCCATGCCCCTTTCATTTCGGTGTTGACATAACTCAAAAAAGTGACAAAAGAATTTCTGCCATAAGTTGACCTCCCAAAAAAGTCTTCGCCAATAGCCATGCAAATCTGGCGCTGCTCCCTCTTCAAAAATTTTCTGTCCGCAAGAGCATGAAATCATTCCGGCCATAACGCAGTGTTCTATCCACTTGACCACGCAGTCGAATGGGATGTGGCTTATATTACGTAGTTACGGCCCCTGGCAATCGTGCTTGCGGCCCAGCATCAATGTCTTGAACAGTGTCAAATGCAATCAGCGGTCGACCGCGGATGATTGATGATATTACTGCTCGATTAATGTATCAATAAATAATTGCTTGCTTGCTTTCTATGTGTGCTCTGCACCTGCAATCGATGCAGCAAATGATCTGCATAACCGATTAGGTTGTAGTTGTCATTGTTTTTTCTCATTCATTGTATTCAAGTGTTGAGATAACACCATGATGTAAAAAATAATAAAAAGTTGTAATTAACAAAATTTGATTAGCAAAATGAATAGCAAAGAATGGGATGAATGGGACCACATCTGTTAAAGGGACAAAATCACATAAAAACTGAACAACCATTAACTACTATAAAAAGAGAAGAAACTACATTAAAAATTGATTTTAAGGGTGGAAGCTACCCAATGGTGCTTATAAATTATTGTTAAACCTTTTTCTCCCATGATAAGCGAACTTGCCGGCTGGTTTTCCACAACATCCCCTAAATGCCGTGCGCCAAGCAAGAAAGCTATAGATACCTTTTTTTAAAGTCTTTCGTTACGACTCGACAAGGGGAATGAACCCTAGGTCTACCGACTGCGAAGCGGACGCTCTAACCAGTGCGCCATCGCGCCGGTTTGAATTAAATTGCATTAAACTAAAGTTGCATTTAAAAACATTAAATTTTTTTCTTTTTATTTGCTATATTTATCCTCCGTTCACGAGAAAGCAAATTGTAGCGCTATATTTTGGACGGGACGTCCGCACTCGCTTGGAAGTTACTATTTCCGAGGTGTCTGGGCCACCTGTCTTCCACATAAAGGCGGAAGCGTCCCGTTAAGTGCCTTGCCCAAGGACACAATAAGCCAACTTGCCGGCTTGTTCTCCACAACATCCCACAAATGTCGAGCGCCAAGCAGGGAAGCTGTGGATACCATTTTTTAAAGTCTTTTGGTATGACTCGACAAGGAGATTGAACCAGGGCCGGTTTAAGCAATGAGCAAACTGGGCGGTTGCCCCAAGCCCCGCACTTTTACTAATTTTTAGCGCTATTAACTATTAAACTGAATTCAAATATTGAAATAAATTTATAGCCTTATAACCTACATTACCAGCAAACTTGATCTGAAAAATCAAAATATTTACATACCGATACAGTTATTACCTATACAAAAAAAATTTAAAACAGACTTTCAATGACACAGTAATTGTGACGTCACAGTAGAAACTGGTATAATAGCATTCAAATTAATGGCTGCGAACGACTGTCAAATGTTAGAACAGTTATACGAAATCTTAGATGCCATTACAGCCCTCAAGGAAAATTTTGTTGAGTTGAGACAACTGTTACAAGATTTTACGTTGGACGACATTGAAACAAATGAAACCAAATCAGATTCATCGTATTTGACAAAGAATATGAATGCCTCGGAAAGAGCCATATTACGCGCTTTATGGTGCAAAATCCTTCAAAGGTTTTACAGTACAAGCAAAAGTCTACAGCCTGCTGACATGTCTCTAGGAAGTTGCCTAGCACTTTACAATGGAATCGAGAGTTTTTGCCAGCATTTAAGCATTAAGGAATGAATTTGATACAATTGAAAAGCATGGTTTGAAACTCACAACTGGTATACAGAAAGCCTATGTGTCTCAAAGCAAACAAAACCGAAAAACAAAGAAGACTTTTGATTAGGAAGAAGAGGACACTGGATGCACTAGAGCTTTGGAAGATGCTCGTGAATCTTTCGTATTGGAACTTACCTTCCAATCATTGATATCTTAATTGCAGGGGTGAGAAGACGAAAATCTTTGTACTGCTTATTGCAACAGAATTTTAATTTTTTGCTGAATTTGAACATTCGGGTCATCAGTGATATAGAAAACTCTGCAAGTAAGTTGGTAAAAGTATATGCAAGCGATTTGGATAGCGACTTTTCTTCAGAAGTTGTGCACTTCGCTTTTCATTTACGTTCATCTCCTGATCTTGGTTCGAAGACAAATACTATGCGAGCACAGCTGTCATACTTGAAAAAGAACTGCTTAATTGAAACTTTTCCAAATGTGGCTATTATTCTTTGTATATATCTGACCTTGCCAGTAGCAAAACGGAAGGTGAACGTCCTTTTTCGGCATTGAAAAGAGTGAAAAACTACCTGCGCTCATTCCTGACGCAGGATTACTTCTATGATTTCTGTATTGTGGCCATCGAAAAGAGTATCACAAAATCTATGAGCTTTGAGGATATTATTGATAAATTTGCAGCAGCAAAATGCCAAAAACACCAGTTGTAACGCATTATTTGCCTCAGCTTTTTTTGTGTTGTACTCTCTGTGTTGTTTATATTTGCCCCGTTAATAAGAGTGCGAAAATTTTTCTCTATATTTAACCTTTTAAAATAAATTTCAAACAAAATTAATAAAATTTTCTTTTTTTAATAAATCAAAATAACAAACTAAACTCAATCTCTTTGATCTGAATAAACAATAATCAAAATAAAAATTGGTTTTTATTTAAATTTCTATCCAACAAAAAAACAAATAACGCAAAAAAATCAATTTTTAGTTTAAAATAAATACTGTACAGTAGAATTAACTTATTTACACTTCACCCATTTCAAATACCAAGAATTACCTCGGGGACACCTTATTCCCGGAAGGTAAGAGCTTATTATGTCTTCTATCATTAAGATCTACTAAATCAGTGCCTCCCAAACTTTTTCGTGCGTGACACAAATCTGAGTTAGTTGTTTCGCGTTCCATAATTTAGGGACCTTGCACTCTTATCTGCCCCGAGCCCCGCGATCTCTTAATCCGCCCCTGGATTGAACCCCAGTTCTACCGGCTGCGAAGCGGACGTTCCAACCACTACACCATCACGACGGTTAAAGAATCAGACAGCAGGTTAATAGCTGTGAACGATGGGGACTCCTGATGAGTTTACCTGACTGAAAACTCTCTCCACTGGCACCCTGGAAGCGGGTACTGAGAGGACTCGATTTGACAGCGGAAAGAGTTTAGGGAATTTTAGCGCTTAGTTGCTAAAAATGGAAAGTGGAAATAACCTTACAGTCAGGGATGAGGGAGCGGTTACTGCTGTAACCTCTTACGCCTTGGATTCTACACTTACCGCTTACATACCGAATACTGAAAAAAAGTGCAGTTGAAGATTATAACACCAGAAAATTGAATTTCAATATCGGTAAATTAACAGCTCGATAAACGAAAAATTAAACAGTGGTACAGAAAAACATGCAACAGAAAACTGTACAATTGCAAAATATTGATAAGTTTAAATACCTGATGTAGGTTTAAGATAAAACACAGTTAGTAGTTACATTATTACCACCAATTAGGAAGAAAGTCATGTAATAAAACTTTAACAACCTCAAGGATTTTCATAAAAGCAATGGCATTCTTTAAATCGCTTTCTATTCGCGCTCTGTTTTCACTTAATACGAGTTCAAGTGTGAAAACAATCTTTCCACAAACACTTCAGTGCCAGGCAGGCACCTTATAATCCTCGAAACAGGCTGCACTGTTCCAGGATATCTTTATATAATATCCTATATGCTTGGCAGTTTCAACCGTCCCAGGAAGGATTTAACGCCTCCACAGAAGATCGAGAAGTGACAATATTTGATGACTCAGCAGTATTTTCTTGTAGTAAATTTACTTATAGGAGGTGTATCAGAGCAAAAACGGGACTTTGCATGCTGCTAGAGCTTAGTTAGCAATTAAAAGAAAAGTTTTTGTTTACTTTGTAATTTGTTCTTTGACAAGCAAAATGCTGCAATTTCGGCTCTCTACTGAAATCATGTGGTTTTTTATATGTTTTTGTTTACAAATGCTTTTTGATGAAGGTCTTGTAGTTTATTTTAATTTATTGGTAAAAAATTCAAAATTGTGCAGTGATGAGCATTGAGCAACGAACAAATCTAAAATTTCTGATCCGGTTGGATAAAACTCCATCTGAGGCACTGGCATTGCAGCCACAAGTTTACGGAAAAAATGCAATGTCACGTTCACGTGGTTTTGAGTGGCACAGGAAATTTAAAAAGGGCCATGAAAATCTCGAAGACGATGCATAAAGGGGAGACCTTCAACCAGTAGAACTGACGCAAATGTTGAGCGTGTGCTACAGATGATCTGCGGTAACCGCCGACTTACAATTCGAATAATTGCAGATGAGCTGAACATCAACCCAGATTGGGTTTGAAAGATTATTACTAAAGATTTGGATATGAGAAAAATTTGTGCAAAGGTGTGCCTAAAAATTTGTGCCAAAGGTGGTGACCATTAACCAAATGGCATGACGCATGGAGGTTTGTCAAGACATCCTCGAACGTCTTGAAACTTTACCAAACTTGCTGCAGAATGTCATCACAGGAGACGAATCACGGCTGTTTGAATATGACCCGTAAACAAAACGACAAAGTCTAATATGGATAAGTCCACATCCCCAAAGCCGAAAAAACGCTAGGAAATCGAGGTCGAATATTAAGGTCGTGCTGATTGCGTTCTTTAATTCAAGGGGTGTTGATCACTCCTAGTTCCTGCCACAAGGTTACACAATCAACCAGCTTGTGTACGAAGAAATATTGCAACGTTTGCTCCTAGCAGTCCGAACAAGAAGGCCAGAAATGTGGAAAAACAAATCTTGGATCCTTCATCATGATAATGATCCGTCTTATACGGCCCTAAACATGCGGCAGTATTTGGCCAAAAACAACATCCCACTGCTAGAACAACTATCTGGCTCCTTGCCATTTTCCTGTTTTCGAAGCCAAAGGAAGTCATCAAAAGAAGCCATGTTGGAGACGTGCAACTGTGACCACAAAACTGAAGAAGATTCCAAAAGAATCATTCCTGGGATTCATAGATGCATGGAAGAAAAGAATGAAAAAGGGTATCACACTTGAGGGAGAATATTTTGAACGGGAAAACGTGTGATGTTTGATTTCAAATTGAAATAGAATTTCTGTGACACAAGTCACGCTTCTTTTCTCACACACCTCGTATATACAAATATTTACAGTTATAAAACTTTCGTTCAACAAAAACACAAAATAACGTAAAAATAGTCATAACAAAATCAGTAGAACTTCATTCTTATGGCGGCTGGCACCTTCGAAATATCAATTTTTGTTCAAGCATTGAGCTTTTAAATTACAAACACGACCTCTATCGATGTGAAATAAAGTCTGCTCGTTGATTTTGTTTTGTTGATCCCATTTCACACCTCCTAAAACCCGTTTGTTTTGTCCAGGCGTTGTCGAATGTCTCAACAGTCGATTAACTGAGAAGCATAAATCTACGTTCTTCTCTCGATCTCACTCGAAATAAGCTGTCAACTTTCCGCGTATTTTGGAATCGTACCTGCGAATTTCCAAGAAACTGTTATCTTTTTTCTATTTTCTCACGATGTCACTCAAAAGTTTTTTATCTACCCCCGCATTTCGCGGTCACTCCTGGGAAAAACCGCCTTTTTCGGAAGCCAAACGAAGATTTAGATTCGCCGCTACTCGAAATTGAGTCTCCACTTCGATCGCGGTAATTTTTTTAAAAACTTTTCAGCCTGTAATGATTCAACACAATTTCCGTGGAAACAAGCATTGGTCTCATGACATTTCCAAGTAAAGCAGTAATCTTAAAAACCTATTGGTCTAAAGACCAGAAAATTTTCAAGACCTTTATGGGTTAAGACCAAGACCTTGGCAAAACTGTCTTTTGACGTATATTACTGTCCCAAAAACATTTTTTTGTACGTACAGCTTTTAAAGTTGCGTTATCTATGCTAATCAATAAAATATAGAAGCTGCTAGTTGCTAATTAGCAATTTTCAAGCAGATCTCCTTTTAAGAGGGATCCGCCTCCAGCATCACACTAAGGTAAAATAGAAAATTTTGCTCAAAAATGTTCACCAACATCATACGGTACCATACAGCAATCTATTACATCATGTCAATAACCCGCGACCGGTTTCGACCTTATTGGGTCTCATCAGGCAGGTGTAAAAAACACTCAATCATACGAGAAAAAAAACAAATTTGCTATTGGGTGCAAAAAAAAGATGCAATAAAAACAATATGATACAGCAATACCTATATCATGGGGGTCTCATTTAAGGACACACACATATGACATGGACAACAAGTCAAATTTTTCTATTTTACCTTAGTGTGATGCTGGAGGCGGATCCCTCTTAATAGGAGATCGCCTTGAAAATTGCTAATTAGCAACTAGCAGCTTCCATATTTTTAAGAATGATAAGTCTTGACAATGATCCTACACCCCTATTAGGGCTTGCCAATATGACTTTTTGTCCATGTCATGTGTGTGTGTCCTTAAATGAGACCCCCATGATATAGGTATTGCTGTATCATATTGTTTTTATTGCATCTTTTTTTTGCTCCCAATAGCAAATTTGTTTTTTTTTCAGCATGTTTATGATTGAGTGTTTTTACACCTGCCTGTTTTTACACCTACTACCTGCCTGCAATAAGGTCGAAACCGGTCGCGGGTTATTGACATGATGTAATAGATTGCTGTATGGTACCGTATGATGTTGGTGAACATTTTTTAGGAAAATTTTCTACTTTACCTTACTATGCTAATCAAAAAATGACCAAACCGTTTGCATGATTGCTATGATACTCGTGTGAATGTCAAACCAAAGAAATATTTGTTCAGGGAAATTTCCATTGATTGGCAAATCTTGAAACCTGGCAAATAATGAAAAATAAATTCACTTGCCTGGGCTTTTGGAAACAACCTAATCAAAAATGTCTGCTTGCTACGTGAGCATCAGCGTGCAGGCTTGCAAAGAGGCTGATCATTTAATTTATGGACGGACATTCAAATATCTTTATCAACGCTGATCCAAGGACACATTTTCGATGAATGCCTCAAACTTTTTACAATCTTTTTGCATTCTAGTATTGCGTTCTATCAGTAAAAATCAATAAAGTATCTCGAATACTAAGAATCTTTTTGCGATATTTTTATTTGGCCAAAATGATAGTTAGAGTGAGGCCTGGAAGAGTGTGAATACAGTTTTAAAAAGTGAGAGTTTAATCTTATTTTTCCAAAAGATACCGTTTTGAAGGATGTTGACATTTACATTTTGATGAATGGTTTTTGTTGGTTCAAAACCAGTCTTGGAGCAATATACGTTCACGTGTACAACCTAACAAACCATTTTAGCCCTTCAACAATATGACCAAGCAACTGATTACTTGCTGAATTTACTTTACATCGGTTAATTGTTAAAGTGAAAAAAATGACAAGCAAAGATCACAAATTTAAGAAACGTTGTTTTTCAAAGGTGTAGATACTTGAATTTTTACGCACACACACACACACACACACACATACACACAAATAAACATAAGCACAACAAATAGCCAGAAAAACAACAGCAACGCCTCGGCAAAAGTTTTACACCGGCCACCTAAATCATACTTTCTTCCGGCTAACATATATTTTCGAGTAAAATATCAAGCCTTTTTTTATGATATCTTTACAGTTTGAATTTTAATAACTTTATCGCAATTAATTATTGTAGCCTAATATCAATTACTAGTTGCGGTCAAATCCTTTTCACATATCTTAGACTGCGTTCGTTCATAGTGTTTTCGCAACCAGGTATAAAACTTCTTACCAGTTTTTAAAGCAGATTTTGAGACAAGGCTTCGCTGCTTGATACCGAGTGCGAAGAGAACATCGCTCTATTTGCGCTCAATATCAAGCAGTGAAAGCTCGTCTCAATTCCTGCTCTCAATATCGGTAAGAAGCTTTGTACCTGGTTGCGAAAATCATTATGAGCGAACGCAGCCTTAGATTATAAATTTTGCCAGAAAAACTACAAACGCAAAACAAAATACTATTTGGTCAGTAAATTGCTATAAAATTATCGCCATTCCAAAATTATTTCTGACTACGTCTTTAGCATACATACGCACACACATACGTGTATCTACACACAAATTTTCCAAATAGCCTACAGCATTTTTTGTAACCATCCTATCGATAAAACATAAGATAAGTTGTTTTGACCAAAAGCTCCGATGCCGTCCAGCCTGTCTTGTAAGCTTTGTGTCCTTCATAGTAGAATGTTGTGTCTCCACAATAATGGATGTGTTGATTCAACCCTGTTGATCCAAGACATCCATGACCAGGATAAAGTGCGCTTGACTGAAGTCTAAAGCCAGCGCACATGGCAAACGTATCTCTGTGCGTGCTGATTACACGAAACTAAAACAATACAAATATAGTCATGAAGTTTGTTTTTTTCAAGTTAACTATTTTAACTTTTCTCAGGTCATAAGAACAGAATTTTTTTTTATATATTCATGGAACGATTTGTCTTTCAATCACTTTCGAAAGTCTCAATAGACCAGCCAGTATATTTTTATCACAAACACTTCAACACTAGCGCACCAATCATTGTTGAAAAAGGCTGGAGAGACATGAGGGCAAAGCAGATGGTTGTTGGGGGTAAATGCAAATTAAGTCCACTTAGTGTCCTTGTTGTCAAAGCCAAAAAAAGAAAGCCAATGGCACAATATATTATTTTCATTTGAATGTTTGTTGGCTTAAAAATTTGGTGTTATGACTTAGTCAACTCTCAGCATTGAAACAGTTGACTTGCACTATTGTACATGTTATGGAATTTGGGGTCGATCGTTTACAATCTTGAATACTTTTGAAATTTATTGAGGTGGTATTTTTAAACCAAAAATGTTTCGCAATCATTATGCTTCCGCCTTCACACCAAAAACAAAATAATTCAATTGCTCACAGCGTGGTAGCTAATAAATTCATAAACACTTACATGTATGTATCCAACATCTACGTGGCTAACTTGATTCGGTGAAATGTGTTGTCTGAGCGATTCTGGACTTCCTTTGTCAAAAACAACCGGGATTGCTGGTCCTCTGTCGCCTGGGAATGCATATGCTCGAGAAATGATCGGAAAATGACTTGAAAACAGACTTTGCAAGTTCCCTCCGTACTGTGGAAAGAATCCATTGTTTGTTCTGTACTTCACATATGCTGCACTGCTGAAATTACGAAACGGAGTGTCATTTGGAACATGCCAAATCATCATGTCATTTGCTTGAAGCTCAAAATATGCAGGACATTTGAAATCATCAAAAGCTGCCGTGATAACCTGGCCAAACGTGTTCAGATTGACCCAGTTTCCATCGCCTCGAGGAAACTGACTGGTGTTGCCATGTTCCGATGACCAACGGTCCCCTGTGGTACAACGACCAGTCTCGAACGGATTGTTGTCGTGGACAGATGCCACCAGTGTCCATCCGCCTCCATTTGTTTCCATGTCACAGAAGGTCGCATATTCTTGTCCGTATGAGTCTCGAATTTTGTAATAACCGCTTGTGCTGTGAGGGTGAATTTCCTTGATTTTTTTGCAGCTGGGCAGGACCTCATGCTTTATTCGAGTTTCTGATGAAAACATGAAACACTAAGTACGATATCAACAGTGGTCCATGTAAAAAAACTAAAAACAGATTCAATTGGTGAGGGGCGTTGCCTATTAATCACCCTCAAAGCACCACCGGTAACAGAAAGCCCAAGAACTGGCGACAGAACGCAGTCATATGTCGGAAGTAATGAGAGCAAAGCACTCGCAGAAACATATCAGATTTAAGTTGCCCGATTTCCTTCCCTGTTTTCAAAAATATAACATTTAGAGGATCTTTATTGGATCATCAAAACAATTAGACATAATGGCTCCAGATCGATGTTTCCAACTGCAAATCAATCAAGTTTGCAAGATAGGTAGTCAAATTTTTTATTTTTGAAACAGCAGTCGGCTCCTAGAAGACTTTTGCAATCCCATGTGGAGTTTGAGACCTACAGTTTGGGGGCCGCAGGTCTAAAGTGTATTTCATGAACGCAGCGGGTAATTATTTTGACTGGTCGTTACCAACTAGATTGAGTAAAACAAACTTACGATTATAAGAGTTGATTTGATTGCTGAGATTTTCCAAGTTCTTTAGTACTTCCGTAGTATTGCATCCACATTGGAGAACACTTCCCGGAGGACCTGGAGGGCCTCGTTTGCCAGGAGTACCTTGTAATATTTGTGGATCATGTCCTGTTTCATTTTTACAAGTATAAGAGCAGTTTACAGTCACACAAACTGCAAAAAGTAGAAGAAAAGACGCTGCAAACATTTTGTTTTTCACAATAGCACGAATGATCGTATTTTGTAACGCTAGAGCTATTACTTCTTCAATAACGGAAAAAGTCATAAAAACTACCGTACATGCCAGTATGGGCCCAGTGCCAATAACACCAATTTGTTTTACAACAGCTTTGCGACTGCAAGTTTTGTCAATCCGACGTTATTTTCAAGGTAATTGTGCTATTTTGTCAACTGTTTTTATTGAAGTGCTACCAGACAGCATAATGATTTCTCATAGCACGCACTATGACGAACCAAACAGCGCCGTTCCAAAGTGTCCAAGAAAAATTGAAAAAAAGTATTCTTTAAACACGGTTAATTCTTTAAACGCTAGTTGCATCATCGATCAAGCTTTAACCCTTTGAGAACCTTTGGTATACATATGTACCATGATTGTTGATTGTTATATCATTATGACGTGATAACCAATTATCTGAAATCCATTATATTTTCGTTGTTACCAAACAATTGCGGCATTGTTTTAAATTTTATGAATTAAATTCTTGTGGTCCTTAAAGGGTTAATTGTAAGAGAAATATTTTTATTGAAAGCACTTCGTCAACATCTTCCGAAAAAGCTTTCAATTGCGTTTATACGATCGCTACTTCTTGAGAATAAGAAGAAAACAAATTTACAATTGTTAATTATGACGTCATCTTTGTTCTCGAAAGAATAAAATTTTTTTATTTGTGAAGCCAGATGCTGGCTTTCGTTTAAACAAAAAACCTCTTTCCTCGATCAAGAAAAGCAAATTAAAAAATATTTTTCTCAATTATTATGTCATGGTGATATCTCCCAACTCTTTGTGACACTCACCTTAGAGTGGAGATCAGTCTTGCCAAGTTTTAGGCTTGTGCACCCAGTAACTTTGGAGGAGCTAACGCAGATGAACAAAATGGCAATTTATAGTGCAAGTAATATCAAGCAATTCCAGAGCACTGTTTAACTCCGATGCTGGTCTAGGAAATTTTTCTGTGACTAACATTACTTTCGCTCTCTGGTGAGGTCTGGCGAATAGAAACAATTTATAAAAAACCCACAACCCTTATTGATCAGCTTAATGTCAGAACCAAGCACTGAAATGGGATAACATGAAACCTTCGAGTGATTAACGGCAATATCAAAACCAGAATCATTCTTCGTCCAGAAGAATAATAATTGGATCTACTACTAGATTTTATAACTGTTACAAAATGGCTAATGGTGGTATTTGAACCCACCTTCATAGCAACTAGCCGAAATGTGATCATTGGCTTGTAACTTGGCAGACGAAAAATACAACTGAACAATATAACTAATATTTGAAGTTTTAAATGAAGAGCTATGGAAGTCATCTTTTCTTTTTCAAAGATTTCTTTGGATCCACTGTAAACATGCTTTCGTTGCAAATGACATTTACGTGAAAATATGAGACGATTTTCAGAAACGTTTGAAAAGAGCATCGTCATTCTAACAAAATCCTTTTTTAGGGGCAACTTATAAATTTTCGTTGGTTGAGATTAAAAATAGCGAGAGGAAACAAAAAATTCCATGCTTAGATTTATCAGCAAATCAAACAGTTAACCAGAAAGAAGTTTTTAAATGATGCATAGCCTAGAACGTCAAACTTGTGGGACCTAAACTAGATCCATTGTAGTGGATGGTCTGTCAGTACTCTGCGAAGCCGTATCACTTGTGAATGAGTGGCGGTTGTTGCAAAAGCATTACGTCTAACAAATTGCTAGAACAATAGTGTTGTCACAGCCCAATGGTGGCAGTTTAGTATTGCAATGCAAGAGGCCAGCGATGTAAAGCGAGCAATTTGCAGACAGGGACAGTGTTTCGATCTATAAAGAAGTTGTTTTCACTGCCATCTAGCGATTAACACTTTTTTGGAATAAACATATTTCGAAGTTTAATTTAATCGTTTTCATCGTGAACTAGTTTCTACTTATACAATTGTTTCATCTACATGTAATTTTATTTCAGGCTTGAGATAATTCAGAATAGTTTGCATTGACTTATTGCGCCTATTTATTCGGAAAAACTCAGGGTTTTCGAAAGCAACTACCGGCACCGTAAATCCCGGCTTATAAATCGATCCGGCTTATGAGTCGACCGAGTTTTTTTACAGATAAAATTTTGTGATTCAAGCCTCGATCTATCGTATAAGTCAACCCAACTTTTGTGTAACAAAAATCATTAGGCTAGCTTAGCTACTATGCACCGAAATTATTAGCCTAGCTATATTTGTAACCTATTATATTCCTTTGAGGGTTTTCGAATGCAGTGTGTTATATTCGTAAAAGTGTTATTTTTTTGATTGGAAATAAAGGTAACCCTAAATGATAACCTAGAATTTGGAAGTATGAAAACTAGACCTGGTGTATAAGTCTTCAAGTAATTTTCTAAAGAATTACACTTTCTCTTTTATCACTTACCAATGTTAGCCAGATACGAGTATGTTTCAAGAACTCGATTAAATAGACTGTATATTTCAAATAAACTAACTAAACAAATATATTTAAATCAATTAATTAAAAACACCGATTTCAATTAATTAATTAAGTTCCTATAATTCAATTAATTGATGTCATATTATGCAAGTAATTGAAAAGAAAATCTATTTCAAACATTTGATTGAACCAGGGGCTCTCAAAGTATATGAGCTGCCGGCGCATTAATCCCATGTAAATAATCATACAAACCAATGCATAAGTTTAACCCCCCCAAAAAGTCATGAAGTCAAAAAACAAAGACGAAAAGACTATCAACACAAGCTTTTCTTCAAAAAAAAGAGTCGAATCAGAAATAGAGCCAAGAAGCTCTCAACATAAGTTTTTTTTTCTAAAAAAAGTCCAGTCAGAGATAAAGACTCAGAAGCTCTCAACACGAATTTACCTCCAAAAAAGTCAAGTCTTGCGACGTCCTTACATTTTCAATACGACGTAGCAGTGTGTCCCTACGTCCTATTTGGAAATCTCTGGTTTAAATGATTAAAAGATTTAAGAAGATTGAAGTCAAAAGTCCTACTTTGAAGAAAACCCTTCCAAAATATAAAAGGTGATCGCAATCTTCCCGCCGTTTTACAATCATAAATGAAAACGAATATTTCTGGTTGCATTTTATGCAACATTCCTACTAAGAAGTAAATGGGTCACATGCGACGCTGTAAGAACTTCTTCCTTCTCTGTAGATAGTCTTCTGTTTCTGTGGTCCCCAACAGGTTTACGAAGCATGACAGTCAAAGTTTCCAAAAATCTAGCTTTCCAGTCACGAAGAATTCGTACAGGCGGTGGCTCCTTCCCAAATCGTTCAAGGAACAGTCTCCTAGCTTCTTCGCAATTGAATGTAATGGCAAAAGATACAATTGAGACTATTTTGCAGTTAGTAAAATCGCGTTACTCCATCTTCGTCGACGTCATTGAAATGAAATGAATCATTTCAACATATTCGACACTTGATTAACTTTATCAAAAGTTTAAATTTTTTAAACATGTCATACATAGATATCTAAGAGACAATGAACCGTGAAATGAATGGATTTATATCTGAAATAAATTTACATCTCTGGCTTGAAGCTTTTGAATCAACAACAAAGCAATGGTGATGTCATACAATTAGAAAAATAGTGATGAATGCTAAGAGTTTTTGCATAAAATTATCTGTATATATAAAAAACGGCAGGAAGATCGCGATCACCCTGTATAAACAATACGCTTTGCATAACAATGTCTTTTTAGAAAGCTGTAAATATCTGATATAATTCCTTTTTTAATACTAATCCCACCGTCCTACATGCAAAAATTAATTGCTATTTCTATTCAAAAATTAGTTGACAATACAGTACATCCATTTATCGATAAAACATAAAATAGGCCGTTTTGATCAGAAGCTCCGATGCGGTCCATTCTGTCTTGTAAGCTTTGTTTCCTTTACGGTAGGATGTTGTATGTCCACAGTAATGGACGTACGCATTCAGTCTGTTGATCTAAGACATCCATGACCAGGACAACGTGCACTTGGCCAAAGCTTAGAACCAGCTCACATTGCACATGTATCTCTGTGTGTGCTGATTACACGAAACTAAACAAAATAAAAATGTTTCTCAACTTCATTCTTCATATCCATTATCTAGCCTCACAGCTTATCAGTTGAGTTATAGAATGACAGTTTATTTTGATTGATCGCACAGTTAATGCTCCTCTACCCCCTTAAATACGTCAGCGCACTTCAGCTAAGCTCAAAAGATTGTGATAAGGAGTTTTTAATGAAGTGAGTCCATGCGAACTTGAACTCTGGTGGTTGTGTGACCAGCGTTTATCGTGATATAGCAAGCAAAATATTTGCAATTTGGGTCGCAGTTAATTTTTGGGTCGATCGTTTCAAAAGTTGTTCGCTTTAGGTATTTAATAACAAAAAATTTTCAAACAAATTGTGTTTGTGTTATGCAGTCATTTTGCTTCCTCCATATAACCAGCACCCAAATAATTGAATTGCCTGTAGTGTGATTCCTAGTAATATATGGGGACTTAAATGAATGTATTCGACATCTACGGCGTTAACTGTAATATTCTTGAACGAAATATCTGCTTTTGGATTGCCCAGAAGCTAAAGTCCGCAATAGATCTTAGATCGCCTAGCTCAGGACTACTTTGCTATCTCCCGCTAACAAAACAACTAAACCACGAGAATCACTACAATGTCAAATCAAATATAATAATAATTCAACTGATTAAAATTTACCACACCAAACCCAAACAATTACTCATTACACTAATTAATTTAAAGAGTTCTAGCCAAGCGATTTTAGAAGAATTTTACTTCTTACCTTCGCGCCACACAATCCAAAAAACTTAACAAACAAGACACACGCTATAGATCAATCGCGAATGACCTCTAGTGATAACAAAAAAAAATAAAATTAATTCATACAAAGGGATCGCATGAACAAAAAAAGTTCCTGTTCCTAACAATTACGAGATTTGGCGAAATGTGTTGTCTGAGCGATTCTCGACTTCCTTTGTCAAAAACAACCAGAATCGCTGGTCCTCTGTCGCCTGGGAATGCATATGCTCGAGAAATGATCGGAAAATGACTTGAAAACAGACTTTGCAAGTTCCCTCCGTACTGTGAAAAGAATCCATTGTTTGTTCTGTACTTCACATATGCTGCACTGCTGAAATTACGAAACGGAACGTCATTTGGAACATGCCAAATCATCATGTCGTTTGCTTGAAGCTCAAAATATCCAGGACATTTGAAATCATCAAAAGCTGCCGTGGTAACCTGGCCAAACGTGTTCAGATTGACCCAGTTTCCATCGCCTCGAGGAAACTGACCGGTGTTGCCATGTTCGGATGACCAACGGTCCCCTGTGGTACAACGACCAGTCTCGAACGGATTGTTGTCGTGGACAGAGGCCACCAGTGTCCATCCGCCTCCATTTGTTTCCATGTCACAGAAGGTCGCATATTCTTGTCCGTATGAGTCTCGAATTTTGTAATAACCGCTTGTGCTGTGAGGGTGAGTTTCCTTGATTTTTTTGCAGCTGGGCAGGACCTCATGCTGTGTCCCACTCAGTGGTCCATGTAAAAAGTATAAACAGATTCAATTGGAGAGGGGCGTTGCCTATTAATCATCCTCAAAGCACCACCGCTAACAGAAGGGCAAGGAAGTGGCGACCGAACACAGTCGTGGGCGCAAAGTAATGAGAGCAAAGCACTCGCAGAAACATATCAGATTTTAGGTTGCCCAATTTTCATCCCTGTTTTAAAAAATATAACATTTAGAGGATCTTCATTAAATCATCAACATAACTAGAGATTGTGGCCCCATATCAAAGTTTCCACCTCTCTTGGTAACAAAGCAGTTGATTTTACAAAATACAAAGACTTACTCTGTGTTATGCAGACTTGCACTTAGACTTAGACTTCGACTTGCTTCGAGGTTTTCAATTTGCCGTCAGAGCGCATCTCTGCCATAAATATTCCAGTTGAACAGAGGGATTGTCTAAACCCATCGTCCCCAAATATCATCTTAGGTAACCCCAGTCTGAGCGCAAATTAAATTCTGCAAGTACTCGCAACGGTGTCCAAATCCAGTTTGTTTATGGCTCTAAAGCTATTTTTCACCCATTTTGGTACCGATTATTTTCTAACAACATTTTCGAAGTTCAGTTCTTAAAGTCGATGGTATTGCTCTTTCTTTATTTTATTCCTTTTTGAATATTGCCTGTATCCAATCAGTTTTTGTATACCCAAAACACACTTGCAGTCAATACGCAAGTTTGCTGTGGACCCCTTAGAAATTTCTCGCGGACCTTAGCCTGAGTCTAGTTTTACAATGACTAGCATGATAACTACGTACTTAGTCAAGTTGAGGATGAAGTTGTAAGCAGCACCACGAGGTGTTAGAAGTATCAAATCAAGAAGCACAAGAGTTTATTTCAAATTGGAAGTAGCCTAGATGTTTGCCCGTTGATTTTATATGTGGGGTAAGAGATAACGGTTTTGTTTGTGCATTTTATGGCAAGAAAAGAATATGCCAAGCTATAAGCGAAACACGGTAAGTGTTTAGTTTTTGATCGTTGCACTGGCCAATTTTGTGTAGGTTTTAGACTACATTTTATCAGCTCATAGCCTTCCAGCAGTAGTTACGTTATAGTAATTCTAGCAAAAAAGAAAGCAGACCTGAAGTAGCTAACCAAGCAAATAACTAAAGCAAGCAACTACGTTCAACTTCAACCACTGATAGAGAAGATCTAAAATAGATTACAGATTATGTCAATATTATTGTTATTTTCTGTTTTTTATACAAACTTTATTAAAAAGTTCAAAATGTAATCTAAATTATTTTAACTTCGATCATGATGAGTAGCTTGATGGAAAGGACCAACTAAAGAATTGGCCGTATTGCTTGACGTAACTGTTATTCTAACTCTATCCTCAATCCGACACTTACTAACCCTAATTTTTACCTTAACCCTAATTTTTAACCTAAAACGCTCATCCGCAGTTCTGCGTTTCTGCAGCATCCACTTGTTTAAAATCAACTAATGATAGACATCGTAATTTTAGTTTCTGCTTATAAAAGTCATAGGAAAGTATTGTGATGCCATCTCGATTCGCTCAAGCGCAGCAGGTCCAATGCTGGCGGAATGTCCACTTCTATTTATCCGTATGAAAACAATGGACTGGATTGCGGGATCAAATTCGAAACACATTGAAAAATTTATAGGCAGTTGCGTTCTCACACTTAATGTTTTATCACAATAAGTCTAGTTACTTGTATATGTTTTTCGCGGTTTTGTTTTAGTGCTTGTACCGTATAGTTTTACTTAAACTCTAACGAATCCTAGTCTAGCTTGTGAATTAGATTATTAGCTTTGCCAGTTAGGCGTACTTGGTTGTGCTTAAATCGCCGGATCAAGATGAAAGGTTTTGTTGTCTTTTTTGACTTATTTATATGTTATTTATTTTTGTCTTTTATTTATTTTACATAGCGGAGAAGGTTTAGAAGTATTGTGTGTGCGTTTTGTTCTGCGAGGGGCGAACTCTAAGACCACTGCGGGCGAACCAAACCCTAGGTAGGCCACTGGTTTTGCTATTTTCATTATTACATCAAACTCTAAACCATAAACATATTGTTTGCATTTTTCTTAATTTATAAACAATGCAGAAATTTCCTGCAAAACAGAGAAATGGACGACTACACAATAGTTGCCGCAAACAGATCCTCAAAAGTTACAAGTCCTCAATAGTCGCTATGTAGTTAAAAATCACAGCAATTAATCAAACACAATGTGCTCCATGTTCATTCACATTGTCATTTTAAACATTAAATTGTTGTTTTAATTCAAAGCATTTCATTAGGTGACGAGATTTAATTTTTGTCTTATCATCCTATCTCTTCGTGAAAATCCTTCAACGGTGATGACTGCTTTTGTCACGAGCTTGACAGGCCTTTCTACCGCTTGATTTTCACAAGGATGCATCAATAACAATTTGTTCTATGCAAATGCCTATCGTTTTTCTGTGCTTTAGTGTGATTAAAGTTAAAAATTACAAAAGAAGGGCCTTAAATCAGCGATGCAGTCGAAACCGCAAGCAGCAAGGCCAAGGCCTCATCTTTTATTAGACCAAGACCATGTATGCCAAAACCAAGATCACTTAGAACCCAAAACCATTCATGAACAAGAACCAAGACCATAATTTCGCAAAATCCAAAAATTAAAGATATTCTTGTATGTGTGGTTAATGGTTGCTGGTTTACTACGGCAGGGGTCGGCAACCCCTGGCACGCGTGCCACTTGTGGCACGCGAGAGGATATTTCATGGCACGCCAAGTGATTTGACGCGCATGTGAAATCTACACTTAAGATTTAATTGATTTTAAAAACAGCCTCTTTACCTAAAAAATTACGGATTTAGGCTTTCTATCAATCTTAATTTAGATGTGAGATCTTTCCAAGAATTCTGCACGACAGATTTCAGATTTGTTTCTCGAGACGACAAAGCTGTGTGTGCTCTTTCTTGTCAAAGTGTCGTTTGCCAAACATCTAGCATAAAACGACATTTTGAAACGAAGCATAAGAAGTCCTTCAAGGACTATGCAGAGAAGATCGAATTTTTAAAAATGGCAGTATCACACTACGAAAAGCAAAGCGGCATTTTTAAGAAAGTGATTTGTAGCACGAATCGAACAATCAAAGGTAGCTACAAAATCGCAGAGGGCATTGCTAAACATGGAAAACCATTTATTGATGAGTTGTTTGTGAAGGAGGCTTTTATCAGTTGTGCTGAAGTATTGTTTGATGATTCGCCAAACAAATGCTTACTAATTTCGAGGATCAAGGATATGCGTGTTTCTCTTCGGACAGTAGAAAGACGTATCACGGATATGGCTACCAATGTAACTGGGCAACAAACTGCTGCGTTAAAAGCAGCGAATGTTTTCAGCGTAGCTCCTTGATAAAAGCATAGATATAAACAATAATCCACGTTTAGCAGTTGTAGCTAGATACTGCAGTAACGGCGAATTACATGAAGAGCTTTGTTGCTTGAAACCTATGTATGGCACTACTAAAGGAAAAGATATACTTGACTTTTCAACAAGAACTTTGAGGAAAGAGAGATTGATATAAGCGAGATATTCTTAGTTACAACAGACGGCGGACCTGTTATGATGGGCAACACCTTGGATTTGTTACTATGGCTGAGCAAAAGATTGGGCACCCTGTTATGAAGTTGCACTGTATTATTCATCAAAAAAGTATTTGTGCAAAGATTTAAAAATTCTGCTCTTCATGACGTAATGTCAACTGTAACAAAAATAGAGAGTTTCCTTGTCGCACACTCTGCTACCACACACAGACAGTTTTGATCTTTGCTTGAAAAGATGCAAAGTGCATAACATGATGTGCTTCTGCACTGCAGTGTTGGGTGGTTAAGTCGAGGTAAGGTTCTCTTGACGTTTGTTGTTGTTGTTGTTATCCGACCCATTCCCAGGGATGGCGGCATGGCGGAAGACCATGGAGCCCCAGGCGCCGGGCAACTTCACAAGGCCTGGACCGGAGATTGTAAAAAGAGAGAGAGAGTCGCCAAAGAGCTAGCAGCGCAAATAGTCTGTAGCTGGACAGTGCAGAATGAAATGAGAGGCGTCCTGGGACGAGTGTCCGCAAGCGCTGCAGGAAAGATTTTCGATTCTGCCAATCCTGAAGAGATAAAAACTTAACAGAAGGCTGTGTTCGTTGCAGCGTAGACGAGAGAAAACGCAGCAAGCGTGACGAGGGAGCACTCCAGTTTGAGAAAAGAGAGATAAGTGTATACGAGAGATAAGATGAAAGAGACTACAAGGGATTGCAGAGGGCACAACTAGCGCTCCCCGTCTGGCCGCGTTGTTCCCGGGAGAAACGAGCGTCCCGAGACCCATTGTAGCCTGATAGAACAGGAGGAGAGAGAGTTCCTGGAAAAGTCAGGTCTGCCAGAGAGATTGAGGTGAAAGAAAAGATGGAGGAGAGGATAGGGTGGTGAGGACAGAACGAGAGTCAGATAGGAGGAGAAGAGAAGGGAAGTGGTAGACTTGTTGGTGCTGCCGAAACCACCAAAGAGCTTGCAGAATGGTGCAGGCTTTATCAAAGAAGCTTGAGCATACTGGGCCTGCTGAGAAGGAAAGAGTGTCCTCGGTGCCACAAAGAGAGAGCAGCCGGCAAGCACATCGGAGCCGCCCTTGCCAAAAGGAAAAGGAACCGAGCCGTCAGTCCAAAGCACCAGATCGTGAGGGGTGAGAGAGCCAAGGTAAGTGAGAGCCGCTCCTTGGCGAGAACGAGGGAGATCAGAGCGAGGGTATAAAAACGAGTGGGTGAACTCCACAGTAAAGAAGGGGAGTTCCCAGAAGGAAAGGTAGGGCAAGCAAGAAAAGCCTCCCTAGGGGAAGTAGAAGGAAGCGTAAGCGCGTGAGTGGACACAAAGACTCTCCAGGAAGATCTGCAGTGTCTTGGTTTCACTCGAAGTCTGGCCAAACCTGAAATGGGAAAGGAGGTTGGGAGTAAAATGAGTCAGGGTGACTCGTAGGGGAGTTTGATGTTTGTCGAATGTCTAGTTGAGATAAGAGCCTTTTTAATAGGACAAGGAAAGGCCAACCCTGAACTGGAGGATGAAAAGTGGCTAGTAAAACTGACGTTTCTTGCGGATATCACCACGCATCCTAACGAGCTTTATCTTCGTTTGCAGGGTACAGGACAAACAATAATGTGTGTTTTTGAGGTATGGAAAGGATTTGTATCTAAACTAGATGTCAACACACGGGACATCCAAACTGCAACTTTTTGCATCTTTAATATCTGAAGGCTTTTTCAGTGGATCACTATGTTAATGCAGTTGTAATTGACATGTACATGAAGGATCAAACGTCTCAATTTTGCAATAGATTTCAAGATTTTCAGCATTTTGATTCATTGTTTTCTTTTCTCATCAAGCCCGAGAGCAGCAAAGACCTGAAATTATCTGAATTTGAATGGATCGATATTGAAGACTTCCAGATGCTGCTGATCGATTTTAAAGCATCTTTATGTTGACATCGAAATTTGTTAATTAGCGGAAATCGCTGGAAACGATTGAAAACAAGCAAACAGCATTTTAACAGTTGGGAATCTTTGCCGGAGAAATTTAGCTGTCTGAAGAAGATGGCAATAGCTTTGCTGTGGGCATTTGGATCCACTTGCTTGCGTGAACAAATATTTTCACACATAAAGTTTATTCTCAGTCCCCATCGCAGCCAATTTACGAAAGATCATACGGAAGCATATGTGTTTAACTGAAAGTGTCCAAATTTAGTCCCAATGTTATAGAGCTGAGCAAGAATAAGAATCTTCTTAAAAAGCTATTCTTTTGACTCTATTTGACTTTATCCAATAAAGTCAATTAAATAAATTTGTGTCTTATTCGTTATCTATTCAAATCAGGTAGTTGACTGTGCAAACCAAACACATAAAAAGTTTGGCACGCGAAGTTGCTCACATTTTGATATTGTTCGAAAACTGGCACGCCGCGTCCAAAAGGTTGCCGACCCCTGTACTACGGTATACAAAGTCATTAGCTCGTTGCAAACTACTGGTCAAATAACTAAATACAGTAGAATTTTCCTATAGTGACTTCGGCTATAGTGATATTGTGCGTATAGTGACACCTGTTTCAAAGTCCCGTTTTTAAACCATACGTTTTACATAGGCCTGACTTCGCGTCTAGTGATTTCGTGTGTAAGAACACTTTCATTACAGACATCAGCCGATCATCCGTTCAACAAATGTGACGCAAAGATATTAAGGCTTTTCACCACAAGTTTTTTTAGGAGCAAAGTTTACTACCCGAGACCGCAAAACCTCGAAGAATTGGAACAATGGATTAGACTTATTAGAGCATCACGTGGACTACTTACACAAAATTTATTGCAAAGTGTCGGACAAGAATGCGTCAATAGATGACTGAAATGTCTACAAATTGAGGTTTAATATTCCGTAAATAAATAAATTCAACGAGATATTAAACGAATAAAATGTTTGTAGTTGTTTATAGAATATTTTTGTAAACTTTTTACAAACATGAATAAGCCATCAAATTTGTGTATACTTACTTTCGAGACACCCTGTATGATGATTTTTTTCAAAAGAGGAGATATTTTTACAAAATCAGTTTATTCAAAAATTGATTTGTGTTCTCATTTCTCAACCGAATTTCAAATTTAAAAACAAATTCAAGGTTATTTCAAGGCGATTCTAAAAATACATGATTTGTATCTTTACCATTTGTTTTTATGTTAAAAAAATTAAACTTTAACATCTGTAGTTTTAGCTTTTTACCTCTTTTCAGAAAGTGACAAGCAGAGAAAAAACAGGTGAGTTTGATACCTATAGGTTGCGGTAAGATAATAACAATTAGTGTCACTTAAAAGCTTAGGAAATTTGCTGTACAGCAATATATATCTTTAATTTGTTGCGGCTAAGAATTAGTTTATAATGGCTGATCAGAAATTGATCACCATACATGATTTTTCATTTTTAGTTAAAAAAACTTCCTACTACACCTAAGCAAACTAGCAATTTTTATAAAAAGCTAGTTCTTTGGTACAATTTGACTATTTTCCATCAAAGCATGCTTCTTTGCTATTGTTTCTTTAAATCATTTAAAAGATTTATCACAAAACGAATTTTCTAAAGACTTCAAAATGTAACCTACAGGTCAAAAACACTCAAAAAATTGGTGTCTGGGCCTCACACAATTGCGCAGTTTCTAGAAAAACTAAGAGTGGTCGTACATTTTGTTCTCTCATTTTCAAAAGCGTGGTTCTGTGGCATTTACGATCAAAATTTTCAAAAAGATTTATCAAAAAATGAAGTCTCTAAAAATTTTAAAAAGTAGCCTACTCCAAGCAAAACAACGGTGACCCCTAGTAAAATCTGGATGATAAAGATGGTTTTGTTTTATATTTGGAACAAAATATTATTCTCCAGATACATGTGGTCTAAATGTCGAATCAATTTCGTTTGCAATTATGAGATGCCGAGGTATCCGACTGATTTGAAATTCTTAACCTCGACATCACTGATGGGATCCTGCTATTGTAATGACTTAGCCGTAAGTGCTTCATTTCAGGTTAGTTTGCTCTTTGCATAGCTGGGTTTATGCCAGGACCAAGTAACATGCGCCGAGTCAGAGGCTTTTGGTCGTACAAATAGACATGCAATTATGAAAAAGTAGTAAGTAGCGATGCTGATATTTAATATTAGCAATTCTCTGCAAAACATGCCGCATAACAAGCAACAGGAAAATCAAGATCAGGCATATTATCTATGCTAATGATTTCTTTGTTTCTTTGCTGTTCATTATTTTTGGGAGGTGGATTTCACTAAGTCGTAAAATATACATACTACCAAATAACTGATTTTTGTTTTCGTGAGCAAAAGCCATTACGGCGCCAATTCCTAACTTTGTGTTTGTCCTCTTACACTTATTTGAAGGAAAGGAAAGAATTTGTGAAAAGATAGAAACTTTCTACAACCTTTTTTATTTGAAAGCGATAGTACTACAATCGGCGTCAGGGGCATAGAGGCGATGTCTCCATTATTACTAATTCATTGCTTATAGTCTTAAAAAGATAATTTGGTTGAAGCCGGTTGAACCAAGTTACTAATATACTATAAAGCAAGAATTTTTTCTCTGGCTGATACGCTGCCCCTTAAGGTATCTATATCTATGCTATGAAGTAATGTAATATAATTCCAAGTTAAAGAAAAAATCAAAATGAAACCATAGATCTAAAAATTTGTAAAACTCAATTTAGAGAGCATATTTTGTTTGAAAAAATTTTCTGATGGGCTTCTAATAGAATATCGTCAATGACGTTGGAAAAAGCATAGCCGCTTTTGTCGCTATGCCGGAAACAAGGCTAATAGCGCAGCCAAAGAACTTAATATCACAAATATAAATACGAGAGGGTTAGGGTTAGGGAAGGGCCGCACCAAATCGCAGTATAGGCTTACCACAAAACAGTTTATTTCTGTAATCATGAATGTAACCACCATTTCTCGACAACATTTTTTCTTAGTGAGCATTACCAGTCTTGATTAAGGGAATAAGATGATCAATCATTACGTGGACAGGAATTGTGGAAGTGCATAAAATTCATTAACTTTTGGTTACTGTTCACACAGAAGCCCGATGGGTGATGCTGGCACAGCTGGTTGAGCTGAAATACTAAACCCCGACTTTACTGATGAGGGCCCTGACGACTAGTAGCTGATACAACTTGTCCTGCCCCGCCGACCAAAGGTAGGAAACAACTGCGTGTGCTCATTGATAATCAGAACGGTTGACGACAGAGCTGCCAAAACCCGTGTCTTTAAAGACAACAGGCTGGGAAAGGCTCTAGTAAGTAAAGCGTACGACAAATGCCGATGATTATGATAGTCATAGTTGCTGATCTCGATTCTCGTTGATGAAGATGCACTGAAGAGATCTCATAGATCGAAACAGGCCTTTCGGCATCTGTCATACAAATTTTACTTAGTTTATTGGTAAAAATATTTGTATATGGTTAGACCTACTATCAAACAGCGATGATGAATTTCCTACCTGTTGCTGCGAGAGACCAGTCATGGTATTAACTACAAACCGAACTACTGCACTTTCATTCTTCACATTTTAGTCAAATTGGCATTGTGATATCAGATCAACTTAAAATCAAAGCAATCAATGCTGCAGATTTTTCTGCTAAGCACAGATACAAAGTGTAACCAAAAACCACTGCAAAAACTATAGCTGAGTAATCAAGCAAAAAGAATTCGGAATTAAATCGGTTTGGACTTTCCTTTATTGCACTTTAAAAATATCAGCGTAGACAACATCGTTGTAGAAAGTCTTCTTCTGTGTGACCGACAAATGATTCCGCCTGCGCTGACGCTATTTTATGAATAGGCCTATTAGCTAATCTGTAACCGACAGCATTTTCACTTTGCTATTATTGCTCCTAAAAATACATCGTTGAGCATAGTAATGAAAATATATTAAACAAATTCTAACGTTTTCGGCGCTACATATCGCCCTCGTCAGGAAATACAAATATTTGCAGTGTTAGAACTTTCGTTGAACCAAAACACAAAACAACTTTAAAATAGTCATAACAAAAAACAACTTCATTCATGTGGCGGCTGGCACCTTCGAATAGTCAATTTTTTGTTCAAGCATTGAGCTCCTGAATTACAAACACGGCGTCTATCGATGTGAAATAAAGCGTGTTTGTTGATTTTGCTTTATTGATTCCATTTCACACCTCGTAAAAGCCGTTTGTTTTGTCCAGACGTCGTCGAATGTCTCAACAGTCGATTAGCTGAGAAGCAAAAATCTATGTTCTTCTCTCGATCTCACTCGAAAGAAGCTTTCAACTTCCCGCGCATTTTGGAATCGTACCTGCAAATATCCAAGAAACTGTTATCTTTTTCTATTTTTTCGCAATGTCACTCAAAAGTTTCTTATCAACCTCTGCATTTCACGGTCACACGGTCACATCTGCGAAGAGCCGCCTTTTTCGGATGCCAAATGAAGATTTGGATTCGCCGCTACTCGAAATTGAGTCTCCACTTCGATTGCGGTAAATTTTTTGAAAACTTTTCAACCTGTAATGATTCAGCATAATCGCTATAGAAATAAGCATTGGTCTCATGACATTTCGAAATAAAGCAGTGATCTCAATGAACTATTGGTCCTACGACCAGAAAATTTTCAAGACATCAAGACCTTGAAGGGTTAAGACCAAGACCTTGACAAAACGTTCTTATGACGTATATTACTGCCTCAAATATAATTTTTATACGTGCAACTTTTAGAGTTGCGTTATCTATGCTAATCAATAAATGACCACACCGTGGGCATGATTGCTATGATGTGAATGACAAGCCAAAAAAATCTTTGTGCAGGGAAATTTCCATTGATTGGCAAATCTTGAAATCTGGCAAACAATGAAAAATAAATTCACTTATCTAGGCTTTTGGAAACAACCTAATCAAAGATGTCTGCTTACTACGTGAGCATCAGCGTGCAGGCTTGCAAAGAGGCTGATCATTTAATGTATGGACCGACATTCAAATATCTTTATCACCGCTGACCCAGGGATACGTTTCCGACAAACGCCGTAAACGTAGCGCTTTTACAATCTTTTTACATTCCAGTATTGCATTAGGGTGGCACTTAAAATTGAAGCTTTGAAAAGTTATGCTCCAAACCCCTAATTCTTTTCCAATGCAGGAGAAAACAGTTTTGTGAAAATTTGAAGTGTTTTAAAGAAGGTTTAGAACCTGCACATCAATGCTAAACATATAGCGGTGTATCGGCATATATTGCATGGGGGTTAAAACACAATATCAAATGTAACTCTAAAGTCATAAAGCCTACAGTTGTAATTAACCGCTAGAGTAAATTGTAGTATAACTGTGGTTGTTGATTGAAATAAAATGGCAGTTTGTTGTAATTCAAAAACATTTTTGCAGAATATATTCAAAAGTAGCTAATGCTTTTAGTTTTTTGCACAACTTCAAATATATTGCAGTTTCTAATAAAAACGATTGTGTTATTATTCAATTACATTCTCATTGCATAAAAATAGAAATTCTCTGCAAGCTAAAATATTGTGCCTTGGCTTTTGCATCCAATCTGGGATTAAAATTGAAGAGCATGCTCTGGTCAGCCTGTCATAAAAAAGTAGCCAATGATCCAATAACCATTTTGATGTCTGGAAGGACATGTAGCCTAGCCGAAGAGAAACAATGGGATTAGCTGATTTCAAACTAGCAGCAAAACAAAAACTTTCTTTCAACAGAGAGCTGATGAAAAAGGAAAGGATCACTGGAAGCAGGAATTTCAAGCTAATTGTCCACTGGGATAGTAAACTACTTAGAGCAGTGTTTCTTAACCTTTTTCTTCCTCAGCACCCCTTTTGATCAAGCCTAAACAGTCCAGCACCCCCTACCATTGGCAAACACCTGGTTACTTACAAAGATAAAGTAAAGACAAGTGCAGTACATCTTGATGATTTGTTTAGGTTATTCTTCAAAACAACTTTGCAATGTCTAACATATTTCTACTCAGATCGGTGAAAATACATTTTCCCAAGCGTATCCCTTTTACCTTTGACCGCCTCAAATGTCACCTTTCCCAGCACCCCCTGAAATTAATTTCAGCACCCCAGGTTGAGAAACATTGACTTGGAGACTTGACAAACAAAGACAATATTGATTGCCCACCAATTGTTGTTACCGGCAACGGTGTATCTCAGCTTCTGAAAGTGGCAAAATTTCCAAATTAAACAGGATTACTACATGCGAAGGCTGTCACAGAAGCTCTTAACGAATGGGATTGTTGAAATCTTTTAATTGCCGATGGTGTTACGCATCTGTAGTTTTTCATGCACGTTTCGTTGTTTTGGCTGTAACAATCAGCTTTCTTACGAACATGCTCAGCTCGGTAAAGGACGTGTTGTGAGTGACTAGGCTTATCTTTGGAGATTGAGATAAAACAGGGACTTGAAAGAAAAAGTTGTTGCTATATCATTTGACACTACAGCTTCTAATACAGGAAGAAAGCAAGGTGCTTGTGTTTTGATAGAACGAGAATTGCAAAAAGATCTTTTGTATCTAGCATGCCGCCTCCATATTCTTGAACTACTTGCAAAACAGTCTTCACCACAATAATGAGTAGTACACGTACTGCTGCGCCAGAAGTGTTACTATTTAAACGATTTAAAGCCCAGTGGAACTTTTTGGATAAGAGGGTGTTTACCACGATAGATAATAATGAAGAGCTGTCTAAAACAGTTAAAGTTTGGGATGTTATTGCTAGGGCTGAAAAATCTTTGAGAGAAAAAAGAATCTTCGTGATGATTACAAAAAATTTATTAAACTCTCATTTATTTCTTTGGGATTTACTCCACCAAGTGGTATTTAGATTATGGCTCCCGGTCCAATGCATCATGCAAGGTGGATTTGAAAAGTTCTATCCTCGTTGAAAATCTGGATTTTTCATAAACAGTTCAAACTTACAGATGAGGTAAAAAGACTTTCACAAATGTGTGTTTGCAGTGAAGATCTACTATACCAGCTGCAGCATCAAACAATGACTTGAAGCTTTTAAAGTCTATTTAAGCATCTGCCAGCATTAACAGTGCGGTGACTACAGCTGAGTTAGGCAAATCTTGTTCTCATCTGTGGTATCTTTCCGAAGAGCTTGTGGCCCTTGCCTTCTTTGATACGTTTGTTTCACTCAACACCAAAAGACTTATGGTGCCAGCAACAAAGAGAAATAACAAAACAGAGAATGCTCCCAAACGAGAGATAATTATCAATCGTGCAATGTTTGATCACACAGAACTGCCTGATCTTATCACTACACGATCGCTTTCATTGTTTTAAAAGCTTGTTATATCATCTAAGTTTATGGAGGAGGATCCAGAAGCTTGGCCACTTTGCGATGATTACTGTGAGGCATTGAAGGTGGCTGATGCTCTTACTGTCACAAATGATCATGCTGAGCGAATACTCATGGAAGAGCACAATAGCATTCTTACTCATAGTGAAGAGTAGACACAATATCTTCTTCGGGTGGTTTCTGAACATCGAAAGGAATTTCCAAACTGCAAAAAATTTACCCTAAATCTGTAACTAAAGAAAAATGCTATGCTAACTTACAATGAGCGCTGTCAGTCCATCTCAAAAAAAAATTGTTTCTGTCGAACTCTGGTGGTGAAGAAGCTTATGAATGTAAAGCAAGTCAATCTGAATCGTGCAGTTTTATAAAATTGGTTACAAGCAACTTCACATTTTTATTGATGTACCGTACCTAATTTACAGTAGGTCAATCTAGAATCATAAAAGAAGATATCTGAATGTGCAAGTGCTTGAAAAATGTTATAATTTTCACTCTTAATGAAAGCATCTTAATGAAAGCAACAAAGCTGTTTTTTAAATGCTTTATTTAGAAGCAATAGTATAAATTCTAAGTAGTTAAATGTAGTCAAACTTTTACTAAACTATTTTTCCTGCATTGAAAAAAAATTTAGAGTTTGGAGTAAGGAAATCGGCAAAAAAAAGTTTTTCCTCCATTTAAGGGCCACCCTAGTATCGCATTCTATCAGTCAAAAATCAACCAAATATCTCGAAAACTAAGAATCTTTTTGCTTTTTTTATATTTGGCCAAAATAGTAGTTTAGAGTAAGGTCTAGAAGAGTTTGAATATTCTTCAAAAGTGAGAGATAAAAATTTTTGCAAAACATGTTGTTGTGATTACTCTTCCTCGTGATGGAGGTGTGGCACGAACGGCAATTTAGGTTCATGCCGTCAACCTAATTGAAATTAGTCTAGGGGAAAGATGGTAGCCCCACCACTAGCAATGCGGACCGCCACTCGTGGGTACCCAAAAGTCGCCTTTTACGACATGTTGGGTGAGCAACTTCACAATTGTAACCCAGTGAATTACAGGTACGCCACCTGTTTGCCGCATAAAGATGGAGGCGTCCCGTTAAGTGTTTTGCCCAAGGACACAACAAGCAAGTTTGCCGGCTTGTTCTCCACACTATCCCTTTTTATGCTGAGCGCCAAGCAGGGAAGCTGTGAATACCATTTTCTAAAGTCTTTTGGTAAGACTCGACTAAGGGGAATGAACCCAGGTCTACCGACTGCGAAGCGGACGCTCTAGCCACTACACCATCGCGCCGATTCAAAACATATCGTTTTGAAGGTTGTTGACATTTACGTTTTGATAAATGGTTATTTTTCACTCACACACACACACACAAACAAACATAAACACAACAAATAGCCAGAGAAATAACAGCAACGCCTCGGCAAAGGTTTTACACCGGCCTCCTAAATCATGCTTTCTTCCGGCTAACATACAATTTCGAGTAAATTATCAAGCATTTCTTTATGATATCCTCACATTTTGAATTTCAATAACTTAGCAATTAATTATTGTAGCCTACAATTAATCGCTCTATTCGCACTCAGTATCAAGCAGTGAAAGCTCGTCTCAAAACCTGCTTTAAATATCGGTAAGAAGTTTTATACCTGGTTGCGAAAACCGTTATGTGCGAACGCAGTCTTAGATTATAAATTTTGCCAGAAAAACTACAAACGTAAAACGAAATACTATTTGTTCAAATTATCGCCATTCCAAAATTATTTCTGACTACGTCTTTAGCATATGCACACACATACGTGTATCTACACACAAATTTTCCAAATAGCCTACGGCATTTTTGTAAACATTCTATCGATAAAACATAAGATAAGTTGTTTTGACCAGAAGTTCCGATGCGGTCCATCCTTTCTTGTAAGCTTTGTCGTGTTCATAGTAGAATGTTGTGTCTCCACAGTAATGGATGTGCTCATTCAACCCTGTTGATCCAAGACATCCATGACCAGGATAATGTGCGTTTGACTGAAGTTTAAACCCAGCGCACATTGCAAATGTATCTTTGTGAATGCTGATTACACGAAACTAAAACAACACACATATATTCATGAACTTTGTTTTTTTTAAGTAAATTATTTACAACTTCCTCAGGTCATCAATTTGGTTAAAGAACAGCATTTTACTCATATTCATGGAACAAGTTGTCTTTCAATCACTTTCGAAAGCCTCAGTAGATCAGCCAGTGTATTTTTATCACAAACACTTCAACACTAGCGCACTAGCGCTTTGTTGAAAAAGGCGGGAGAGACATGAAAGCAAAGCAGATTGTAGTGGGGGTAAATGCAAATTAAGTTCACTTAGTGTCCTTGTTGTTTACTCTAAGCCAAACAAGAAACGCAATGACACAAAAGATCATTTTTATTTTTATGTTCGTTTGCTAGAAAGTTTGGTGTTATGAATTAGTCAACTCTCAGATTTAAAATAGCTCACTTGCACTATTGTACATGTTATGTAGTTTGGGGTCGATCGTTTAGAATCTCGAATACTATTGGAATTTATTGAGGTGGTATTTTCAAACGAAAAATGTTCCGCAATCATTATCCTTCCTCCTTCACACCAAAAACAAAATAATTCAATTGCTCGCAGTGTGGTAGATAACAAATTCATAATTACTTACATGAATGTATCCGACATCTACGTTGTTAACAACATTTGGCGAAATGTGTTGTCTGAGCGATTCTCGACTTCCTTTGTCAAAAACAACCGGGATCGCTGGTCCTCTGTCGCCTGGGAATGCATATGCTCGAGAAATGATCGGAAAATGATTCGAAAACAGACTTTGCAAGTTCCCTCCGTACTGTGAAAAGAATCCATTGTTTGTTCTGTACTTCACATATGCTGCACTGCTGAAATTACGAAACGGAGTGTCATTTGGAACATGCCAAATCATCATGTCGTTTGCTTGAAGCTCAAAATATCCAGGACATTTGAAATCATCAAAAGCTGCCGTGGTAACCTGGCCAAACGTGTTCAGATTGACCCAGTTTCCATCGCCTCGAGGAAACTGACTGGTGTTGCCATGTTCGGATGACCAACGGTCCCCTGTGGTACAACGACCAGTCTCGAACGGATTGTTGTCATGGACAGAGGCCACCAGTGTCCATCCGCCTCCATTTGTTTCCATGTCACAGAAGGTCGCATATTCTTGTCCGTATGAGTCACGAATTTTGTAATAACCGCTTGTGCTGTGAGGGTGAATTTCCTTGATTTTTTTGCAGCTGGGCAGGGCTTCATGCTTTATCCGAGTTTCTGTAGAAAACATGAAAGAGTGATTATAAACTCAACTGCAAACAATGGAAAAGCATTAATTTGCTTGAGAATATTGCCTAGGAATGACTCTCGAACATAGACGTATTATGGGGAAATGAAACGTCGATCACCTCGGACTCCAGGAACGAATGTATTCAATCACAGCACAACGTTGAAAGCACGAATCTTGATTTAATCGAATCGAATTTGGATTGAAGTCAATGAATTTTGAATTTTAATTTTAATCGAATGAATGAAAATAACAATGCCTCTTTTTATATGCTTATTTACTAGGTCACTTCGCCGCACGTCAGACGGAACCACGCCTGGCCATACGGTTTAGTCACCCAGTATTGCTGCAGCATGATATGTAACCATGGTTATTCTTTTATGACCAGTTTTAGGCCAACGAATGATTTACAGCAACGATACACAGTACAACAACGAGCGTACGAACAGAACAAGAATGTTATGAGTTACCAAAATGATTTCAGCAAAACATCAATGTTCCAAAGTCCGTATCTCGCTAGTCGCCATAGTATCTTGGAACGAACGTGGAGGTCATGGCTTCCCCAAATTTTTTAATGTGTAAAAGGAATAAAGGTATTTCAGGTACAAACGCTAAAACAGTCGATCTCCAAAAAGTCATCAATCAAGTTTGAGAAACAGATCGAGAAAATTAGAATTTAGAAAATCGATCTTTAAAAAGCGGATAATCAAACAAAATTCAGAACCCCACTAAGACTACAAAATTGACTTTTCCTTTTCCCCCAAAAAACAATTGCTTCTGGCTACACTAATGCCGTGATAGCACCACTACTAAGACAGTAATTACGGAACTAAGTCGTGACTTCAAAATAGTGGTAAAACAACGGCCGTTTGCAGAAAAAATAAAAGTTTTAAGTTGGACGAGATTCTTGCTTTTTTGAAAAAATACAGCATTTAGTGCAGTGATTCTCAAACTGTCGTATTAATTTTTCTAGAGCGTCTCACGATAAATTGGTTTTGTACCAATAATTGTCACTTTCATCTCATCAATTTGTTCTGAATGTAGATTCCCGATAGATTATCTCCTAACGAGTACATTAAATCGCACTACCATGTTACAACATTGTAGTTTATGTACAATCATGGACGTGATTGGAGTTGAAATAAAATTTGGGAGGCGGAGCGTTTGAAAGTTGTTGACATTTTTTCCAAAACTGCGGTTTTGCTATACATTACTTTGCAATGAATTAGGGTTTAGCAATGGATTTGGGTTTAGCAATATCTTAGGATTTAGCTATGAATTGGTCTCCCATTAACTTTCATTATTTTTTAGAAATCAACTTGTTGAAATCAAAAGTTTTGCCCATATTGGTCTCCAAGCAAACGTCATAACCTTTTTTTTGGAGAACAGCTTTTTCAAAGCGAGAATTTTCCCCTTTTTGATCTTCAAATAGACATGAAGCTCTGTCTTTTTGCATGTTTCGCTGCAATCACACCGTTGGACGGGCATTGTCTTTTTTCTCTTCTTTGTTTTACCTCTGTGTACCATGTTGTAATAAATGATTTGCTCTCGATAACTGCATTACACAATTTTTGTCTACATTGGCGCAAAACAATAGAAGGCTATGGCAATTACATGAAATTGTTTTATCCAAGGAGCTGGCGGTGCTATCTTGGAAAGAATAAACGTGAAGTTGCGATTGAAGATGACATGCCTGAAGCAAAGGTTATTGAGATTTTGAGCTCCTATTTATCTTGCAGAACGCGAGCATAAATCTCAATGTGTTGTGTTGTCTAGAGCAGGGCTTCCCAAACTGGGGGTCGCGACCCCTTGGGGGGTCGCGTAATGATGTTCAGGGGTCGCAGAGAGTATATCAGTTTTACACAAAGTACTGCATATACTATAGTTTCTGTAGTAACTGCACATACTACACTGCATATACCATAGTAACTATAGTATATGCAGTACTTTGTGTAAAATTGGTATACTCTCTTCAACCTTTGATGGTGGTTAAAAACTATTGCAATTGTGCAAAACATCATTCTTAACTTAGCTGTAGATTCTACGTAAATAGGCGTAGCTATAGTATCAAATAGTAGGACTTTGTTAATTGGCAGCTGATGGACTTTTCCGCATTCGTATCACGTGGAATAACTGGATGCATAACTTTTTGTTTCGTCACTTCGGTATCATGTGGGACAGCTGGATGCATCATTTTTTGTTTCGTCACTTCAATTTATGACGCCATAGCGCTGTGCAGACGAGAAAATAGTAGCTAAATATTAAAAAAACTGATCTAATCAATGGATAGCTGGTTTAAAAAATCGAACGATTACGGTAATAAGCCAACTGCAGATGATGTTGAAGCAACGGTAGAGGTAGATGCAACACTGACTGGCAGATCGATGAAAGTTCAATGAGAAAAACGAGACTAGTCATATCAAAAACCTATAACGACAGTTTTTTGCAGAATGGTTTCGCTTTGATATCGGAAAACAATGAACACCGTCCACTTCGTTTGATTTGAAAAAAAGCGTTGTAAGTGAGAGTCTTAAGCCGGCCAAGTTGAAACGACATCTTCACACCAAGCATGATTCTCATCGCAACAATCCTGTGGAGTTTTTTCATCGCTTTCTGCGAACATCGGAAAGACAAAGACAATCATTTGAAAGTAAATGTGTAAATGAAGGGAAGTATACACAAGCATCGTTTGAGGCTTCCTTGTTGATTGCAAAGAGTAAGAAACTTTACAACATTGGCGAAATTTTCTTCTATCAGCTGCAATTGAAATGAGCGCAATTGTTCGCGGCAAAAAGAGGCCAATGAAATGCGAAAAATTTCATTGTCAAACAATACTGTCCAGGCGAATTTCCAAAATAGGCAAAGATCAACGCGAGCAACTCATTCTACGAATTAAAGAAAGCCGTAGATTTACCATTCAGCTTGATGAGTTGACGGACAAAGTACCGAGCACCTCTCTCTTAAATTTCAGGAAGAGCTTGCTGATCTTTCGTTTGAATCTAAGTTGCAGCTTGAAGTTTCTGAAAACAACTTCACACTTTTTGGCTTGGCGTTAGAGCGGAATATCCATCATTATCTGACTCACCAGTAACCGCACTCCTGCTGTTTGTCTCGACGCATCAGTACGATTCAGCGTTTTCAACGTTGAGGGCAATCAAAACAAAATACCCTAAGCAACATTGAAACCGCCTTGAGACCAGTATTAACAAATATTGAGCCAGGGCTGGACTTGCTTTGTAGCAGAAGGCAGCCGCACTTATTACATTAAATGTGTTTCCAACAAGCTACCTAAGTGTAAATTAGAAGGCTTTGAGTACCGGTAGCTTTTTTTATTTTTCGCCTTTCAATAATTATCACAAACGCATATTTTGCATTGTTTGTCATTTTAACCGTGAAGGGTCGCGGAAAATTTTAGGAGATTAAAAGGGGTCGCGAGCGAAAAAGTTGGGAAAGCCCTGGTCTAGAGCGTCGCAAGAACGGCGAGTTAGTTCAAATGCGTCAGATCTAAAAAAGTTTGAGAACCAAAGATTTAGAGCATCATTGACAAATCACTCGTATTAAAACTATTCAAAAATCCTACCTCAGAGTAATGGTGTCACCTCTCCACAACAAACCAGTCAGTAACTTGAGTTCAGATTCACTACGTGATTTTCCATAGTGCAGACACGGTGCGTTTTTATCACGAGCCGCGCAACAAAAAAGGAAAATTAACCAAAGCATGGGTGCGCAAATCAAAATAGTAAAAGGGCCACCAAAGTTAAATACTTTTTTCATGCTGACCGCATGCGACATTGTCCCTTAATTTTGGTTCAAAAGCAAGATGCAAACAATTTGTTTTTGTCGTCTGTTTTTGTCTACACCAACCTCTATCGCTCCGGTCAACCAATGGTCTAAACCAGTGCTGTTCAAACTTTTTTTATCACGACCTCTTTGCACGGCCAAATTTTTTCGCGACCCATAGGGACTAAAATAAAAATACAGTAAAATTTAATAATGCAAAAAATATTGAATAAAAAACAATATAATTGACAATACTCTTAATAAGACCGGTGTGCTTGCATATTCTTGCACAAAAGATCAAATCTTGGCTCTATTTCGGTGATGGCTGATCTCAGTAGTGGTTCCAGATCTTTCCGATTTCATCGCTATTTTGTTTAACATAAGTTAGTGTCGGAAAAGATTTTTCACACAGATAAGTGGAGGCAAAAGGAAAAAGAGCAAGTATGGCTAGTTCTAGCAATAACGGGTATTTTGTTTTCACACTAACCTCAAAGGAGCTTAAGCTTTTTTTTGAAAAGTTTACTTTCAAATTAAAATCACTGGAGAGTTCTGAAAATTCTTCTTGAGATTTCAGTGCGAGATGACTTGCTTGTTTTATTTCAGTGTCAAATGGGTTTTGAACCCAATGGAATTGGCTAGCATCCAATTCTGACATAAAATACTTTTCAAAATGAGTTTTGAGGGTTGTCAAGTGGTTGATTACCAGTGGTTTCATTGCATCAAAGCCCAGCTCGTTTTCTTGGATGAAATCCTCCATACACATAAACATCTCATATGAGGAATTTACTACCTTCTGTAACCATATACTTATTTTTTCATGAATGCTTCGATTTTGAATATCAATGTGAAAACATTCGAGTTTTCTCCTTGCAAAGATAAAATTCAGATTATTAAGTTTTTCAAATATGTCTGACAAAAAACAAAGTTTACACAGCCAGTTTTTATCTTGAAAATGTTTTTCCAAATCCGAATTACTTTCCGACAGAAATTGCAACAATTCTTTAACACAATCAGCCTTTTTAAAGCTTTGCCTTTTGACAGTCATCTCACTTCTGTATGGAGCAAAAGAGAGCTAAACTTCGAATCCATTTCTTTACATAAATTGGAAAAGATGGCTATTGGGAGCACGGCTTTTAATGTAATTTTTATAGCATCTTGCAATACTACGCATAATTCAGCAGAAATTTTCTTTGCTGCCAGTGCTTCTCAATGAATTATGCAGTGAGTGTAAGTAATAGGTCCACTATTTAGTGATTTCACCTTAGTATGAAAGCCAACATTTTTTTCCAACATTGCTGCTGCTCCATCAGTAGAAACCCCTACACAGACTTCCCACTTTAATCCAACGTCTTTGAGAACTTCACTAACTTTAAGAAAAATTGCTTTACCTGTTGTGTGTTTCTTCAATGCCCTACAGAAGAGGAAGTCTTTATGAACGTTATTATTGAAGCAATATCTGACATATCTCAACAATTGTGACTTACTTGAAGTATATGCAGTTTCATCAATCTGGATTGCATATTTCGAATTACCTTTTATGCTTGCAATTAGCTGTTCGAATTGGTCTTTGCTATTGTCTTCAATTCGTCAACTTACTGTTGAGTCTGATAAAGGATTTTTTAAATTCATCTGCATATTTATGGTCACGGATGATTTCAGTCATTCTAACAGCTATTGGTAGAACAAGTTCTTCGCCAATTGTAAATGGCTTTTTGATTTTGTCAGGTGCGGTGACCATACCCCTTTCTATAATCTTTTTACCAAACCTTAAAAAATTTGAGTATGTTTAACGTCAATTCGTTTTGTCACCTGCATTCCTTTTTTGCTCATTGTTTTCATCTGATTGTCGAGTTTTATGTGTTGAGAAAACAAAAGCGAAATAAATTGCCAACTACTACTACTACTACTACTACTACTTGCTCTTTACAATGAGATAGGAGGCTTCATAAGATGCGCGTAAATGTTTAGAGTTAGTAAGTACAAGTGTTTTCATGGATAAATGTTGCTTTTTCATTGATTGCAATCACTTTTCAAAATACACCAGCGGCTTTTCAGCATAGGAAGCATGCCCTGTGGTTAGATGCCTCTTCAATTTTATAGGTTTCATACTTTCACTTGCCAAACTCTCGTTACAAATCAAGCACATTGGCCGATGATCATTGTTAATGCAGGTATACGTAAGTCCGTATTGCAAGTAAGTTTCATTGTATTTTCTCTTTTTTATGGAAGAATGATTGGTTTTTGTCTTTTCCATATTCCACTTGGTTGTTCAGTTGGCGTTGACTTTTCAGTACTTAAATTGTTTAGTGAGATATGATGCTTTGACTTTAACCACTTATCTATGAGAAGAGTTGTTTAATAATTATTAATTTTGAAAATCTATGTTGTTATAAAATTACTTGTTCACAGAATAATATGTAACCTTAAAACTTTTTCTTTTCTACTTTAATGATTTTATAAAACCTAGAACGAAAATAAACGTTATTTAGGAAAAAAAGAAGATTAATTGCTAAGTTACATTTCAGCAAAAAATATAAGAACACCACCAGTCAAACAATCAGTTTTTGTTGACATCGGATACACATCGTTACAATAGATTCTATATGCAGGCACCCATTTTTTAAAATAACTGCCAATTGCAAATATTTCAACAGTTTAAATAAATAGTAAAATAAAATAACTATGAATAATGAACTAGGAGTTGTCGATTTTTAATTGGGTATTGCAGCAATATTTTTGCACCAAAGAAATTGCAACCATGCATCGAGACGCAAAGAACTCCGTGCTGCCTGCATCTGCGATAGATAAACTAAAATTATATCATTAGGTTATTTATTTTCAATTTCACAAGTAAATACCCATGTGTCACGAATAAGGAAATTTGTCTTGTAAGAATAGTTTTCGCATATGCGTATAGTGTTGTATTGTTTTGTTCGCTCGGCTACTGATTGAAAAATAGACCTTTTTTCCTCGCAATTGGATTTGCTGTAAGTACGCCTTTAGTACGTCACAATCGTTTATGACATAATAAAATTCCAGATTGATCTAGTGATTCTAGCTTTTTCGAAGAATTTCGTTGACCGATTACATAACTTGGTAATGCTTTTTCCTTTTTCACGTGATTTTGTTCTAGCGACTTCTGCATTGTTTTTTTTTTTTTCGATTTATATACTCGTATAAGGCGACAGGATTTTTTTTAGAGTAGAAGTAGTTAGAGTGTAGAGAAACGTTGTAGTGGGAAAAGAGAGATTGATTGACGGAGTAAAGAAGGGCTATTGTTTTTTTGTAATAATTTATTGTGGATTCTGTGGACGTGGCGAGTATTGAAAAGTTATTGGTGGAATTATTTTTGGCGGTTTCCTGGTTGTGTAGTAAAGTGATTAATTCTGAGATCGTTGAGCGAAGAAGCTTGAAGTCGTAAAGTATTATTTCTGTAAATACATTATCCTGATCTTAACGTGGTTTAAGGTGTTTTTAGTGGAAGCCAATTTTTTCCAAGTTTGTTAAGTTGTAGTCAGACCTAATTATCCGAGCGATATTATCATACGTTGCCTCAATATTAAGATTGAGATAGAACCGAAAGTTCCATTATTTCTATTTTTATTAAAACGCGACACCATGCCACGCAAACAATTTGAAAAAAATCACTTTGCAAATGCTATTTCACCAGCACAATAATATAAGTCACTCCTTTTGGCCCTAAATTAAATGGAAACCAAACAAGAACTAAGTACAGTACTATATGCTCAACAACTCCACTTGGGTTTGAAACTCGTTCGTCTCCAGCATTAAACAGAACCTGAACGTGTTAACAGCAGCTGCAATTCAAACGCGTTAGTAACTAATGCAACGTAAATTCGATCAAACAAATTTTATAATTTATGACATTTATTTTTTTTGCATTAATTAATAATGTTGCGTGTAGAAATAATAGTACACTATAATAGAGCTATTAAAAAAAGTCAGGTAAAATGGATTTTCTCATCTGTTTGAAACGTTTTCTTGTAAATACTATAATAATGCAATTTCGGTAGAGAGGTGACTTTTAGTATCCAAGTTGCTATTATTGCTACTAGCAATACACCGTTGAACATAATAATATAATATATTTTAAAAATTCCGAAACGTTTGAATTTTCTAAATATATTATATTATTATGTCCAGCGGTGTATTGCTAGTAGCAATAATAGCAACTTGGATACTATAATAATGTTCTTGAAACATCTCGCGACCCCCATTGAGCCCTTTCGCAACCCACCGGGGGATTGCAACCCCCAGTTTGAAGAGCCCTGGTCTAAACAGTATTTGGTTTGAATAATTTTTTCTGGTTTTCTGGCGGACTGTAGGTTGTGCATCCCCGATTTAAAGTGTAGCTTATGAATACAACAACCTACAATTAAGCAAGATATGATTTTCACTTCTTGCAAAGTTATTATCATCAACGACATTGACTAAAACAAACTTACGATTGTAGGAGTTGATTTGATTGCTGAGATTTTCCAAGCTCTCCAGCACTTCCGAGGTATTGCATCCACATTGAAGAACACTTCCTGGAGGACCTGGAGGGCCTCGTTTGCCGGGCGTACCTTGCAATACTTGAGGATCATGTCCTGTGTCATTTTCACAAGTACAAGAGCAATTTACTGTCACACAAACTGAAAAAAGTAGAAGGAAACCTGCTGCCAACATTTTGTTTTTCACAATAGCGCGAATGATCATATTTTGCAAAGCTTGAGATACTACTTGCTAAAAAATTGAAAAAAAACATATAAGTCATGTGCCAGTTTAGGCCTAGTGCCAATAATATAAATTCGTTTTATTGCAAGTCTAGGACTGCAAGTTTTGATAACAAAAAATTATTTCCGAGATAATTTTGCAATATATCACAAAGCAATAGAATCTGATAAGCTAATTATGCACTTCTTCTTCTACCCATCATGGCTTCAAGAAAGAAATATAAAAAGGTATGTGGTCTCTGCAACAAAGATTTTACTCATTTTTTTTTATTCTTCATACTTGCTCGTACTGCGCATAAAAATAACAAATTCAGGTGAGAAATAAAAAAAACAAGAAGCTACGCAACGCAATAGGTTAAGACATTTTTTACAACGAATCAAGACTTGATAAATCAACTTGTTTCAAATCTGAAAGATTACGACAATTATAGAAAAACATACAATAGACCAGTCTAATAGAAATAAGGATTAGGAAAAATGATAGGCAGCTTCCGCTTGCCACTCTAGCGCATATTTCGTTCATCTTAAGTTCTGGGTCTCTTCGGCTGCTCTTGGTGTCGTATGTGTCACTGTGGACACAGGCAGTGGTAAAATTATTTGAAATTTAAAAAATTAAATGAATTATTTGCTAGTAGGCTTATTTCATGACTTGGTTCAACTTCTCTCGTAATAACATGGACATGGAGAAAAGGTCTTCACCTCCAATTTCGATTGATAACGCTTCAATTTTTAATTCTTACCTTCCCCACGAAAAGTTTCTGGATCCGTCACTGCTATACCGATAGCCCGCCCTTTGCATTCGATCACCCGGTTTTCCTAATAACCTATTTTCAAGAAAAACTTTTCTTTTCTAGATAAAATTCTATATTTGGTGTCTATGATTTCACACGGTTGTGTTAACCTTACTGACTTATCTTTTTTTTTGTTAATTTCTCCACAAGGTTTGGATTTCATCAGCTATGCTCATAATACTAACCTGCCTACTATGTAATTAATTGACATTGTGCTTACTTACAAACAGCAAATAATTTCACAAATTTTCATGCATTCATTTGACCAAGTGCAAAAGGGGCATGAATTTATATTAGTTGGACGATGCTGCAGCGATTGATGTATTTACAAGAATTAAGTTATGAAGTAACCGAGGCAATGGTGTAATGTTAGAGCGTCTGCTTCGCAGGCAGTAGACCTGGCTTTCATTCTTATTCTCGAGTCATACCAAAAGACTTCAAAAATGGTATCCACAGCCTCCCTGCTTGGCGCTCGGCATTTAGAGAAGGTTGTGGAGAACAAGCCGGTAAATTTCCTTGTTGTGTCGTTAGGCAAGGCACTTAACGGGACGCTCCTACCTTTATGTGGAAGACAGGTGACCCGGATGCCTGGATGGCACACAAAAGGCAATGGCAAACCACTACGGTATCTTGCCAAGAAAACTTCATGAACGTAGTTCATGAATTCATGAACCTAGTTCATGTAGTCACCAGAAGGCGATGTCGACTTGACGGACAAAACAAACAAGAAAAAAGAAGTGATTGGCCTACTACTTAAACGGTTTTCGAAATTGTACGGCTCGCTATAAAACTTATAGCATCTGGCTGCGAGTATGTTCCTTGCTCCCGGCATAAATGCAGCCTGTGGTGAGCGAAGTGACCCGAAATCCAGACTCAAGTATCTATTTTTTAGTGATTACGATAAGTTAAGCTACCGCGTACAGTGAATGACCCACAGACCAGCTTTTATGCTGAAAAAAAGTCAATTTTTTCTAAATTCTGCCAGATTTCACATTAAAACTTGGCATTTTCTTTTGCTTCGCAACAGGTGATGAACATGTCTTCGAAGCAGTGGCTTACGCAGGGAGAAGGGCTCCTATGCGCTCCCTCCCCCTCAGAAACATTAAAATGTATATTTCAGCGATTATTTGCCAAAAATTATCCTCGCGCTCTCCCCTCAGGAAATTGTGGAACGTGATTGTCGGCTGCCATGATTGTAACTGCAGCTTGCATTTGCCCAAACTTAGCGCTGTGCACGCTTGATCTCCAAAAAAAAGTCATTACTGTATACTTTGGCACAGTTTTGACCACCACCAACGTCGATCTCCCCAAAAAATAGATCAGCACTGCTTTTTCCAGCTCAATTTGGGGCACTGTGTTCGTTCGCCGATCTCCAAAAATAAATCTCTCACGCCCCCTTAAGAAATTTATGCGTACGCCCAGCTTCGAAGTTGATGAGTACTTAGGGTCGCGACATGACTGTACTACAAAGGTATTCCGACGTGGAGTCCACCTACAGTTCACCTATTATGAGTTTCGTGCTTGCAATTGCATTATTAAAAAACATATTTAAACCGGTACGTCACTGCTCTAATATATCATTATACTTTAACAGTCAGCACATCAGTAATAGACTTTACTATTTACCTTTGCTTTCAAAATTACACTGCTTCAACAGTGGATAACAAGTACAGCACCTGCCGTCAGCTGTTTTCAATGAAATGCTACCATACAGCATTATGACGTCTCATAGCAGCATGACAAATGAAACAGTGCGTTTTTGAAGCGTTCAAGAACATGAAAATAGCATGTTTAAAAGCACGCTTAAATCCTTACTCGCTTGTTGCATCGTCGATCAAGCTTAAATTGTAAGAGAATTATATTTATCGGAAGCACCTCGTTAAAATCTTCCGAAAAAGCTTTCAATCGCGTTTCTACGATCAGTACTTTTCGAGACAAGGAAAAACACTATAATTATAGTCAATGGTTAATAATAAAGTTATTTAGTTCCCAAAAGAGTAGAATTTTTTCAGTTCTTAAGTCGGATGCTGGCATTCGTTTAAACAAAAGTTAAAACAGAAAACCGCTTTCCTTCGTCAAAAAGTGCAAATTTAAAAATCTATCCTCAATTATTTCGGCATCATGACCTCATCAATCTCCTTATGACACTCACCCCGAAGTAGAGATCAGTCGTGCCAAGTTTTAGGCTTGTACGCCCAGTAGCTTAGTGGGACTTAACACAGAAACACAAATATAGACAGAATTGCGCTTTATAGTCAAGATATTGTGTAAATGCAAGCGTCCTGTTTAACTACGATGCTGGTCTAGGCAATTCTTCTATGTTTAACAGCACTTTGCTCTCTGGTGAGATCTGACGAATGGAAACAACCAATAAAAAACTCACAATTTTGATTGATCAGCTTTATATTGAAATCAAGCACTGAAACGGGATAACATGAAAACTTCAAGTTATTAACAGTAATACCAAAACCTGAGTCATTCTTCATCAAGAAAAATAATGATTGGATCTACTACTGGATTTTGTAACTGTTACAAAATGGGTAATAGTCGTATTTGAACCCACCTTCATACCAACCAGCCGAACTGTGATCATTGGCTTGTAACTTGGCAGACAAAAATTCAACTGAACTATATGACCAAAATTTGAAGTTTTAAATAGAAAGCAATGAAAATCATATTTTCATTAAAAAGTGTTTCTTTGGGTCTACTGTGGCATGCTTGCGCTGTAATTCACATTTAAGTGAAAATATGAGACGATTTTCAGAAAAGCTTGAAAAGAGCATCGTCATTCTTACAAAATCCTTTTTTGGGGGGGATACATATAAATTTTCGTTGATATAGATTGAAAATTTTTGTAGGATATCAATCAAAACGTTTCTTGTGCAACATTCCAAATAACATCAGCTTTAATATTTTGATTTACTTACAAACCAAAAAGCTAAACAGAAAGAAATTTTTAAATAATACATAGCCCAAAATGTCAAGCTTATGGGACCTGAGCAAGGTCCATTGTAGAGGAAATTCTGAGTACTCTGCAAAGCCGTATCATTCGTGAATGAGTAGCTGTTGTCTCAGAAGCACAACGTTTAACAAACTGGCAGAACAATAGTTGTCACAGCCTGGTGGTCATAGTCCAGTAATGCAATGCAACAGGTCAGCGATGCAAAGTGAGTGAACTGTCGACAATGACAGTTTCGACCAATAAAGAAATTGTTCTTTGCTGTCATTTAGCGGTCGCCAAATTTTTTAAATGACTATATTTTGAAGATCAATTTACTCTATCGTAAGGTAGCTATTATTTATACAATTGCTTCATCTCAATTCATGTAAACTTTTTTCAGGTTTGAGATAATTCAAAATAGTTTTCATTGATTCATTTTGCCTGTTTGTTTGGCAAAAATCAGGGTTCTCAAAAGCAACTAAATTTCTATTCGTTCTTGTCTGGTAGAAGAACAAAGTCTGCCTCTAAACTGCTTGGCAGTTACAAAACAGCAAAAAAGATAAAAACTTATTTTTTTGGTTGAAGCTTTTTACATAGAATTACACTTCCTATCTTATCACTTACCATTGTTTGCCAGATGTATTTCAAGAACTCGATTACAAAGGCGGTATATTTCAAATAAACTAACTAAACAGATACCGGTATATTTGAATTAATTGATTAAAAATACCGATTTTAATTCATTGATTAAATTCATATAATTCAATCAATTGATGAGATATTATGCAAATAATTGAAAAGAAAATCTATTTCCAAAAGTCGTAAAGTCAAACAACAAAATCGAAAATGCTCTCAACTCAAGTTTTTCTCAAAAAAAGTCCAGTCAGAGAAAAAGACAAGAAACTCTCACTACAAATATAGCTGAAAAATTAACTTATGTCTTTCGACGTCCGTACATTTTCAATACGACGCACAAGTATGTCACGACGCCCTATTTGAAAACCTCTGGCTTAAATAATCAAAAGATTAAAAATAATTGAAGTCGAAAGTTATACTTTGAAGACAACCCTTCCAAAATATATATACATTATGCTTTGCATAACAACGCCTTTTAGAAAGCTGAAAACATTTAATATAATTGCTTTTTTAATACTAATCCCACCGTCCCACATGCAAAAATCAATCGCTATTTTTATTCAAAAATTATGTGACAATACATTCGTTTATCGATAAAACATAAGATAAGTTGTTTTGACCAGAAGCTCCGATGCAGTCCAGCCTGTCTTGTAAGCTTTGTTTCCTTCGTAGTAGAATGTTGTGTCTCCACAATAATGGATGTGTTGATTTAGCCCTGTAGATCCAAGACATCCATGACCAGGATAAAGTGCACTTGGCCGAAGCCTAAAGCCAGCGCACATTGCAAATGTATCTTTGTGTTCGCTGATTACACGAAACTAAACAAAATATAAATGTTTGCAAGCTTTTGTTCTTCATATTAATTATTTAGCCTCACAGCTTATCAGTTGAGTCATAGAATGATGCGGACTTGAACTCTGGTGGTTGTGAGGCAAGCGTTTATCGTGATATAGCAAGCAAAATATTTGCAATTTGGGTCGCAGTTAATTTATGGGTCGATCGTTTCAAACACTGTACGCTTTAGGAATTCAATAACGAAAAATTTTTAAACGAATTGTGTTTGTGTTACGCAATTATTTTGCTTCCTCTATCCAGTGGTCCCCAATCAACGGGCTGCAGACCGGTGCTGGTCTGCCTTAATTTTCTGCCTGTCCGCAAAGTATCTTAATTTTTGCAAAGCATTGCAAAAATTTTATTGCCTCTGAAACTCATTTTATGCCTGACCGATTCGTATAGAGATCGAGTCCTTGTTTAAACAAGAAGAAATACACCACGTGACATTTCAGTTCAGGAAAATTCTTAATTCGCGCTTCTTGATCATTCCAATGACTATATATCGTCGTGTGTGTTTTTCTTTGTTTGCTGCGTTACAGGTGCGATGGCCATGCCACTATCTTCAAATTTCAACAAAATTCTTTTCATGTCCATGTATTAACGCATATCGTTTTGCCATCGTCTCCTTTTTTTGTCCACTGCTGTTAAATTTATTTTCTATGTATGTTGATTTGGGCAAAAATAAAATAAAATGTTTGATTGATAAGCAGGAGGATCTAACCTATATCTGCTCCTTTTGGGGGAATTTTGTCTCTGCCGTGTAAAACTGCACAACGTGAGACAAGAACTGCTAGAAGTTATTGAGTCGACAACTCAACCGAGCTTTGTTACTCTAGACTAGTAAGAAGTTTTACAGTGTATTGTTACTATAATAAAGCAAACTCACCACCTTTAAATGTGTGTTCTATATGTAGCAGAGCAATGATTAGGGATTCATAGCGTTAACCGCTACGCAGTAAAACTAGCATATCTTGGCTTGATACAGCAAAATTGTTAGTTGTTAAAATATAAAGGTTGACCTCACGGTAACTGACATTTTGTGCTGTATCAAGAAGTATTGTTGCAACAAAGATATTCTTTGTTATACTTCAGATCTTAGCCTATTCAGACTTAGCGTTTCTTTCAAATACTAACTGTGTTGTGTGAATATCACTCATTTAAACATCACCGTAAAAAATTGCAAGACGTTTTCCTTAAGTGTCTCGTATTTACACTACTTTCCCCTATTTTCAAGGTTACATTGCCTTAAGTTAAACGCTCAAATTTAACCCACAAATTATTAAAAATGAATACAAAGGAGACGTCCTTAGAAAGTTTCTTTGCGAAGGGGAAAAGGCCCAGTATAGACACAAAAGAAGAGCCTTTATCATCGAAGAAACAGAAAACTCTTAACAGACAGTACCACGAGTCCTACTTGAAATATAGATTTATCGCGACAGGTGAATGTCGCATACAAACCCGCTGTGCATAGTTTGTGGAGTTCGACTCTTAAATGAGACAATGAAGCCTTCAAATCTGCTTCGCCACTTGAACACCAAGCACCCTAGATTAAAAGATAAGCCCCTGGAGTACTTTAAAAGAAAAAAAACGGGAACATGAAGGACAGAAGAAATTTCTGAGGGCCACCACATCAATAAACGAGAATGCACTCAGAGCATCATATTTGGTGGCTAACAGTATTGCTAAATCTAAAAAGCCATTCACTATCGGGGAGGAATTGATTTTACCCTCTACTAAAGACATTTGCCGTGAACTTTTAGGAGAAGCTGCTGTTAAAAAGATAACACTCGTACCTTTGTCGGCTATCACTGTGATTAGGCGCATTGAGGAAACAGACGAAGACATTGAGGTACGATTGTTGGAGAGAATTAATACATTAGGGTGGTGTGCACTTTCGGTTGATGAATCTACAGGTATCGACAACAAGGCAATACTACTTGTTTATGCGCGATATCAGGAGGATGTGCATGAAGATTTATTGTGTGCACTATCTTTGCCGACCAAAACACCACAGGAGCAGAACTTTTCAAGTCACTTGATGGTTTTGTATCAGGACAATTGAAATGGCCCTTGGTGTCGGCATATGCGCAGGCTGAGCTGCTGCAATGACTGAACGATTGTCTGGTCTAACTAACTGCTCGGATAAAGGAGGTTGCACCTGAGAGTGAATCTACGCATTGTATCATTCACAGGGAAATTCTTGCAAGCCGAAAAATGACGCCAGAATTTAACAGCGTATTGAATGATCTTGTTAAATTATTAACCACACCAAAGCACACGTTCTCAACTCGAGCTTGTTTTTGTAGCTTGGTGACGAGATGGACGCAAACCACACACGTCTTCTTTTGTACTCAGAAATATGATGGTTATTCCGAGAAAAATCGCTAATCAGAGTGTTGGAATTACGAGAACCATTGCTAAGATTTCTCTAAGATAAAAAGTCATCGCTGGCAGCGCACTCTAGTGACAACAGTGGGATGCAAAATTGGTTTACTTGTGTGACATATTCAGCATGCTGAATGAACTAAATCTGTCCCTTCAGGGAAAAATGACAACTGTTTTCAAGTTGGGAGACAAAGTAGCTGCATTTAAAGCTAAACTGGAGTTGTGGGGGCGATGCGTGAACAAAGACATTTTGGTTATAGTTCAAACATTGGCGGGAATTTTTTCGGAGCGAGACAGCGAGAGCCTTCATTCTCCCAGTTGGTGCAAGATCACCTGTCTTTGCTTTTGAAAGAGTAGGAGCGGTATTTTCCACCACAGAAAACCCACGAACTGATAAGGAATGAATCCGCGACATATTTGTCAACAAACCAGATGAATCTAGCATGTCTGTACAAGAAGATAAGCTTCTGGAAATTGTAAATGACGACAATCTTAAAACCACATTTGAGACAATAACCGTGCCGGTGTTCTGGACTAAGGTCATGGCGGTATACCCCGAGACTGCCAAAACAGCATTCAAAACACTATTGCCATTTTCGACAAGCTACCTGTGAGAAGCCGGGTTTTCTGTAATTAGAGCAACCAAAATAAAACAACACAGCAAACTGGAAATGCACCACACACTTCGGATGTCATTGTCTTCTACTACTTCCAGATGGAGCCATCTCGTCGCAGAGAAACAAGGTCAGGGTTCTCATTGGTTTAGCATTATATTGAGTTAAATTGTTTATGTACTTTATATTTGTTTTTCTGGTGTATCTGTATTTTATTTTGAAGATATGTTTAAACAAAGAATTAAATTACAGGTGAAGTGAATAAGTCTAGACAATGTTTACTGCCCAAAATCATCTTAAGTGCTAAGCAATCCCAATTAAAGACTAATTATTGAATTATTAACTTGTCTACGCCACCTCGCCGCGGTGAAATTGTCCAACGTTGACGAGTCCGCAGCGAAAGAAGATTGGGGAACTACTGTTCTATCAAACCAACGCCATAACAATTGAATTGCTTTTAGTGTGATATCTAGTGATATATGGGGACTTACATGTATGTATCCAACATCTACGTTGTTAACAACATTTGGCGAAATGTGTTGTCTGAGCGATTCTGGACTTCCTTTGTCAAAAACAATCGGGATCGCTGGTCCTCTGTCGCCCGGGAATGCATATGCTCGAGAAATGATCGGAAAATGATTCGAAAACAGACTTTGCAAGTTCCCTCCGTACTGTGAAAAGAATCCATTGTTTGTTCTGTACTTCACATATGCTGCACTGCTGAAATTACGAAACGGAGTGTCATTTGGAACATGCCAAATCATCATGTCGTTTGCTTGAAGCTCAAAATATCCAGGACATTTGAAATCATCAAAAGCTGCCGTGGTAACCTGGCCAAACGTGTTTAGATTGACCCAGTTTCCATCGCCTCGAGGAAACTGACCGGTGTTGCCATGTTCGGATGACCAACGGTCCCCTGTGGTACAACGACCAGTCTCGAACGGATTGTTGTCGTGGACAGATGCCACCAGTGTCCATCCGCCTCCATTTGTTTCCATGTCACAGAAGGTCGCATATTCTTGTCCGTATGAGTCTCGAATTTTGTAATAACGCTTGTGCTGTGAGGGTGAATTTCCTTGATTTTTTTGCAGCTGGGCAGGACCTCATGCTTTATCCGAGTTTCTGTAGGAAACATGAAAGAGTAAATGCAAACTCAACTGCGAACGATAGAAAAGCATTAATTTGCATGAGAACATTGCCTAGAAATGACTCCCGAACATAGACGTATCTTGGAAGGAACGTGGAGGTCATGGCTCCCCCAAAGTTCTCGAATTCATACAAGCAATTAAGGTATTTTTAGGTACGACCGCTAAAATAGTCGATCTCCAAAAAGTCATCAAACAAGTTTGAGAAACAGATCGAAAAAGTTACTGTATAAGAAATCGATCTTTAAAAAGCAGATAATCAAACAAAATTCAGAACACCACTAAGACTACAAAATTGACTTTTGCTCTTCCCCCAAAAAACATTTACTTCTGGCTACACTGATGCCTCATAGCACCACCACTAAAACAGCAATCACGGTACTAAGTCGTGGTTTCAAAATAATGGCAGTAAAACGGCCGTTCTTTGCAGAAAAAATAAAAGTTTCAAGTTGCCCGAGACCTTTCTCTTCCTCGAAGCAACACAGCATTTAGAGCAGTGATTTGTGCCAATAATCGTCACTTTTGTCTCATCAATTTGTTCTGAATGTAGATTCCCGATAGATCATCTCCTATCGAGTACATTCAATCGCACTACCATGTTAGAACATTGTAGTTTAGGTACAATCCCAAACGTGATTAGACTTGAAATAAAATTTGGAAGCCGGGCATTTTGTAAAGTTGAAGACATTTTTTTTCAAAACTGTGATTTTGCGATGCATCACTTTGCAATGGATTAGGGTTTAGCAATAGATTTGGGTTTAGCTATGAATTAAGGTTTAGCTATGGATTGGTCTCCCATCTACCCTCATCACTCTTAGAGATCAACTTGTTGAAACCAAAAGTTTTGCCCATATTGGTCTTCAAGCAAAGGCCAAGACCTTTTTTTTGAAGAACAGCTTTTTAAAAGCGAGAATTTCGCCGGTTTTGATCTTCAAACAGACATGAAGCTCTGTCTCTTTTTGCATGTTTCGCTGCAATCACACCAACGTTGGTCGGGCATCGTCCTTTTTCTCTTCTTTGTTTCACCTCTGTGTACCATGTTGTAACAAATGATTTGTTCTCGAAAACTGCTTTGCACCATTTTTGTCTACATTGGCGCAAAACAATAGAAGGCTATGGCAATTACATGAAATTGGATAAAACAAAGGAGCTGGCGGTGCTACCTTGGAAAGAATAAACGTGAAGTTGCGATTGAAGATGACATGCCTGAAACTACAACAGGCAGTAAATTAGTAACAGGCTTTACTACTAACGTTTGCTTTCAAAATGGCAGTGTACAGTAAGCAAATCGAGCTGCTGTTTTGACTAAAATAGAAACACATAGCATTATTACCTCAATTAACATTATGATGAGCGAAAGGTCGATTTATTGTGTTATAAAGGTAATCTATTCGCTTTATGCATGTTAATAGTATTGCAAATAATAAAATTTTATTATTTGCAATACTATTACTTTGTGAAATGACCTCGTCATTCGTGTGAATATGCATATAGAGCGCGTAGATTACCTTTATAACTCGATGTATGATACGGTTATGGTGATCACGTGCTACGTTCATAGAGGTAAGGGTTTTAAATAGATCTCGCTTACTATACCCTCTTCGAGTGGTATACTGCATGGATGACAGAAAGGTGTAACGATAAGTTGGTACAAATGGGTGCACCGCCCTTATTCTCCTAATCCCAATCTTGGTACTTTGAATTAAGACTGCTCTTACAGACAAACCCTATCATTTCACAAATTCTCTCCGTTTCCTCCAATAAGCAGTTGGGTACAAAATCAAAGGTAGCGGCTGGCGCCATCATGGTTCATTTATTTACTTACAGAAATCAATTATTTGTTAGTAGGCTTATTTCATGACCTAGTTCAACTTTCTTCGTAATAACATGGACATGGAGAAAAGGTCTTTACCACCAATTTCGATGGCTAACGCCTCAATTTACACTTCTTATCTTCCCCACGAAAAGTTTCTGGATCCGCTACTGCTTTACCGATAGCTTACCCCTTGCATTCGATCACCCGGTTGGCCTAATAGCCCATTTTCAAGAAAAACTTTTCTTTTCTAGATAATATTCTATGTTTGATGACTATGATTTCATACAGTCGTGTTAATCTTACTGACTTATTATTTTTTCATCAATTTTTCCTCAAGGTTTGGATTTCATCAGCTATGCTCATAATAGTATGTAACTAATTGACATTGTGCTTACTTACAAACAGCAAATAATTTCACAAATTTTATGTATTCATTTGGCCAAGTGCAAAGGGGGCATGAATTTATATTAGTTGGACGATGCTGCAGCCATTGATGTCTTAACAGGATTTAATGTTGCCAAGTAATTGGCCTACTACTTAAAACGCTTTCGAAATTGTACGGCTCGCTATAAAACTTATAGCATCTGGCTGCGCGTATGTTCCTTGCTCCCGGCATAAATGCAGCCTGTGTGGGCGAAGTGACCCGAAACCCAGAGTCAAGCATCAACCTTTCAGTTACAGTGCTTTCTCGATTATCGCGTCTGGTAGGGATAATACTTTCAGAAATCTGAACGGATAAGCAAAAAAACCGGATAACTGAATTCTTAACGTTTAAGACAAAGGAACAGAAACAAACACAAGCACAACATATTGGACTTTCAGCGTAGAGAAGGCGGTAAAATTCAGTGGCATTTTCTAAGAAAATCGGACTTGTCTCCGAAATCCCTTTTCACGTTGCTGTCGGACCATAGATAGAGAGGACTGCCCAATTTATAATACATTCCAAATTTCGTGGCTTTAGATGGCGTTAACAAACTTTGATATTCCTAATTCACATTTTGCCATTTTGAAGTTCTTTAAGCGTTCTTTGATCTTGCAAATGTCATTGACAGTTGTCTTGCCAATGTTGTACTTCAGCATGGTATCAGTTTTAGAAATTTTTCTTCGTACCATATCACACACATTCAGCTTGTTTTTAACAGATAATACAGCTCTTTTAAGTTGTACATTACTTTTCGAATATGAAGCCATCTCAAAACTTTAACGGCAATTAGGCCTACCAGTACAGACTATGCTGTACTGTAGTCGCTACTCGACAGGTTATTCCACTGCACAAAAGCGGTCTCTGGTTGTTTTAATGGTGACATAATAAATTAGATTGTTGCATTGTGTTGATGCGTCATGTAGGTCGACCAACAACAATACAGTATTTTTGCTTTTTTAGTGAGATATGGCGTAAAGTTTCCCAAAACTATTCTGCAACATCTAGTTAAAAGCAATCTAATTTTGAAAGGTTGTAGCATAAATAGAGTGACGGGATAATTGAATGCCGGTTAAACGAGGTACAGATAATCGAGGAAGCACTGTATTACGATAAGTTAAGCTATAGCTTACAGTCAATGACTCACAGACCAGCTTTTTGTGCTAAAGAAAAAGTTAATTTTTTCTAAATTCTGTCAGATTTAATACTAAAACTTGGCATTTTGCTCCGCTTTGCTGCAAGTGATGAAAATGCCTTCGGAGCAGTGGCGTACGCAGAGAGAGGGGCTCCTATGCGCCCGATCCCTCAAAAACATTAAAATGTATATTTCAGCGATTATTTCCCAAAAATTATCTTCGCGCTTTCTCTCCTCAGGAAATTGTGGAACGTGATTGTCGGCTGCCATGGTTTCAACTGCAGCATGCATTGGTCCAAATTTAGCGCTGTGCACGCTCAATCTCCAAAAAAATAGGTCATTACTGTGTACTGTGGCACAATTTTGACCATCGCCAACCAAGATCTTCACTAAAAAGGTCAACACCACCTGTTCAAGCACAGTTTTGAGCACTGTGTTCATCGTTCGCCGATCTCCAAAAACAAATCTATCGCGCCCCCTCAAGAAATTTATGCGTACACCCGGCTTCGGAGTTGATGAGTACTTAGGGTCGCGACATGACTGTACTACAAAGGTATTCCGTCGTGGAGTCCACGAACAGTTCACCTATTATGAGTTTCGTGCTTGCAATTGCATTATTAAAAAACATATTTAAACCGGTACGTCACTGCTCTAATATATCATTATACTTTAACAGTCAGCACATCAGTAATTGACTTTACTATTTACCTTTGCTTTCAAAATTTCACTGCTTCATCAGAGGATAACAAGTACAGCTCCTGCTGTCAATTATTTTCAATGAAGTGCTATCACACAGCATTATGACGTCTCATAGCAGTATGACGAATGAAACAGCGCGTTTTTGAAGCGTTCAAGAACATGAAAATAGCATGCTTGAAACACGCTAAATCCTAATCCATTGTTGCATTGTCAATCAAGCTTTAATTGTAAGACGGTTCTTTTATTGAAAGCGCCTCGTCAATATCTTTCGAAAAAGCTTTTAATTGGGTTTTTCGAGATAAGGAAGAAAACAGATTTATAGTCAATTGTAAATTAGGAAGTCATTTAGTTCCCAAAAGAGTAAAATTTATAGAAATCGTGAGGTCGGGTGCTGGCATTTGTTTAAACAAAAGTTAAAACAAAAAACCGCTTTCCTCCGTCAAGAATGCAAATTTTAAAATTTATCCTCGATTATTACGTCATCAAGATCTCATCAATCCCATTATGACACTTACGCCGCAGTGGAGATTAGTCGTGTTAAGTTTTAGGCTTGTACCCCCAGTAGCTTAGTGAGAGTTAACACAAATATAGACAGAATTGCGGTTTATAGTGTAGATATCAAGTAAATGCAAGCGCTCTGTTCTACTACAATGCTGGTCTAGGCAATTCTTGTATGTTTAACACTATTTTTGCTCTCTGGTGAGGTCTGGCGAATAAAGACAATTTATAAAAAATGCACAATTTTTATTAATCAAGCTTGATGTCAAAATCAAGCACTAAAATAGGCTGACATAAAAACTTCAAGTTATTAACAGCAATATCAAAACCTGAGTCATTCTTCGTCAAGAAGAATAATGATTGGATCTACTACTAGATCTTATAACTGATACAAAATGGCTAATGGTGGTATTTGAACCCACCTTCGTAGCAACTAGCCGAACTATGATCATTGGCTTGTAACTTGGCAGACAAAAATTCAACTGAACAATATAACTAATATTTGAAGTCTTAAATGAAGAGCTATGGAAATCATATTTTCATCAAAATGTGTTTCTTTGGATCTAATGTGATCAGGCTTGCGCTGTAAATCACATTTACGTGAAACTATGAGACGATTTTCAGAAACGTTTGAAAAAAGCATCACCATTCCAACAAAATCTTCTTTTGAGGGCAACCTATTAATTTTATTTGGTGAAGATTGAAAATAGTTGGAGGATATCGATCAACACGTTTCTTGTACAAAGACATATTCCAAATAGCATCAGTTTTGTTATTTAGATTTACTTGAAAATCAAAAAGCTAACCAGAAAGAAGTTTGTAAATAATGCATAGCCTAGAACATAGGTCGGCAACCTGGGCTCTTTTGCCCTTCCTTGAAGCAGTTGAGAGTGAAATGTTACTCGGTTCATTACCACCATTTGCAAGGGAGGATCTTTTTTTCTTTTCTTTTTTTTTTAGAAAAAACTTATGTTGATTAGACTTACTATGGCTCTCATTGTTCTATGCGCTGTGGGAAACAGGTCCAAATGGCTTTTCAGCCATAAAAGGTTGCCGACCCCTGGCCTAGAATGTCAAACTTATGGAATCTGAGCAAAGTCCCATAAGTTTGACATTCTAGGCTATGCTATGTTATACTAGGCTATGCTCAGATGTCACAAGTTTGACGTTCTAGTTCTGAGTACTCTGCGAAGCCGTATCATTCGTAAATGAGCAGCGGTGGTCGCAGGAGCACTACATCCAACAAATTGCTACAACAATAGTGTTGTCACAGCCTAGTGGTCACAATCTGGTAATGTAATGCAAGAGGCCAGCGAGGCAAAGTGAGTGAACTGCCGACAGTGACACTGTTTTGACCTAACAACAAATTGCTGTCTACTGTTATTTAGCGGTCACCAAATTTTTTGAATAAATACATTTTGAAGATTAATTCAATCATTTTTACCCTAAAGTAGTTACTATTTATACAATTGTTTCATCGATATGTAATTTAGTTTCAGGTTTGAGATAATTCAGAATAGTTTGCACTGATTATTTTTCCTATTCATTCGGCAAAACTTAGAGTTCTCAAAAGCAACTAAATTTCTGATCGCCCTTGTCTGGTTGAAGAACGAAGTCTAGCTCTGTACTGCTTGGTAGTTACAAAACAACAAAAGACATAAAAGCTCGTTTCAGTTTCATTTTTACGAAGAATTTTACTTTCCATTTCATCACTTACCATTGTTTGCTAGATGTATTTCAAGAACTTGATTAAATAGACTGTATGTTTCAAATAAACTAACTAAACAGATATATTTGAATTGATTAATTAAAAACACAGACTTCAATTCATTCATTAAATTCATATAATTCAATCAATTGATGTAATATTATGCAAATAATTGAAAAGAAAATCTATTTCAAACATTTGATTTAACCCAGGGGCTCTCAATGTATATGAACTGCCGACGCACTAATCCCATGTGAATAATCATACAAACCAATGTATAAGTTTAACCGCCAAAAAAAGTCCTGAAGTCAAAAAACAAAGACGAAAATGCTTTCAACACAAGTTTTTCTTCTAAAAAAAGTCCAGTCAGAGATAGAGACAAGAAGCTCTCAACACAAATTTACCTCCAAAAAAGACAAGTCTTGCGACGTCCTTACATTTTCAATACGACGCAGTAGTGTGTCACGACGCCTCCTTGGAAATCTCTGGCTTAAATGATCAATATATTAAAAATGATTGAAGCGAAAAGTCCTACTTTGAAGAAAATCCTTCCAAAATATATAAACAATGTGTTTTGCGAAACAATGCCTTTTTAGAAAGCTGAAAACACTCAATATAATTGCTTTTTAAACTAATCCCACTGTTCCACATGCAAAAATCAATTGCTATTTGTATTCAAAAATTGGATCACAATACGTCCGTTTATCGATAAAACATAAGATTTGTTTTGACAAGAAGCTCCGATGCGGTCCATTCTGTCTTGTAAGATTTGACTCCTTCATAATAGAATGTTGTGTCTCCACAGTACTGGACGTACGCATTCAGCCTTGTTGATCTAAGACAGTGGTTTTCAACCTTTTTCCTTCAGCGACCCATTTTGCAATCCGACATAACCAAACGACCCTCTTCCAAAATTATGAATTATTAAACACATGTAATGCAGTTGCGCATGCATAGCACCAATAAAAATGACTAACGCGAGTATTGTAATATTACCTGTTAAAGAAAGACTCAATAAATTTATACACATTATGGCAGCTGCACTAATGAGATGGCTGGTGTTGCATTTTGGTGACAAGCTTGTCAATGAATGGCTCAGTTGTGGACAGAGCACATCTCAGATCTGGCTCTACTATTAGTTTATTCCTGGCGTTGTTCTTTATTCCCAGTAATGCTGAGAAGCCTGCCTCACACAGCCAGGTCGATGGAAAAGGCATCAAAAGTCGAATCGCTGTGCTTGCCACTCTAGGATACGAAGCTAGCATGGCTGACAAATATGCAGGCAAAGACTTCTCTTTGAAGGCATCCTCCGCAGTCGAGTAATTTTTTAGGGCTATAAATTCCTCAGGAGTTGCATCATTTCCGCTGAACATGTTGACAACGTCTGAGACAAGGCATGGGTTTCTAACAAATACCAAATCATCTCTTGTTGTGTCCGAAAAATATTTTGCAAATTCAGAGCGAAGAGATAGAAGATTGTTGATAATCTGCGATTCGACATCGTCATCAAGCCGCATATCCTCGGCGTCTTCAATAAATTCATTCAAGGTAGGAAACATTCCCATTTGGCCCATTGTCATCTTTCTTTCCCAGAGTCCAAATTTCGCCTGAAATGTTGAAAGTGCGTCGATAAAATTGACGATTGTTTTGTCTTGTTCTTGCAAGGAAAGATTCGTTATTTAATTCGTTTAGTCTGCTAAAAATGTCGACAAAGTAGGCCAGTGATACCACATCTTCATGCAAAAATTTGACCAGGTCTTCTTTCTTTTGCTGCACAAAAAAGTCCCTTAATTCGTTCCGCAGAGTAAAGACCCGCTTGAGCACGTTGCCTTTTGACAACCACCGTACCTCTGTGTGATAGAGAAGATCATAGTGATCTGCATCCATCTGTTTACAAAAGCGTCGGAATAAGCGAGTATTGAGTGCACTAGATTTTACTGTGTTAACGAGTTTTATTACTTGACTAAGCATTTCTGTCAAATCTGGTCCCAACGTCTTTGAAGTCAGGGCCCCAGGTGTATCATACAATGCATGAAAGTACAGACTGAAGATACTTTTTTAACATGTGCATAAAACCCTGAGCTATGACCTAACATGGCTGGAGCACCATCCGTACAAAGTCCACACAGCAGTTCCCATTTAATATCATTTGCCTTGAAAAAAGTATCAGTGGTCTTAAAAATATCTTCTCCGCGTGCTCTGGACGGCAGATCTAAAATGCACAGAAACTCATCTTTGAATGCTCCATTGTGAACGTAACGTACAAATGCAATAAGTTGTGCACAGGATGAAATATCTGTGGACTCGTCCAATTGCAGAGCAAACGAGCCAGCTGACTTCATTTGATCAATGACTTGGTTTTGGATGTCCTCAGACATCAGAGAAATCTTTCGTTGCACTGTGTTATCCGAGAGAGATAATACACTCAGCTTGCTTTCTGCTTCCTTTCCAATTAATATGCAATTAATATTTTTCGCGCATGGCAGTATCAACTGCTCAGCAATTGTATGTGGCTTCTTGGCCTTAGCAATTCGCAATGATACTACAAAGGTTGCTTCAAGAGCAGCTCGATTTTGTTGCTGGAAAACTCCAGAGCTATCCATTCGAGACCGCTTTACACAATTTGCCTTTCGCTCAAAAAATGATAAGTCTTTTCTTTGCAGTCAGTGTGTTTCGTTTCTAAATGCCTTTTGAGTTTTGATGGTTTCATGGATTCAGGCGAAAGAACTTTCATGTACAGTACACGCTGCGGTTTTTCAATGCCTTGATCGACGATACTAACAAATCCATACTTGAGAGATGAATCTGAGAGGTGCGCTTTTTTTCCATAATATCTTAAAGAAAACCTCACTTGCTAAATTTTTAATACGGGTAACCTAAAATGATAACATTGAATCAAATAACATTGTTAAAGTTTTGCTCAAAATTGCTAATAAGCAAAGGCGACTCCGGCACTCGGGCTCAGCTCGATTTATTAGGTCTATAACTAAGTAATGTCATATTTTTAAGATAAAAAGAAGTATATATTTTTATTTGTATAAAAGTAAAAAATCATTCATCTAATATATAAAATCCAAAGTCTGTTTGTTTGTCTGTCTGTCAGTCTGTTTGTCTGTTCCTTATGGAAAAAAAATTAGGAGCACCTAGAAAAAAATAAAACATGCATTCCGATGTATTTTTTTCCAGCGGAGTCAATGGGCCTATTTCCAAGTTCGTACCTCGCCCCCCAAGGGAGCTACGGCCCTTTTTCCACAGGAGGGTCTCAGATAACTCTTCGATTCTAATCGAATTGCGTATTTAGGTTTGGGGGATTAAATTGCAATTGACATCTAGCTTAGGCGCAAAAAAGTACAATACAGTGATGGTAATTTCAACTTCATACATGCACCCCAAGGGAGGAACAGACGGATTCCATAAGGAACAGACAAACAGACTGACAGACAGATAAATGTTTTTTATAAAATGTTTTTTAGATAAATGTTTTTTATAAATATTTTTATATATAAATGTTTTTTATAAATATTTTTATTACTGATCTAAAGATGCCACCCAAAAAAACTGCATTCTTTGGGAAATCAAGAAAAGCTCAATATGTTGCAAGAGCAAGAGATGCTGAAACGGAAGAGGAGAGAAATATTCTTAATCAATAAAGTTTTCCAAATCACTTATAATTTCATTTCCTCTTTTTATTAAACTAGCTTTCATTTGGTAGGGGTTGTCTAGCTTTTTTGCATAAATAAACCTCAACACATCTGTATGTATATTTATATTTGTTTAGATATAAAAACAGTATCAGCTCATCGTAAAACTAAAAAGCATTAATTCAACATATTTTTTCCAGCTAACCCAAAGGTCATATTTTTATTTCTTACGTTGCTTCAAGTATTCTGTTCAGAGGTTTTGCATTTAAACCACCCGGCAACGACGGGTATTTCTGCTAGTTTATAATAATTTCCCTCATTGACAAAACTTCTTGCAATTTCCTTCGCAAAAAACGACTCATCAAAGAAAATTTAGCGTCGTACAACTAACTATAAACCTAAAAAACACTTGGGCATACTCTCCAGCCCAGCAGTTGTTTGTAGCATTATTGTTGTGATTATTTTTGCTTAATATTCTTCAGCTTTACAAAAATATCCTGCTTGGTAAGAAAGATTACTGGTAGATTGCTACTGCTGAGCGTATACAATGAGCATTATTGCGTAATAAAACCAGACGCGTAATCAAAACAGCTATGCTGATACATAGTTAAAACCCCAAAAGCTCTCGCGACCCCTAGAAAAATGCCTGATGACCCCCAGGTTGAAAACCACTGATCAAAGACATCCATGACCGGATAATGTGTACTTGGCCGAAGCTTAAAGCCAGTGCACATTGAAAACGTATCTCTGTGTTCGCTGATTACACGAAATTAAACAAAATAAAAATGTTTGTGAGCTTCAATTCTTCATATCAATTATTTAGCCTCACAGCTTATCAGTTAAGTGGCAGAATAGCTTTCTATTTCAAATGATGGCACTGTTAATATTACTTTTTCTCCTTTAAAACTTTTGCGCACTTCAGCTAAGCTCAAAAGATTGTGATAAAAAACTTTTAAAGAAGCAAGGTCATGCAGACTTGAACTCTTGTGGTTATGAGACAAGCGTTTATCGTGATATAGCTAGCAAAATATTTGCAATTTTGGTTGTAGTGATTTTTGGGTCGATCGTTTCAAACACTGTACGCTCTAGGAATCTATTAACAAAAAATTTTCAAACAAATTGTGTTTGTGTTAGGCAGTGATTTCGCTTCCTCCATATAACCAATGTCATAATAATTGAATTGCCTGTAGTGTGATACCTAGTAATATATGGGGACTTACATGTATGTATCCAACATATACGGTGTTAACAAGATTAGGCAAAATGTGTCGTCTGAGCGATTCTGGATTTCCTTTATCAAAAACAACCGGAATTGCTGGTCCTCTGTCGCCTGGGAAAACATCGTTGTAGAAAGCATGCTTGTGAATGACCGACAAATAATTCCGCCTGCGCTGACGCTATTTTATGAATAGGCCTATTAGTTAATCTGAAACCGATAACATTTTCACGTTGTTATTATTACTACTAACAATACACCGTTGAGCATAGTAATGAAAATTATTAATATTAAACAAATTCTAACGTTTTCGGCGCTACATATCGCCCTCGTCAGGATATACAAATATTTACAGTGTTAAAACTTTCGTTTAACGAAAACACAAAACAACTTTAAAATAGTCATAACAAAAAACAATAAAACTTCGTTCTTATGGCGGCTGGCACCTTCGAACCGTCAATTTTTTGTTCAAGCATTGAGTTCCTGAATTACAAACACGACCTCTATCGATGTGAAATAAAGCGTGCTTGTTGATTTTGTTTTATTAATTCCATTTCACACCTCGTAAAACCCGTTTGTTCCGTCCAGACGTCGTCGAATGTCTCAACAGTCGATTAGTGGAGAAGCAAAAATTTACGTTTTTCTCTCGATCTCACTCGAAATAAGCTCTCAACTTCCCGTGTATTTTGGAATCTTGATTGCGAAAACCGATATGTGCGAACGCAGTTTTTAGATTATAAATTTTGCCAGAAAAACGACAAAGTCTGCTATGGATAAGTCCATATTTCCCAAGGCCAAAAAAACGCTTGGAAATCGAGCTCGAAAATCAAGGTCATGCTAGTTGCGTTCTTTGATTCAAGCGTGTTGGTCACTTCCAGTTCCTGCAACGGGGTCAAACAATCAACCAGTCTGTGTACAAAGAAATACTGCAACGTTTGCTCCGAGCAGTCCCAATAAGAAGACCAGAAATGTGGAAAAACAAATCTTGAATCCTTCACCATGATAATGATCCGTCTCATACGGCCCTAAATAACAGACAGTACTTGGCCAAAAAGCAACACCCCCTTGCTGGAACAACTACCGTATTCACCAAATCTGAATCCTTGCGACTTTTTCCTGTTTCCGTAGCTAAAGGAAGTCATCGAAAGAAGCCATTTTGGAGAGGTGGAAAAGATTAAAAGGGCTGTGACCATGGAGCTGAAGGCGATTCCAAGAGAATCCTTCCAGGGATCCATAGATGCATGGAAGAAAAGAATGAAAAAGTGTATCACTCTTGAGGGAGATTGTTTTGAACGGGAAAACGTGTGATGTTTGATTTCAAATCGAAATAGAGTTTCTGTGACACCAGTCGCGTTTCTATTCTCACACACCTCGTATTTACAAATATTTACAGTGTTAAAACTTTCGTTTAACGAAAACACAAAATAACTTTAAAATAGTCATAACAAAAAACAGTAAAACTTCGTTCTTATGGCGCTGGCACCTTCGAACCGTCAATTTTTTGTTCAAGCATTGAGCTCCTGAATTACAAACACGACCTCTATCGATGTAAAATAAAGCATGCTTGTTGATTTTGTTTTATTGATTCCATTTCACATCTCGTAAAACCCGTTTGTTCCGTCCAGACGTCGTCGAATGTCTCAACAGTCGATTAGTGGAGAAGCAAAAATTTACGTTTTTCTCTCGATCTCACTCGAAATAAGCTTTCAACTTCCCGAGTATTTTAGAATTGCACAATCACACCTGCGAATTTCCAAGAAGCTGTTATTTCTTTCTATTTTCTCGCAATGCCACTCAAAAGTTTCTCATCTACCTCTGCATTTCGCGGTCACACGGCCACACGGTCACATCTGCGAAAAACCGCTTTTTTCGAATGCCAAATGAAGATTTGGATTCGCCGCTATTCGAAATTGAGTCTCCACTTCGATTGAAAACTTTTCAGCCAGTAATGATTGAACACAATCGCCATAGAAATAAGCATCGGTTTTATGACATTTCGAAGTAAAGCAGTGATCTCAATCACCTATTGGTCCTACGACCAGAAAATTTTTAAGACATCAAGACTTTTAAGGGTCAAGACCAAGACCTTGACAAAACGGTCTTATGACGTATATTACTGTCTCAAATACATTTTTTTCATGCAGCTTTTAGAGTTGTGTTTTCTGTGCCATTAGCAATTTTCAAGGCGATCTCCTATTAAGAGGGATCTGCTTATAGCATCACACTGAGGTAAAATAGAAAATTTTGCTCAAAAAATATCACTAACATGATATGGTACCATACAGCAATCTATTACATCATGTCAATAACCCACGACCGGTTTCGACTTTATTGAGTTTGATCAGGCGGGTGTAAAAAACACTCAATAATAAACACGCTGAAAACAAAATTTGCCATTGGGTGCAAAAAAATATGTAATACAAAACAATGTGATACAGCAGTACCCATGTCATTGGGGTCTCATTTAAGGACACACACACATGGCATGCACAACAAGTCACATCGGTAAGCTCTAATAAGGATGTAGGATCATTGTTGAATAATCTTAAATGAGATCTCCATGATATAGGTATTGCTGTATCATATTGTTTTGTATTGCATCTTTTTTCGCACCCAATGGCAAATTTGTTTTATCAGCATGTTTATTATTGAGTGTTTTTACACCCGCCTGATGAGACCCAATAATCGAAACCGGTCGCAGGTTGTTGACATGATGCAATAGATTGCTGTATGGTATCGTATGATGTTGATGATGATTTTTGAGCAAAACTTTTTATTTTACCCTGTGCCAATGAATAAATGACCACCCCGTGGGCATGATTGCTATCATATGAATGACAAGCCAAAGAAATATTTGTTCAGGAAATTTCCATTAATTGGAAAATCTTGAAACCTGGCAAATAATGAAAAATAAATTCACTTATGTAGGCTTTTGGAAACAACCTAATTAAAGATGTCTGCTTGCTACGTGAACGTCATCCTGCTGGCAAGCAAAGAGGCTGATTATTTAATGTATGGACGGACAGTTAAATATCTTTACCACCGCTGACCCAGAGATATGTTTCCGACGAACACCTTAAACGTAGCGCTTTTACAATCTTTTTACATACCAGTATCGCATTCTATCAGTCAGAAATTAATAAGGTATCTCGAAAACTAAGAATCTTTTTGCGATATTTTATTTGGCCAAAATGTTGGTTTAGTGGAAGGCCTGCAAGATTTTAAATACAGTTTTAGAAAGTGAGAGTTTAATCTTATTTTTCCAAAACATATCGTTTTGAAGAATGTTGAAATTTATATTTTAATGAATAATTTTTGTTGGTTTGAAACCAGTCTTAAAGCAATATACGTTCAGGTATTCAACCTACCAAAGTACATATAATCCTCAACAGTATGACCAAGCAACTGATTACTTGCTGAATTTACTTTACATTGGCTAATTGTTAAAGTGAAAAAAATGACAAACTAAGTAAATGTTACAAAAAGTTTTTCAAAGGTGTAGATACTTGAATTTTTTACACACACTAGCAAACAAACATAAACACAACAAATAGCCAGAGAAATAACAACAACGCCTCGGCAAAGATTTTACACCGGCGTCCATAACCATACTTTCTGCCGGCTAACATATATTTTCGAGTAAAATATCAAGCATTTCTTTATGATTTCCTCACATTTTGAATTTCAATAACTTTTGTCGTAGCCTAATATCAATTACCACTTGCGATCAAATCCTTTTCACATATCTTAGACTGCGTTCGCTCATAGTGTTTTCGCAATCAGGTATAAAACTTCTTACCAGTTTTTAAAGCAGATTTTGAGACAAGGCTTCGCTGCTTGATACCGAGTGCGAAGAGAACATCGCTCTATTTGCGCTCAATATCAAGCAGTGAAAGCTCGTCTCCACTCCTGCTCTCAATATCGGTAAGAAGCTTTGTACCTAGTTGCGAAAACCGTTGTGTGCGAACGCAACCACAGATTATAAATTTTGCCAGAAAAACTACAAACGTAAAATGAAATACTATTTGGTCATTAAATTGCTATAAAACTATCGCCATTCCAAAATTATTTCTGACTACGTCTTTAGTATACGCACACACATACGTGTATCTACACACAAATTTTCCACATAGCTTACAACATTTTTTGTAACCATTCTATCGATAAAACATAAGATACGTTGTTTTGACCAGAAGCTCCGATGCGGTCCATCCTGTCTTGTAAGCTTTGGTTCCTTCATAGTAAAATGTTGTGTCTCCACAATAATGGTTATGTTTATTCAACCCTGTTGATCCAAGACATCCATGACCAGGATGATGTGCGCTTGGCCGAAGCCTAAAGCCAGCGCACATTGCAAATGTATCTTTGAACGTACTGATTAAACGAAACTAAAACAATACGAATTTATTCATGAACTTTTTTTTTAAGTTAACTATTTTAACTTTCCTCAGGTCATCACTTAGACTGAAGAACAGCATTTTATTCTTTTTCATGAAACGATTTGTCTTTTAATCACTTTCGAAAGTCTCGGTAGACCAGCCAGTGATTTTTATCACAAACACTTCAACACTAGCGCACCAATCATTATTGAAAAAGGCGGGAGAGACATAAGAGCAAAGCAGATGGTTGTTGGGGGTAAATGCAAATTAAGTCCACTTAGTGTCCTTGTTGTCAAAGTCAATGGCACAACGGATTATTCTCATTTAAATATTCGTTAGTCAGAAAATTTGGTTTTATGATTTAGTCAACTCCTAGCATTAGAACAGCTGACTAACACTATTGTACATGTTATGTAATTTGGGGTCGATCGTTTAGAATCTTGAATACTATTGGAAATCATTGAGGTGGTATTTTTAAACCAAAAATGTTTCGCAATCATTATGCTTCCTCCTTCATACCAAAAACAAAATAATTTAATTGCTCACAGCGTGGTAGATAATAAATTCATAATTACTTACATGTATGTATCCAATATCTACGGTATTGACAACATTCGGCGAAATGTGTTGTCTGAGCGATTCTGGACTTCCTTTGTCAAAAACAACCGGGATCGCTGGTCCTCTGTCGCCTGGGAATGCATATGCTCGAGAAATGATCGGAAAATGATTCGAAAACAGACTTTGCAAGTTCCCTCCGTACTGTGGAAAGAATCCATTGTTTGTTCTGTACTTCACATATGCTGCACTGCTGAAATTACGAAACGGAGTGTCATTTGGAACATGCCAAATCATCATGTCGTTTGCTTGAAGCTCAAAATATCCAGGACATTTGAAATCATCAAAAGCTGCCGTGGTAACCTGGCCAAACGTGTTTAGACTGACCCAGTTTCCATCGCCTCGAGGAAACTGACCGGTGTTGCCATGTTCGGATGACCAACGGTCCCCTGTGGTACAACGACCAGTCTCGAACGGATTGTTGTCGTGGACAGATGCCACCAGTGTCCATCCGCCTCCATTTGTTTCCATGTCACAGAAGGTCGCATATTCTTGTCCGTATGAGTCTCGAATTTTGTAATAACCGCTTGTGCTGTGAGGGTGAATTTGCTTGATTTTTTTGCAGCTGGGCAGGACTTCATGCTTTATCCGAGTTTCTGTTGAAAACATGAAAGACTAAGTACGAGATCAACAGTGGTCCATGCAAAAGCTAAAAACAGATTTAATTGGTGAGGGCATTGCCTATTAATCACCCTCAAAGAGCACCACTAACAGAAAGCCCAAGAACTGGCGACAGAACGCAGTCGCAGGTCCGAAGTAATGAGAGCAAAGCACTCGCAGAAACATATCAGATTTAAGTTGCCCAATTTCCTTCCCAGTTTTGATAAAATTAACATTTAGAGGATCTTTATTAGATCATCAAAACAATTAGACATTGAGCCTCCATATCAATGCTGCCAATAGCAAATCAATCAAGCCTGCAAACAAGTAGCCAAATTCTTTAATTTATGAAACAACAGTCGACTTCTAGAAGACTTTTGTCAATCCCATGTGGAGTTTGCGACCTACAGTATGGAGGCCGCAGATTTAAAATGTAGCTCATGAACACAGCGAGTTATTATTTTGACTTGTCGTTTAGTTATGATTGTTGCCAACTGCAATGAGTAAAACAAACTTACGATTGTAAGAGTTGATTTGATTGCTGAGATTTTCTAAGTTCTTTAGTACTTCCGTAGTATTGCATCCACATTGGAGAACACTTCCCGGAGGACCTGGAGGGCCTCGTTTGCCAGGAGTACCTTGCAATATTTGTGGATCATGTCCTGTTTCATTTTTACAGGTATAAGAGCAGTTTACAGTTACACAAACTGCAAAAAGTAGAAGAAAAGACGCTGCAAGCATTTTGTTTTTCACAATAGCACGAATGATCGTATTTTGTAACGCTAGAGCTATTACTTCTTTAAAAACGGAAAAAGTCATAAAAACTACGGTACATGCCAGTATGGGCCTAGTGCCAATGACATTAATTTGTTTTACAACAGCTTTGCGACTGCAATTTTTGTCAATCCGACGTTATTTTCAAGGCAATTTTGCTATTTTGTCAAAAACACCAGCTACCATTGACTGGCTGTAGGTTGCTACTTGTACAAAGCAAAGATTCAATTTATACCAGGGGTGGCCACACTTGCCGTAATAAAGAACAAAAAATAATGGAGGCCATAATTGAAAGAGCTGCTATGCAATTCTCAGTTTGTTTCAATTGACGCATTTTCCGTCCAGATAGAGAGTGATAACTATTTTTTGAGACCATCATTTTCAAAGCACGAAATTAAGAATTTTCACTCTTCCACCACCGGCCCCAAAACTTAACGTGGTGCACAGCAGGTTGCACACTCCTATACTGCCTCATTGTGTACAAATACAGCAAGAGTCAAAAGAGCCGCAGTCAAGGACCTAAAGAACCGTAGTTTGGCCACACCCGATCTGTACCATAAGCCAAAGTTTGTCTAAACGTACGTACGTGCGTACGCTTAAAACTCCTCCAAAATTATAAGGGACACAAACATGAAACTTGAAACAAAGCATCACCGCTTTTTGTTGTTACCCGACCCCTTCTAGGGATGGGGTCATGGTGGAAGAATATGGAGCCTCAGAAGCCAGAAAACTCCCCTGGCCTGGATCATAGGTCGTAGAGTGACAGAGAATTGCCAAAGAGCGAGCGGCGCAAAGAGTCCGTAGCTGGACAGTGCAGAATGAGATAAAAGATATCCTGGGACGGATAGCCGCAGGCGCTTCATGAAGGATTCTAGATTCTGTTGATTCTAGAGAGATATATAAGAGATTAACAGAAGGCTGTGTCCATTGCAGAAAAGACCAGAGAGAACATAGTAAGCATGACGAGGGAGCACAAGTTCCTCGGTGGAAACCGAGGGAACCTGTGTGTCAAAGAATTTAGATGAGAAAGTACAACCCTAGTCCGGTAAAGACAAAAGTGGATACAAGAGGTAAGAGGAGAGAGACGACAAAGAATTGCAGAGGGCAGCATCAGCGCTCCCCGTCTGGCCAGCTCATCAGGCGTTACTCCCAGAAGCAAATTAGAGTTCGGGGACCCATTGTAATATGAGAGTACAGGAAGAAAGAAAAGAGAGTTCCTCCCAGATCTTCCAGATAGTTTAAGTAAAAGGTGGAAAAGAGAACAGAGTGGCAAGGACAGAGCGAGAGTCGGAGAGCAGGAGAAAAGAAGAGAAATGGCAGACTTATTGGTGCTGCCGAGACCAGCAAAGAGCTTGCAGAATGGAGCAGGCTTTGGCGGAAGAACTTGAACATACTGGGCTTGCGGAAAAGAAAATGGTCACAAAGGAAAGATTGAGTCCAACAAGCAAAGCAAGGAGGAGGAAGAGGCCAGCTGAAATAAGTTTGTGGAAAAGAGCGGGGCGCCAGACAAAGTCGAAAGCTTTCGCGAAATCAATAGTAGCGAGGATCGTCCGAGAGCCCGGCCTGGGCTTCTTAAACCCTTCCGAAATGGACCAAGAAAGGAACAGAATTTGATCTAGAGTAGACCGTCCAGGGCGGAAACCGGCCTGGTACGGAGAGAGAATGGAGTTAAACTCCAGAAAGAAGAATAGATACGATAGAATGATGCTTTCAAAAAGCTTTGAGACGCAGGAGGTGAGAGAGATATGCTCGGAAGAAGCAGGAAAGTCGAGAGACTTTTCCGTTTTATGAATGGAAATAATAGAAGATATCATCCACATGGAAGAAAAAATGCAAAGACCAGGAAAGATTAAAAATACGTAGGAGAAAATCCATGCCAGAGCGAGGAAGGAGCTATTGCATGAAATAGGAAACTTTGTCTAGGCCAGTGGCAGTGAATGAGGATAAGTTGTAGCAGCCGCTAGAAATTCAGCGGGGGAGAAGGGAGAGCAGAAAGAGGAAGGAGACCCCTCAGGGAACGTGGCTCGTCGGAGCTCGGACAAGTAGCCTATGGCTCAGCTACGCAGGGCCTTTAGCTAGGAAACAGGAAAGTGGGATCTTAGGTAGTTGGCGAAGACAGAAGCCGACTCCCTGCGAGAGGAGCAGATGGGGAAGTTAGGAGAGAAGGAAAAATGAGGAAGAATACTAAGAGACAGAACAAAGGAAAAAATACACAGATTTATGGTCAAATTTAGGAGAGAGATAATCATATCGCCTGCCACGCTATCTTATCTGTTTTGGCTTTGGCGATGACAGACGAGGCATGTCGGGAAGCAGAGGTATAAGCCTGTCGATCTTCATCGCTTCTACGAGCGGCAGAAAAATAATTACATCTTTCGCTTATCGCTTCTTCCACTTCATAAGACCACCAGGCTTGAGGTTGGCATTTGATGCGGCTGAAAGGAATGGAAAATTTGGCCGCATACAGTGCCAGAAAGGGAAAGAGTGCAGCAGCAGAGGTAGGGAGAAAAAGGCGAGTGTTCCTCTGCAAATGGACGGTGAAAGTCGAAGTAAAGGCAAAGTCATCCCAACGAGTTTTCTCAAAATTATAGAGATGGGGGACGTTCGTTGGGGCGGTAGAGCGGGGAAAGTGTGACAGTTAGTAGAATTGGTAGATGATCAGAGCCCAAGTTCTGAAGTACTCCTCCCCCTTGAGCAAGAGAGCGCAAGATAGAAGGGAGCAAAGAAGATGTCGCGAGAAAAGCGACTCCCAGAAGAGCGATGGAGGGGAGTTGGTATATATCAGGGTCATTGAGAGCATGAAAGTCAGAGGAAATACCCAAACCGCATACTTCCTTCCCACTGGGGTCAGAAGTACCTTTTGAGTCCCAAAGGGGGTGATGGTAGTTGAAGTCCCCCAGAATGAAGAGATTTCTAGAGGAGGGAAAAATGGAAAGAGAAAACGAGTCGATTCTGCTATCTGTTGAAAAAAAGCGAATAGGAAAAACATGAACATTGAAGAAAGAGAGTGAGAAGAAGTTATTTAGTGAGATGTTGACCCCTATGTAATCAGAGTAGGAGTCAATAGAAGAAAGAGAGAAGGTAGAAAGTTTAAAGAAGGATAGACTCTGCCTGACGAAAATGATGTTTTTGTTCAATAAAAGCAATGAATTTGAATACAAACGTTGAAATCAATTTCTTCTCGGCGCTGGCCGAGCTCCTTGGCGTCACCTATGTGACTTGGTCCCGTAATTTGACAAAAGAGGCCTTATCTCTCCCAAAATGCCTTACATCTGATCACCCCGTTAGTGCAAAGTCCCATTTTTGTGCAAATATTTCCCACCGTAGGGTGCGATTTCACACAATGATTTAAATTTTCTGTCAGTTTCCTCTCAAACTTTGAATTTCATAAACTGTGGCCCCCTAATAGCAACTTTTCTGCTTCTAAATTAAGATTGCTCTCACCCATAAACAGCCAATACTTTCACAATCTCTCATTTGTTTCCTTCACTAGGTGCGTGGAGATATAACCTCAAAGTTTTGTTAGGACGCTAAAGTGAGTAATATATTCACAGGATTAAGTAGCACTATAATGAGCCTAAAAAACTTATTACTTACGACTTTTTGGTCATTGTATGCCTAGTTATATGACCTAAGACCTCTAGCTGCGCGTATGTTTCTTGGTCTCGTCACAAACGCAGCCTGGGACACCAAAGTGACCCGGCGTCCAGCATCTACAGTTCGTTTACTTCATTAAATTAAATTGCTGCTTAAATCGATGATCCACCGAATTTAATCTTTGTCATCGCGAAGCAGTTACTATTTATGCAATTGTTTCATCTATATGTAATTATTTTTCAAGTTTGGGATAATTCAGAATAGTTTGCACTAATTCATTTCGCCTGTTTATTCAGCAAAACTCAGGGTTCTCAAAAGCAACTAAATTTCGAATCGTTCTTGTCTGGTTGAAGAACGGAGTCGAGCTCTCTATACTGCTTGGTAGCTACAAAACAACAAAAAAGATAAAAACTTGTTTCTTAGGCTAAAGCTTTTACAAAGAATTACACTTTCTATCTTATCACTTACCATTGTTTGCCAGATGTATTTCAAAAACTCGATTACAAAGACTGTATATTTCAAATAAACTAACTAAACAGATATATTTGAATTAATTGATTAAATTCATATAATTCAATCAATTAATAGATATTATGCAAACAATTGGAAAGAAAATCTATTTCAAACATGTGATTAAACCAGGGGCTCTCAAATTGTATGAACTGCTTACGCACAAATGCCATGTAAATAATTATCATACAAAGCAATACAAAAAACAAAGACGAAAATGCTCTCAACTTAAGTTTTTCTCAAGAAAAAGTCGAATCTGAGATAGAGACAACAAACTTTCAATACAAATTTACCTCCAAAATAAAGTTAATTCTTGCGATCTTCTTTCATTTTCAATTTGACGCACTAGTATAGCACTACGCCGCATTTCGAAATCTCTGATTTAAATGATCAATAGATCAAAATTAATTGAAATAAAAAGTCATAATTTGAACAATACCCTTCCAAAATATATAAACGTTATGTTTTGCAAAGCAATGCCTTTTTAGAAAGCTGAAAACACTCAATATAATTGCTTTTTCAATACTAATCCCACCGTCCCACATGCAAAAATTAATTGTATTCAAAAATTAGATCACAATACATCCGTTTATCGATAAAACATAAGATAAGTTGTTTTGACCAGAAGTTCCGATGCGGTCCATCCAGTCTTGTAAGCTTTGTTTCTTTCGTAGTAAAATGTTGTGTCTCCACAATAATGGTTATGTTTATTTAGCCCTGTGGATCCAAGACATCCTATGCCAGGATAAAGAGCACTCGGTTGAAGTTTATACCCAGCGCACATTGCAAATACATCTTTGTGTACGCTGATTACGCGAAACTGAAAACATAAAAATTGTTTTACGCCAAGCATGTTTTTTTATGTCATAGTCATATATTTTCATGCTCCTGTCACACAAAAACTATTGCATTTATGCATAAATTATTTCGAGTTCCGATTTGCTTTGAAATTACCGTTACTGCTGGCACGAATTACTTCCACCACAAACAGTGCAATCAAACAGGGCATATTGCCGTTTAATGTTTTCCCAAAGGACGCAACTACGTGGCTATTGTGAGGTTTGAACTCACGATTACTGTTACAAACCGCCATGAACCGTGAACGACGCTACAACCCATTTGACCACGTTGCCCACTATTCAGTTCAGCAACAAATCTTTTAGCTTCAGTTTATTTTTTCACAAATACCTCAGTAAATCAAGGAAAATTGTTGCAAAGTACTTTTCACAAAAGGCAAGACCATATGGGAATAGAACTGGCCAGCTCTTGGTTGTAAGATTAGTGTTTGTTGCAGTGAGGAAAGCAATGAAATTCAATGCCTATCAAAAGTTTAAGAGCACCTCCAATTTTTCCTCTTATTCAGTAAATAGTATATCTATGATGCATCAAACATAAAATGAAATGAAATTTATTCAAAACAAGACACCTCAGCGGCCTGTTTTGCTTATGGCGATTCGTCTAGAGGTAATTCTAAACACAACACAAAATAAGATGCCATGGGTGAAACTCAGAACTGAGGTCAGGAGTCAATTCAAAGCTCAAAGTATCAGGGTGAAGGCAAGCTATGTAGATCTGCTTTACTCTAGCGCTGCTCGCTTCAACTGGCGTTGCGGATTACAACGAACTATTGAACAATAAAAAACACCACTGCCAAATACAAAAAACCAGGGCAATTACTTTTGGCGTCATCAACAACGAGAAAACAACTATGGCTAGCAAGCTACAATGCCAGCACAATCAAGCTGTTCTCTGATAAGAAAGCTTTTATCTCTATTAAAGATCACAAGAAAAATTTTCCTAACAAACTTTAGTGCCGTCTATTAAATCCTGCTAAATCACAAATTGAAATTGTTAGAAAACAGATCCTAGGAAAAATCAACAACAACATCCGATCGTAAAGTAGATTCAACCAGTGGCGCAACACTTTCTCTGTAGCAACGTGGTTTGGCAGTATTCCAAACAAAAGCAAATTCAAATTTCTCAAGTTCGACGTAGTGGACATTTATCTTACCATACCAGAAGGCATATTGAGAGCCGCCATAACTTTTGTGAATTCTCTGGCGACATTAAAGACAGCAACATCTACACCATCCTGCTCTCAAGAAAATCACTTTTATTCAGCACAAATGGTGTCTGGATAAAACACAGCGGTTTTCTGCTTGATGAAACAATGGAGACATATGACCGGGGGGAAATCTGCGAGTTTGTTGGACTGTTTCTGCTAGACAAACTATCCAGTATTATCCATATGAAGAATATTGGATTACGTAGCGACGACGGCCTCGCCGTAATTAGGAAAGTGCCCGGACCAAGAAAAAAGCTGATCGTCATTTATAAAAGGCACAGTGTCTGAAAGTCACGGCCGATACCGATTTATTCCGAGCAGATTTTTAGAAGTAACCTTTGACTTCAACCCCGGAAAGTTTTGGCCATAACGCAAACCCAACGACTCGCCCCTCTATATCAACACTCGATGTAGCTACCTGCTCTCCATCACCAAACAGTTATTTCACGTGGTTTACAATAGAATCGCCGATCAGTCATTTGACAATGCCATCCCATAATTCGCCTAGGCTTTGTAAAAGGCGATCACTCATCATGCATACGCTTAACGACTTCACCAAATCGCAAGAAACCACGAAAAAGAAAAATCGCCTGATTTAACCTCCGTAAAACATAAAAGTTAAAACGAATATCGGCAAAAAGTTCTTCTGCCTTGTCAACAAGCACTTTTCACCAGCAATCGCCCCCACAAGATTTGCAACAATTTTAGCGTCAAGCTCAGTTACAGTCGCATGCTAAACATGGTACGCATCATCAAAATCCACTATGAAAAGCTAAAAATCCAACCCCCTAAACCGATAAGATGCCTTGCAACTGCAGAACAAAATCTAAATACCCTCTAAACGGCAAATACCAAAAAAATCATTCTCAAAACCTCCATTGCAGCTGCCAGCATTCCAACACGGCACTATTTTGGGTTTTGTGAAACCAAATTTAAAATCCGGTTGTATAACCACCGTTCATCACTTAAAGACCAACGAAAGATGACCGCAAGAGAACTTTCCTAAGCTGCGACGGACTACAGAAACAGAGGAGTCGAATCACGCATATCCTGGTCCATTGGGTGCAAAGCGGCTGCGTTCAAAAGTGGCACTAAGCGCTGCAACCTCAGTTTAGCTGAGACACTGGCCATTTGACCGGATGATCAATGCACACTCTTAAACATACGATCTGAGTTTATCTCCAAGTACAGACACCGCACCAAATTTGAACTAAAAAGCATTGAAAGCATTCATTAATTAATGCAATCTTTACCTTGCTGATTTTCATTTGTTATTCCAACTGTGCTTTGCTTTTCCTAAAACTATAACTGCATACTAATTTTTAGCACCTGCAATTGTTTTTTCTGCACCCGTTATCTTAAACCTTATCCACGCTTTACTGGCTTCCAGCCTTGCGAAAGCCATCGCGCTCGGCCATACGAACTTCTACTCGCCATTTACAGTGAGCAGCGCTAGAGTAAAGCAGATCTATACAGCTTGCCTTATCTTGATATTTCAAGCTTTGAATTTACTCTTGATCGCAATTCTGTTTCACCCACAGTATTTTGTTGTGTTTAGAATTACCCCCTGACGCGTCGCCAAACGCGGAACAGACTGTTGAGGTGTTTCATTTTGAATAAATTTTATTTTATTTCACTATTGCTCTGACTCAGTCATTGAGCTCCCTGTCGTCAAATCGACTAACTGCGTTGCATCAAATACATCTATTTTACAAGAAATCAGGTTTCACATGAAATTGATGTTTCTGGAGTTCATTTAAAGTAGTTTCCATTAACATTAGTCCATGTTTTATCAAAATTCAACACTTTGTATGTCCTCCACCTCTCTTGATCTCTCCCTTCAGACGCCTTGGTATACTGTGAATCAGACTCTTGCGGTACTCTTTTCACAGCTTCTCCACCAATACTTCTTTTATCACTCTTACCAGATCTTTATTATTTGATGGTTGCTTTTCTGCAACTTTATCCTTCTTTTTTGTTTGCAGATTCTCTATTGCTTAGAGGTAGGGGCTATTACCCAGCCATTCCAGGACCTTGACCTTGATTTTTGCGAGAAAATTTGTAGCAACTTTTGATCGGTGGCCCGGGCCACCGTGCTGCATAAAGATCATGCATCTGTGGATATGCCTGTGTACTTTTAGCTTATCCGACATAAGTCGATCAAAAATTCATTTATGTGTTAACAACATTGAAGCAACACGCCTAGTTAGCGTCTAATGTCAAAAAAAACAATTATCATGCAATGACGTCAATGAGATAATTCAATATGATACAATCGCACCAAATCCTATTATTTTCATGAGTGATATCAAGCTTTTGGTCGACACTGTATTTCTGCAAAAGCACACTTATGTTTTCTTGCAATGGTGTCTCCTTTATGAAAAAGACACCTTCTATTCTTCCTTCGAACGATTCCACCTTGTGGGGTGGAGAAAATGGCGTTTTCAATAAGCCTAAGAGCAAAACCGTAAAGAATAAACTTTGGCCCCAGTGGTTTAGCTCATGACGGTATGGTTGAAGAAGCAGAATCAAACAAAGTGCTATCCGTTGAGAATGTAGCGAATGAAAAGCAATAAAGTTATTACTCATACCACATTGGACGTTGCCGAAGCAAAAAGATTCGCTTTCCAATTTTATGTAGAGGAACTCATTCAAAAAGCGAGCTATATTTTCTTGACGAGCCATCCGTTCTCGAAATCCCACCATTTCGCTCGCTTTGTCATTCGAGAGGCAAATTAGGGCAATGCAAAGTCAAATTGCTCTGGGACTTTATGAACGTTCAAATACTCAAAAAGGAGTTTGATAATTAATTAGCTACTGGATTGTATCTAACGTCATTGTAAAGGAACAAGTTGCCTAGCCCAAGTGGTTACAGCTGAACAGAATTGGTGGCTCTTTTACAAAACGCCATGGTTCCAGAGAAGTGCATGCGAATAATGATTGGAAGCTTTTCGATTGTTGGGTCGGATTTGCAGCATTTCCACATGCGTGAGTATACTTGTTAGCTCTCGACTGGCAGGTTGTGTTAATTAATAGATCCCAGAGAGAGAGCAAGCATGTTTTTGAAACTGAACCTAAAAGGCCGGTATCTGTTTCATTCAGGTATTCATGCTACAGCAGCTCGTTTTCATGAACTCATGGACGACATGAACGTTGTTCTGCAGGAAATGAAGTCCAATGATTCCACTATCTTAGGCCTATTGAGAAACTTCAATACTTAAGTGGAAAGCGCTTATTTTAAGTTTGAGGCAAAACGGTTAACGTTTAAAAAGAACATATTTCTCTACATCCAGATATACAATGGCTAAAAAAGAGTGTTTAGCAGCGACTGCAGACGAATTTTTGCATCGCTTCCGCACTTGTACTGATGTATGACTTAGACAAGGGGTTGAGTTGTCAATTGATCACCACTTGTTGAAAAAGGCGGATTTAGGTGGGTAGTACAGGGCGATGACCCTCCCAAATAATTTGATCTGTCCAAAATATGAATAAAACATGCATTAAAGAGGTTCATCTCAAAAAAAGATTTTCATGTTCCTTCGGAGATCAAAATGAGCATAATTTTGCTTTAAAAAGTTGATCTCAAAAACATTTTTTTGAAATTTGCAGCTAAGACATCAATTTCAACAAGCAATCTGTAAAAATGCTAGAAATTTGTATAGATGCCATTCTTCATAATGACATTGAGCTCACTAAATGCTCTGCCCACGCAAAATTAGTTTCTAATTAATCCAGTGTTTACCTACATCTTTAGGTCTTAATTCACCACGACTGCAGAGACCACATGCTGTGCGCCTTTTTGACGTTTTTTGTGGAATTCAAAAAAATCTTCTGTGGTTTCATGCAAGGGTTTCCTATCTGGAATCACAGCAATAGCTAGAAAACTTGCAAACTCGAACTCCATACTTCTACTATGTCTTCATTACGTTTTGTTACATCATATCAAGTTTTAGATTTTTATTTTTGGAAGGCACTTTTTGATCAACAGTCGTTCGATAACGCGTTTTCAGTGGTCAAAGCGTTTTCAGTCAACTGTTCTTCATCAATGTACTGGCACTTTGTTTGCTTGTGTTTCGTCACGAATAAGGAAATTTGCCTTGTAAGCGTTGTTTTCATATATGCGTATAGTGCTGTATTATTTGTTCGCTCGGCTACTGATTGAAAAAAAACCTTTATTCCTCGCAATTGGATTTGCTGCAAGTACGCCTTTATTACTTCATAATTGTTTATGACATAAAACGATTCCGAATTGATCTAGTGATTCTAGCTTCTTTGAAGAATTTCGATAACCGATTACATAACTAATAGGTCTTTTTTTCTTTTTTCACGTGATTTTGTTCTAGCGTTTTTTGGATTGTTTTTTCTATTAATATATAAGGCGACAGGATTTTTTTTTGAGTAGTATAGAGAAGCGTTGTAACGGGGAGAGAGGGAGATTGATTGACGAAGTAAAGAAGGGCTATTGTTTTTTTTGTGATAATTTATTGTGGATTCTGTGGACGTGGCGGGTATTAAGCAGTTATTGGTAAAATTATTTTTGGCGGTTTCCTGATTGTGTGGTAAAGTGGTTAGTTCTGAAATTGTTGAGCGAAGAAGTTTGAAGTCGTGAAGTATTATTTCTGTGAATACAATATTTTGTTATCAAAGTGGTTTAAGGTGTTTTTTTAGTGGAAGCCAGTCTTTTCCAAGTTTTATTTAGTTGCAGTCAGACCTAATTATCCGAGCGATTATTATACGTCGCCTCAATTTTAAAAGAAATTTAAGATTGAGATAGAACCGAAAGTTTCATTATTATTATATCATTAAAACGCGACAGGTTTGTTTAGCTTTGTTTTGATAAGTTTGTTCATCTAATTGCATTAATTAGAAATAGAAACTAATGTTGCAATGCGTAAAATTAGATAACCGATTTTTGGAAAATGTCTTGAGTAATAAACAAATTCAGGGGTGTCGGAATATCACAAAGAAAAAAGCGCGAGCTCTTAAAAGGCACTTAGCATTTTCAAAAAGGAACTCCCGAAATTTAAATTTTATATTTTGGATTTCAGAAAACAATTAACCAATCTACTAAACACATCAATAGGCATCATCTGAAAATCCTAATTAAAGTACACCTAAAAATGGGAACAGAGCCGGAGGGAATGTGAAATGAGAATTATGGTAATGGACGTAGTGAGCATGGGCCAATGGTGAATACGTAAGATGGCATGGATGCAAAAAATAATTGGGTATGGGAAAAAAACTCAAAAGAAAAAATCTTTTTGCACACAAAAATAACTAGCAGTTTATCAAAATTTTTCTCGGCCACGAGTTGTAAATAGGATCCCTAAACAAATTGCCCACTGCAAATTTACTTAAGATTCAAAAAATTTTAAACTAAAATAAGTTCAAAATCCATTTTGTTTACCAGAGCATTTCTGCTGCCTTACGTCCAGCAAAAGAACATTACGAAATTTTCCCGCGTTGTGGGGTCTAAGAAGAACTTCTTAAATTTCTATTTTAATGCTGTGCAGCCTGAGATCTCTGTCCAGATACAACTAGTGTGTGCAAACAAAGCACTTCATCTTTGTTTATTTACCATCGGTCGGGCGCAATCTAATTAGGTTCACGTGCGGTTGCAACGTTTCTGTCAGGCAACCTTATTCTTTTTCAAGCTCAGTTTCAACTGCTGGTGACTCACACGTAACAACAATTGGCTGCGATGCTTTAAAAATACAAACAGTATCTGCAAAAACTTCAATCGCCTGCTTCACTTTTGCAAAATACCTTTTAACTTGTCGCTCCAGTTATTTTATTCTGTAGGTTCCTATCGAAGCATGTCTTGCACACCAAAACGGCATGCTCGAAACAAAATGCCCTAAATCGTGACTCCAATCCAAAACGTCAGTATTCAGTGGCACCACTAGTTTAAGGTTGTCATACGTCAGAATTTCCCCTGACATGTCCGGGATTTTAGCGTTGCGTCAGGGAAGAGTGCTTAAATGTCAGGGATTTTTGTTTCAGTCACCATAAGTGGCTCGGTTGTTCCTGGCCGAATCCGACCCGTTTGTCTGAACGGGCCACTTGGATTTGGTCGAACTTACCGCGAGTAGCACAATTGGTGGCAGCAAAACAACGTGATGACCTTCTTTTTCTTTGGAGAACACCTCCGTTTTGGGTAAAATGTGTTGATGATCAAGGCTAAGACATATGTCAATAATCAAATGTAATGATACCAACTGACAATACATTATAGCGTGAATATGACCGAAAAGTGCGTCCGGGATTTTGCTTCAGCAGATATGGTAAACCTACACTAGTTTCCATTTGACGCCAGTCGTTGCTAATAGCAACTACGTAAGGTGTTCCATAAAGTGCGCGGAATTTGAATTGGGCGAACCTTTTTGTGTTAAAGTTTAAGAACATGCTTTTGACATTTTTGCAAGATGTTTCCACTCCGATTAATTGTTTTTTGGTTTATTTTGCAGAATACTTTATGTAGAATTGAATTGCTTGCAGAATACCGGTACTTGTTTGGTAATTGTTGCTTTGGATATTGCGTCATGGCTGAACGCCTCCGTCTCCCATGGTCAGCTGGCTTAAGATTCAGCGTAAGCTGAAGTTTGTACGCATACATATAGAGATCTTTATACAAAATTCGATGCAATGAAGTGGTCGAGACATCCAATGCTACGAACGTCGGCAAACTGATTTTCCTGGGCTCACAGTGACACTATCTAGCACAAGAACAAGCTGTTCCTCAGTTCGACGAAAATGTTTCCGCCTAGGCGATTTCACCTTTAAAACTGAACCAGTTGTTTCAAACTTTGTCATTAGTCTGCGTACAGTAGACTCGCACGGAGCTTCACTTTTGCCGAAAATGGTTCGGAGTTTTTGCACTGTTTGCTTCGCTTCGCACATTCTCTATTTTCGTAAAACGCCTTAACAATAAGAACTCGTTGCGCAGTTTGAAATCGCTCCTGACACAATATCCTAAGTAACAATTACTGAGCAAGTACCGATATTTTGCAAACAATTCAATTCTACATAAAGTATTCTGCAGAATAAAAACAAAAACAATTAATCGGAAGAATCCTTGCAAAAATGATAAAACCAAAAAATGAACAACTCTACCACACAAAATGTTTCCCCAATTCAAATTCGGCTTCTCTTTCACCAAATAGTACTTTTGCTTCTTCCCTGGCTTTTCCATTTGAGAGTTTTTCGTACAGCAATGAAATCAGAAATATAGTGATTTCTTACTTTATTGACTTGCTCGCCTGCTATGCACGCTGTCATTCATTGTAAACTAAATAAGATCAGTCAAATTTTGACACCTGCCAAATCTTTGCATTTCTTTTTTTGATGCATGGATTGATCGAATTATATCTGACTTCGCGTTAATCCCAGTTCTCATGTATCTAGGCGCGCTACAGCGAAGTTGCACCAAGTGCTAAAATGTCAAGTAATACTGTATGTGATAATGCATTATTGCATTATAAAGAGACAAATAAAGAAAAATTAAAAGATCTTTCTTTGCCACTAATGGCGTATTCGAGACCAGTGTTTGTGTGAGATCTCTGACAACATATATGCCTCCACGATGTCGAACCTGAAAGTAATCTTGACGTAATGCATAGGCACGAGAGTTGTGTAGATGATTCAAATTAAGTACAACTCTAAGGTACGCAATTGTCTCGACAGTGTCACTGTCCTCAGTGACCTTGTCAAATCAGTTGCCCCTACGGAGAGTTAGTCAATTTGATGAAAGATTTTAAAAGGTTGAAACACTTCGTGTAGTTTTTTCGAATATAAGACAAAAGTATCACAATCACGCTCAATAAAATAAGCTCAAATACCTCGTTGAAAAATTAATAAATTTTAAAGCGTTTTATATTTTCTAAATCTTTTAGTTACTATTTTGTTTGAGGAATGCAGCAGAAACTTTTTTAGTTTATATAAATATGCCGTATGTGAAAAAGAGTTTTAGAGCACTCTAGTCTATACACTAGAGTTGTGGGGTGAACACTTTTGGTGTAAGCTTATTTCTTTTTCTGGAGAACAGCACGAAATTTGCTAAGCAAACTGAGAACGCAAAGTCTCTTGTTGCTTCCCGGTTTTTTACAAACATCCAATAAGCTTAACTTTAGAGAATTTAGAAATACTGTGGAAGGTTTTCCAATTGCTCTGCCAAACTTATTCGTCCAACACCATAATAATAGCGTTGCTCACAGCATTGTAACCAACAAATTTATAATTACTTACATGAATGTATCCAACATCTACGTGGCCAACTTGATTTGGTGAAATGTGTTGTCTGAGCGATTCTCGACTTCCTTTGTCAAAAACAACCGGGATCGCTGGTCCTCTGGCGCCCGGGAATGCATATGCTCGAGAAATGATCGGAAAATGATTCGAAAACAGACTTTGCAGGTTCCCTCCGTACTGTGAAAAGAATCCATTGTTTGTTCTGTACTTCACATATGCTGCACTGCTGAAATTACGAAACGGAGTGTCATTTGGAACATGCCAAATCATCATGTCGTTTGCTTGAAGCTCAAAATATCCAGGACATTTGAAATCATCAAAAGCTGCCGTGGTAACCTGGCCAAACGTGTTTAGATTGACCCAGTTTCCATCGCCTCGAGGAAACTGACCGGTGTTGCCATGTTCGGATGACCAACGGTCCCCTGTGGTACAACGACCAGTCTCGAACGGATTGTTGTCGTGGACAGATGCCACCAGTGTCCATCCGCCTCCATTTGTTTCCATGTCACAGAAGGTTGCATATTCTTGTCCGTATGAGTCACGAATTTTGTAATAACCGCTTGTGCTGTGAGGGTGAGTTTCCTTGATTTTTTTGCAGCTGGGCAGGGCTTCATGCTTTATCCGAGTTTCTGTTGGAAACATGAAAGAGTAAATGCAAACTCAACTGCGAACGATGGAAAACATTAATTTGCTTGAGAACATTGCCTAGGAATGAACCCCGAACATAGACGTATCTTGGAAGGAACGTGGAGGTCATGGCTCCCCCAAAGCTCTCGAATTCATACAAGCAATTAAGGTATTTTTTAGTACGAACGCTAAAATAGTCGATCTCCAAAAAGTCGTCAATCAAGTTTGAGAAACAGATCGAAAAAATTATAGTTTAGAAAACTGATCTTTAAAAAGCAGGTAATCAAACAAAATTAAGAACACCACTAAGACTACAAAATTGACTTTTGCTCTTCCCCAAAAAAACAATTGCTTCTGGCTATGCCCTCGCAGCACCACCGCTAAAACAGCAATCACGGTACTAAGTCGTGGTTTCAAAATAGTGGTAGTAAAACGGCCGGAGAGAAAAAAAAAAGTTTCAAGTTGCCCGAGACCTTTCTCTTCCTCGAAGCAACACAGCATTTAAAGCAGTGATTCTCAAACTGTCGTTTTGATTTTCCTAGAACGTAGCACGATAAATTGGTTTTGTGTCAATAATTCTCACTTTTATCTCATCAATTTGTTCTGAGTGTATATTCCCGATAGATTATCTCCAAACGAGTACATTCAATCGCACTACCGTATTACAACATTGTAGTTTATGTACAATTACAGGCGTGATTAGAGTTGAAATACATTTTAGAAGCCGGGCATTTTGTAAAGTTGAAGACATTTTTTCCCAAAACTGTGACTTTGCAATGCATCACTTTGCTATAGATTGGTCTCCCGTTAACCCTCATTATTTTTTGAAGATCAACTTGTTAAAACCAAAAGTTTCATAATGGTCTCCAAACAAAGGTCAAGACCTTTTTTTAGAGAACAGCTTTTTTAAAGCGAGAATTTCGCCGGTTTTGATCTTCAAACAGACATGAAGCTCTGTCTCTTTTCGCATGTTTCGCTGCAATCACACCGTTGGACGGGCATCGTCCTTTTTCTCTTCTTTGTTTCACCTTTGTGTACCATGTTGTGATAAATGATTTGTTCTCGATAACTGCATTACACAATTTTTGTCTACATTGGCGCAAAACAATAGAAGGCTATGGCAATTACATGAAATTGGATAAAACAAAGGAGCTGGCGGTGCTACCTTGGAAAGAATAAACGTGAAATTGCGATTGAAGATGACATGCCTGAAGCAAAGGTTATTGAGGTTTTGAGCTCCTATTTATCTTGCAGAACAGCGAGCATAAATCTCAATGTGTTGTGTTGTCTAGTGCGTCGCAAGAACGGCGAGTTAGTTCAAATGCGTCTCATCTAAAAAAGTTTGAGAATCAGAGATTTAGAGCATCATTGACGAATCACTCGTGTTAAAACTAATCAAGAATCCTGCCTCAGAGTAATGGTGTCACCTCTCCACAACAAACCAGTCAGTAACTTGAGTTCAGATTCACTACGTGATTTTCCATAGTGCAGACACGGTGCGTTTTTACCACGAGCACCGCAATACAAAAAGGAAAATTACCCAAAGCATGGGTGCGCAAATCAAAAGAGTAAAAAGGGCCACCAAAGTCAAATACTTCTTTCATGCTGACCGCATGCCGACATTGTCCCTTGATTTCGGTTCAAAAGCAAAATGAAAACTTTTTTTTGGAGATCGCCTTTTAAAAAGTGCTCATGTTGCCTGTTTTTGTCTACTCTAACCTATATCGCTCCCGTCAACCAATGGTCTAAACAGTATTTGGTTTGAATAATTTTTTCTGGTCGTCTTGCGCACTGTATGTTGTGCATCCCCGATTTAAAGTGTAGCTCATGAATACAACAACCTACAATTAAGCAAGATATGATTTTCACTTCTTGCAAAGTTATTATCATCAACAACGTTGAGCAAAACAAACTTACGATTGTAATAGTTGATTTGATTGCTGAGATTTTCCAAGCTCTCTAGTACTTCCGTAGTATTGCATCCACATTGGAGAACACTTCCTGGAGGACCCGGAGGCCCTCGTTTGCCAGGTGTACCTTGCAATACTTGAGGATCATGTCCAGTGTTATTTTCACAAGTACAAGAGCAATTTACTGTCACACAAACTGAAAAAAGTAGAAGGAAACTTGCCGCCAACATTTTGTTTCTCACAATAGCGCGAATGATCATATTTTGCAAAGCTTGAGATACTACTTCCTTAGAAAATAGAAAAAACATACAAGTCATGTGCCAGTCTGGGTCCAGTGCCAATAATATAAAGTCGTTTTATTACAAGTCTAGGACTGCAAGTTTTGCGAATAAACATCATTTCCGAGATAATTTTGCAATATATCACAAAGCAATAGAATCTGATAAGCTAATTATGCACTTCTGCTTCTACCAAGCATGGCTTCAAGAAAGAAATATAAAGAGATATGTGGTCTCTGTAACAAAGGTTTTACTCATTTTTATATTCTTCATAATTGCTCGTACTGCGCATAAAAATAACAAATTCAGGTGAGAAATAAAAAAAACAAGAAGCTACGCAACGCAATAGGTTAAGACATTTTTTACAACGAATCAAGACTTGATAAATCAAGTTGTTTCAAATCTGAAAGATTACGACAATTATAGAAAAACATACAATAGACCAGTCTAATAGAAATAAGGATTAGGAAAAATGATAGGCAGCTTCCGCTTGCCACTCTAGCGCATATTTCGTTCATCTTAAGTTCTGGGTCTCTTCGGCTGCTCTTGGTGTCGTATATGTCACTGTGGACACAGGCAGAGGTAAAACAACCGAAAAACGTCCATCATTTCTTTGTTTTTTCAACCTGTTCAGGTCCCAGACGTGGCATTGCAGGCTCAAGCTGTGGCAGAAGAAAAATATAGCAAAATATGAGATGAAATATAAAACAGCTCACAAATTAATTTATACAGTGTAGAAACAAAGTGTTTAGTATCTCACGACGACGCATAAAAATATGAAACAAAGAGAATGCATCACATGCAGTCATGTTGATTAAAAAGAGATATTCCCTTCACAATGCGTTTTGGGAAGAAAAAAAATTGCTAATAAAGGATTGATATATACTTTCATATTTACTGACTGTTATTTGCTGTCATCTCAGAATTAATTGTAACTGTTTGTCTTTCAGATAAAGGTTCAAAATAGCCAATAAAAGGAAAAATGAGATTTGTTTATGTTTTATGTAAATATGCTGCCATCTAATTTTTGATGTTATAAGCGTTTATTATTAGTACCAATTTATTATTTGGTGCAAAAATGGAGAAGGTCCAGCGTTTACAGTTCATTTACTTCATTAGATTTAGTTGTGGCTTAAGTCGATGATCCACCGGCCAGATTTTGTGCTAAAAAGAAAGATAATTTTTGCTGAATTGTGCAAGATTTCACTTCAAATTCCGGCGTTTTGTTTCACTTTGCTACACGTGATCAAGATGTCTTACGCTTACGGGATTAAACTTGATCAAGCAAAAACCTTGATTCTACGAATGCTTTATAACTAGAAGTTCACCTAGTCTCCGGTTATAATGATCGTGCATGCCATTGCATTACTAAAAACCATATTTAAACTGGTATGATAACACGTTAATACAGTATATCTCCATCGTATAACAAGCAGTAAATTAGCAACAGGCTTTGCTATTATCGTTTGCTTTCAAAATGGCAGTGTATAGTAAGTAAATCGAGTTGCTGTTTTGACTTAAGTAGTAACATACAGCATTATTTCGTCAATTAGCCTTATGATGACAAAAAGGTGTAACGATGAGTTGGTACAAATGGGTGCAACCCCCTTTTTCTCCTAATCCCAATTTTGTACTTTGAATTAAAACTGCTCTCACACACAAATTCTCTCCGTTTCTTCCAATAAGCAGTTGGGTACAAAATCCAAGGTGGTGGTTTGCGCCGACATGGATTTTGTGTTACGATTGCAGAAATCAATCATTTGCTAGTAGGCTTATTTCATGACTTTGTTCAACTTCCCTCGTAATAACATGGACATGGAGAAAAGATCTTCACCTTCAATTTCGATTGATAACGCTTCAATTTTTAATTCTTACCTTCCCCACGAAAAGTTTCTGGATCCGTCACTGCTATACTGATAGCCCGCCCTTTGCATTCGATCACCCGGCTTTCCTAATAACCTATTTTCAAGAAAAACTTTTCTTTTCTAGATAAAATTCTATATTTGGTGTCTATGATTTCACACGGTTGTGTTAACCTTACTGACTTATCTTTTTTTTGTTAATTTCTCCTCAAGGTTTGGATTTCATCAGCTATGCTCATGATACTAATCTGCCTACTAATTAATTGACATCGCGCTTACTTACAAACAGCAAATAATTTCACAAATTTTCATGCATTCATTTGGCCAAGTGCAAAGGGGCATGAATTTATATTAGTTGAGCGATGTGCAGCGATTGATGTATTTACAAGAATTAAGTTATGAAGTAACCGAGGCAATGGTGTAATGTTAGAGCGTCTGCTTCGCAGGCGGTAGATCTGGCTTTCAATCTTATTCTCGAGTCATACCAAAAGACTTTAAAAATGGTATCCACAGCCTCCCTGCTTGGCGCTCGGCATTTAGAGAAGGTTGTGGAGAACAATCTGGCAAATTTCCTTGTTGTGTCGTTGGGCAAGGCACTTAACGGGACGCTCCTACCTTTATGTGGAAGACAGGTGACCCGGATTCCTGGATGGCACACAAAAGGCAATGGCAAACCACTGCGTTATCTTGCCAAGAAAACTTCATGAACGTAGTTCATTAATTCATGAACCTAGTTCATGTAGTCACCAGAAGGCGATGTCGACTTGACGGACAAAACAAACAAGAAAAAAGAAGTGATTGGCCTACTACTTAAACCGTTTTCGAAATTGTACGGCTCGCTATAAAACTTATAGCATCTGGCTGCGCGTATGTTTCTTGCTCCCGGCATAAATGCAGCCTGTGGTGGGCGAAGTGACCCGAAACCCAGACTCAAGCATCTATTTTTTAGTGATTACGATAAGTTAAGCTACCGCGTACAATGAATGACCCACAGACCAGCTTTTATGCTGAAAAAAAGTCAATTTTTTTTCTAAATTCTGCCAGATTTCACATTAAAACTTGGCATTTTCTTTTGCTTCGCAACAGGTGATGAACATGTCTTCGGAGCAGTGACTTACGCAGGGAGAAGGGCTCCTATGCGCTCCCTACCCCTCAGAAACATTAAAATGTATATTTCAGCGATTATTTACCAAAAATTATCCTCGCGCTCTCCCCTCAGGAAATTGTGGAACGTGATTGTCGGCTGCCATGATTGTAACTGCAGCTTGCATTTGCCCAAACTTAGCGCTGTGCACGCTTGATCTCCAAAAAAAGTCATTACTGTATACTTTGGCACAATTTTGACCACCACCAACGTCGATCTCCCCAAAAAATAGATCAGCACTGCTTTTTCCAGCTCAATTTGGGGCACTGTGTTCGTTCGCCGATCTCCAAAAATAAATCTCTCACGCCCCCTTAAGAAATTTATGCGTACGCCCAGCTTCGGAGTTGATGAGTACTTAGGGTCGCGACATGACTGTACTATAAAGGTATTCCGTCGTGGAGTCCACCAACAGTTCACCTATTAAGATTTTCGTGCTTGCAATTACATTATTAAAAAACATATTTAAACCGGTACGTCACTGCTCTAATATATCATTATACTTTAACAGTCAGCACATCAGTAATAGACTTTGCTATTTACGTTTGCTTTCAAAATTACACTGCTTCAACAGTGAATAACAAGTACAGCACCTGCCGTCAGCTGTTTTCAATGAAATGCTACCATACAGCATTATGACGTCTCATAGCAGTATGACAAATGAAACAGTGCGTTTTTGAAGCGTTCAAGAACATGAAAATAGCATGTTTAAAAGCACGCTTAAATCCTTACTCGCTTGTTGCATCGTCAATCAAGCTTAAATTGTAAGAGAATTATATTTATCGGAAGCACCTCGTTAAAATCTTCCGAAAAAGCTTTCAATCGCGTTTCTACGATCACTACTTTTCGAGACAAGGAAAAACACTATAATTATAGTCAATGGTTAATAATAAAGTTATTTAGTTCCCAAAAGAGTAGAATTTTTTTCAGTTCTTAAGTCGGATGCTGGCATTCATTTAACCCCTCCGCGTCGCTTATCATCATATGATGATGGCGAAGAGATCGCCGCTCATCCTCATATGATGATTTGCCGGCTACGGCGAAATGCGTGTATTGAAGAGAGATGTCAAAAAGGAAAGGAAGATCTCTCCCAAGCGAGCTTTAAATACACGCATTTCGACGTAGCCGGCAAATCATCATATGAGGATGAGCGGCGTTCTCTTCGCCATCATCATATGATGATAAGCGACGCGGAGGGGTTAAACAAAAGTTAAAACAGAAAACCGCTTTCCTTCGTCAAAAAGTGCAAATTTAAAAATCTATCCTCAATTATTTCGGCATCATGACCTCATCAATCTCCTTATGACACTCACCCCGAAGTAGAGATCAGTCGTGCCAAGTTTTAGGCTTGTACGCCCAGTAGCTTAGTGGGAGTTAACACAGAAACACAAATATAGACAGAATTGCGCTTTATAGTCAAGATATTGTGTAAATGCAAGCGTCCTGTTTAACTACGATGCTGGTCTAGGCAATTCTTTTATGTTTAACAGCACTTTGCTCTCTGGTGAGGTCTGACGAATGGAAACAACCAATAAAAAACTCACAATTTTGATTGATCAGCTTTATATTGAAATCAAGCACTGAAACGGGATAACATGAAAACTTCAAGTTATTAACAGTAATATCAAAACCTGAGTCATTCTTCATCAAGAAAAATAATGATTGAATCTACTACTGGATTTTGTAACTGTTACAAAATGGGTAATAGTCGTATTTGAACCCACCTTCATAGCAACTAGCCGAACTGTGATCATTGGCTTGTAACTTGGCCGACAAAAATTCAACTGAACTATATGACCAAAATTTGAAGTTTTAAATAGAAAGCAATGAAAATCGTATTTTCATTAAAAAGTGTTTCTTTGGGTCTACTGTGGTCATGCTTGCGTTGTAATTCACATTTAAGTGAAAATATGAGACGATTTTCAGAAAAGCTTGAAAAGAGCATCGTCATTCTAACAAAATCCTTTTTTGGGGGGGCTACATATAAATTTTCGTTGATATAGATTGAAAATTTTTGTAGGATATCAATCAAAACGTTTCTTGTGCAACATTCCAAATAACATCAGCTTTAATATTTTGATTTACTTACAAACCAAAAAGCTAAACAGAAAGAAATTTTTAAATAATACATAGCCTAAAATGTCAAGCTTATGGGACCTGAGCAAGGTCCATTGTTGAGGAAATTCTGAGTACTCTGCAAAGCCGTATCATTCGTGAATGAGTAGCTGTTGTCTCAGAAGCACAACGTTTAACAAACTGGCAGAACAATAGTTGTCACAGCCTGGTGGTCATAGTCCAGTAATGCAATGCAACAGGTCAGCGATGCAAAGTGAGTGAACTGTCGACAATGACAGTTTCGACCAATAAAGAAATTGTTCTTTGCTGTCATTTAGCGGTCGCCAAATTTTTTAAATGACTATATTTTGAAGATCAATTTACTCTATCGTAAGGTAGCTATTATTTATACAATTGCTTCATCTCAATTTATGTAAATTTTTTTCAGGTTTGAGATAATTCAAAATAGTTTTCATTGATTCATTTTACCTGTTTATTTGGAAAAAATCAGGGTTCTCAAAAGCAACTAAATTTCTATTCGTTCTTGTCTGGTTGAAGAACAAAGTCTGTCTCCAAACTGCTTGGCAGTTACAAAACAGCAAAAAAGATAAAAACTTATTTTTTTGGTTGAAGCTTTTTACATAGAATTACACTTCCTATCTTATCACTTACCATTGTTTGCCAGATGTATTTCAAGAACTCGATTACAAAGGCGGTATATTTCAAATAAACTAACTAAACAGATGTATTTGAATTAATTGATTAAAAATACCGATTTCAATTCATTGATTAAATTTATATAATTCAATCAATTGATGAGATATTATGCAAATAATTGAAAAGAAAATCTATTTCCAAAAGTCGTAAAGTCAAACAACAAAGTCGAAAATGCTCTCAACTCAAGTTTTTCTCAAAAAAAGTCCAGTCAGAGAAAAAGACAAGAAACTCTCACTACAAATATACCTGAAAAATTAACTTATGTCTTTCGACGTCCGTACATTTTCAATACGACGCACAAGTATGTCACGACGCCCTATTTGAAAACCTCTGGCTTAAATAATCAAAAGATTAAAAATAATTGATCGAAAGTTATACTTTGAAGACAACCCTTCCAAAATATATATACAATATGCTTTGCATAACAATACCTTTTAGAAAGCTGAAAACATTTAATATAATTGCTTTTTTAATACTAATCCCACCGTCCCACATGCAAAAATCAATTGCTATTTCTATTCAAAAATTATGTGACAATACATTCGTTTATCGATAAAACATAAGATAAGTTGTTTTGACCAGAAGCTCGGATGCGGTCCAGCCTGTCTTGTAAGCTTTGTTTCCTTCGTAGTAGAATGTTGTGTCTCCACAATAATGGATGTGTTGATTTAGCCCTGTAGATCCTAGACATCCATGACCAGGATAAAGTGCACATGGCCGAAGCCTAAAGCCAGCGCACATTGCAAATGTATCTTTGTGTTCGCTGATTACACGAAACTAAACAAAATATAAATGTTTGCAAGCTTTTGTTCTTCATATTAATTATTTAGCCTCACAGCTTATCAGTTGAGTCATAGAATGATGCGGACTTGAACTCTGGTGGTTGTGAGGCAAGCGTTTATCGTGATATAGCAAGCAAAATATTTGCAATTTGGGTCGCAGTTAATTTATGGGTCGATCGTTTCAAACACTGTACGCTTTAGGAATTCAATAACGAAAAATTTTTAAACGAATTGTGTTTGTGTTACGCAATTATTTTGCTTCCTCTATCTAGTGATCCCCAATCAACGGGCTGCAGACCGGTGCTGGTCTGCCTTAATTTTCTGCCTGTCCGCAAAGTATTGAATATCTTAATTTTTGCAAAGCATTGCAAAATTTTTATTGCCTGTGAAACTCATTTTATGCCTGACCGATTCGTACAGAGATCGAGTCCTTGTTTAAACAAGAAGAAATACACCACGTGACATTTCAGTTCAGGAAAATTCTTAATTCGCGCTTCTTGATCATTGCAATGACTTTATATCGTCGTGTGTGTTTTTCTTTGTTTGCTGCGTTACAGGTGCGATGGCCATGCCACTATCTTCAAATTTCAACAAAATTCTTTTCATGTCCATGTATTAACGCATATCGTTTTGCCATCGTCTCCTTTTTTTGTCCACTGCTGTTAAATTTATTTTCTATGGATGTTGATTTGGGCAAAAATAAAATAAAATGTTTGATTGATAAGCAGGGGGATCTAACCTACATCTGTTCCTTTTTGGGGGATTTTGTCTCTGCCGTGTAAAACTGCACAACGTGAGACAAGAACTGCTAGAAGTTATTGAGTCGACAACTCAACCGAGCTTTGTTACTCTAGACTAGTAAGAAGTTTTACAGAGTATTGTTACTATAATAAAGCGAACTCACCACCTTCAAATGTGTGTTTTATATGTAGCAGAGCAATGATTAGGGATTCATAGCGTTAACCGCTACGCAGTAAAACTAGCATATCTTGGCTTGATACAGCAAAATTGTTTGTTGTTAAAATATAAAGGTTGACCTCAGGGTAACTGACATTTTGTGCTGTATCAAGAAGTATTGTTGCAACAAAGATATTCTTTGTTATACTTCAGATCTTAGCCTATTCAGACTTAGCGTTTCTTTCGAATACTAACTGTGTTGTGTGAATATCACTCATTTAAACATCACCGTAAAAAATTGCAAGACGTTTTCCTTAAGTGTCTCGTATTTACACTACTTTCCCCTATTTTCAAGGTTACATTGCCTTAAGTTAAACGCTCAAATTTAACCCACAAATTATTAAAAATGAATACAAAGGAGACGTCGTTAGAAAGTTTCTTTGCGAAGGGGAAAAGGCCCAGTATAGACACAAAAGAAGAGCCTTTATCATCAAAGAAACAGAAAACTCTTAACAGACAATACCACGAGTCCTACTTGAAATATAGATTTATCGCGACAGGTGAATGTCGCATACAAACCCGCTGTGCATAGTTTGTGGAGTTCGGCTCTCAAATGAGGCAATGAAGCCTTCAAATCTGCTTCGCCACTTGAACACCGGTCACCCTAGATTAAAAGATAAGCCCCTGGAGTACTTTAAAAGAAAAAAAAAAACGGGAATATGAAGGACAGAAGAAATTTCTGAGGGCCACCACATCAATAAACGAGAATGCACTGAGAGCATAATATTTGGTGGCTAACAGAATTGCTAAATCTAAAAAGCCATTCACTATTGGGGAGGAATTGATTTTACCCTCTACTAAAGACATTTGCCGTGAACTTCTAGGAGAAGCTGCTGTTAAAAAGATAACACTCGTACCTTTGTCGGCTATCACTGTGATTAGGCGCATTGAGGAAACAGACGAAGACATTGAGGTACGATTGTTGGAGAGAATTAATACATTAGGGTGGTGTGCACTTTCGGTTGATGAATCGATAGGTATCGACAACAAGGCAATACTACTTGTTTATGCGCGATATCAGGATGATGTGCATGAAGATTTATTGTGTGCACTATCTTTGCCGACCAAAACACCACAGGAGCAGAACTTTTCAAGTCACTTGATGGTTTTGTATCAGGACAATTGAAATGGCCCTTGGTGTCGGCATATGCGCAGGCTGAGCTGCTGCAAAGACTGAACGATTGTCTGGTCTAACTAACTGCTCAGACAAAGGAGGTTGCACCTGAGAGTGAATCTACGCATCGTATCATTCACAGGGAAATTCTTGCAAGCCGAAAAATGACGCCAGAATTTAACAGCGTATTGAATGATCTTGTTAAATTATTAACCGCATTAAAGTACACGTCCTCAACTCGTGCTTGTTTCAGTAGCTTGGTGATGAGATGGACGCAAACCACACACATCTTCTTTTGTACTCAGAGATATGATGGTTATTCCGAGAAAAATCGCTAATCAGAGTGTTGGAATTACGAGAGCCATTGCTAAGATTTCTCTAAGATAAAAAAGTCATCGCTGGCAGCACACCACAGTGACAAGAGTGGGATGCAAAATTGGTTTACTTGTGTGACATATTCAGCATGCTGAATGAACTAAATCTGTCCCTTCAGGGAAAAATGACAACTGTTTTCAAGTTGGCAGACAAAGTAGCTGCATTTAAAGCTAAACTGGAATTGTGGGGGCGGTGCGTGAACAAAGACATTTTGGTTATAGTTCAAACATTGGCGGGAATTTTTTCGGGGGGGGACAGCGAGAGCCTTCATTCTCCCAGTTGGTGCAAGATCACCTGTCTTTGCTTTTGAAAGAGTAGGAGCGGTATTTTCCACCACAGACAACCCACGAACTGATAAGGAATGAATCCGCGACATATTTGTCAACAAACCAGGTGAATCTAGCATGTCTGTACAAGAAGATAAGCTTCTGGAAATTGTAAACGACGACAATCTTAAAACCACATTTGAGACAATAACCGTGCCGGTGTTCTGGACTAAGGTCATGGCGGTATACCCCGAGACTGCCAAAACAGCATTCAAAACACTATTGCCATTTTCGACAAGCTACCTGTGAGAAGCCGGGTTTTCTGCAATTAGAGCAACCAAAATAAAACAACACAGCAAACTGGAAATGCACCACACACTTCGGATGTCATTGTCTTCTACTACTTCCAGATGGAACCATCTCGTCGCAGAGAAACAAGGTCAGGGTTCTCATTGGTTTAGCATTATATTGGGTTAAATTGTTTATGTACTTTATATTTGTTTTTCTGGTGTATCTGTATTTTATTTTGAAGATATGTTTAAACAAAGAATTAAATTACAGGTGAAGTGAATAAGTCTAGACAATGTTTACTGCCCAAAATCATCTTAAGTGCTAAGCAATCCCAATTAAGACTAATTATTGAATTATTAACTTGTCTACGCCACCCTCGCCGCGGTGAAATTGTCTAACGTTGACGGGTCCGCAGCGAAAGAAGGTTGGGGAACCACTGCTCCATCAAACCAACACCATAACAATTGAATTGCTTTTAGTGTGATATCTAGTGATATATGGGAACTTACATGTATGTATCCAACATCTACGTTGTTAACAACATTTGGCGAAATGTGTTGTCTGAGCGATTCTGGACTTCCTTTGTCAAAAACAACCGGGATCGCTGGTCCTCTGTCGCCTGGGAATGCATATGATCGAGAAATGATCGGAAAATGATTCGAAAACAGACTTTGCAGGTTCCCTCCGTACTGTGAAAAGAATCCATTGTTTGTTCTGTACTTCACATATGCTGCACTGCTGAAATTACGAAACGGAGTGTCATTTGGAACATGCCAAATCATCATGTCGTTTGCTTGAAGCTCAAAATATCCAGGACATTTGAAATCATCAAAAGCTGCCGTGGTAACCTGGCCAAACGTGTTTAGATTGACCCAGTTTCCATCGCCTCGAGGAAACTGACCGGTGTTGCCATGTTCGGATGACCAACGGTCCCCTGTGGTACAACGACCAGTCTCGAACGGATTGTTGTCGTGGACAGATGCCACCAGTGTCCATCCGCCTCCATTTGTTTCCATGTCACAGAAGGTCGCATATTCTTGTCCGTATGAGTCACGAATTTTGTAATAACCGCTTGTGCTGTGAGGGTGAATTTGCTTGATTTTTTTGCAGCTGGGCAGGACCTCATGCTTTATCCGAGTTTCTGTAGGAAACATAACGCATTCATTGTAGCCTAACTTGAAATACTGATTATACTGTAATTTTGACAACGGATCAAACCCCAAATGAACAGAATTAGTCTAATGTCGCATGTGTACACTGTTCATAGGTTATTAAATCAGGTACGAAAACTCGTTTCGATAACCTTTTACGCTTCGCTCCCGCGCCGGTATGGTTACCGGCATGCGATCCTTATGCGCTCGCTCCCGCGACGGTAAATATACCGTCAAGAGAATTTGCCTACGCGCGCGTTATTGCTTGCACAGATTTCAATCGAGCAAAATCGCTTTATATATATTCATTTTTATTTTTCTGTTTGTGGTTGGTAATTGAATTTTTTGCGTGCTTCGCTCCCGCGACCGTAAATATACCGGCAAAAGAATTTTTGATGGAAGCTCTATTTGCGTGCGCGCCAGTGTTACAAAGTGGCGCGCGGGAGCTGAAACATATCAGAAATATCGATCAGTTTTTGCAACCAATAACGAAAGTTTTGCAGTGTGCAAGTGCTACCAAATTGCGAAACCTCCAACAATATAGGTTTGGAAACTTAACAAGAAGTTGCAAAACAAGATTTTAGTATGAGCCAATTAGTCCAGATGCATGTATAGGTGTATTAGGCAATAGGTGCATGGAGCAATGGGGTTATGGGCAATAAGTGGGTGATGCATTGAGCATATGGGAAATAGTTTATATGGGCCAATGGGAGTAGGAGGCAATGTGTCTATGAGCTAATTGGCGTATGAGAAAATAGGTGTGTGGGACAATGGGAGTATAACGCAATGGGCGTATGGGGCAATGGGCGAGTTGAGCAACGGAGGAACGGGCAATGAGTATACGGGGTAATAAGTTCATCAGAAAAATTGGAGTTTGAAGTAATGGATACATGTGCAATGAGCTTATGGTAAAATGGACGAATCGGGCAATGGGCGTATAAGGCAAAGCTATTTTCACTGCCCCATTGCCTTGCCCACCCCTACACACCCATTTTCCCATACAATCATTTGCCCATTGCCCTTGATGCCCATTGAAGGTCTAGCCCTAGTCAACGATTTCGGAAAAAATGTTTTGCGATTGAAGCTCAGTTTTGGAACCAAGCAACGTTCACGTCAAAAGTGAGCTTCGCAACTCATGCTGTTCACACTTAATATCAAGTAGCGAAGCCCCGTCTCGAAACCCGCTCGAAATAATTGGTTGCCGTACCTCGCTTCGAGACGTGTTAGACCTAACGCGTTTGCACTGGCAAGAACTTTTATTCCTGGTCGCGAATACCACCCTGTGCTAACGCATCCTAAGGGAAATAAAATTTCGTGCTGAGCATTAAATCCATCAGCAAATGACAACTCGGAAGCTAGTTTTTAAACCCTAAGTAGGATTCTCCGTTTGCTGATGCCACATTCTTATAGCTTGCTGCTGGAGCAAAACATTTAACCAAGCAGGAAAATTGCTTTAGATGTAATTGTCAAAGGCACAATAACGCGGAAATCAAGCAGGCCATAAGTTTGACCTCTCGCTAAGTCATGACTGTAGTCAAATATTGTACATTGACTAAAACAAACTTACGATTGTAGGAGTTGATTTGATTGCTGAGATTTTCCAAGCTCTCTAGTACTTCCGAGGTATTGCATCCACATTGGAGGACACTTCCTGGAGGACCCGGAGGCCCTCGTTTGCCAGGCGTACCTTGCAATACTTGAGGATCATGTCCTGTGTCATTTTCACAAGCACAAGAGCAATTTACTGTCGCACAAACTGAAAAAAGTAAAAGGAAACCTGCTGCCAACATTTTGTTTTCCACAGTAGTGCGAACGCTCATATTTTGACTGTTGTAAACTGCAATACAACCTTTAAATACCGGAAAACTCCAACGGAAGCGAGGCGTGGTGCAAAAGATATTAATTTTGTTTATGAAAGCGAATGCAAACTCTACTATACCGCTATTGATTTCAGAGTGCTTTAATATCGAAGCTGATTGGAAACATGAGCAATGCGCAAAGAGCCAAGCCAACTACCCCTTCGAAATGAACTGTCAGTGTTTTAGCGCTTTTTCGCAGCAGATTATTTTAAAACCCTGGAAATATTTTACTTATGACTGAGGTAGTTTTACACGGTTTCATATTTTGTTTTCACTATTGCTTCTAACGCCGAAGGCCAGAGCAGATCTTTCTGTACCATCATTAAATTCAATTAAGTATTTTGTACAACTTGATAAGGAAGCTGAACCCATAGCTTCCCACAGCGAAGTGAATGCTTGAACCATTGCAGCATGGCGTTGGTCTTGTGCTGCTATAAAGCAAGCCCACAACTAAAGAGCTCCGTTTTCTTTACAACTATTTTGTCCTTCGACAAAATCCTACTTGCTTCTATTCCTTAATCTTTGTTTACCTCTACCTTACATGTGAAATAAGTGTTCGTTTTATCACTAAGTACTTTTTTTATTTGTTCGCCTCTGCGCAAAAAAACACATGGTAGACACTGGATACTATTTTATTTTATAAATGGCGCAAAAGCCAGCGAGTACGGAAGAACTATCAGGTTATCAAGTCAAGATACTTCCTGACATTTAAATATGTAGCAGCCACAAGCAAAATAGCCTCTTTCAGTTGCTCCTTTACAGCACCAGACTAGGCATATACTGTATACAAGTAATTGTTGGAAATAAAAAAGTTTCTTCTGGTTGCCTTAAGGCTTTCTAAATCTATCTAGCTCACATTTTTTTGTTGTTTTCTTCCAGCGAAAAGCCAATAACAATATAACAAGTTTTTATTGCTTTGAATCCTGGGCTAAATTATTAATTTTTCACGCCAGACCAACAACAGAAGTCGTAAGTTGCTTCTTAAATATAGGCCTTATTAGCTATAAGTTGCTTGTAATTATCAATCTACTCCACCGGCTAACTTACCTTACAATACCACACATTTTCTGCCTGTTTATTGCAACTTTATAAGTTTAACTTTTGACCTTACCAATTTCGCATGCACGGAACAGTATTTCTATTGTGATAACGCAAAATTTTTTTTTTTTTGTAATTTTTATTGAAAACATCATATTACGGTCAAAATAACATCAAATTGCAAGCTTGACCTAAATATATAGCAACAATGTTGAAATTGAACAGCTCTCTAACAATTCAAAGACGGTCGTTTTTAACACACTATTATTCCACATATTCGAAAGGCTCCGGAGGCTCCGGCTCATTCTCCTCATCGGCATCCTCCTTCTTTGGACCACCAGCTGCAAAAAAACGTTCCACAATTAGTGAAGTCTTTTGTTTCGATTCCAGAGTTTCTGGTATTCGAATATTACGGCGAAGGGATGGTCGGGAGCGGAAAAACATTCCGATAGGATCCATTTTGATCTTAAAACGCATCTCCGCTTGGTAGAAATGTTTAGTGATCTCGCATTCATATTCTCAGGACACCGAAAAATCCTTGGTGGATCACATTTGAGTACTTTCGCTTTCAGACCTGCTTCGGAGTTTCCAGCACTGCCGGCACAACGGATCGGCACCACAAACAATGGAATCAAACAGTCCTTTTCTAACGAACGCAACAAGGCGCCCGGAGATTTGAACACAAAACCATTGCGGCCGTGGAGGCGCTCCGATCTGCTTGGCCACGTTACCGACAGTGTAAGCGGCGCCGATTAAAGCTTAATTAAGCAACCGATTAAAACAAGGCGGGTCAGAGCACTGACGATTTTATGAGTTGCATAATCACAAAAATATCAGTCCCGTAAATTCATACAATCGGCTAGCGGTTCACTTCAGAACAGGTCTGCGCAAAAAACAGCCCTCGAGAGCCTTTGATGCGACCTGCCAGGCTCTCAGCATTACACAAGTTGACCGACAAAGTTGACAATCTTAGCATGCGGCCACCGAGAAAAATATTTAATTCGGCCCTTTGACTATTTTAACTCGCGTATGCCTACTACTTCAAAATGTGTTTCATACGAAAGACCAGCGATTTACTTTTGAACGTAATTCTTGTAAGAGGAGAAGACATAACAGACTCAAGGAAAAATTAACCACACTTACCCATTACTGGTTCAAGTATATCTTCAGGCTCATCCGATTTTTTGTCTTTTAAAAGAATAATTCCGCCTCGAGACAACTGCAAAACAAAACACAAAACTAAAGGTTGCGAGTTCAAATGACTATGACTTGTTGTTGTTTACCACTCCTTTTCCTCGAGATGAAGGCATGGCATGAAACAAAAATCAGGTTCATAGGGGTAAACCGAGTCAAGAGGTCGTCAAAAATATTGCCAACTGACAGCCCTACTACCGATCAAAACGGACTATCACTACAGGATGCTTCTTTCGACTCGCTGGATGAGCAGTTTCACTATTCATTCTGGGTGATATAGAATGGAGGCAAAAATCTTTTTCGAGTTTAATATCGAACTGAGTTTAAATCGCTGCAGAATTGTCTGAAACTAACATCAAAAGTAATTTGGGGAGGTGGCCTTTCTTATCCGCTAGGCCACCCTCCTAAATGTTTCCGCGCACCCCAAAATCACCAAAACAGCCGCAACTCTTGAAACACTTTGAACCGAAAGTCGAAATTGGTATCAAGAGATTCGGAAGATCAAAGTTTACATTCCTTTAATGAGGACATTTTACTCTATCCTAAATGGAAAAAAGTTATTCACAAAAACTGAATTTTTTAACTTTCTTGAAACAATAATTAACAAAATTTCAGAATTTTCATTACCACCGATTTGGTAAAACAATTTGTATCGGTGTTTGCAATGCACTACATGTTGCAGCTTTTTGTGTTGATACTCAAAATATTTATCAAAACAAATTACACATTTTGATTTGCAAAAGGAAACACAGCATTTGCAGTGCCGGTGCAATATTTGAAAGACCAAGCTACCGGCATTTGACACCACTTATTTACAAAATAGATTGAAAGGACATCTTAAAAGGAATATAAACATTGACCTTCCGAATCTCTTGATACCAATTTCGACTTTCTGTTCAACGTATTTCAAGATTTACGACTGTTTGGGTGATCTTAGGGGTGCGCGGAAACATTTGGGATGGTGGCCTAGCCAATAAGAAAGGCCTCCTCTCCAAACTGCTTCTAATGTTAGTTTCATATCGTTCTGCAACGATTTAGATCCCTACCGATGTTAAATTCGAAAAAGTTTTTTTTCCCTCGGCCCCAGTGAACAATCTTAGCATCAGTCACAATACGTAAACTCAACACTTGAAGATGAAGTTTATTGACCACAGGGTAAAGTCAATACTGCAAAAATGTAGTAAACGTTTTCAAATATCAAAATAAACAAGGTTCAAACTTATTTATCATCTTTATCGGAGAGCTACGACTTTGATGGTGTGCACAGTGCATTATGTGTTTAAAACTCGACACAATCTCTTTTAAAACAAAAGGGCGCACGGAGGAATAAGTACACCACACAGCCGAGGTCTGTCTCTGATTAATGATAAAGGTTGCAACCAAAACCTGTCAAACAAGTGATCCGTAATACACCAGGTAGAACAGGGAAGCTGTTCATCCGGCGTATTGTAAGAGGCGATTTTGGCAACCAACCAATGGCAGCCTGTCATGTCGATAATAAGGCCACCAGTCTACTAGTTGCACTCACGACTGCTTTGAAATGCGAAAGCGGCTTTCTCCGGGACTGAAATTTAGAGCTATCATGGGTCAATTGATTTTACGCCCAATTTTCGTATTTTGTAGAGCTCAAACGCGCTGGTTCACTGCATGTCTGACAATATTTACTAACTTTCGAACCAAAAAAACCCTGAGAGTCTACTGGCTTCCAGTGATCAAAAAATTTTGCTGCGCTGAAGTTGAAATTTGGAAGAGCCAATGTTTTATGGGCAATGCGGCCCCCTAGGGTGAAACGGATCCAAAAATTTTTACGGATAAATTTACTTCCTATCTTGTGTAATATGAAGGTACATCATAAACAAAAAATACAACCATATATGCCGTGTATACTTGTGTATAAGTCGAATTTTTGGGAGACAATTTTAAGGTAATATTTTTGGGGTCGCTTTATACATAGGTAATATCTATACAGATGTTGCTGGAGAGTCGTATACAATGTGAATGTGAAAAGAAAACTCCGTTTTTATACATGTTATATATATTTTCCAGCCTTGACAAAAGCTCATATTATGAAGCTTCACCTTAAAAAATGCTGACATCTTGACGTTACTTCACAAAATTATCAAATATCAGTGTAGTTTATTTTAGGGTATGTGAATTAGTTTAAAATTTATATATTGCATTAAGGTCTATTACATTAAAGAGAAACTATTTAATGACAAGTTTAGGCTGTAGCTTGTGCAATACATGTTTCTACGTTAATACGGTATTTTACAGTAGGCATACAATGTAGGCACTCTTGACAATGTCTCACTGGTACAAAAATAGTGACCGTGCGTGGAATTTACAATCGACTTATACACAAGTAATATCTTAAATGACGCAATTTTTGGTCTTAAAATACACATCGACTTATACATACAATCGATTTATACACAAGTATATACGGAAAGTGGAAACGTGCAATGGGAGCAATGGAACATGCTGATTAGGTTAGAGCGCGGCTCATTTAGAAGTAATTCTACGTAGATTGGAAACTTCACAACCAAGGCGAACTGATACTGGTGAGAGGCAAAAAGTTGTAGCTAAAGACAAGCTGGATAAGTCACAACTCCAACCTGGTGCACTAATATGCTATTTTTCAAAGCACTAAACACTAACCGGTTTCAGAGGAGTGTATCTGCTTTCTTCCGGCATTATGACAACTTTAAGTTGAGGAGGGATAGCACGAGACGGGTTTTTAATCATCTCAAAATTTGGTTCCTCCTCTTTCACTTCTTTTTTCTCTTTAACATTCTCCTTGCTCTCGGCTGCTTTTTCCTTTGTATCACTAGGCTGAAAAGGAATTACATCGAAAAACAAATTTTGTTGAAGTTATTTTTAAAGTACTCTATACCAGGTTAGAAACTGCTCTGTTGTTGTTGTTGTGATTACCCCTCCTCTTCCTCGGGATGGAGGTACGGCACGAACGGCAATTTAGATTCATGCCGTCAACCTCATTGATATTAGGCTAGGGGGAAGATGGCAGCCCATTTCGAACCAATCATGAGTGACTGGTAGCCCCACCACCAACAAGGCAAACTGCCACTGATGGGTACCCAAGAGTCGCCTTTTACAACATGCTGGGTTAGCAACTTCACAATTGTAACCCGGTGAAGTACAGGTAGGCCACCTGTCTGCCACATAAAGGTGGAGGCGTCGCGTTAAGTGCCTTGCCCAAGGACACAACAAGCAAGCTTACGGCTTGTTGTCCACACAATCCCTTTTTTTATGCTGAACGCCAAGCAGGAAAGCTGTGAATACCATTTTCTAAAGTCTTTTGGTATGACTCGATTTAGGGAATGAACCCCAGGTCTACCGACTGCGAAGCGGACGCTCTAACCACTATGCCATCACGCCGGTTGAAAGCTGCTCTTGCGGTAAGTGTCTGACTTTAATCGCTACAAATGTAACACAACGCCGACGTATGAAACCCAAAGGCTTCTACGGCTCCGGCAGCAGACGTATTTTTAGCAAACAATGAATGCCAGAATCATTTTGAAGTAGTTATTGTGATGCAATACCTACCCAAAATTCCTGACTACTTTCCAAACTACAGACTTGCTCGGTCTGATGAAAAAGCAGCAAGTTAGTTGTAAAGAGAAGAGCTAGACAACCCCAGACATGCACAAGGCTAACCCTGAGTAGCGGAAAACAATTGGAAGCTTTCATTAAAACTATTTCCTTACCAAGTTGGTTTCCATTGGTTCAGAGAGCTTTACGGAAGATTTTGTATCCAACTTCTCTTTTGAGCTATCCTGCAACAGGAATACAATTTTCACGCTATCATTCTGCGCTTCATATTCTCATGCTATTATCAAAAAAAAAAACATATACGCAATTCAACGCTACTAATCAACGAGCTAAATCAACAGTAGTCACAATTAAGTTATGAGACAACAAAACCATGTGACCAGCATTTCGAGCAAAATTAGGTTATTGACTAATGAAATGCAAAGGAAAAGTAACTTGATGATGTCTTGTACAATTAAGCCAATTTTGTAGGTTCGATGGATTGCTCAGACATGTAGCAGAATATTATTTATTCTAGTTGTCCAAAGCCTTTTTTTTACGCTCTACTGACAGCAATGTAAGCCCGTTTCCCCAATATACTAGATCAGGGCTTCTCAAACTTGTTTGTTCTGCGACCCCATTTTAGAAAAGAAATTTCTACGCGACCCCTGGATGGGTAGCCTACACGTTAATGATATTTAAGCAAATTGCATAGCTTACGCACTTTACATTGTCTTCCGCTTGGCTATACTTAACCAAACCAATCTTCCAAGATTAGTAATAGTCGAAAGCTATCTTGCCAGGCTTGAAAAATACGATTTTAATTTACATAAAAGGCATAAACATTTTTTTCCTTAGAAGTGTTTGGACCACGGAGAATGAAGTTTAGCAAGCGTTTTTTTCCGCAATTTCTGTGTTTTTACATGGCATTTAATCTTAACTCTTTTGCTCCCGCGTGATCGTAAGGTGGCAGCGCGAAAAACTGTCATAATCAATCATAATTAATCATAATTATGTACCTCAAGTTTGTTTGTAAATCATTACTCAGTTGTCTACTTCTACATTAAGTGTGATATATCGTTGAAATCTACATTTCTTGAGGATTTCAAATAGAAAAAAAAACATTTTTTTTGAATATGCAAATTTTATGCAAATGAACCCCCCCAACTGGGGGTAGTTGTCTTCAAAATTAAAGAGGTACCCTCACCTCAAAGATCACTACAGATTTTATTTTCGACCAATTTTTTTAGAAATGGTCGCAAGATGATGCTGAGGAAATAAGCTTTCAAGGTACATCAATCAAAACTTACCTAAAAGCCTAGGTTTTCTACAATTTGCAATTTTCTGAGGCACATGACCTTTTTTTTAACCGGTGCCGACCGGTACCAAATTTTGGTAGTTAAATTCAGTACCTAAAATATCATCAGTTATTATCTGCTACAGGTTAGCCTAAACCATGTAACATTATGTATTTTTGAACAGGAAATTTCTTCAAGATTCAGAAAATATCAAGTTTAAATAGAATATGCTGTCACTGACAATGAAACAGCAGCTTGTTTACACCCTTCCCATTTCTTGAGAAACAAGGGGGATACAGCAAACTTTGATTTAGAGAAGCCAAACTTCTGCTAGCTTTTAAACTTGTATTTCGCTTCTTGTCTCCTTGGAAATTTAATACAAAATGACGACTTTATTGGTGAAACATTTGCAATTTATTTTATCTTTTTATAGGGTGTAGTTTTTCTAAAAATTATAATTTAGTGAAGGTAAGTCAAAAAATTTTGGGGGGTTTTGAACTGACATGATGTACAGTACTCATTTTTGATTAGTAAATATCATATACCACTTAGTCTAGACTATTTAAAGTTATATATTGCTGGAAAGCAAATTTTCTAAGCTTTCAAATGAGACTGGTATTTAGCAACATATTATATTTTTTACGCACTAAATTTACTTTTATCTACTTATCATTCAAATTTGTTTGGGGGGGTTTTGAGACCCCTAAAAAATTTGGAAATTCAAAAACGTAAAATTTATTATTATCGCTTGAAATTTTGTCAAATGATGCCCCAAAAGAGTAGTTTTCAGACTGTGTCAATGATGAAGGGTTTGGTTTCGTGGTAAAGATGAAATCTCAATTTGATTTTAGTGTAGTTGGCACGTGCTTAGAATTTGGCTGATTTGTCGTCTGCAACTGGGTTGTTGGTCTTTTCAACCCCTTTTGAGTATATAAATCCAAGAATTAGGGCACAAATTATACATCTTCCGATGCATGAGGAAATAAGCGTGATCTTTTGAAAATTTTATGAAAATCGGATGAAAAATAAAGTCCCAAATCGATTTTTTAGTAAACTAATTTTGTAACTCAATTTAAAAAAAATTTAGGGAAACACTGAAAACACGAGATCATCAATCGATGATCGCGGGAGCGAAAGAGTTAAACTATATTTTTTGTAAAGATATGTTGTTGCAAATTTTCCTGTTTCCTCCTGATTTTTTTGTCTTGATCATTTCTGCTTAGTATCTCTTTTCTAACTTTTAGTGTCAAATTTTCTCAAATAAGGAAATTTCTTTCCAAGTTGAAGCCGTGTCGACAAGGTCGATATCGGTCAGTATGTTACAACAAACAGGAAGTAACAATAAACAACTTGTTTCGATTTTTTGATTATTTTTGCTTGAAAGCTCAGGCAGATATTGTAGTATACAACTGAAAGCGTAAAGATGGAATTACCCCTAAAAATGTAACACAAAATCATTTTACTTCAGGTTTCTTTTAATTTTCTCGTGAAAGTTACAAAAGCTTTTAATTCTGATAAATGCAGTCAATTTGTTTTGAATTTGTTTCGCGACCCCAAAACTAAATCGTGCGGCCCCAAATGGGGTCGCGACCCATAGTTTGAGAAGCCCTGTACTAGATCACACTTTGCCGACCAAGCGTATGTCAATCATTAGTCATTAGTATTTGCGTTAGATTGTGGTAGGACTCGGTTTCAACCAGCGGCTAGTGCTTGGATCTAACCTAGTGGAAGAAAAAGCTGAAACCAACACTTTTTGAAATATACTGTAAGATTAGTATCTGCATTATGCTTTTGGTGCAAGATTAAACCAGGGGACAAATTATACGCTCGGTGCGTTCAAGCAGAGTTAATGTCTGCCAGAAGCAGGCAGCCGGCCAAAAATTTCGGAGGCAAAACAATTTGTTGCACTTTCGATGACGATTTTTTCTAGAGCTTCCACAAGATTTTTGGGTAATTACATAATAGAAACATTAACTATACGTTAACATCAAACCTTGAGTGATTAGAAACTCAAATATACAGTAAACACCCCAGATGTTTGTGATAAATATTTCGAAGCGCAAGTCAATGGCTCTCATTGTTCCTCACCCCGGCTACGCCCAAACCCAGAAGAGATTAATAATGTAATCTTACAACGTCCATCTTCTCCTCTGAAGTACCAGAGCGAGACATAGCTGAAGCGGGTGTTGACGCTTTTCTTCTCTCTTTCTTAATCTCTTTTGCTTTTGCTTTAGCGGTTGTAGAGAGCACAGCCGTCTCAACTTTCTCCAGTTCTCGTCCTTTCTTTTCTTCGAGCGGAGCAGGGTAAGCGTATGTACTCGGTTTAGCGTTTGACCGAAACTCGATCTTGGGCATCTAAAATTGAACAATTATCAGGCAATCAGGAAAATCGAGCGACAGGAAGGTTCTTGGTCTTTTTGATGAAATTTACTTAGAAAAAGCGAGAAAAAACATGCTGAACAGCAATAAATCCTTGAACGAAAAAGTAGAGACATATGCGTAAGCAAATAAACGACTTTCGATCACGACTTTCGGTCACAAGATCGAGTAGGTTAAAGCGTCGTTTATGATGTCAATGGTCTGGCATTTGAAGCTCCCTAAGGCTAAGTATTGTTCTCTTGCAAAAAGCACTTGACGGATATTTCCCCAGCTAGACTGCATTGCTTGTGGGAGAAAATGCACTGTGCCAGCAGTTCTGGTAATTCCGAAGCAGGTCTCGACATACCAATGTTTCAACATACCTAACAAAAAAGCTTTGCTGTGACCAGAGAACAAAAATATTTGGGATTTGAATTCACGATACCGTCTTTGCGGTAAACGAGTTAGCGGTAGGACGTAAACAAGTGCAAATCTTTTGCGAGACTTTCGCTGAGATATCGACAATATTCCGAATCGAAAATTTTCACAACGTAATGCGTTTTTCGTGCTTTACCGAGTTTTAAACTTGCAATGGCAAGCTTTAGTGTCATCCCTAGTAAGCAAGCCTACACGTTCCACAAACAGTGTCCAGCCGTTTTCTATTTATAAACAGTAACGTAAACAAAAGACAATACGTAGTATAACGACAACCAACCTGCTACTGAGCCCTTATTGCGCGTACAAGATTGCTTAAACACCTCTTTTCATATCAGAAGCAAGTCTCAATTTCTCAAAAAAGAAAACGCAATTGCACAATTAACAAACAAACTAAACTCAAAAACATGTAACTACCAATTAGCAGCAGCAAGATCCATATAAATACGTGCTCAAAAACACTAAAGTCTAACAAGTCTAAACGTAACGCGAAATGAAGTCAGCTCACGATTACAAGTCGTGAGTTCAATTCTTAGTATAGAAACATCCTGCAACATAAAGCTCAAGATTACAATATCACACTTGTGAAAGCTGGCGAGAATTTAGTAAAGATTTAGTTCCACCAACAGCGTTGACACTGAGTCATCAGAATTAATTCGCTGCGTCAACAATGAGTTCAAAATTTGAGGCCGACCGAATAAGCCCATGTGCTCTGCCCGGTGAAATAACAAAGCTGCTCATCCCGTCCATCGTAAAAAGCAACTTTTGAGCCCCCATCAACGGAAGGCCACCTTATTGGAGGAGAGGCTGCAAGTCTGCAATTTGTATTCTTAACTAGTTCGAAATGGAGTGCACCTGCACCCTAGCTTGACTCGAAATGGAATTGCGGTATTGCACCTCAACATTCCGTTCTTCACGGTGCTCCATGCCAAGAAAGAGGGAAAAGCAAAGGATAACTTTCCCTGTCAACAGCAATAACAAGTAGTTTCTATGTTCAACTGCGTAGCTTGCAACTGGAGGATTCAAATGTCACTGGATATGCAGTTGCTTCAAATGACTAGTAAGCGTTCTCTTAGTGCCTACTACACATTAGTCCCATTATGACTAACTTTCTCAGCAACCGATAAGTTATCTCACATCATCGATCAATGTAGCAAAAGTTAGTCACAATAGGTGGCCGTTTAATCTGCACTCTTTTAACTGTAAAAGATACGTGCACTCCCGTTGTTCCTGTATAATTCTTTCTTGCTAAAATAAAATTGAACCGAGATAATCGACACCTCTAAAATGCAACAAATTTCCAGTTACTCTTAATTCGGGAGTTAGGTCACCATTTGCGTGCCAACAGGAACATTTCTTTGTTTGTAAAACAAACAATTCCATACCACCGGTACTACTTACTAACCTAACAACAACAAAACCCTTTAGCAAACAGATCTGGCAAAAGACTGGTTCACCAGTCAAGTTCAACACGCTTTCACGTTGCTGTTTCAACACGTTTCACGTTGTCAAGTTCAACACGTAGTGATATGTTTTATCCTCCACATCACTGTCAATCTTTTTCACGAGAGCTCTTGCAAAAAAATATTTTTCTGAACTTCACTTGTCAAAAAGCTTATCTATAGGATAAAGTAAAACACAGAATGCAATCAGGCGCTTGGCTTCACCCTCATGGTATCATATAACGAACCTTTCGTTTGTAAAGTATCTCCTTAACATTCAGCGTGAAACTTTGGATAAATTTTGTAAATTTAGAAAATAGTCATTACATTTAAATCTTAATTTGATTTCTTGTCTCAACGACTTCTGCTGATAAATGCATATTGTGGTGGAAACCGATATCTTTCGACAAACCTTGTCCGATTTATCTCGCATATATAATGGTTGATCTTTTTCTTAAAATCCAAAATTCTTGCGCGTAAATTTCAACTTCATGAAAACAAAATCGAACAGCTGAACTGCAAGCTGCTACAGCGTAATGCTGGCTAGTTATACTATATCCGTTTCAATTTGCCTCCACCTACCACACAGATTAACGTCCAGCAGTTTTCTATAGATAAACAATAATATAAACAAAAGGCAAAACAAAACCAAAACTAAATAAGTCAATATTATACTAACACAGTAGAAGAGCTAAAACAAGGGTGATTACGAATTTACTGAAAGATGATATCAGTAATTAACGATATAAATATACCATAAATAAATCAGTAATTTATCTTGTCTAGCCTAGGCTCATTCTTATCCAAACTCCAAGATCAAACACAACTCCACAACAAAGATCTACCAATTTTTCACCACCATTTCATAAGAACAATGTGTATCAAATATTTGACGCATTTTAAATCATGTGAATGTCAAAGTAGCAATGAGACCGGTTACGACGATTGGAAAATTTTTCCCTTCTTCAAAAGACTCTGCTCTATACCTAAAACAAAGTCACCTGGGTTATAAAAATTTCTGAGCAGGTTGCGATGACGTTTGTGTTGGACAAACTAAACGTGATTCAAAATCTCGTGTAGCGGAGCAAAAGAGAGCCATTAAATTTCAGACCTGAAACGTCGGCCAAGTGCGAGCGTGGTATGGAGTTCGATCATACAATCAACTGGAGTGGTTCTACTATTCTAAAATACAAGAGCAAGAAAGCTGGTTTATCCACGCATACTCCACTGTCATTTAACCATTCTAAAGGTGAAAGGCTGTCAGAAGTGTATTGCCCTCTCATTCAAATTGTCTAATTCACATACTCTACTTTTACGCTTTTTTTTACCCGAATTAGTTTGCTTATAGGAGAGGAAAAGTATTTTAAATGCTAATTTCCTATCTGACAATTAGACATTTGTTCACTCTCATACAGTATATTGCCTTAAGTCATGCTTAATTTTTCGCCAATTAGTTCAAATTTTAAATGTTTCATTTTATTTTAGTAGTGTAGTGGCAGTTAATTTTTCGAGTATTGGCTATGTTCCGACTGATGGGAAACAGATCTATTCACCTCTTCACACTCTCTTTCTGAAGATCCTAGCGTAATCGGCGAAGCGAAACGCTAAATAATATATGTAGCTTTGAGCTATGTTTGTGTTTCCCTCCACTGGAAAAATAGTTAGCCTAGGCTAGCTCAGATAAATTTCAGTATGTTTGATAGACAAAAAGATTACTCTTAGGCGGAATAAACCAGCAAATTTTCAAACACCCAGAACAAACATGCGACTTACCACCTGTTTGCAAATCTTAGCAGTTCACAACAGTTTTCTATAGCTTGCACATCACACAATAGCTCGTAACAGTAATAATTCTCCAAAGATAGCATAATACAAAACATCTACTTCAATAATAACAGCCATGATGATTGAGGTTGGAGTATCCGCTTTGCAGTAGATAGACATGAGTGAGCCCTAGGTTCATCTCCAAGTCGGGACAAACCAAAGGTTTAATCAATTTACCAATCATAATTTTCCTGTCAGGCACCTGACATCATGATGAGTGCTGTGTTATACTTTGGGTGTCTGTTGTCGCAACTGTCACAGTTGCGACTGCATGCTTGGTGTTGCAATAGTCCAGCACAAAAGGTACGCACTCTGCATTGCTTTCATGCTGCAACACCAGAGGTTTTCCGTGCTTCACCGGGTTAGAATTGTGAAACTGCTTACCCGGGATGTTGTAAGAGGCGACTTATGAGCATTCATTAGTGGCAGTCAACCTTGTTGATGGGGAGAGGGCAACCAGTTTGTAATTTGCATTTATAAACTGCCGCCTTCCCCCATCCTCATCTGATTAGGCTAGCGATATGAATCTGAAAAAATCGTTTCATGCCGTGCCTCCATACCAAGAAAGATAATCAACCACAATATTAGTACACTTAACCTTCATCTTATAACATAGAATGAACTGCAGTTAAAATCTGCTTACAAAGAAGCGATTTCTCGATTTCAACCAACCAGCAGTTGTGTCCTTATCGTACATACAAAACTGCTCTAGCTCGCTAGTTGTCAAACCAAAGGCAATTTTAAATCAACTACAAAAAAACTTTAAACACAATAAATAAACCAAATGCAATATAGCTTTGAAAAAAGGTTCTGGTCGATCTGCTTTTTCGAAAAGTATTTGAAGTCCTTTACTACCAAGAAACAATTGGTAAACCGAAGGTGAAAAGCACGTAGTAGCTGCAGCAAGTGTGCACAACTGAAGGCAATAAAAGAGTCACAAAAATCAAATACTCTTTCCGCGGGCCGCATGCCCATATTATGCCTGACTTTGCGAATGCTGTTTTTATGAAGCTTAACTATCTGCTCGTTTTTCCTGTTTTTGGCTACGCTTTCCGTTAATAAAAAAACAGGTCTTCAAGTAGACAAATAACCTAAATTTGAATGTTAATTTTGTTGAAAAACAGTAAGTTTTGCGTTCAAAAAATTGATGTAAAATTGGTCTGTAATGTGGCCTCCAAAAGCGAAAAGGTAGGCACGCCAGCCCACAACAATAGTTGGTTTGAATTTTTTCAAATCATCTCGCAGGCCACTCGATGTGTCTTTAAGAGACGCACGTTGTGTGCTCCTGAGCTACAGTCAAGCGTCTTGATTCGAAAATGAACATTCCGTGACTCGATAATTTTTGAAAACTTTCTAATAATTTATCTAGAGGACCCGGCACTGAAGTATAGCAACTTCAGAAATCAAGACAATCACAAGTAGGAAAATATTACACTTTTAGAGGGAAATTTGAAATTTATTTGGTGGATGTGATAGTAGTGCCTATGGTGTGTCAATTATAAAGTAAAATTTTGCAGTGATTAGACCATATTATACGCAAAGAATCAATATTTCCCTTTAAAAGACAGATCACCAAAAATTTAAAAGACATACTTCACCAAAAATATAATTTCTTCACATCGACATACCATACCATACAGCAATGAAATGATTATTGCTCTCCCAAAACAAAACGTACAGCAATGAGACCATTACCACTTTCCCAGCACAATTCATGCTGCAACGAAAACAGAGTGAAGTGCCGTTTGTAAAATAGCGCTACTTGTAAAACATGGTCGGAAACGTTTGTCGTAATTTGGAAGCGGCGGGTTTCGTTTGACTGTAAAATGTGCTGGTTGTTTATAGATAGGCCTAGGCTTTCCCTAGCACTTAACCGAATCTCGCCGCAACACCACAAACGTTTTCAAACGTGTTTGACAAGTAATGCTGTTTTACAAACGCCACTTTACTATGTTTTCGTTTCAGTATAATTTGTCTCGGGAAATAACAGTTTTGTTGCAGTATGATTAGTCTTCGGGAAGTAATAATGCTTTCGTTGTAAGATGTTTTTGGAAAAAAATATGATTTTGTTGCAGTCTAACAATCTTTGGTATGAAAAAAAATGATTTCGTTGCAATACGACATGTCTTTCCAAAGGAAAAGTGTTTTGGTTGCAATATGATACGTTTTGGAGAAGGAATATAGGGTTTTCGTTGCAATGTTACATGTCTTTCACAACTACAAAATTTTTTACGTCGTACTTAAGATGCCAACGAGGTAAATGCTCGCTTGAAAGCAACCACGAACTACTGTAACTCTAATCATGATGCATAATGGGCCCGACTCAAGATCACAAGTCAAGAGTTAAATTCCGTGAAGTAGGCAGCCCAGAGTACACTGAACGAGCGTATGCTGACAGAAAGAGAGAAGCATGGGACGGAGGGGCAGGTTTCCCCGAAAATTTAGTAAACTCAATTGGTTGTCAATCAATAATAGACATAATAGTTTTTTGACGGGAGTGATTGAGACCCAGCAGTTTTTGTATGGAGTAGTCGCTCTGCAATTTTTCTCCTAACTTAACAACTGCGTTAACCAAAATCGAAAATATTCGCGAGCACAAATTTTTCTTTTTCTTTAATCAAATTTCGTGTGCTTTTATTATCACGAAGAGAAAATTTCATTTGCCAAATATTTGCGACCTCTTTTTACTCGTTTTAAAAATGGCTAAATAAATCAAAAAATACAAAGAGAGTAAAATATATTGTGCAATCGAATTTTCGGAAGTTCGGTAAAGGCACCTTTAGAAGAATCTCTTAACCTTTGCCACAGTAAGTAACAAGATAATGGCGTTCCTCTGCTTTTTCGTAGCTAAGACTAAACTTTTAAAAATTAGTTTATTAGCTTTTCTATGAGGTTTGTGTTGTCATTGACTATTGAAATCCTTATCACAGATCAATAACCTTGCTTTCTCAAATAAGGAAGCAAGCTAGTCGTACAAAAGATTTTATTTTCTCCTCTCAATTGGCGGCTTTTATCACTAATTACTTTCATACTTTTCATCAAAGTCACGGAAGTGAAAGTTTAAATCGGTGACATCACAATTGCTTTTTAAGAACGTGAAAATAAAAACCAAACGTATATGATTTATCGCTGCGTCGTCGAATGCGTGTCTTCTTCGGGTCCCGCACCTAGTCCAAATTTGTGAACAAGAAATTCTGCGATGTACATAACCTTGTACTTCTAAGTATCTAAAGAGTCGAGCAATTCCTTTGATGCACTGATTTGAAAATCTTCGACAAGGTCAACAACTTTCTCTCACCGTATATCCTAACAGCTGGAGCATTGTGGTATTATTTTACCATCTTTTTTTGAGGGATGACGTCATGTTTGATTAACTGGTGTAGACTTGGAATTTTTCTTGCAGCTATGACGTCATCACTACAAAAGTTGCCAGCAAAGGATTGTCGGACTTTTCCAAGAAATTTTTCAAAAGGTTTTTGTGCAAAAACTGATGGCAAAACATATTTGAATTTAAGATTTTTCAAAAGATATTGCGCGGAACTTATGTTGTTGATTGTGGTGACAACAAAAGCATTGGCAGTAAAGTTAGTTCAGCTTTTCTGTTTGAATTCTGCCTCTTTGTCATATGCAATTGGAAATAGTTTCACACAACTCATGTAGCGAAACAGCGAAAAGAAGTTGGTACCATGGTACCACTTACCTCAAAAAAAAGAGGGAAACGTAGTTATCCGCCAAAAGACCTAACTCCGTTTTTTTTGTTGCCGCCGGTTTGGTCGACACAAATTTTTCACTATCAGCTTCTACTGTCAGATGATCTAGGCCAGGGGTGGCCAACCGTGGCGCATTGCATGTTTAGAGGTGGCGCATTCCAGGTTTAAGATTTTTCGGGCAATTTGGGTAAGTGTCCTTTCATCTGGCCGAAAAATTTGTCACTCCAATAACATCTCCAAAAAAAAAAAAAGTCCGCACTTGGTTGGCCTCACGTTTGGTGGCATATTTAAGCCAAAAGTGATGGAAAAGGTGCAGCGAAACAGGGATGACCTTTTTTTTTTTTTTTTTGGAGATCACCGCTGAATATGGCCTTGTTTTGACTTCAAAGTATAAATATATTACTACACGTTTGAGAGCAATGAAAAGCTATGAATGTTTGTGTGGCGCATCTTCAAATGAATGCTTGTGTGGCGAAAAATTTTGGCGCATGGACTGAAAAGGTTGGCCACCCCTGCCCTACATTTATGGCGCATCCGACACGGGTTGGTAGAAGAGTTGGCGCTTTGCATAAAAAGCTTGGCCACCCCTGATCTAGGCCAATGGTTCTTAAAATGTGAGTGATCACTCCAAAGGGATAATTTGGAATGTTCTTAGGTGACCTTTGGCGACGTTGTGCTGAAAAATTTTCAACGTTGCAGAATGTACAGTGTTGTGTGTGTGTGCAAACTGCTTGACAAATTTGCGATACCGCAACCTATCAGTTACAAGATCAACAAAATTGGTAGAGTTTGGTAATTACGCATTTTTCCACAAACAAACTAGTTTTCGAAACACTGACGTTTTAAAAGTTTGTTTGTTTTGGGAGAGACGCATGTCGAAGTAGCAACTTGAAAACGAAAGCGTGTGTATGTGGTGTGTGTGTGTGTAAAACATCTGCGCGCTACAGACGTGCGGTGTCTGCAGGACCCGACTTTAAACTGCCCAGTGAGCGAATCTAGTCTATTTGTTTTAATAGTTTATGGCAGAGGAGTCAAACTCAAATTTACAGTGGGTCAAAATTAAGGGGTGAAGTAAAGTCACCGGCCAAACTCAAAATTTATTGAAAAATTTAACTGCAACTGACATGTCACGTTTAACCTTTTAACATGAAAATACACTTCAGTTTTGTTTAAGCACAGAATCTGGAACAACCAAAGGTTGATCTCACAAATACATAAGAAATTATATTTGAAATAAAAGACACATCAGTGGTATTCATTTCTTATTTAAATAAAGTATGTCTCTCCCCGTATCCTTTCAAGTTTCTTTCTAAAGTAAATCTTTTTCAAAGCCAACAACAAAAGAATCAAAAATAATAATTTTATTCAATAAAAATCCAACATTTCAACTATTAACAGACCATGCCTTACAGTAGAAAAAGTACATAAGAAATATAATAATTTGTATGTTCAAGCTCCGTTTGCTACACTCTAATTTACTCTGCTCATTGGTATAAGCCAGATATTTGGCATCTTTTCTTAGAGACAAGTTCATCAATGTCTGGGGTCTGGCTCTGAGCTAAGAAAATCCTCGGGACGGAGTGAAGGTGTTCGTCAGTGAGTCGACTTCTGTGAGATGTTTTGTTCACCTTCATCATAGAGAAAAGTTGCTCACATAGATATGTGCTGCCGAACATTGAAAGCATTTGAGCAGCTTGGGTGCGTAATTGTGGCATTGTGTCAGGGAAGAAACATGGAAACTGCGCAGCACCGACAGAGTCATATTTTGATTTGAGCATGTCATTACATTGGAGTTCAATTAGCTCTATTTGGAGGCTGGTTGATGCGCTTTCCACGTCGATCGGAAACTGGTTACTAAGCAGTTCTAATCTCTCTTTCTGGGCCTCTAACTCGGCGCTGAGCGCGTTGATTTTTTTAGCAAGCTGTGCGCTAGGCAGCACGGCAGGAAAAATTTGCTCTGCCATGATTTGGCAGCACGAAAAATGACCCAAGTTTCCTTGCAGCATCTGAGTTTCCCACAGATACAACTTAGTTTTAAAGGCCCTCACTGCTGTGTACATGTCTGTGATGATGTGGCCCAGCCCCTCAAGCTCCAGGTTAAGCACATCGAGATGGCTCACTATGTCAGACAGAAATGCTAGTTCACACAGAAACTTTTTGTCCTTTAGTTCAGTTGGGTCTTTCCTTTTGTTTTTCATAAACTGACAAGATTTCCTCTCGTAGCTCAAAACAACTGTTCAATACTTTCCCTCTGCTCAACCATCTCACCTCTGTGTGACAGGGCACATCTCTGTATTCCGAATCAAACTTCTCCAGAAAAGACTTGAATTGCCGGTAATTTACTCTTTCGCTCTTATGATGTTGACCACTCATATTATGGAGCTCATAACATGTTCCATTTGCAGAGCTTTGCCAAACAGCGCTTCTTGATGGATGATACAGTGATAAACTGTAAGCTCACCTGCATCTTCCTCCCGCATTTTCTCTGAACTCTGCCGACCAATCCCCTCTTTAGACAAAACATCGCGGGCCATCTGTCGTCAGTCCCACAAGTTTATCCCAAGGCTGATTTTAGTTATACATTTGGATACCTCTTCAAAGATATCTTTTCCTGTGGCTGTGCCATGCATTGATTATAATCCTAAAAGTTCCTCTGTGACGGGCTCGAGTCTACTCCACGGATGAAGATTGACAGCTGATCAGCAGTGTTTCCTTTAAACGCGAAAAAAGAGCAAATTTACGAAACTATGTCCGGAGGATTTGCAGTTAAAATTCAACAGTGCGTAAAAAAGTCCGGCAGTTTTTGGTAACTTTTTCCGTTTGTTAAAATTTTTTTCAATTTTGAACCAACTGTTTAATGCGGGGAAGACAGTGAATAGGAATCAAAGGTTGGACCACGCTATTTTAGGGCAGTGCTACGTCTCGCGTAATAATCGCGTGGCTGTGACGCAACCGTGAGTGACGGCAGCTTAAAATACTGTAAAATACCGCGCACACCGTTTCCACACTTCTTTTGTATCACGAATAACCCCAAAGCAAGTAACGTAAAGTAACCCAGCTAATTTCTATCGTAGCTCAAGAGCAGAAATAGCAAGTAGCTCTCAAACTTCACTTTAACACAAGACATTAGTTTTCGAGGGAAGTTCGAAAATGGAATTGCTTAACTTCATTATCTTTTCTCTACGTTTCAATGCTAATTTCAATCGTGCTTTTTAAGATAAAATACGCATAGTTCTCGGTTTCACTTTTGCACAAAAACGCCATTTTGTAAACTACAAATATATACAGTGGAATTCAGTTAATAAATCCACGGTTAATAAATCCAGCCGCTTATTACATCCAATTTGCTTGGAACGGAATCGTCCCAATCCTTTCCCGTTATAAAAACTTCGGTTAATAAATCCAAGTGCCGCTTAATACATCCAGTTTACGTGCTTTGAAGTCTGAAGCCACCACTCTGAAGAACATTTCACTGTTTTTTCTTCCACCAAACACAACCTCGATTTTGCATCCCTGTGACATGGGCATCATCCGGTCAATGAAGGGTTATTTCAGACATGAAATGCGCCAGAAGCTGATTGATATCCTAGATGATTCTCCTGAGACGGGACTTGAAGCTCAGACTGTGGTGAAACGTATTAACTTGCTGGAGGCAATTCATATGATCAAAGGAGCAGAGGGCAAAGTTAAAACCGAGACGATCAAGAACTGTTGGAAAAAGGGTGGCTTCACCAACGACGAATTGACAAATGTGATCATTCCTTTGCCACCATCTCCGATTGGGCAAAGTGAGGAGGAGTTTAGAAACTGGGTGAGCATTGATGATGATGTTGAGACTGTGCAAAATCAGACTGAGGAAGAATTCACTGAGAATCTTGCTTCAATGATACAAAACCAGGATGGAGTTGTTGAAATTTCTGATGACGAAGATGATGATACTGATGGTTCAGAGGAAGAAACGCCATCAGCAGCAGAGATGCGGAAATGTTTTCGTCGCTTGGCCCTGGGGTTAGAGCGTACTGGGTTTAAGAAGATGGACATGCTTTGTGATATGAAAGAAGAAGTGGATGGCCATCTGAGGAAAACATTTCCACCAAAGCAAACTTCATTGCGCAGATTTTTCTGTGTCGAATAAATACTGAAAAAATACTACATTTTGTGCATTTTAGAAAACGCCGTTTATTAAAGCCGCCGCGTATTAAATCCAAAACCGGCTGTCCCGAGGTGGATTTATTAACCGAATTCCACTGTATAATCTTCTCTCACTTGCTATTTATAAAAACTAAAAAAGAGTATGTTTTCCAACCAATTTTAGTTTTAAATCCTCTCCAGAATTTTTCTAAAATAAAATGTAGCTGACAGCTATGCGCTGTGATAGCTTACCAGTCACGATTGAAATAAACCTTGAAACGAGAAAAAAAAAAGATAAAGTGCAGTTTCAATTGCTATAAACACGTTCTATGTTGAAAGCTTAGTTTATTTTTAATTGCCGGAAAGGTAATTTGTAATACAGTAAAATTTGCCTACGACTTTATGGCATTTAAAAAAATTGCCGTGTACTGTGTACCATTTCAAAATTGTCTTTTGATTCAATATTGAGGTGTATTATCTAATCTGGTTCACCAGTGTCAAGAAAAATTATTAAATTGCAGAAACCAATAGAAAGTTGTGCATTGCATAAAAAATCTTTTTGTAAAGAGTAATTGTACGCGCGCGGCCATTGCAGTCTTTTACCTATACACAAGCCGCAGTGGTGGGGGTGATGTTGCGGGCTTCAGAGCAAAAAGTTTGGAGTTCAAAATTGCATAGAAACACCGCTGGTATTCGTCAGGCATTCGGAATGTAAAGTGTTACGTTGATCCAACAAAGTCTGGTTCGAAAGCGAGCGTGTAGTGGTAAACATGCATTGCATCAGCACGTCAGAGCCTGCGAAACGCGTGAAAAATGACGTAAAACCGACAGTGGCGCCGGGTAAAGTAGACGGGGTCATCGGAAATTTTTTTCAAGGGAAAGCAGGCCCTACGAAAGCGCAAGAAATGCGTGTTTTTCGTCCCATTGCAAAGCACTAATTCAGAATAAGAGCGCTGATTTGATGGATGTAAGCGAAGAAAGCTTGCTTGCGATTGCAAAATGTTGTTGTTTAGTAAAACAAGACAGGCGAATGTAATTAGTTTAATTATTTGCAATGGCTATCCGGAAAATTTAATTAATTCGAGAATAAAAAAGATTGACGAGTTTAAACTCCCGCCAAAGGAAGAACCGGAAAAATGTCCAGTTTACCTTAAGTTAACATGAATTGGCAATATCACCACAAAATTTGAAAAGCAAAGCGAAACTGCTGTCAGATCACGTTTTGGGGCAGTAAAACTTCGTGTAGTATCCAACAGTCCGCAAAGATGTCGTGCCTACCAAGCAACAAAGTATGGTCGTTTATCAATACGTGTACCGCTGTGATTGTCGGTACGTAGGCCACACATCTCAAAGACTGTAGAATAGAATAAAACAGCACATACCAAAAGCAATAAGAAACCAAACTCAACCACATCGTGATTTATTTCAATCCAATCCTAACAGTACTTCGGCAATAGGACAATACCTCCTCAACAATAAAAAATGCGAGTCTTACTACGACGACAACCAATTTTCTATTTTGGCTAAAGGAAGAGCCCTTTTTCATTTATCCACCTTAAAAGCAACTTTAATCAAATTGCTTAAACCTGAGCTTTGTCGCCAGAAAGAATTCGTCTACACACTAAAATTACATCATTGATTTGGACTCGACGAAACGTCTGGTTGTCATCCAATCAGAACGTTCCGACATTTTCACCAACTTCAATCGCTATAAATACTTCGCCATCAACACCAGGCTTCATTCTAGCGATAACTCCTAAAGAGAGCTAGACAAAAACGTAAGAGTTTTCACTTATTTTTTGTAAAAAAGTACAATGAAATGGTCGATAACAAAAGCTTCATAAATTATTTGCCATAATCAGGCAACAACTAAGGTTCCCAAGCAGTTTTCATGTCGAGGAAACCTCCCGTTATTTTGTATGTCAAGTCACTCGTGCTCATGTTGGCGTAGACTTAATCTTGTTTGCCAGCATTGTTAACCTAATTTTCTGAAACACGTACTACAGGCTCTAGCAAACCAACGTTTGAGTGGGCACATTACCATCAATTCCATTTAGGCAAAGCTCGTTTGAACATAACATTAAGTGGAAGTGGCAACTGCAGTTTACTCAACTCCAGACTTTTCATTCCGAAGCTTGTAACAATACCACTAAACCACGGCGGCTACTTTACAAGATAATAATCGGTTTCTTGTGAAATAAGGTAAGCTACTGGTATAGCTTAAGCTATTTTACTCGTATTTATAAATCCAAGCAACCACATCTTTGCCACTGCCGATTTGAAACCGGTAGGCCACTCATTCGGTAACTTCAAGCCTGAAATGATCACGCGAATTATTGCGTCATCAGAAATTATGATTGCAAATCAACACGCTAACCCAGAGGTGGGCAAACTACGGCCCGCGGGCCTCATGCGGCCATCGAGAGCATTCTGTGCGGCCCGCGAACACTTTTTGAAACTTCGTCATATCTAAATGAGTATGACAAGGGGCATGACAGAGCGCAAAAGCGATGGTGTCTCTAAAAGAAAAGGTCATTGCCTTTTCCTTAGACAGAAAATGCGTCAGATCTTACAATTGCTCCCAGTCACGTTTTTTCCGTCCAAGCAAAAGGCAATGACCTTTTTTTTTAGAGACACCATTGCTTTTGTGTCCTGTAATACCAGATTGCTAGGAAATATCGCAAAATTTTAAGCTAACGCAATCTCTTTCATTGCCTGCAGCTGTACAAAATTACAAGCACTGGCCCTCGACCACTCCTAGATGTTCAATGCGGCCCTCCGACTAAAAAGTTTGCCCACCCCTGCGCTAACCAATTTACTTCATATAAAAACAAAAAATGCCTCACTTTTAATTCAGCGTTTAACGCTATGATGGCGGATGGTGTGAAAGCCAGCGACAGAAAATGGGAAAGTGGAAACCAGTACCAAAACTGGCAAAAAACCAGCATCCCGACGACTGACGCCATGCTCACGTGACCTGAGCGGGACTGTAACGACAAAGTGACGTTTCGGCCACCTGAACAACGTTAGTTTATTCATTTAACAGAGACCGCGAGTTTAGAGCCTGCATGGATCTGTTTTCAAAGCCATTAAAGATCACTTTTCTAGCCTGGTGGCAGATTGCAAACAGTTTTAAAGTTACATCAATATTCTTCCATTGTACAAACATGACAGTTTTGTCGAAAGCAAGATTAATGTGACGGGCATCACCATTTAACCATGCTTAGTATAAACTGAATACAAAACGAGAGTTTTATTTATTTTTGCCTTTGCACGGCAATTATAACTTCTAATACAATACATAACGATAAGCAAACAACAGTTGTTACGAAAGCCATGGAGCGTCTAATAAGCTGATATCGAATCAAAATATCTCTCGACCTCAGCATGTGCAGCATGTTCATTAAATGTATGCAATGCAGGACACTTTTTATGAAGACGACGTTTCGAGAAACAAAGTTCACTTCTATTTGCCATTCTCCTTTAAAAAAATCTTAATACAAAGCTAGCTAGTAGCAATGCAATTTAATACTGCCTCTGTGTCTTGAAACCTAAATTAACAAAACTTTACATACAGTCTATACCACTTTCTAACAAGCGTTCTCTCGTACCTGCGTCAATTATTCCTTGAGCCAGTATAGCTCCAAACTTGGCCATTACGTCTTCGTGTTTATCACCGATAACCTTGCGGTAAAGATCCTTAAACGTTTTCACCTGAACAACAAATTTTAAGTGATTCGTGAATACATTTTTACCCAATATACAGAATGAGGTTTAAGGTCTTGGCTGATTGCAAACTTGTATTGCACTTAGGGTGAATGGAGTAGAACATTATTTTTTGGCTCACAACTTGTGCGTGACATGAAGTCTCTATTGACATTTCATTTCTCGCTATTCAGGAAATGTTATGAACATCATACAAATATGATTATGATATGCAAATGACATCAGTGAAAAAAAAGCGCAATGTAGTTTGTGGTTACAAAAAACATGATCGGCAATTACAGTTCAATGCTATTTCAAAAAAAATATCGGCTGAGCGAATGAGAATTAATAGCATAAGAGTATAATATATAGTATTTACGTAAGTATAATATATAGAATTTAAGTATAAGTATAAGTATAAGTATAAGCAAACTTCCTCTTTAAGACTCTGAAAATCCATCCAAACCGCTGCTTTTAAATTTTTTCCTATTGCTTAACACTTTCAAAATCTCGTTCAAAATAAAGCTTTCGTTTTTCCAAGTACCACCTACGCAGTCTCCAAACTTTATTAAAACAGTGTTTAAATAGAAATAAGCGTTATTAGGCGTTAAAATCCGATAATGACCGTCTAAAATCTATTACAGAATGATACAAGTCGTTTCTTAGCATTAGATTAATTTAGTTTTAACAAGCTTCACTGGTGTAAAACTGTACGTAAATTTTGACTAAAAGAATTACCGAATATAATTTGATGTCATAAAGATTTTCTCCTTTGCTTGAAGCCGTTAGAACCCTACTGTGTGCCGCACGAATTTTCATTTTGCAGCTAGCAACGGAAGTCGCAAAGCCTTGAGCTTTTATTTTGCGCTGGTGTGGTGCGCCTTCAGTTGAAGTACTCTTTAATCGCCAAGATTGAGTAAACAAAAAAGAAGTGCAGCTATAAATGTTAACAATGTAACAATGCCTAAAGCAAGGTTTATCTTAAACAAACACGTTTGTCGACGAGCTTGTAAATCAGACTGCAGGCGCATAGAAGTTTGAGCAGCGGACAGTTAGATTTGTTAGCCTGAGTTCGATTTTTTAGTCGAGTCTAACGAAATCTAAATCTCAGCTTTCCTTCTGCAACTGGCAATGAAGTAAGGAAAAACTTAATATTCAGCAATGTTCTATCAAGCTCGCTGTTTCTACAGCAGTCACTGGCGTAGGCGCAACCCCAAGTCGCAACAAGTTAAGAAAAGCGCTACAAATCCCTTAGGATGCCATGTAGCATAATTAAATGTAACCCCGTACCCAAAATCAGTGTTCCAAACCATCAACTAAGTCTACTTGTCATTCTTTAAATTTTCTAGCCAAAAATAAAATAGAATTTCAAGTGCTTTGAGAAGAAACGTCTTTTCTATGTGAATGACATTGAAAAATTGGTGTTTACTGCCAAGTTTAAGATTAAAACTAACAAAAAACCGGTTATGACATGTTAAAAACTAAATGGAAAAGCGAACAATATGACATTACCATCAGTCAGTCAAAAAAGATTTAAACAGGTTATTTCGTGCTTACGGCGTAGCTGAAGCACTAAGCAAATCAAACAAATATAAGGAATACAATAGGTATTACGCTCAAGTACTTTATGCCAAATTTTTCCTCTTCTAATTTATTGACATTGGGCAGTACCACTGGGCAAAACATGTGAACTTATCATTTAATATTTAAAGCTTTTTACTGGCTTAGAGACAGATTATAACTTGTGGCAGCAGGGCGAGTGGTTAGTCTACCTATATAGCACATTATTTTCTTTCTTCGGCCCATTTTTCTGAAGTTGATTTTGTACTAGAATTGAGGTGAAATTGACCAAGTTTTGCAATGTAAGCATTGCAGGTAGCTTGGTTAGTACAGGAATACCGAGAACCATCGCTGGTAGTCAGCAGAAACAAGCCAACATTATGATTCCAGTGCTGATGGTTTCAGTCTAAGCGGAGCTAAATTAAGTCAGATGGATGTTCCTAAGCAAAGTGTGGATGAACCTTTAAAGTCAAGATACCATCGAGTCACTGAGAGTAAAAAATGGAAGTGGTCTTGGTAAAAAAAATAAATGCTTTTGGGCACAGAGCACCACGAATAGATTACGCTATACTTTTTCACGGATTTTGAGAAGTTCGCCTCCTCTGCGCTAATCACTGCAGTAGAAGTCACGTTGCTAAGGCACAAAATAAGTAGAAAAAGCGACAAATATTTCAGAATAATGAGATCAGATTTGCAAAAAGTTTTCGGTTCAGTCTCATTGTAATGTCATCGAATGCAATTAAAAATACGTATCGCAGAGCATTTTGTCTGAATCGGTTAAACTAAAAAATACTGGCATTTGGGACTTGTTGAATATGGTACCAATACTGTACTTAGTTTAGCAGTTAAACAAATTACGATTTAGGCCTACTGCCGTGAAGTTGCTTATTTTAGAAAGAAGCCATATTTTATTCCATATTTTATTCGACAGCTTTGATCACAGAAGCCTGTATATTCCATGAAAAACACTGCTTACCTTTGGGCACGTCGCTTCGGTATGCTGTATGCATATCATTGCAGACGCGAGAACAGCGCCCTGACGCACGTAATTTACAGAATCACTTGCCAGCGGTTCTAAGAGAGAAAGGGCTTCCTGCAATAGCGAGGCGTAGTCAGCTACGTATTCAGCTTCGGGTCAAGGAAATATCTTTCCGCTTATCCGAAGAGCTCGAGTTAAAATCAGCTTCGGAGTTAGCCTTACTGCTGGAACAAAGCTTTCTGCCCCAAGCGTTGCAAATCAAGCGGAAGGAATCGTCATAAAGCATCTTTTTGAGGAACAAAGCATACAACGCAGTGCCGAGAAGCTGCAATTGCGCTATCCAAGCCCCTTAAACAAAGATAGCAAGTATTGAGCACAAACAGCTAGATTCTACGTCATTTTTTCCCCGCTTTGCAAGACTTAAACGTGCTGGTTCATTGTGTGTGTGTGCCACTATCCACTCGCTTTTGAACCAGACTTTTACTGGAGCAACTCAGCACAGTTAAATTTCCCATGCAATTTCTGACGAATACCACTGCAGGGCGTTTTAATGGAGTTTCGAACTCCGGGATTTTTAGTGCAATGTCACCACCAGGTCTATGCAGAGCAAAGTTCGACAAAACAAAATCTCACAACTCCAATATGAGTCTCATAAAAGGCATTTAGAATTTTAAGATTGCTTGTTAATTGAAGTCGATGCACAAGCAGGTAGTTAGTGGTAGGCGTAAACTGCACTAGCAACGTATAAGCCTAGTACAACAACAAAGAAAAAGCTTTTGTTTTACCTTATTTCCAGTTCCAGCACATGATATACCAAGAGCGATGGCCGAACCATATCGCACGTGGGGATTGTAACTTTCCGATAACAAAGAAACAACACTGGGACATTGCTCCGGAGTTCTGCAATGAGTTAATAGTTATTAATAGAAAGAAGATAGCTTAGACTACCAATGCAAGGTGGCTGCTCTGTAAGCAATTTTTGTGATCAAGGCTTGGTAATGAGTCAGCAGAATCAGCAAATGTTGCTTGCTATCGTTTAATGTTTGAAGCTCTTAACCTACTAGTCCCCGCCGAGCGGGTTCAAAACACGTTTTTTGTTATGCTTGTGGAGTATCTTTTATGCTGTTATGCTAATTAGAGAACCTGACAAAACCCGTTCGACCCTACTACATATAACGTAGTTTTGGGCGTTTTTTCAGTTAGCAGAGTCAGCTTTTGTCCAGTTTTCGCCAGCGCACTCCACGAGCGTACGCTGAAGAACTCTGGCTCATTTCTTGTTTCTTTTGTTCAGTAGAAAATATGTACAGTACAACCCACAGTTTTGTTGAAACAAAGATGCAAAAACGCCTCGAAATGTCTTTGCATAGAGAATGAGCGAAAACTGACATTACTAGTTATCGAAGTATGATGCATACATGACAACGCGCTTAGAAAAACCCAAACTCTTTAGCAGTCTCATAAATTTCCGTTTTACCATGTAATAAGTAAAAGTATAGGCTATATTTTGGATACATGGATCACGTTTTCACCCTTTCGCAAAAGAAGCAATTGAAAAAGGCAAAGCAGAGTTGGCAAAGTGCATAACAGTTTGGTTGGCTATTAATGTTTACAAAACAGCGTGATTAATTTGCTCACTATAGTTGTGTTACTTACTGAAAATAGGCTCGCTACGAAATAAAAATACACGCTCTGATTTGGATACATGGATGACGTTTTCACTCTTTCGCAGAAGAAGCAATAGAAAAAGGCAAAGTAGAGTTGACAAAGTGCATAACAGTTTCGCTGCTAATTAGTGCTTTTAATACAGGGTGATTAACTTACTCAGTATAGTTGTGTTGCTTACTGAAAATAGGCTCGCTACGGCTTCCGCTTTTGAGGCAAATAAAGAAATAACAGATCCTTTTCTAAAGTGTGAAAACTGGAAAGAGACTTTGACTGCTTTTAACTGTAACAGGTGTTAAATAAGATTGCCAAGAGATGTGATAACTAACCATACATGAAATGAATACAATAAACGAAAAGTCTGTTCACGTGGCTACAACTGGATTAATGGAGAATTATACATCTCAAGAACATGGAAACAATAGTACAACAGCCGAAAACGGTAAGCATTTAAAGGCAAAAGTACAAAAATAGTTATTTCAGAAACGAACCAAAAAATATCAATCAATTTGTGTATTGCCTTCAGAAAAATATTGGAAATTAAAGCCTAAAACGCAAGCAAGTTACAGAAATTTTGGAGCATGTCGTCTTAAATTTCGGGTAGTGTACCGATACGCAAAAGAGTATAAATAGGCTGTTTGAAGGAATATTTCTTCTTCCAAACCACTATTACGAACATTTTTTCTAAAACTTTTTCTAAATACGCGCATGTGTAAAAACATCATAAAATCGAAATCCAATCGTTGTAAACTATTCACATAGGAGAAGTTACTTTACTTGAAATGGAGCAGTAAAAAAAACGACAAAAATCCGTTGGAATTGACTCTACAGCAGCTGATGATCCATCGCCGAGCTTGAAAACGCCAATGCTGTAACGTTTCTAATAATTGGGTAATATATAAATAAGCAACTCTCCAATAACCGATGATCTAGCTTGTTTTGGCGACACTGAATGACTCAATTCTTGCGACTCGGTGCCAGGCCAAGTGCAATTCAAATAGCACAAAAGCGGGATTTTTCTTACAAGCGTGAGACCTACTTCACGAAGGTAATTGACCTGCTTCCAAGAGCCCTCGAGAAAGCGCGTACAGACTTCAGACTTTGTTTTGCCTTAAAAACGTTGACTTTGTCAGTTGAGAATCGGTAGCTATAATTACTCAAAATGCCTGCTCTTAGAAAAGCCATTCTCTTGCTTAGGGAGTATGAGCAAGTAGTTCAAAGACAATTCTCACAGCAAGCTTCTACTGACAGCTATTTTCAAAATCAAACGGCTACTCAAAGGGGGGACAATTTTTTAAATACAAAGATTTTTGAAACATAGCGAGAGTTACGATATTTTTGATTTCGACACGTATCATAATTTATTTCAGTATAACTGTTTGGTTTGTCAAACGTTGGATAAAAGATTTTTCCTTTTGCAAAGTATTCCAGAGGAAAAGTCGTCTTAACCCTAAACCGTATGTTTTTACCACAAGGGCTCTTTCAAACTTTTTTATTCATATAGTAACCCTGTTTTGATTCTTCGCATTCCCAAAAGCAGGGACACAGCCAGTCCAAAACATCGATAAGGGGGCTAACTTTTTTATTCTTCATTCAGCTAGCCAACAAAACTAACTCTGGGAATCACGTCAAAAACAGAGGATCACGATGGGAAGAGACTTTTCTTCTTTTAGTAATATCATAATGCTTTAGCCGGTACTAGGAGGAACCAATACTTCTATGATAGTTCTTAAATAAATATATCTGAGGGGGGTAGTTACTCCCTTTGCCTCTTCCTGGCTACGTTCATGGTCACAGCGTACTCCGGTTAACAATCACAATATTATGATTTTTAGAATTTCCTTTGCCGCAAAATTATGTTGCTCTTCTTCTTACGCCTCTTATCTTGGTTGTGGCATTGGGCAATATAATGGTTATTGTTCTTGTGGGAGTGGACAGGCGACTTCGAAGCCCTACGAATTATTTTCTGAGTTCACTGGCTGTGGCAGACATGCTGATTGCATTAACAGTGATGCCGCTAAGCTTGGCAATGATCGTAAACAGTAAGTATGCACTCTTCAGATGCATTTTTCCACGTTTTACAATTACAATATGCCTGTTAGAAACTGAAGATAACTTGAGTCGGCAAGTAACGAGTATCCCGACATTATGGGATGAAATACCACAAACCATTTTTTAAATTTTTTCTAACACTTTAGCTTTTGAAGAAGCGAAAAAAGAAGTTTCCTCTTTCTGAAATTTACAAATGCTTTTGGTTTGCAGGCATCATTATGACATCATAACCTTCTACCCCTATGCTAAAATACTACAATACTGCACAATGCACTTTCTTGCTCAATCCCACCAATTTTAAAGTCGACTCTAAGCTTTCAAATGCTTAATACTGCAACCACAAAAGTACTTGAGCGCTCGCAGAGTATTACTCAATACTGTGCAGAGTATCCAAGATTCGGCTCAGCAAGCCTAGTTTAGAAAGCAACGGCCCTGCATATCTCCTGTCACCTCACGACCTTTCGCAATATCTAATGACCCGTCCAATGTAAAATTTGACCACACTATTGCTGCTGACAATTTTGCAAAAAATGTGTCTGTGCTACTAAACTACAGGTGATTCTTCTGTTTTATAATCTTTTGCACACAAGCTAGTAATGGGCAAATATCTGCAATACACCAGATGTGATATTTTTTAAGTATTATTTGTTTTTGTTCATCACTACTGCTATCAACAGCGGAACAAATGTTCAATCTTACATACAGTAGGCGCCGCTTATTATGACCACGGATAATATGACTAGCCGCTTATTATGACCAATTTGCTACGGTCCGGAATTTCTTCATTTAAAATGCTCCGTTTAATATGACCAACGTTTTCTCCATCTTTCTTGTTACAGTACAGTATTTTTTCCCGCCACGCACTTATAACTTCGCCTATTCAACATATTGTTACACACTGTACTAAATTATACCGTCACTTGTAGTGTTAAAGCACTGTACTTTGTTTTACTGCCAACGTCACACTGTTACTTCGGGTAAACGATGAACTTGACGGTATTTGGACTTCTTGTGGCTTACGGCGTCGTTTCAGCTGTTATGGCGGCTTCGGTTTTTATAACCATTCGGATATTATGACCAAAATGGTCTGGTTCCAAGGTGGTCATATTAAGCGGCGTCTACTGTATTTAAGATTTTAAAAAATAACTTTGGGTTTTAAAAAATACCAAATCGAATTTTTGGCTTTAAAGTTGTTACGACTCATTAAACGGGTAAAAAACGCTTTAAAATGCTTTCTAAACTATTACAATTAGCTTAATGTGTCGAAAATAAGAAAACTTAGTAAAGCTTAAAACCAATATCTCGAATCGATGGCATAAACCAATATCATAAATGCAATTCGTAATCTTCGCAATTAAGTAAACAAGGCCAAAGCTTATTCCAAAGCTCATATAAAGACATAATTGCATATACTACACGATAGTCTTTCCAGCGAGGATTAAATGAACTCGTATAACGCAAACGTTTTCAATGCATTCTTACTTCGTTGCTTGATACTGTGATAGAAAAAGCTGCATTATTGACTGAGTCTCGTTAGAGACTATAGTTTCAATTAAGCGATAATTGTAAATAAAAGTGTTTTCCGATGGGTCAAAAGAGGTATTTTTATTATTTGAAACGAAAACAAGCCGAGGCGTAATCGGAATTTAATTTTTCTGAAAAATAACTACATTTTGCCGCTATTTTAAAATTATTACCATATTTCTCATGTTTATATGGTTATATTTCTCATGCAACTAACAATTGTATGATTTTCTGTACCTCTAAAAAACATGAATCGATCACAAAAAACGAATGCTGCAAATGGAAAGTACATTCAAAATGTTCAAAAGAGTTTAAACTTTATAGTTTGACTTAATAGGTTAACTTAAGTCAAACTTGGTTGAAAACGAGATTGTGTGTATCAAGAGATTAAAGCTTTCTTTAGTCCTTTATGCATTGTCAAAAGTAAACAAAGATCTCACGATGGCTTTGTAAAAAACTTCAAGGTTTCTAAAAATAGTTATTCGATTATCAATTGCTCTCTAAAACGCTATGTCAAGGTTAAAAATGAAATCAAGACCTAAGCTTTACCATTGCTCGTAAAATTGCTTCTTAGCTGTAATTACACCAAATTTTTGTGGAGTCGCTGGGTGACAACTATAGTTCTTTCATTATTACGCTATTCTTTTTTGAAATCTCGTGTTATCCCCGACGACGAAGCTGCCGAATTCGTGTATAAGGAATTGAGTGAACGCCGTTTACTTTTCTCGAGTTGAGATACTGAAATCGCACGTGGTTTGTGGTTATAGAAAATGCAGAGCGTAGGCCAGGCGCAAAAATGGAGCAGGGCCACAAGACAGCACCAAAACTATAACGACATATTTTTTGTTTGATAAAAAGCTGCTTCGCTCAAAAATTTTTAGATTTAATACATCCGAAAAAGCTACGGAGGTGTCAGGGAGCTGTTGCAACCAAACAAACTTTAAGCGTGTTTATGTTAGATCACATTAATTATTCATAGGAAGATCTGGGTGCTAAGCTACAGCAATACATGACTTTGCTTTAAAAAACCTGAATAGATTAAGTCCGATGTGCAAACTTCTAAAAGGATTTATGTGCTCAAGCAACCTTCCAGCAAGCAACGTCATATAAAAAGGTTACGACGTCATAAAGTGAAAATGCATTGTGTGGAGCACAATCTTTGTTTACTTTGAAAATCATTACGGTGCAGTTCAGGAAAGCTGAGTTTTTTCCAATAACGTAAAAAAGCTTTAATAATTTAAGTTTTATTTTTAGTTCTGATTAATTTTCAACTCAAGTTCTTGCTCGACCAAGCGGTTTAGCTGCTGTTCTAGTCGCGGAGAGCCCCTTGGTAGCATCTTTATCTAAGTTTTTCAAGACTTTCATTGCCGCAACGCAAGACGAAAACAAAGAGTTCAACCTTAACCAAATAGAGTTTCTTTTTTAGTAAAAAGAATAAAGCCAAAACGCCAGAACATTTTATTAAAATGGTTCGCTTTTACATTATAAGCATCATCAGTTAAATAACAGCATCATCAGTTAAAACAGCGAAACGTTTTCATGAAATGTCTTACAGCATTTAGTCTTTACATTTTTTACTAAGAATTGCGAATGAATTCCATTTTAATGCTCACGAGTTTCTTTCGTGTTGCTGTCTTTTTTAAAGGTTGGTTCGCGTGATTTTACCTAAATATATTGAAAACTTAGGCGAATACAAAAACATGGCTGCCTATTGGAGACCGGCTACATCAAAGACTGATGTAACTGATCTTTTCAGTTAAATTTAGTAAGGAGGCAGGAATTAAATGTACGTCAGTTTGGGTAATAATTCTAGCGTAAAACTTCGTTTTCAAGGTTTGATCTTGCGGTAAGAGTTCATCTTGATCTTCCGTAAAACTTCGTTTCTATATTTTGTTTTATAAATAGATTTTTATTTTAACAGATTACAATTGGCCATTCAGCGACAGTGTCTGTGGTCTTTGGACAATGTTGGATGTATTCTTCAGTACTGCTTCCATTTTACATCTGTGTATGATATCATTTGATCGCTATATGGCCCTAGGTCAGCCTTTCAGCAGAAAACAGTCGCCAAGAACATCCCTCAAAGGCGTTAGAGCCGGCAGCATACCTCCGGTTGCTGCATTAAGTGGAGGAAGCAAACTAAGTTACGTAGGTAGAAGGATCTTTCTTGTATGGAGCGTTGCTTTAGGTAAATATAATTTATGAAAGTTAAAAAAGTCGCACCCGTAAAATGTCTTAATGTACAAACTATTCAATCTACCTTTATCATAGCGAAGCAACGAGAGTAGGCAGTAGTGTTGACATGAGAATTTAGGGGATACCGAAGGAGGCGGGACTTTTTTAGATCCAGAATCAATCAACGTCCCAGGTCGTTTCAGCTGTTTTTTCTTTACAACATTAACTTAAAAGTTTCATTCCACCATAACCGAATGGCCTTCGCGAAAAGTGTTCAAACGAAAATTTACAATCTTTGGCAAGTACACTTTCAGTAAGCACTAAGCAGTATCACACATGAAATCATGATTGTCATTTAATAGTTTCCTTTATAAAGCAATGCCATTACTAAGAGTACGCCAGATGCACAGAGCTGATATACATGTTTGCTTTCAGGTATTGCTCTTCCAGTACCAATCATGGGAAGAGTGAACAAAGAAAATCTGTTCGTTGGTGACATGTGTGCCATTAACATGGCTAAATTTCAAATATTCGGTTCTCTTGCTGCGTTCTTTCTTCCTCTCATTATCATGTTTATCATGTACACTTTAACTATAAAAGCGCTAAACCGGCAAGCGCGACTGGTATCGAGCATTATGGTTCACAACGGCCGGATTTCTCCTCAACTTTACGGTCACTTGTCGTCAACCTCTCGATCATCAAGTGTGAGAAAACTGAGAACTCCGTCATCGACAGATTGGATGACTGAACAGTTTGATCGAAACAACAGACTTTGCAGCGAAAGTAATGATAATGATGTGCAAGAGCCTTTCTTGGGCTGCGAAACATGTAGAAAGCAAGAAGCCAATCAACAAAGAAGCACACACCCATGGAGGAAAATGCTAAGACCTATTTCAAAAGCACTGCGACGAATTCAAAGATTTTTGGCCGTAATAATTTGCATTACTCGTACAGACAACTGTACAAACACAACTCCGGTATCAACGACTCACAACAGTGATCGGTAAGATTAATTTCAGAGATTTCAAGTGTTGGGTAAAGTAGCTCTGGAGTTGGGTGGGTGCTTTGGGTCACCGGCACCAAAACACAAAACAAATCTCGGACAAGTGCTTTTGCGGAAAACAAACCCAGCCAAAAAATCTGTGTGCAAAAGCAGACCTTCAAGCACACAAAGGCTTGGTTGCATGCATAAGATAGTGTACTAGAAAGGTCAAAAATAGGGCTTAGACGAGCAAAACGATGTATGCGTTTTACTACTAGTAAAATACTGTGATCAAAGTTTATATATCAGAAATTACCATTTTGTGGTGTGATTGAGAGCCAAATCGACCAAAAAGCCTTATATTTTTAGCATTGGCTAGCAAAGCTAGTTTGAGAATGAAATGGAAAACACAAATTTTCTTTAAGATATGCAGTAAAGCATGACAATAACATTATTTTTTAATAGATGTACTTGTCGAAGGTTTGACAATGGGAGCAATACAAACACGAATAAAGAATTTTGCGGCTTACAAAGGCATTCTCGTAGCTATAGAGCAACCCATGGAAGAGTTTCAAGCGCTTTTAAAAACAGAGCGATGGTTAGCATTAGCAATGAACAACGAGCATCAAAGGTACGTAGCTTCAGCCAGCACTGTTAGAAACCAGGCTGAATATATCAGTAGGGTTATACGCAAAACTGCGTTCTCATTTCTCCTGCTGCAACCAGCAAAAAGTAGTAGTAAGAAGCTAATAATAAACAAGGTGCTACCAAAAGCTCACTACCGCTGCAGCAATCAGTTAAACAGCTGCATCAAACTGTGACCACCAAAGGCCAAATTAGTTAAAATAGCCCTTCTCAAAATATATTCGAAACCTAGGATTAGTGTTGAGCGATGAAATGTCTTTCTCCTCCAAAGATTTCAAAAAAATGGGCATAACTTCATCACTTAAGTGAGACTAATCAATAATTCGACTGTACTTAAGCAATATCCAGGTTGTTTCTCATTTAAAAAGGCCACCTGATAACCCATACCAACAAACCTATAAGATTAATAGCGCTATCTACGTTGTTACACTGAGCGTTTAATTTAAGCCTTATAAACCATCATAAATTTTAAAGAATGGTTTTGCAGAAATAAATACAATAAAATGAACAAATTTATTTATCAAAGGTATTGGGTCTGATTTTTGTACTTTTCTGCGTTTTCTGGTGTCCATTTTTCATAACCAACGTCACCAGTGGTCTTTGTACCACTTGCAACCAAGAACTCCTTGGAAATTTACTCAACTGGTAAGCCAACTTTTTTGTTCGTTAGCAAGTTTACTGATTGTTTCAAACACGATCATTGAATGATGAAACGATGATACGCTTTGCAACCATATATTATCGCGAGACATTGCAACAATATCAAACTGTGGAAACACAGGGTGCAATACGCGAGTTGTTGGGGTAACTATATAGTTGTTTACGTTTCCTCTGACTTGGAACAAGGCACAGAATAAAACGGTACTATCGGCTTACTTCGCAAGGCCAGTTAAAAGCCACTCGCTGAGAAAGCGGCAGTTTTTTTTGTACCAGCAGTAAAAGCAAGTTGCAGGCTGGTAATACTACCACTTGCAAGGCGGAGTCCCATTGTTTTGTGGGAGTTCAATTTGCTTGTTATGGCAAGCTGGGTGAGAAAAATAATACATAACTCTCCTCTAATGCATTCTAGACTTTAGTAACTGTTCCTTTTGACATTGCTTACAGTACTGATCACCCTCTCTTTATGCATTTTTGACCTACAACCTAGCTTTCTGCTCATGTGCAGAAGGATGAAAAAAGGTCTGTTATAAATCTAAATGAAAAAAATTACTCCTTGTTGTATAGCTGATATTTAGCAGAATTACGCACGTTGCGTTCAGCCAGACTGTGATCTCATTATGTGTAATATTCCAAACGAAGCGAATTTCACAACGTATTGTTTCTTGTAAATCCGATATTTTGTAGGTTTGTTTGGGTCGGATACGTGTCATCAGGGGTGAATCCGTGCGTCTACACAATGTTCAGTCGTCGATTTCGAAAAACATTTTTTCTTCTCGTGAGATGCAAAACATCTGAAATCAATCGCAAAAGCTGCAGAAGTCAGTCTTTGAGCTCAAACGGCTCAAACGGGCTTGGACGTAACAGCAGAATATCTTCGCTTATACCAACTGGAGTATCTAAGTATAGCTTGCCGTTTTCGGACTCAACAAAACTGCCATCCCCATCACTACTAAGCGAAAATCTCAGTATGCACAGCAAGCTGTCGGCAGTAGACCATAAAAGCCAAACTGATTCTCTCGCAATGGTTACTGAAACCACGTCCACTAGATTATGGCGATGGTCAAAAAGAGAAAAAACTGGAAACAATGGCGACTGAAGATTTTGATAGTTTGCCAACTGCAATAATGTTTCTTCGTTCACAAAAGCGCAAAGGCTTTTGCACGTTGCAGTTGAACTTGAAGTTGCTTTGGTCTGCTCCCAACTACCGGCTCTCTTCCAGACGATGTACGACGACGACGACGGCTATTGTCCGTTCCGTCAGATAATCATTATGATAACCACAATTTTACCAATTATCAAATTCCTCAATACCGGCTCTTGGCAGTTCAGTCATTAAATACGACAAAAAGATTACCAAACCAGAACTCGTGTCACAGAGGGTCCATTTAAAAGATGAATTTAACAATGCAGTTTGGTAACAGTCATGGAAAGGAGCTGAGAGAAACATAAATCGATAACTACCTCAATGGTTTGTTCTGTGTTACGTGACGGAAGACTATGACCTCTACTCCGTGTTTTGACCGTGGCCTGGTTAAGGTGATATCGCTTTGATAAGCATTAAAAAAACGGAGATACCAAAAATCTACGAATCTTATCAAAGAGTTTCCGAATCATTTGATCAAAGCCTATAATCGTTTCGTGTTGAAAATTTTAGATTTGCTTTTTCAGGCTACTGTGGAAATAAAAAATGCATGCAAAACAAAGTGCAGAGAACTCAATATATTATTTATGAGCTTTATCCGAATTGCAAAGGATTTAATCAGCCGTCAACTGAAACAAAACGGATTAAACAAAGCAATATATTTAATATTTTACACACTAAGCTAGAAGCCATTAAAGCAGTTTGCTCGGATGCATACAAACAATCTTTATACTGTTTTTAGTAACACAGGGTAAACCAAGAAGGGAAATGTCTTTGGCCTTCCACAAACTTATTTCGGCTGTCTTCCCTCCTTGCTTTGCTCGTCGGACTCAATCTTTCCTTTCTGATAGGCGCGCTTGCGTAATTTTTCAAAATCACCGAGGTCGTTCCTTTCGAGTTCGTCGAGGTGTTCCGCAAGGATCCGTTCTTCGCCCTGTACTTTTCTATCTTTTCATCAATGATCTCCCGATTTCTCTGCCTTCTTCCGTTAGCTGCTCTCTTTATGCTGACAATCTGGCCATTTGGTCCTCTTCCCCCTCGGTCCCTGCTGCGGTGGAGGCCACACAAGGAGCCCAGATTCGATTGGAGCGCTGGTCTGAGTACTGGTGTCTTCCTCTCAATCCAAACAAATGTGAGGCCTGCTTCTTCTCAGTGAATCCCCACCAAGCTAACCTCCAGCCCAACCTCCTCTTATTCAACTCTCGCCTCCGTTTCAATCTCACTCAAACTTTTCTTGGGGCCGCCTTCGACCGCACTCTTTCCTTTTCTAAACGTGTTTCTTCGCTGAAGGTCAAATTCTTCCCTCGTCTCAAGGCTTTAAGCTGTATCTCTGCTTCCTCGTACGGCCCCTCTCTCTTCTGTATAAAGCTTTTCTTCGACCCCTTCTCACTTATGCTTCTCTCGGATAGTCCCTTTTCTACGCGTTACCAATTGGAACGCCTTCACCGAGCGGGAGGTCGCGCCACCTCCCGTTGTCTCTCGTCCTCCCCTATGAGTCATTCTGACTGATTTCGCTCTGTCATCTTATGAGTGGGCTCTTTGTCTCCCAACGTCCTTTCCCATTTTAGGTTTGGCCGGACTTGGAGTGAAACCAAGATTTACAGATCGTCCTGGAGAGGTATTGCGTCCACTTACCCGCTCATGCTTTCTTCTACTTCCTCTAGGGAGGCTCTTCTTGCTTTTTGGAACCTGCCTTCCTTCACTGTGGAGTCCACCCTTTCCTCTTCATGCTCCCGCTCTGACCCCCCCTCTCTCTCGCCAAAGTGCGGCTCTCGCTCACCTTGACTCTCTCTCAGCTAACAATCTGGTGCTTTGGACAGACGGCTCTGTTCCTTTTCCTTTGGCAAAGGCGGCTCTGGCGTTCTTGCCAACTGCTCTCTGTGCACAGAGGCCACGCTCTCCTTTTCAGCAGGCCCAGTATGTTCAAGTTTTTTCGCTGAAGCCTGCACCATTCTGCACGCTCTTTGCTAGTCTCGGCAGCAGCATCAAGTCTGCCACTTCTCCTCCTATCTGACTCTCGCTCTGTCCTCGCCACCCTGTTCTCTCCTCCATCTTTTCTTTTATATCAATCTCTATGGCAGATCTGGCAGGAACTCTTTTTCTCTCTCCTGTTCTACCAGGCTACGATGGGTCCCCGGACACTCGTTTCTCCCGGAAAACGACGCGGCTGATGAGCTGGCCAGACGGGGAGCGCTACTAACGCCTTCTGTAATCCCTTGTAGTCTCTCTCCTCCTAACTCTCTTATCTACTCTTCTCTTTTCTCGGACTGGAGGCGTACTGTCTCATAAAAATTCTTCGATACGCAGGTTCCCTCAATTTCTACCGAGGAACATGTGCTCCCTCGTCACGTTCGCTGTGTTCTCTCTCGTTTTTGCTGCAACGAACACTGCCAACTATTAAGCTCTTATCTCTCTAGGATTCGCAGAATCGAGAATTCTTCCAGCAGCGACTGCGGCCACCCGTCCCAGGACACCTCTCATCTCATTCTGCTCTGTCCAGCTACGAACTCTTTGCGCCGCTCGCTTTTTGGCGACTCTATTTCTCTACGACCTATGGTCCAGGCCCTGGGGAGTTTCCCAGCTTCTGGGGCCCCATGGTCATCCGCCATGACCCCATCTCTTGGAAGGGGTCGGGTAACAACAACACCAACAACATCTTCGGCGACTTTTCAGTGTCGTTGTTTATCACATTCATTTTGCTCACAGCGGTGTGGTTTCATAAAGCTAGCGGAAAAAGTCTCGTTTTCCTCAAAAAGTACACGATAGATCTACAGTGAGCCAATTTTAAATATGAACAAATATCACACCAATCTTGTCGGCTATTCCACTACACGGCACAGGACAGGGAATTTAAACCAGGTGTCCTTGAAGCTTGCCTCGATACCTCCAGGGGCTACTGAAATCATCATTTCGAAGGTTTAATGTGTTTTTATTTCAAACTTAAGGATGTATTAGATTCCACATAATTGTTAAGTAGGGGCCATGCAGATTTACTCGAATCCAAACCAAGAGTATGGAAGTTAAAAACTTGAAGGACCAGTAGTTCAAACTCTTGTAACAGCATGGGGCAACTGTCAAAAAAACGATACTGCGGACTCGCATGCAAATCAAAGCTCGACCCAATCACGGGTGATTTGCGGCAGACACCGAATTTCGCAAAGTGACATGCAATTGCTATTTTACCTGAATAAAATAAAGCCAAGAGATTCAACAGCTGCTCTTCTTACGTCATTGTTCACATCTGACACCTAGCAGTTGAAAAAGGTAACACGTTAAGACACTAGAAACAGTATCACAATTCGCAATTACTTGCTTTCGAGTCGAAGCTTTAATCAATTTTGGGAAACACCTGAATGTTGAAAACGATCTCAGCAGAAATTTTTTAAAGAAACAAGAGGCTACCGTGGGTACAACCGTAGAGACGTAGTGAAATTACGGGGGAATCAGGCCATAGTATCCAATAAAGCGTTAATGAAGTAATGGCACGTGAAGCTGAATTGCAATCTCTTTTGTAAGAAATGGCCCAATGGTGTCGGAAGTATGAAGGTATTTACATCTTATAAACCCTCTGTTTCGATCAGATACTTTAGTATACGGCCTGGAGCTTGATTTTTTGTAGCTCACCAGCGTATTGAATCCAGTTTTGTTTTGCGGTCGATAAGCCAAGGTTCGATTTCCTTGTCGAGTCACTAAAGACTTCATACATGACGTTTACAGATTTCTTGCATGGCGCTCGGTCAAAATAATAGTAAAAAATGTAATGCGAAACTGCGCCAAATTCACTCGGCAGTAAGTTAAAACATCGTGGCAATGAAAAAGCGCTGAAAAACCGCACGATGTTCCCACTTTATTAGTAGCTCCTTAGGCCTGTCCAGAAGCGTTGCAATTAGAAAAAGCTCTTACAGCTACATGAAGCAGTTTTCTGTTCGCTTTATTGCTGCCTGAACCGACATAGGCCATCGCGATAGTGTACATTGCACATCGTCGAAGAATCGGGTCTTTGTCTCTCATTAAGGTGTTGATGAGCGCGTCAGCCTCCTCCATCCTCGCATACATGACCTAAAATTAAATGGAAACATTTTTGCAGGTAAAAAATCACTGGAAACACTTTTTGTAAAATGATATACTTGAAAACATTTTTTCTAGGTAAAAATTGAAAATAATTTTTGGAAATAATTCAATTGGAAACATTGCCGCACACCAAACACGGCAAACTTAAAGCAACTTGTAAAAGATAATAAAAACATTATAAACACTGTTTTGCTAAATTTACTTCATAACACGCATTATCTCTTACCAACGCAATACCAATAGCTAATCCACGAATGATTTTCTCGTGTTGCGTTTCCTGAGCGTAGCTGACCATATCATCTAAAGCTTGCTCCGAGTTTGACCCTAAACAAAAGAATTTTTTAGCATTGATTCCCACGCCTTGGGATTACCACACACACCCTAAAAAAAAGAAAGTCGGTTTTACGTCATTTTTCCCGCGTTTTGCAGGCTCAGACGTGTTGATTTAATTTCTACCACTACACACTCGCTTTCGAACAAAACTTCATCATTACTGATAAGCATTTCAGTACTGATTTTTGACATTTGCCAAGGTACAGCGAGCCTAATATACAATGCGTTGAATCATTATAATGGGTCACAAACCAATCAGATTGAGGCCACTAGTTTCAAGACAGTATTGATCAAGCTTTGGCTTTGTAATGGCTAAGTTAGCAAATGCATTTGGCAATTGTGCAATACAGCGACTCACTACAAAGCCGCGATGGCATTAACCTAGTTTAGAGAAGATAAGGATCTCATAATCTTTAGGCCAAAAACATAAGTTCAATCTTGCCTTCTCGTTTCTTCCGCAACCGATGGATCTCCAGCTGGAAGTCTGTCTTTTAAAAAGCATGTGGTTTAAAAAATAAAGTCGCTGCTACACTATTAGGAAGACAGCAGATAAATTCAGAGTAAATTGATATGCGATGCTTAATTTTAGTTGCTTCCCCCTCCTTCGCTTGCAGGCTTAAACGTGCTGTATCAGTGTAGGTCTAACACTACACACTAGCTTTCAAACCTTCGAACCAGGCTTTTCGACGCAAACATAGCCTAGTTTTTAAGTCTACATTTTGGCTGCTTTACTGACATACAAATGACCTTTTACTTTTATGATGACTTACCCAGCATTACGAGGCCCATAGCGATGCCGGCGGCTTCGCCTGTAACGGCGTCGTCTTGATACAAATTGCTTTTCAGCAGATCATACACACCTGAAATAGAACAAAACGAAACAACTTTCAGGCCCTTTTCAAAAGCTATAGGACCTTTAAATTCCTCACCGACTTCCAGTGATCTGCGGACCCCAGATTGAGAATCACTGACTTACAATAATGATTCTATCACAAGTTTACGTTGAAGTTCAGTGTTGCGAAATAGCACGCACGACATGTTCGGTAAGAATAGAATAGTGACCAAAAGTAAACTACTCTTGGTCACCGACTAAGAGGTGACCAGTACAGCATAGACAAACATGCAAGTCTGCAAACGTAAAAGGAACGTGTCATGCCCACAAACCACCTTCTCCAAGCGGTGAGGATATCAGCTTGCGTTAGATTGGTTTAAAACTGCTGGATGTTTCCAGAAGCCCGACAAATAAGGTACCGTCGTTGGACTGATTGAAAATGTAACTACATCGCATTAAATCCCTTTAAACAAAAGAGTTCTCACTTTGATCAGCAGTACCCATAGCAGCAAGGCCAAGACCCAAGCATCCACCATGGCGAATAATCTGAAAATCAAGCATTAAGTTTCTAAATCAGTTACTTTTCCTTAAAAGCTCATGATATGAACTGACTACAGGGCCTATGGCTACACATAATTATACCTTTGCAGCGATCACTAAATATAGCCGAGTATCCCAGGTGCACTTCTGTGCAAACACGATTAAAACAAACACCAAAAAAATTGACGTCTAATAAAGCATTTCTTAGGCTGCATTCGCAAATTGTATTTTGCAACCTGGAATGAAACTTCTTACTGACATTTAGAATAGGTATTAAAACAAGGTTTCGCTGCTTGATACTGAGTGCGAAGAAAGCAATCAACAGCCGTCTCAACGTGGTGGTGCGGTCCCCGACCCCGTTTTGGGTTGGGTCGAAATGGCTGTTGGACTTCCCGAAAGTCCCAGTTACACCGGGCACTCCCCTTCATTTTTTTGCTATGCTGCCATCTGAACGACCGCAGAAGGGCAGCACACAGCTTCCTTATAATCAGTCTCTGCGTAGCAGAGCCAAAGGCTACCTCTCTGAGCTCCGCCGAGCCACGTGCTCTGTGGAGTCTCACTCGTTCTTTTGCTCTCCTTTCTCTTCCACTGAATTTCTTGCAGCTGCCTCCAACCTTTCCTCCTCCACTGCCACTGGCCCAGACAAAGTTGCCTATCCCATGCTAAAACATCCTCGCTCTCTGCCATCGATTTTCTTCTTCACATCTTCAATCTTTCCTGATTTTCGCACTCCTTTCCTTCCATCTGGAAGACATCTTCTATTATTCCAATACACAAAATGGGAAAACCTCTCAACTCTCCTGCTTCCTTCCGGCCTCTCTCTCACCTCCTGCATCTCAAAGTTTTTTGAACTCATCATTCTATCCCGTCTACTCTTCTTTCTGGAATCGAATTCCATTCTCTCTTCCCACCAGGCCGGTTTCCACCCTAGACGGTCTACACTAGATCAAATTCTGTTCCTTTCTCAGTCCATTTCGGATCGGTTTAACAAACCCAGGCCGGGCTCTTGGACGATCCTGTCTATAATTGATTTTTCGAAGGCTTTCGACTCTGTCTGGCATCCCGCCCTTTTCCACAAACTTGTTTCGGCTGGCCTCCCTTCTTGCTTTGCTCGTCGAACTCAATCTTTCCTTTCTGATAGGCGTGCTTGCGTGGTTTATCAAAATCACAAAATCCGCTTATATTGAGTCCGTCGAGGTGTTCCGCAAGGATCCGTTCTTGGCCCTGAACTTTTCTCTCTCTTCATCAATGATCTCCTGGCTTCTCTGCCTTCTTCCGTCAGCTGGTCGCTTTATACTGACGATCTGGCCATTTCGTCCTCCTTCCCCTCGTTCCCCACTGCGATGGAGGCCACACAAGGAGCCCAGATTCGATTGGAGCGCTTGTCTGAGTACTGGTATTTTCCTCTCAATTCGAGCAAATTTGAAGCCTCTTTCTTTTCAGTGGATCCCCACCAAGCTAACCTCCAACCCAACCTCCTCTTACTCGGCTACCACCTCCGTTTCAACCCAACTCCAACCTTTCTTGAGGTCACCTTCGACCGCACTCTTTCTTTTTCTAAACATGTTTCTTTGCTGAAGGCCAAATTCTTTTCACGTCTCAAGGCCTTACACTCTATCTCTGCTTCCTCGTACGGCCCCTCTAAGGAGTCCTTCTCTCTTCTGTACAAAGCTTTTCTTCAGCCCCTTCTCACTTACGCTTCACCCGCATGGTTTCCTTTCCTGAGTGCTAACAATTCCACCAAATTGGAACGCCTCCACCGAATGGCCAGTCGTGCCATCACCAGCTGTCTCTCGTCCTCTCCTATTTCACATCTTCTCTCCGAGGCTTCTCTACCTTACCTACGAGTCACACTGACTCATTTCACTCTTTCATCTTATGAGCGGGCTCTTTGTCTTCCAACCTCCTTTCCTATTTCAGGTTTGGCCGGACTTGGGAGTGAAACCAAGACTCTGCAAATCGTCCTGGAGAGCTTTTGCGTCCACTCACCCGCTCATGCTTCCTTCTACTTCTCTTAGGGAGGCTCTTCTTGCTTGCCCTCCCTGTCCTCCTTGGAATCTGTCTTCCTTCACTGTGGAGTCCACCCTTTCCCCTTCATGCTCTCGCTCTGATCCTCCTTTCTCTCGCCAAAGTGCAGCTCTTGCCCACCTTGACTCTCTCCTCCCTCATGATCTGGTACTCTGGACTGACGGCTCTGTTCCTTTTCCACTTGGCAAAGATGGCTCTGGCGTATTTGCCAATTGCTTTCTCTATGGCACTGAGGCCACTTTTTCCTTTTCTGCAGGCCCAGTATGTTCAAGTTTTTCCGCTAAAGCCTGCGCCATTCTGCACGCTCTTTGCTAATCTCGGCAGTACCAGCAAACCTGCCACTTCTCTTCTCTTCTCCTCCTATCGAACTCTCGTTCTGTCCTCACTACCCTGTTCTCTCCTCCATCTTTTCTTTTATCTCAATCTCTGTGGCAGATCTGGCAGGAACTCTCTTCTCTCTCCTCCTGTTCTATCAGGCTACAATGGGTCCCCGGACACTCGTTTCTCACGGGGAACGACGCAGCTGATGAGCTGGCCAGACGGGGAGCGCTACTTGCGCCCTCCGCAATCCCCTGTAGTCTCTCTCCTCTTATCTCTCGTATCCACTATTCTCTTTTCTCGGACTGGAGGCATACTGTCTCATTGAAATTCTTCGACACGCAGGTTCCCTTGATTTCCACCGAGGAACATGTGCTCCCACGTCATGCTCGCTGTGTTCTCTCTCATTTTCGCTGCAACGAACACTGCCAACTATTAAGCTCTTATCTCTCTAGGATTCGCAGAATCGAAAATCCTTCCAGCAGCGACTGCGGCCACCCGTCCCAGGATACCTCTCATCTCATTCTGCTCTGTCCAGCTACGGACTCTTTGAGCCGCTCACTCTTTGTCGACTCTCTGTCTCTCTACGACCTCTGGTCCAGACCCTGGGGAGTTGCTCGGCATCTGGGGATCCAAGGTCCTCCACCATGCCTCCATCCCTCGGAAAGGGTCGGGTAAACAACAACAACATGAGAGCATCGTTCTGCTTGCACTCAGTATCAAGCAGTGAAAGCTCGTCTCAAAATATACTCTAAAATGTCATTAAAAAGTTTTATTCCAGGTTGCGAAAACCGCTATGTGCGAACGCAGCCTTAGTCTGGAGCAAATTTATCCTAGGGTGTAAATTTCTTTATTCTACTCCAAAATCGAAACGGCATAACGTATTTGAAAAACGTAAAATGTAGGCGGTTATTTGGTGGCTCATCCACTTAAACAACATTATTTGGAGATCTACAACGTGAAATTGTTTTGCCCCAATTTGGTCGTACTATCTCAACTTGTGGAGTCCAAGCACAAAGTGTCGTGGGAGTATAACTAGAACTTTAAATTGGTATAGAGGTAAAAAGTGGATTTAAAATAGTCAAAAACCATCAACTTTGTACGAGACTAGATATTGCTCATGTTGCGTATGTCTTCCATTCGTCAACCAGCTTTGTGGAGAAATGTTAGACACATACCACAACACAACCACATGCTTGCATTGTACTTTCCTTGGCCAGTCTTTAAATCCTATATGCTTCCTGCTATGCCCATTACGGTACGTTATACATTCCGATCAACTGCTCTGAGATCTACAGTACTTTACTGCAGGCTTTAGGAACAAGATTAAACTGAAAAAAAGCGCTACTAACTTCACTGGTAGCTGCATTTAGCTGATCATGCAAGTATTCCATTATTTGACCTCGGCCATGGTTGGCATGAATCAAGCCGAGGGCGTACAAACCCCCGCCTTCTTGGTACGCACTCCCTCCTGAGCTTTCCTTTGGCAAATAGGTCGACATTAGAGAAAGAGAGTCCTGAAAATCAAGTCATGCAACCATGATTTTATTTGTTAATCATAAAACCGTGTAGATAGAATAGAATCTCAGTCGCAGTCACTGTAGTTCGTTTATTGATATGTATATAGCAAGTGAAAACATATATACGAGGGTAATTCAATATATAAGGTGAATTTTGCCATAAAAAGTTTTATAGTGGAAATAAGTTTACTTCATTTATTCATTTTTCTACGTAATCCCCCTGCATTACCACACATTTCTGCCATCGGTATACGAGTTTTTGTATGCCTTCTCTATAGAATTCTTTACATTGACTTTTAATCCAATCGCTCAGTGTTTTTTATCTCCTGCTGCTGGATTCCCAAGCAATTTGGGAACCCAGCGGCAGCTGACCTTGGAGTAACCAAGATTTTTATGAATGATTTCATGTGCTATCCCAATAAAGATACTCAAAATGTGTGCAATATCTTCCACCTTCACCCTTCTGTACGAATAATGTCATCAACTGATTTGATCATGGTTGGAGTTCTTACTCCTGTAGGTCTTCCTGACCTATCTTTATCAAAAACACTTTTCCGTCTTTCTTTGAATAATTTAGCCCATTTGTAGACATTTTTTTGACTGAAACAAGCTTCTTCATATACATCAGACATTTTTCTGAATATTTCGCTTGGTTTGCAGTGTTCTGCTACCAAAAATCTGATCATTGATTCTTTGTTCAATCCTTGAGCAACTTTCCAGGTCAGCCATTTGTAAAATTGAAAAATCGAAAGCAAAACAATAAGCTATCAAAACACAAACTACATGGAGTTTACATCTAATACCTACAAACGAAAATAAAAGAAGGTAAACTTTTATCTCCACTAGAAAAATTTTTATAGAAAAATTCACCTTACATAATGAATGGCCCTCGTATTAATGTAAAAAAAATAAAATTTGCTGAGAATTACAATGAAAACTAGATTTTGAGACCCAGAATTTTCAGCATAAATCAGATACGGCTTGCTTTCCAATCATTTTCCTCGCAATGTCAGCATCTAGTAATGAGCAAGTGGCAGGAAGGTACTGCGCTCAGAGCGTTTGCATTACAGGTGATAGGCATGCGTTAAATATGGGTTCAACCTCAACTCGGGCTACCCGAAAGACTAAACAGAGCACGCAAAGTAATCGAGTGGGTTGGATAGCCGTGTAAGTGAGCAAAGGTCGACTTGGTGGCGAGTTCAAACCTCGCGACGGTTACGCTGTTGGGAAAGGCATTCTACAGCAACCTTTCCTTCTCGATTGCACTGTTTGCGATCGAAGCGATGCAGCATCGTTGGTGACGCGAAAACAGGTCTGTTCATAAAGTTATTATGGCACACGGTTTTTCTAAACTCAGTGCAGGGAGGCACTGGTGACCCGCAAACTATTTAAGTTCCGCAACATTCCCACTGCTTCAAGTTTTTTTCCAACTCGCCTTTCACTCAAGTTCGAACATGCGCAGTCTTAACTGGATAAAAACAAGTCAACCGCTATAATATGTTTGCGCATCACACAAGCTTTAAACTTGTGAATTGGCAAAAGAGTGTAGACAAAGCTGCTGGATATGACAACAGAATCATTCAACAGTATGCTTTGGAGACAAATGCAATTTTAATAAGTTGATATTCAGCAGGAAAATCTGGAGTGTAGATATGCAAACTGCGGTTTGCGAAAGGTTGATGACTCAAAACAAAAAAGGTTTTCCAAATAAAAACTTCGCTCTTCGATGCTGATCTTCAAAAAAGATCTGCGGGTTAAAAACTTCGCCCATTTTAGGTTGATCTCAAATAAAACATACGTTTTAAAAAGGGTTCACGCTTCGCCCATGGTAGTATCCAGTCTAGTGAAATTGGCCCATTTACAAAAAAGTTTGATCACTTCCGACCTCCAATACTGATATCCTCAGGTGCCTTCACCAAAAAAGCAAGAAAACTACTTCTGACACAATATAACCAAAAAACGTTTTCCATTGGCCAGAGGATAAAGTCAAATTCACAGCTTTGTATGGCGCTCAACATTAAAAAGAAATGTAAAGAGTAATGTGTTATATGTGGCTAGTCCATTTGTCTCAATTTTCATAGTCAATCGGCTCAAGGCCAACACAATGTGGCATGGCCAACTAATTCTCACTTAACCTAACATTCCCAGAAATTTACATGACGGAGCAGTGAACACGAAGCATTTCAAGACAAGTAAAGATGTTCTATTTCGCGTTCGGTCTCAACAAAGTACAATCTAATAACAACCTCGGTTCTACCAAGAAAAGACTCGCACAATTGATGGCAAAGAAACACCTGCAAGAACATGGGGCGAAACATGTGCAAAGCCGGATTTTTATCGGTAAGAAACGCGATAAAGATTGGAAAATCTCTAATCTCCAAGATTTTGTATAAAAACTCAGACGGGAGGAGACGACTTTAAGGTACAGCATGCTCACTGCTCAGACGTGATTTTGTGGTAGGGCGTTGTCAAGAACAGCATCAACACTGGTCGCGTCTGAGCGTCTTTGCAAAATCTTTTAGAGCTTGGGGATTTCTCAATCTTTATCGTGTATTTTGCCGGTGGAAATCCAGCTTCAAAAAAAAAAGAAAAGAGAACGTACGTTTTCATGGCCTTTATGAATAACTCCCAAACTGCCGGTAGCTGAGAATTTGGCCCAATTAGTAGCTCTTGAGAGCCAGTCGAGATTGTCTCTGCAAAACAAAAAAATTGCTTTTTAAGGTATATACTGTATATTAACAAATACCCTAAAATGTAATATCTAAAAATACCGTTAAATGTAATTTTAAGAGTATTTTTTAATATTCCAAAGAGCTAGACAATGTTGATGCAATGGCTGCGATCAATTACCAACGTTTGCAATAAACTTTAAATAAAACCGTTTCCAAAATTTCTTTTTCTGGCTATCACCAGTTTAAATAAAGTTTTGAAGCAGTAACTGCATGCTCTGAAATGAAGAAAACCTCCACAACAATGTAAATAAAGAAAAAATAAACTATTACCCCCCATTTAAAATAATTATGGAATAAAGTGATCGTTTAAAGTTCAAATATTATCAAACACGCTATAGCTAAATAAATGAAAATCTATTGCAGTCAGACATAAGAATGTTAACAAATGCTGGCCTTCCAAAAACAGATATAATATGATAGTACAAACATACCTCAGAAACTGATCAATTGTAGTACCACAGTGCATGAAGCCATTAGCAATAACACAAGCGTTGTGGCATACAGAGTTTCGTACCTAGAATGATACAGAAGTGAAGTTAGTTATCAATCTTTTTCTTCAAGTCAAACGGAAGATCTTGAATTATACTTAGAACAACTTTAACTCAGGCCTACTTAGATGTTACAAATTTCGCAGGAACAGCGTACATTTCCTCCACAAGCACTGCAATCACTGCAAGAAAATCGCTGCAAAATACGTCTTTACAAGACAGAGCAATGCAAAAACTCGTTCAGGCGTTGAATTTCTTAGAACGATCACTACAAACTCGTTGTCGACATAAGACTAGAAACTTTGGATCCATTTCGAATAAACGGTTTCTTAAATTAGGCTTATATCAGCTAAAGCTCAGTTTCAAACACCTGATCTTTCGTGCTTTTCAGAGTAAGTAGATCCGAGTGGTTGTTTCGTATTAAAAACTGGAGATTAAGATCAATGGTTTTCTGACCATCTAGTATGGAAGTCAAACATTCTAGACGCTTCTTGACTGTGTCATCCTCTTTAGGCTCGGTTTGATGCTGAAGAAATACGACAAGACTATGTCATCACACAAATTTAATGTTTTGGTTAACCGAAAACCTTCGTGCTTATACATAAAACTACTCGTATTCGAGCTTGCTTCAGAGTTGCCAGCAATGCTGGCACAGTGCATATGCATTTAACGCTGCACTCAAGCAGGAGAAATTATCGCAAAGTACATTTTCCAAGAATATAATGCAAATAGCATTCACGCAGTGAACTAATTACTACGTCCAGGTAGCAAATGAAATCATAAATAGAATTAAAATCTATCGCATATTTTTCATTATCAAACAAAATCGATATCGTCTTAATGAAACATAAACACTTGTATATAAGTAGTCTCATTCAAAAATATTTGAATGAGACTACGTACGAACAACTGATGATATGACATTGAGACGAAATCGATTTTGTTTGATTTGATGATATATAATATGTGACAGATTTTAATTCATGCATTTATAATTTTGACACTTGGTAGTTTATACGACGTCGTAAATTTGTTGGATTAGAGTTAGATTCCTGAATAAAGAGCATATAATTAAGTTGTAAATAAGTAGTTTGTCCCGTTGGGCTACGCTGTCAGTAAGTTCCAATGGATATAAATTACTTTAAAATAACTGTTAGATACAGCGAACTATGTCTAACTTCGGTGTGCTGTAGTCATTTTTTCCTGCGAATATCAGAACCAGTGTCAAAAAATCACTTTCATCAATTCATCATGGCTAAAAATGTCTAAAGCTTAAACTGCTAGGCTATTAAAGCAGAAAATAATGTAGTCTAATGTAGCAGTAAATGAAACCCCTAAGATATCTACTGACGAACTTGATCAGGAGCGTTGTCAGTTCCATTACTTTCTGAAGGCTTAGTACTTGTTGTGACAGGAACAGAACCTGCTTTTAACGCTTGAATGATGTTGGATAAAAAATGTTGAGACGCACTGTCGTACAAGTCAAACCCTAACTGATAGGCTAAAGAAACTTGATCCTGTAAAAAAAATAGTTTATATATCTTACGATCGCCAAAAAAATTCTGTAATTATGAATAGAGCAACTTGCGTTAACAGCTGTTTGATAGTTGGCATCAGTGTTGGAAAGTGCATTTCAACAATACTGCAACCAAGCATGAATTGTAAAAAGGAAGTTTCTTACGGCATTAGCACCTTAAACTGACACAGGCATCTCAATTGCACGTTTGGATTACTAATCAACCTCATTACGCCAATTATTGCCCATTTGAAATAATATAATTATTAAGACACAGTAAAAAAAATTTACTGCTTTGATGTGAATAGATCGCAGTTATTTCTAAGTTAGCCACACAAACGTTAAAGGTTTTTTCAGTTCTTTCGCTGTATCTGACATGAAAAAAATAAACACCTCTTTGGCACAGTGCTTTAATGTCACATCACTTCTACAACAGCCACTTTTACAGAAGTAGTAGCCATGTAGTTCAAGTTCAAAACGTAGGGTAGTTGCCACTGACCACTGAACTACCAAAGTTACTTTGATTACTGAAGTTTCAAATTCAATCCAGCACAAATAAACTATAACAACAAGTCCCACAGAAGGTTTCGCAGATTGCTTAGAGATATTACGAGTCCTTGGCAGGGGTGCCTTTCAACACTACATCATACTGATCTTAGATACTAATCAATCAAAGGATTTCCATGAAATTTTTCAGCGTTGTAACATTATTTTTTTAACATCAGCTAAAAGCTCACTAAAGAGTAAACAGCCACGTGATGCAAACAAGAATATTAAAAAATCAATACCAAATACAAACCTTGTCCTCTTGTATGAGTTTTCGAAGGATTTCAGAAACAGAAACTGGATCATTCAGATAAATTAGGCATTGGCAAATATTAATATAATCAGGCTGAGCTGGGCCAACTGAAGTGTCTGCATCCCTATTTGAATGAAGCCGAACAAGCAATCGAAGAATGTCATCACGCAAACCTTTGTTTTGCAGAAGGCGAGTACATAAATTGGTGCAGTAAGACAAAATCTCACTAAGGTTTGGCTGCAACAAATAAGAATATATTAAACAAACAGAACAATGAGGGTTACATGGAAGCACAGCGACTCCTATCAATTTTGTGTAGCTAAAAATCTACTCTTTGACCCAAAATAAAGTAAACCAAACTTAAAAATTAAGTAACTTCAAAACAGTTCCACTCTTTGAAGTCACATTTCATTTTCTTTAAACCAAGTGCATTTGAAAACGTCAAAAGGAAAGGTCACCAGCTGTTTTCTACATGCAATGACTAAAATGAAGTTGACGTTTACTCAAATAAGCAAAACAAGTAGAAAATATGCACAAAAAATTTAGCAAAACACCAAAATTTAATTAGTATTCTAACTTCATAACCAGGGCTGGGGAGCCAGAGCCGGAGCTGGGATTTTTTGAAGAAGCTGGAGCTTTATTTTCAGATGTTAGTGGAGCAGGAGCTGGAGCTGGAGCCACCAAAATTCTTGGCAGCTCCAGCTCCTATCCAATTATAGAAAAGATGTAGCTGTAGTACTGTAATTCTACTGATTTTTTAGATGCATTTCAATTTTATGTTCACTGATCTGAGTGTTTATCTAAAAACCATTGCTATTTCATAACTATTTTTGGATATTCTTTTACCATGTGATTATATTATCAGTAAAAGCCATGGCTAAAAATATATTGCATTTGACTACATTAGTAAAACCTTGAAAACTTGACTGGAGCTGAAGCCGGAGCTGGCTCTGCATAAATCTAAACACTAGCTCCGAAGCTGGAGCAGGGGCCATAGATGTGAAAATTGCTAGCTCTGGAGCTGGAGCTGGAGCCGGAGCCTGGTCTACATTAGGCCAGCTCCCCAGCCCTGTTCATAACATTTTAAAAATAGCACAGCTATAGCCTACAATAAGTACAGTAAAACAATGGCCAAGAAAGCACATTTCAATATGTGTCTTACCGTTAGCCTAATTGCTTTTTCCAAAACATCCAGCCTTTGTGTTTCAATAGCAATACCAATTGCTTGTTTGTACTGACCACTTTCAAGGCAATTATCAAACATCCGATTAACAACTGCTTCCAATCGAAGATCAATATCTGGCATCATATCTCCTTCAATTTTAGCATCGTGAGCTTGCTTTCGCAGCTTCGTGTAGTGATCAATACACTTGCCTTTAAAAGGGGAGCAAAATTTTTAAAGCAGTGGTAGTTAATGCAGTACACTAACAGGCCTATGTCTGCAGCAGATGACCTATCAATTTGCAAAAAACTATAACTTAATAAGTCTTTAAATTCTGAGGGCTTTTTATAACTAATAAGTCAAAGATGGTGATTCTGGGGAAGGATTACACTCATTGCTATGTGCACTGAAGCAAAAACATTTTTACATAAACTCTTGGGTGATTAAAACAATTGAATATACATAGCAGACAGGTGAGAAAGGCATGCCTTCTTTAGGATTTATCTTTCACACACGTAAATTTTATCTAAAGAATTTTTTTTCTAATATAGCTTTGAAAAAAGCTGTTTGAGCCATAAGCTTTTCGTGACGCTCTCATCAGTGGCGGTATTGTGTCAAAAGATCTAGAGTGAATAAGTGTGTTATATGTGAACGATTTGAACGTTACGCAATCAAGACAAGCCAATGATAACGCTAGTATTGCAAAGCGTGCCAAAAAAGATTTTGCAATTGCAAAAGTTAGAGAAGGCGCAGCATGAGGCCAATGCCACGATTATCAAAAGAGTTTGAGAGTGTAAACAAACTCTTTCTGTCTGCACAACACCGGGCGTCAGGTCTTGATATAAGTAGCCTCTAAAAGATTGAGATGGAAAGAGCTGCATGCTGCGGCGAGGATTGAAAACCGCTTATCATCATAGTTTAATGCGCATCAATCATTATCTAAAAGATGCTGACCAATGGCAGAGTCACAATCCGGTTTGGTGTCGGTTTGTTTGCACGATCTGTGTGGTTGAGATCGGCGTGGATGAGTCAATTGCTGTCTTAACAATTGCAGAACATGTTGCTTGATGCGATCCTGTAGTCGTTGAGATGTTCGCCCTACGTACCAACTGTCACAGTGGCACTTGTATTCATATATGACAAAACTTTTCTGAATGGCAGGTAGAACATCCTTGCGGGCCACAGGCAGCATGTGCTTAGACGTAAAGACCAAGTGGGTGCTGATGGAACCATAGCAGCTTTCCACGGCGATTTTGACTTCTTTTTCCAAGTTTGTGGATGGCTTACCTATCCAAGGGACCCTCAAGTACACAGGACACTTTTCAGGGCCAAATCGCAGTGGAGAACTGAGCAATTTTCTTGGTGATCTGAGTGTTGATAATGTCTTTAGGATAGCCATTGTCCAGTAATATCTTCTTGATCTGTTTTATTTCTTCATTGAGTCTACGCTTGGTGCAAATCATTAGTGCTCGATGCACCAATGTAGATATTAGACTTATTTTGCATTTGAGAGGACTAAAGGACTCCCAACACAAATACTGGCCAGTGAAAGTGGGTTTTTGGTATACACTGGTCTCCAAGCCAACATCTGTTCTTTCAACGTAGACATCAAGAAACGGTAGGCATTTCCATTTCTCTTTTTCAAAGGTGAACTTGAGGGATGGATGAAGGCAGTTAAGTTTGGTCAGAAATTCCTCTGTTTTGCAATTGCAAAATCTTTTTTGGCACTTTGCAATACTAGCACTATCATTGGCTTGTCTTGATTACATAATGTCCAAATTGTTCACATATAACACACTTATTCACTCTAGATCTTCCCTTTTGACGCAATACCACCACTGATGAGAGCATCACGAAAAGCTTATGGCTCAAACAGCTTTTTTCAAAGCTATATTAAAATTCTGTACCACCAACAAAATTTTTTTTTTATTTGTTAAAATCGCCCCTTATTTTTCCATGCACTTTTGCTTTTGTATGACTTTATGCATTATTTAATTGAATATGACTGCATGCTTAGCATGATGGGAAAATCAAGCTATCAATCTATGTGACAAAATACAAACACTTACAAATGGTTGTCACCACATATTCAGAGCTCTCCTTCACATTAAATGCTGATCCAGCACACAATGCATATTGGAGAGAGTCTTCATACGAACCAAGGTAGTAGTAAAGCTTTGAGGCCAAAAGAGCTGACATCTCACGATGCTTGAACGCTTCATTCTCATAAAGCACTTCTCTGCAAAATAAACAACTCTATAAACCAGTGGTTCTCAACCAGGGAGGCTGCCTCCCTAGAGGAGATAAAATTATGTTTCAAGGGACGTGAACAAAGACTTACAAAGAAGATTTAATTTATGCAAGGTTGTTTTTATTACTTTTGTTGCTATTAACAAAAAGGGAAAAGCTACCCTTTCATGAAATATGATATGTGGCTGGCATTGTTTAACACCGCATCAAGAATTTACTTATTTTTATGTGAATTGCAACAGCAGCGCTCAACTTTATTACTGCTTTTTATTGACATTATGCAAAAGGCAATTCAACTTTTTTACTGTTTGTGTTCTTTGGTTGCAATTATTCAGATTGTAAGAGGTAAAGAATAGGCAGTGGCTATTTTGCGGCAATGACATTTTACCCTTAGAAGCTACTTTGCCAAAAGTTATTTGTGATTAGTCAATTTTAATGACATATTAAACATGTGGCTTTTGGTCGTTTCTGATTAGTCAAATTTAATAATCACTTAAAAAATCTGCACTTTGAGTGTGCACTCCTCCATGCTGTATACTCCCTCCTAGTGTACACTACCTTGTACAATACATACTGGGCCTCCTCCTCCAATGTACACTGTCTTTCTCAAAGTGCCCTGCCAGCCAAGACCCCAACTCATAATTCCAACATTGCATTTAAAGGCAGGTGCACTACCCATGCACCACAGCGTCACTTGCAGAATTATAACAATTATGGTAACATAAACACACATGAATGATTACGGCAAAATAAAGGATAAAATACAATCAAAGGCAAAATAGCCACTTTCAAAGAATAACTTTAAAAGGTGGGGGAGACACCATATTGAAAAGGTTGGAAACCACTGCTACAAACAATCTACACATTTATCTGAACCAGGCTGACAAAAGTTTTTTTTGTGAAAACAGCTCTTGTGGTGTAATCATCAAGTGTCAATCACTACCTACTTACCTATCCCGCACTCTATCGATAGTAACAGTATTCCTAAAACTACACACAATGCATAACAGATAAGTTACTTACATTTTTTCCACATGATCAGAAATTTCAGGCCAAAATTCTGGCACAATATCATTAAGTCGCTTTAATGCATAAACTTTCAGTTCATCCTCTGGCTCATCCAACAGAGCTATTACACCAGCTGCAAAAAAATCACAATATAAAGAGCAACAATAATTGTTTTCTAAACAACTTACCAGCAGATGTTATATGCATGATCAATTTGTTAGTGTTGAAGTGGTTAAGACCTCTGATAGATATTCCACAGAATGTACTGCACACCTAGTAAGAAACTACACACAATCTGTTTAAAAGATAATAATCATAGTTAGTCGATTTTCCTCTTTTTTTCCCATGATTAACTGGCTCCAACATGCTGATTCAGTGTATATCCACCACTGCCCACTTGCTTTTAAATCAAACTTTTGCAAGAGCAACGTAGCACTTCAAGTCCCTGACACCCTTCCTGACAAATACCAATCGTGTTTTTATAGAATCTCTAACTCCAGAATTTTCATTCCAAAGCTTGTAACAATATCACTACACCACAATGGCTACTTTACAAGATAATCATCAGTTACTGTAAAATAAGATAAGCTATTGGTATAGCTTGTTCAAGAGACATGTACAGTAGTTTCAATCAGTACTGGTACCTGTAAATGCTGGCAGTGCCCACCAGGTTTAAATTAGACTATACACGATTAAGGTTAGGTTTTGGGTTAGAGTTAGGGTCCAAGCTAGAATTAGTCAACATCGCAAAGCATCATACACATTGTGGATATGTACCATTTAGTAGGACTAGACAAGTAGGGCGCTGGTGCCACCAAGAACATGAAGCAGCTACAATAAACCTCAACAAAAAATATCAAACCCTTCACTGCTCAAATAACAAATAAAATTAAAATTCATGACAAGATAGATTATTCAAAAGTCTATCCTTTAAACCTGTAATCACTTTTAGCTGAGTCTACCCAGTTCATATGGCTCTAACAAACGTTGCTTGCGGGCCTTTGTAAAAACAGCATTCATGTAATAGATCTACAGATGTGAAATCTCAAGATGATATGAATCATGATTTTTGAAAATGCAAGGTTTACTTATCCGCTGACTGCAATCCGCTCAACCACAGTTTGTTCCCACCCCCTATTTTTTTACAAAAAAAATTGAAGTGTTTGGCAAAGCCAAAATGTTCAGCTCAGTGCAGGTTGAAAGCTTTGTTTATTTTATAACAGAACATATTTTAAGGTGAAAGTAGTCACAAAAAGTCAAAAAATCAGTTTGTAACTAACATAACAAATCCGAAAAACTTTGTTGCGCGGAATTGATCCATAATCCTGATAAGGTACTTTGGTGAGGCTCGGCGTAGTTGTGCTTCAAAAAACATTGACATAACGAAGTCTTTGCCGCATCACTGTATGTGAGTCGGTGAGATTGGTTTCACTGTAGTTTGGATTAAGCTAGAAATTAGAACAATTGCGCAAAAATATCTGTAGGTTTAAACTGGCAAATTGCTATTGGTAATCTCAGCTATAGCGCTTAGTATTGCTTAATTTGTTTTTGGCCTACAGTCTCTTGAGTCTGCTGTTCAGAATGACAATATTTTCTGTTTATGTTATCAACAAAGCAGGAGGATTAATTTTTCAGTATGATCATCAAAAGTTTTCAACTGAATTGGAAAAGACTTTTAGGTAGGTTATATGCACGTTATTGTTAACAAAATGGTCACTGCATTATTTATGTATACATTGTAGAGCTGTAGACTAAGAATTATACTTGTTGTGATCAAAACGTAGCAAATTAAACGCTCAGTTAATTATTTTGCAAATGGCATGGCATAATCAGCATTTTGTTACAACTAACGTTCGAGATTTCACCTTAAGGTCACACTAACCAAAATTGAAAATGAGTTGGTAGAATGGTGTCTTCAGTAGGCTAGTTCGATGCTAAGCTTACGGCTTCAGTTGTTACTACACCTTTAAATCTGCCAAGCAAAGAAAGTGGTATTGCAATGCCTTTTCTTTAACAATGGTGATTCAATTATGCTGAAAGGTGTAAAATTTTGTGTCAGGTTATTCAAAGTCATTGCCCATAAATAAAAGGCAGTGGCTATTTTGCTGTCGACGGCAATTTACCCTCAGAGACTATTTTGCCATGAGTTATTTGTGATTGGTCAATCCTAATGACGTACTAAACATGTGACTTATGGTCGTTTCTGATGGGTCAATTTTAAAAACCAATTAAAAAAATTTTGCACCCCCAGGTCTCTATCCCCCACCCTGTACACTCCCTTCCAGTGTACACTGCCCCGTACATTTACATACCAGGCCTGCCCCTTCAGTGTACATTGCCTTTCTTTTAATGCCCTGCCAGCTGGGATTGAAACCTGCAACCATGGTATCTCAAGACCTGTGCACTATCCACTACACCACAGTGTCACTGGTGTAATTGTAGCAAATATGGCTATATAAACACACGTGAATGACTACGGCAAAATAGGTTTCAAGGGCAAATTGCCGTCGACGGCGAAATAGCCACTGCCTAAATAAAAACAAAAATCAGTACTTCCACTTACTAAATGTTAGGGCAAAATGGAAAAAGTAGAATAAGTTTCTCCAAACTGTTACTGCAGTAAAAACGTCAAGTCAATTTACTGAAGAATGAGTCACATTGCTGGATGTATAGAATTGAGTACTACTGAACCATTCAAAAATTATGTCAAACTTTGGATTATCATTTGAGAATTGAAATCAGGGTTAAAATTAGAGTTAAACTTTGTCAAAATGGAAATTAGAGTTAAGGTTTGTTCAGACTATATTTCCAGTTCTTTGGTGGACCCAAAACATTGATCTTATTATATTGCAGCTACCCTCTTGATTTGAAGCTTGATGCACAATCTGATCAAATTAGTGTTGTGTTTGGCCAGAGAGATGGAATAAAGGTTGGTCATGTGGTCATGTCTGTAAACGGCCGGCCTGTCATTGGGAGAAAGTTTGATGATGGAACTGATGTGATGGAAGTATGCACTGTTTTTAATGATGTAGTTAAATTGTAAAGTTCAAAATTGAAAATTGAACCTTGGTTGAATCAGTAAGATAACAGTAAAATTAAGATAGCTTTAATAAAACATTTCGTTTGTTATTTAAACTTGGGCTATTTTTTTTTTCTAAACATTGAAAAGTTCGGTTGATATTGGATTTAAGTATCATTGCATTTGTACAAAACCATTACTATCATGTAACTTTTGTACTTAATTGTTTGTGTCTTTGGCTAAGCCTATACATGAAAAATGTTTTCAATGTCAGAAAAATTGTTTCAATGAAAGAAAATCGTTTTAATGTAAGAAAAATGTTTTTAATGTAGAATGAAGTTGTTAGTTAAACATTTCTATACTTGTTGTATATGTGCTCATAAGAATTTGTAGTTGTTTTGGGCAAATTGCATAGTAGTTATTCACAAAAAGGGGAGCAAAAAATAATGAAAAATTTTGATATCAAAAGATCACAATAACCAACAATGTGACATCAAATTTTTGGATTTGATTATGATTTTTTTATATTTCAGACACTTGAAAACAAGGAAGAATACCCTATTGCTATTAAATTTGGGAGGCCAAAGCTTACTTCCAATCAAAAAATCATGATGGCCAGTATGTTCCATTCTCTTTATGCAATCAGTGTGCAACTTTCTCCTGAAATTGGCAGTTCAGGAATACAGAAGTTGCATGCTGACACCTTTACATTGCATTGCCATCAGACAGTCACTGGTGTCAAATTTGTTGTCATAACAGACACTAAACAAGTAAGTTCTGCTGTTTTGTGCATAAAAATTTATGATAATTTGATGTATGTGTGAGTTGTATTATTGGGGGCATATTGCATGCATTTTTGTTTTGATTAATGGCAAATGCTTTTAACTTCTGACCTCATGAATATCATTTTAATTATACATGAACAAAGAACAACTTTGTTTAAAGTACCAGACACTCCATTTATGTCTCACATACTGCAGCCAAAAATTTGTTCTGATGTCACACCACAAACCTAGTTCATGATTATCAGTTTGAATTATGTTTCTCTTTCAGTTTTTTAAAAACCTTTAGACACCTGGCATTGAGACCCATTTTTCGTTGCTATTAAGAAGAAGTGTTGAAGTTTTTTCAATGACATAACAATACAGTTGTCACGAGATTTAAATTTATAATAATGCTATCATTATCATCACCAAGTGGTCTCACAGCATCCTTGGCTGCATTGCGAGTGTAAACTATCAGTTTTTGTTTAATGTTTAGTATCTAAGCTTTCTGAGCTGGAACGCAATGAGTTAAGCATAATTTGCTATAATTTTCAGGTTGGAATTGATTCCCTTTTGTTGAGACTTTATTCCATTTATTCAGACTTTGCTTTAAAGAATCCTTTTTATTCATTGGAAATGCCAATTAGAACGGAGTTGTTTGACTCTCATGTTATATCTGCAATTGAATTAACTGAGAAAACTGGTTAAGCTTTATAGCATTATTTATTAATTAGTATTGTCTTTAATCCAAGTCTTTTATGAATGTGTATTGTTGGTTACTTTGGCAGTTTACAATAGCCTATCAGTTCATAAATTGGCTTGTGCTCCTCACAATTGCATATGTGCTCAAAAACCTTTTTTTCAACAGATTTACTATTGATTATTTAACTTAAAAAGCTATAATTTTTTGCAATGCAAAAGTTGCTCTTGCATTAAATGCATGGCAGGTTATTGTTCAGAAATTGTGCAAACCGTAACGACAACTTTATTGGCCATCTGGGATGATACAAACGTTGACCTATTTCGTGATTTTTAAATTTTTCTGTTTGCTAATTAATTTCTAAAAACTTTTCTACCAAAACCGTTGTATCTAGATAGTGTGGCATTTATAGGTGCAGGTCGAACTTTGCAGTAGTTTGAACAAGCATATGGCAATATTTTAGAGAACTGTGAAGACAGATGTTGGTTGTGAAAAGCTATGTTGACACCTTCAAATTATTTTGTTATTTTTTTGTGTGCAATATAGGCTACTCTATGTGTGGACAAATACTATTTGTTTAGTTGGTTCTTGCACACTCTTCCAGCTTACTACAAAGTATTGCATTTCTTTTATTTTCCTTGAATTGCCAGCTGTAATGAACATTTTTGGACAAAAAGCAAAAGTACTCCGGCATATGATCGTATACTCCTGTGAATGCTTGTAGAATGTGCAAGTAGAACTTCATTTATACAATTCTGTTTTCTATCTTCATCTCGGCATTAGGCACAAACATCTTTCTAAGACTTTAACCAGTTCAATGTCTGTATGTTAGTATCGTTTTTATAAAGCAATTTGTTGCTCTATTCTTAAATTGACTACAATTGACTTGACTGCTGATCCAAAGACTCTTCACACTTTGCCAGTTTTTCACAGATTCCCTGCTTCATGTTAAGTAGGGAAGACATAGTGAGGAAAAAAAGCTAATAAGTTTGCTTGTTGTGTCCCTGGGTAATGCACTTGATGGGGTGGCTCTGTCTTTATATCAAATAAGGGGTTGGAGTTGAGCAGTCTCCCCATGGCAGTGACCCAGTCTAGCAAGCAGAGCTTGAGCCAAAAACAGAAAGATCTCGGACAAACTGAAAAGCCAGTTTGCCAAAACTTTTTGTTCGTCTTTTTTGAGTTGGTTAAGTTTCCATCATTTTTATGTGTTTGTTTTTGCAGCAATAAACAGGCAGCACACCAAAAATATGGTCCACGTCTTAATTTTTGTTTTAGAATTGGTTTAGAAATTTGACATTGCTTAATCAAGTGATGATTTGTGTTACTGTACTTTGTTAACTTGTTATAATTTGAAGATTATGCTTATTGTGATTTAGACCCTAATTGTTGCGTTATGAGTGGGTTAATAGGTCCTGCTATGCCTGATAAAGAAAAAGAACAAGCAGAAGCTGATACTTGTCCAGTGATGCCAAGTGAAGAATCAGACACTGATTTAATCGGCCCAGCATTACCACCTCATTTGCTAAATCGTGGTGAAACTCATTTTTGTGGGCCAATGATGCCTCCACACCCCAATGAAAAAGAGGAGGATGAAGTGGAAGATATAGGTCCTAAGCTTCCTCCTCATCTACAGAAAAATGATGAAAACGATAATGAAACTTTTGGTCCCGTTTTGCCTCCAGGTTTTTCCAAGACTCCACAAGAAAGAATACTTCGACCACAGCTCCCTCCCGGCTTTAACTCGTGAGTATTGTGTGCCAGGGATTTTTCAATGCTGAACATCAGGGTGGAGTGAGAAAAATTTTTTCCAAATCAAAGAAACAGATTTCTTTAAAGACGTAATTAGATCGATAAACAATTTCCAACAGGCTTTTATGCATATGCCACCTTCACCCAGGTGGCTAAATACCCTGAAAGATCACGTGATCCCCAAAACTTCATAACTTGAGAACCGGTTGAGCAAGAAAGCTGGTTCTTGGTTTATTATGCTAGAAAGGTCCATCTAAACAGGTTTGTAAGTAAGACAATCTTTTCTTCTAATTGAAACACGTATTTGGCAAAAACAATATTTTAGCTGAAATTGGCAGCTAGAACTTGACGAAAAATTTCGTGTTAACATTAATGGTGTAAATTCTTTCTTCCAAGTTATTACTAAGCTATGAGCATGTAGCAGTATGTGTGCAATAAAGCATTTACTGTCTTACATGATATACTTTTATAACGAAAAGATCATGTTCTTCTGCAAGCATTGTCAATTTGGTCGTGCTACTCCAATAAAGACAGCATAAACGCATGCTTATGACGAATACACAGCTACGTCAATGCATTAACAGATAAACAGAGCTGGTTCTTGGCTTAAAATATTTAGAAGTTGATATTTATTATTTATATGATATCGGTATTAGATATTGTAATGCGTCTTCTTACATAAAAGATATTAATTTCTACAGAGCTTTGAATGTTAGTGAATAAGTGAAAGTATTTTTGTTGCAATGCCTTGATTACATTTGAAATGCTTACAGGAAAAGCTGTTATCAGGACCTGTCAGCGTCGAGGCGAGTATACTTTTAAAAGCTGTCATTCCTTTCCAAAGGGTGTTCTTACAACAAAAAGGGACTTTCTGCAGAGACTGCTTCATGAGAAAACTTGGAGATCAAGATCAGCAACTATCACTGTTGCAGCTGAGCTTGCTAACCGTTGAATCCACTGCAATGTATATTGCATAAGTGTAGATGGCATTTTTTCCAAATTTAAAACCTGGTCAAGGATATTCGTAATGTAGTCTCAGCCAAAAAAAAGGAGCTTTCGCCCGTGCAACATTTGAAAGCGATATGAAAGTTTTTTATGAATGACATTGAAGGATCGTTTGATATTTTTGCAGTAACCGGAAAAAACTACAAAAGTTAGAAGAATTACATCAGTTAAGAATGAATGAAAATGATTTTGCTGTTTAGAAAAATTAAAAAGGTCCAAGGGAAAGAAAATGCTTGGATGTGGTTCAACATCTCGAACAGTCTGACTTTAACTTCATAGAAAAATTCTAAAACAACGTAATTTAACCAACATGGCTTCTCTGGCTGTGCAACTGATAACATGTTTCTTAGTTGTGACGTTGAAACTGATGCCAATTTGAGTGAGACTTCTGAGCTGTCAATGTCGTCTGGTTATGAGATTTTAAGTTATTCAAACAAATCAATGCTGCGAAAGAGTCGTGTTTCTTCGCAAGAACGTAGAAAGGTATATCAGAGGTATGAAGTGTCTGATAGAGCTGGCGCAGCTATAGCTTCGCCCTGCATTCAAAGCTTTTGGAATTGGTACTGAAGAGGACAGAAGATACGTGGTAAATAGAAGAAACTTGTGAAAAGAGAGGAAAAAACAAGAGAAAATAAGAAAGAAAGAAAGAAGAGGAGCGGTTTGAATTGGCAGATTCCATTTTTATAGATGGAAGAAAAGATGCAGCAATGACAATGGATGAAGCAAATGGAAAGTACTATCGCCGAACAACTTTTGAAGAACATTTTTTGTTTTTAGGGGAGTTAAGTGGTTGTTTTCTCTCGTATGTCATGCCAGAAGATGGGACTGGTGAGAATGTAGCTATTTATACTTGCACTGTAATCGAAGTTATGCCTCTGCAACTTTACGGCTATTACAATGAGTTGTATGTCTACTGTATTAGATTGAATTTCCACATCAACATGTTTTCCAAACCTTGGATGCAGTAACTTAATCATTTGGTTGAAAAATGAATGGAGCTGTTTCTGAATGGAAAGTAATGAAGTTTAAATCCATTCTTAATGCAAGGTTTCCTGTTATTCTAAATTCTGCGTTAGATGATCTGAGCAGTAATTAATACCATGCTAATAGAATTTGCTTTGCAGTCATGTTGCAATCAGTTAACGCTAGCCTGGAAATACTTAAAGTTAGGGTATTAAACCATTCACGTTGATCAACACTTTGGTGTCGCATACTTCATTTTTATGTCTCAAGAAGACCATCATCCGTCTTGTGCACATTGGCAGAATTTTTGATAATGCAGTGTTCCCTCGCTTATCGCGGTTAATGCGTTCTAGACCCCACCGCGATAAGTGAAAAACTGCGAAGTGGCGGTACCATAGAATTCCCGGCACCTTTCAGATAATACATGTATACAGTACACAAACGCTTACTTTTCGACACATATTCATGCTCATCAGCATTCATAAACACTTGCTCTTCTGAAAACTGGAGGATAAAGAACACGGAAAATTAGAAGTGTTTTCTGTTTTGTTTATTCTGAACACAATCCGATACTGTCAATGTAAGGGTTTACAGTACAGTACTGCAATCACAAATAATGTACTGTACAACGCTTGCAACCGTAAGATACACGAGACACAGTTAACAAGGTGAACGAGAATGGCGTGATTATGCGCAGACAATCAGCGATGTGATACGCAGCCAATCAAAAAACATTTTTTCTTTAAATACCACGATGCACTGAAGCCGCAAAACCTGAACCGCGAAGTAGCGAGGGAACACTGTAGTGTGCTTTCCTAGCTGGTTTCAAAATCAAATTGACAACGATTGCTGATGAATCTGTAAATTTTTTCAATATCGTAGAACGAGTGATGAAATTCCCCCCAAAAATGTTCGAGATGTTGCTATTAAGGGTCTTTAAAGAAATATCTATTTACTCATCATGAAAACATGTTGCTTGCGATGTTAGGTGATCATGAAGGTATCCACCGTCCGGCTAGCAACAAAGTTTTAGAGGAGTAGCAAGTACTTACGAATTTCCAGCGAAAGTTCCATGATAAGCTTTAAGATTCTAGCTACAATAAAGGCTTCAAATCTACAGGTAGCAGTAGCACTATCAGAAAATTCATCCAGCCAAAACGTATTATCTTTAGACTAATTAAAATCTGGAAGGCACGCGAGAGCACCGTTAAAAGGTTTGACAAACATGGAAATTTGAGGACTTCCGGAAAAGCAGATAAATAATGGACCATCCATGCCACAACTGAGCAATCGATGTCAAAGCAGTCACTAAAGCTTAAGCACCTGTTATTGGGTTTGAAAGAAGAGAAGGACTAATCAGACAGAAGATAAGATCAAGAAGAGTTATGAAACTTTTTAACATAAAGAAATAGTTCAACGTCTAAAACAAATTCTAATTTGGTCAAGAAAATCCTTCTTATGATAACAGTAGAATTCAGTTAATGCATCCGCAATTAATACCACTAGCTACCACTTTAATCCACTTTTAATTTCATGTGAAAAGTCTTTTCTGTGTTCCAATGACAGCCTGGTGCAAGCGAAAATCTTAACATTGTGAACTTAAAGGTTAATAGCTGTCTAATCCTATTGAATTACTGTAGATTGCATTCTACCTAAGCAAACCTCATTGCGCAGATTTTTCGTTGTCTAATGAACACAGTACTACACATTGGCTGCATTTTTATCCCCTCGGAGGCGGATAGCTGCAACTTTAAAAAAATTTGCTAGATACTATTGGTTCTTATTTTATTTATGCTTATTTATTATTGTACTACTCATACATCTAAAGTTGGCTGGTCCAAAGGCGGATATGTTAACAACTATGTGACAAACAAATAATCGCAATAATGGTGGCAGCCAAAATGCATATGACCTTGCAATAGGCTTTTGCATCTCAGTGGACCACTTCTTCAGCGACCAACGAATCGCCATTTTCAATTGTGGATGTATTAAGTGAATGCTACTCATTCAAGTACCCTTACTTGTGCATTAGCACAACTAATTTCATAATAGTTAAAGAACAGCCTGGTTTTCTCTTTATATATCATGTGCAACAGTAAATGCTTTATTGTACACATACTACTACTACACGTTCATGGCTTACTAATGACTTGAAACAATAAATTCACACAACTCATGTTAATACGAAATTTTTCATCTTGTGATTTCAGTTGAAATATTGTTTTTGCCAATTACGTGTTTCAATTAGAAGAAAAGGTCTTACAGCAAATATAAATATATACCTTTTGAGCATTACAAGCGAAGAACCAGTTTTTTAGCTCAATTGGTTTTTAAGTTATGAAGTTTTCGCGGGTCACATGACCTTTCACGGTATTACAGCCACCTGGGTGAAGGTGGCAGATGCATAAAAGCATGCTTGAAGTTGTTTTTAAACATAATTACGTCTAAAGAAATCTGGTTTTTTGATTTGGAAAAAAATTTTTCACTCACCTTACTGTACATCAGACACTAACTGTGCGGTTGATGGATTGGCTGTTTATAAATCATTCCCACCCAGTCACGAAGGAATATGTGGAGATCTTTTTGAAACTGAAAACCTCTTCAATCATGTAAACCCTTTAGCAAAACCAATTCTGAATACTTAGTTAGTAAATGTACATCGAGCAACCTGTGTTTAAAACCCTTTTTGAAACTGTAGGTGTTACTTGCACAACGCATTTTTACCATAAACACTGCAATTCGAGCTGGAAAAAATTGTTGGTGGGCGCGACAACTCAGGATTCTAATCATTGTCGTATTTTATTAAGGTATCAGCAATATTTTCCGTTTTGCAACGCCCTACTACGTATAATTGTGAAGTTTCTTACCCAGTATGTCAGAAGAGGCGACTTTTTGGCTCCTACCAACCCACTTTGGTGGTAAGGTGACCCATCTGCGTTGGGCGTACAAAACTGGTTTAAAATGGCTTTGCATAATCTTGCTTGGGTAGGTGATGTAAGGCTGGATGTCTGTGTCGTGGTGTGACTTCAATCCAAGTATGAAGAGTAAACAGCATGCGCACTGGTGAATCTCACTGCATAGCTACTAAATTTAGACAAGAATCAAGTGATGATGATGATGATGATGTCATCGGACCGCTTCCTCCATCTCAGAATGTTGCAGAATGTGATAAAGACGCCATTGCCAGAGAATTTGAAAACCGGTAAGCTATCATTTGATCTTGTACTCTTTAAATCAATGATTCCTGTCGATGGTGCGAGTATGTAGGAAGGTTTTTGGGAGGCAAAGTTTAAAACAAGCTGTTGAATGATTTTGTATTTTTCTCAATTGTGATTCCGAACTGTTTCTCTGTTGAATTGTGCCAAGAAAATATTTTAAGGCATGTTTGTTGTCTTTTCAACCATGTTATCAAGTTGTATTTTGAAATCAATTAGCGTTCTTAAAGGGGTACCTAGAATACAACATCAGTAGAGTGTCTGAAAATCAAAAGCCCAGCCCTGTTTTAGTTGCATGTTTTCAGTAAGGAAGATAAAGGGTTTTTGTTTAAAAAAAGGGAGGGAAAGCCACTTCACTTGCTATAGATTGTCAGTTGCAAACGATAATTTGGGAAATTTACTGAAACGTGTTAAGGCGATTTAAGGATGAAAACTACTGTATTTTGTAGTTAGTCGGGACTGCAAATTTTACACGTTTGTCTAAAGTTTCGTAGAATTGTTTCTTCTGTGTTGAGGGTTTTCCAACATCTGTTTATTCATATAGGTGCATCATCTAGTTCAGTCCAGGTCTAGTTGTACATACCAGCCTACCCAAACCGCTTTTTGCTTTATCCAATTGCATGTCGTCCTACTTTCGTTCATATGACAAGTTTAAATAAATCTTCCCTTTTAGCTCTCAAAAAATGAAAGACAAACTCGAAGGAAGAGAAACACCAAAGAAAGTCGAAAGAGAAAAATGGATGACAGAATTACCGCCTGTTCTTCAAGTAATGATTCAGAACCGTTAAAAAAACTTTTTGATGGTGTAGATTTAGAGGCTTATAGTGTAAGGAAAACTTGCTACGAAGGCTTCTGGCACAAGTATTTTTCTTCCAGCAATAAAGTTAACGCGTTCTTTGCTATAGCTCACAATCGTCTTTACTTTAGGTTTGTTGGACATTACACAGCATTGCACACTATTCGTCGCAGTATACTATATGCATCTAGCCATTGTGCAACTGGAATCATGAAAGCACAACTGCGATGATCGAGTGATATAAAACTCAGTTCACAGACTTAATCTCCGTTCATGTTGTGTTCCACGAGCTTTTAACAGTTGTGACACTTTTCTTCTTTTTAGGGTACTTTAGGACCAGGAGCCAGGCAGTTCCGAGTCCGAGCTTCCGAAGTTGGAGACCGCTCCGGATGGACGGATACCCCTGAAGATAAGGCTCGAAAGATGGTATGTGTCGGTACAAGTTAACCATTTTGTTCAAACTGCTTACCGCTTAAACACTCTTCAGCAACCGCAAGTATGTAAACTGACCACACTACAAACTCTTCGGCTCAAAATGAAAACCCCAGCGTGCATTTGTTGGGTGGACAGTGACGGCCTTCTTCGTTTGTCCGCGACATGGTCGAGCGGGTGGGATCACCTCCATGGTGGTAGGGATCGTGCGTTCAAACCTCACGACGACTAAGTTGTGTCCTTGGAAAAGGCGTTTTTCGGCAGTTTTTTCAGCTTGATTGCAGTGCTTGTGATAAAAATTCGCTATAGTAGCAGAGTTGACAACCCAACAATAATGTCAACAAAAAAATGAAAGCTTGATTGAACACTACAATGGTGGAATCACCTAGTGTGACCGACAACAGTTTTTCCGTGCCAGAAAGACACGAGTATGCGACTCAAATCTGTTGCATTTGCAGAAAAATCCTTCAACAGAAACTACTAAACGGACTGTGCCACTCCATGTTATGGAAAGAGACGAGCACATCGCTAAGCAATTAGACGATTATCAAGTAAGCATAAGCTACCTCTGTCGTCTGCGTTGTTTATCTTGCTTGGATTTCACTATTTTTTCCTGTGTAGAAGTGCTGCTTCAATTATGACAAGTAGTCTGCACCTCGAATCCAATTGGGCAACAGCAACTGCAGCCTTTGCAGGGCAAAGAGGCAGTTCGTTTCAAACCAGTTATATTGGTTGATGTTCACGCTGTCAGCTGGGCGAGCAGCTGTGCTAACTGAGTGGAGCGCGTATCGCGAAGCGTTGCGGCTTCATCGACGTCATGCGGATTGGTCAAGGAAGACCTCGTTCTCCCTTGCTGATCAAAATCTGATTCAAAAGCAGGTGGTTGGAAGAGACACACACCGTATCAGCAACGTGTTGTTTTGTATAAACCTGGCCACTACTGAAAAAAATGACTTAAAACGACGCACTTCCCGTTTGCTTATCCCTCCCCAAAAAAGGTGATCGAATCTGATCGTCAAATCTTTTTAGAAATTCGACAGTCAAGAGTCTCTTTTATCAATGCATGAAAAAAAACGTAAGCGCAAGTTGAAAGAAGATGAAGCAAGTGGTGTTGCCAATGTCCGTCGTCCGTTTGACAGGGAAATTGATCTACAGGTATGTGTATTCAATAGCAAATACGTAGTCGTTCGGTAAATTGTTACGGTTGAAACTGTTCGCTGTGAAACTTATCACAGCGATGCGTTTTGTTCTACTTATTCTCCATAGCATTTGGTTCAGCGCTACGTGATGAAAATTAGGCTGTTGGCGATGATGTTATTTTTTTCTCTTCCGTTTGTCCAAGGGAAACATCAACAGTCGACGCGTGCAACAATGTGTTTATATTCGCTGTTAAGTCGCCAGTACTGCTGGCACATTGCATTCTATCAAAAAGCACTTTTAAAAGTAGATGTAGGACGTATGTTAGTGATTTAACGGCAGTTTTGTCGGCAACGCGGTCCAAAGACTGCTGCCACGGCTCCAACGGTCACGCGTTTGAACCTCCAAATGACTGCGTTGTATTTTTGAAAACAGCACTACACGGTAATTTCCCTGCTTGGTTGCACTGTGTCAAAAGTACTGGTAACAAAGATTTTCCCGTGACCGGACAATAAAAACAATAACTTTATAACCATGCTATAGGTAAATCGGTTCGATGAAGCTGCTAAAAAGCGAATGTTGAAGCAATCGGCTGGCCTGTCGTCACGTTTTTCTCATGGAGAAACATCTGGGACGTTTTTATGAGCGTAGCCTTTGTTGATCAGGACCAGTCGCCAAAACAGGAGAGTATTAGCAGACGTCACTGGATCAGCAACGTTTTGCCTCGTATAGCGGGCTGCGGGAAAACGTTAAACTACTCTGCAAAAAAGCTGGCTCTCGCCTTAGATTTTGTTAACGTGCAATCGGCCGAGGTGATGCTTCCTGTTGAAAACGATGAACACAAAAAATTTTGAAGTCAGTGCAGTGGAGCGCGTGCATCTTGAATCGTGTTTTTCTTTTTTTATTCTCTCATAAAGATATAGTTGTTTTAATAAAAGATAGTTATAACAAAAAAAGTGTAATAAATAAAATATATAAAAAGTTGCAATAAAAAATATGCCCTTATATGGTTGCAGCCGCAGCAACTCCCGTAAACTTGAATTTCTACAGCTTACACTTTCAGCCAAGTCGTCGATCTACATCAGCCTCTAATTCATATTTTGAACAATGGTTTAATGTTGAATATTTGATTTAATTTCAAAACTTAGAATGTCTGTGTTGAGAATGCATCGCTTAAATTCTTTTGTAAAGTTTTTAACTACTACTTTCTGCAAAATTTCCTGGCGTGCGAACGTCATCTTTGAAATTGCGAGTTATACGTACGTAGTTAATCGTCAATACAGAGTCTAACCTATCAAAAAGGCTACTTTGAAATAGTGATGATGTGTTAAAAAGAGCCATAAACTGAAGTATTTGGAAGAGAGTGAGGACGAACGAAGATGTTTTGAAGAAGGCAGGTGGAAGCAGAGATTAAAACAGATTGAATTTGAGAGGAAAGACGCCATCAGCAGCGCAAAGTGGCCTAAAGCTCCTTTATAAAATTGCCAAAAACGCGACATGAATCAAACCACTGCTGCTAACCAAGACTAAACCAATTTTCAAGAAATAGATCTAGGAAAATAGAGACATCCATTAGCAGAATTGTTGATCAAAAGCTTCCTGTCACAGAAGAGCTATGTGTAACCAAACAACTTCAGTTTGAATTCGCCTATACCACCATGCAGCAGAATTGCTGTAAATCATCGTGAGGTTTGAACCCTGGACAATGTAAACACATCTGCCGAAAAAGCTCTCCACAACTAAGAGTATAAAAAAAAGTTAAACCAAACACTTTTTCACAGGAACAATGGATCTCGCGCATTCAAGCCACCTTGTCAATCATGTGACCTTGCTAATCCATCTCTTGCTTCATGCAATTGACATGAAAAAGCAAGTTTGGAAACCATGAATGCCATTTGCTCGACTACGAGTTTTTGAAAGAAAAAAATTTGATCTGAGTAGTGTGTTAAGCCAATGAAATAACATTGTTTAAGCGAAACATGACATTCAAAGGAATTCTGTATTCGCAGGTAGAAGTAAGACATGTGTTTGCTAACGTGAATCGCGTCCCCTGGGAACGAATGATGTGAAAATGGTTGCTTAGTATTATGTTTGTCAGCGAAGTGGAAGGTCGTAAATAAATTATACATAACTTATACAGATAATTTATGACTTAGTGTTTATGGTTCTCAACATTGCGGCTCCGGTTTGGCTAAAACTGAAAAAGAGCTCTATATCTGATTTTTTGAGACCAAGTACCCAGCCTGGATGATTGTGAAACCACAAAAACTGCGCTTTTGGAAAACCTTAGGCTACCAATACTTTTCGGCAGAAGTTACTTATTTTTACCCTTTGAGGCGTTCGGGGTACTTCTGTCTCCCCAGTTAAGAGTAAGCCCAAGAATCATAGTTTTTTGCATGCTGTAGCAGCATTTGTTCTAAACAAAGTAAATGTTCCTTGATAAGAGCCAAATCAAAAAATGAAACTCAATATAGTCTAGCCTCACACGGTCGTTTTTTATATACAAATATTTAATTAAGTAGTCACACAGACCAGTTTGCCATTATTGGGGCTCTTCAGTGATGCACATCCAACCAATAGGGAACCGAATCTTTAATATGTAGACCTTCCATCTATGGCAAGTACAAATCGACCACCTGGCTGGACGTGGACGTTCTCATTATATACAAATATATATAACCGAGGCAGAGTATCTTGAGACATTAAACTGATAGTTTTTCAACATCCCCCAGCTTTTGCTTCTGTTAGAATATTTTGTATGTGCATGTCTTTTAATAAGCTGTTCAAAACTAAGTATGTGGGCTCTCGATCTTACCTTCAAGTTATTAGGAAAGCATTTTTGGAATTAATTTTTGATAGCGCATCTTCCTCAAGGTGTCGCAAGAGACCTATCTAGTAAACATGGTTTTATTTTGTTTTTGCCAGGCTTATTCTGGAAAATGTTTGGTCATAACAATTAACAACCAAGCCTTTAATTTTTATGACTTCAGGGCAAAAATGTTATTCAACTGCTTCCACTCCTTCAGTTGGCGCCTACTCGAAATTTCCTAAATCTGGAGATAATCGCTAGTGGTAGCAATTCCTAAATCGATGAAAACTGCCAGAGACCCTAATAGATATCATTCCATCTGCTTGCCCTGCGTCCCAAACAATACCCTTGAAGGGCTTATCTACGCCCGGGTCGATTCAATTATTGGCCTACTACCTAGAGAATAGGATGAGTTTTGATGCCTTAGGTCTACCGTAGTTCAAGTTATTCTGCTGAATCAGAACGTAGAGGAGAACTTCTTTCCAAAAAAGAAAGCCGAAGACTAGTTTTTATTGTATTGTTCATATTTATCCTCCATTCACGAGAAAGCGAATTGTATCGCTATATTTTGGACGGGAAGTCCGCGCTCGCTTGGGAGTTGCCATTTCCGAGATGTCTGGACCACCTGTCTTCCACATAAAGGCGGGGCGTCCCGTTAAGTGCCTTGCCCAAGGACACAACAAGCGAACTTGCCGGCTTGTTCTCCACAATCTCCCATAAATGCCGAGCGCCAAGCAGGGAAGCTGTGGATACCATTTTTTAAAGTCTTTTGGTATGACTCGACAAGGGAAATGAACCCCTAGTCTACCGACTACGAAGCAGACGCTCTAACCGGTTTAACAGTTAGTCGCCTGCTCGGCCGTCTATGTCACTACGGCTTCAATTTCAAGTTGCTACGACTTCTTTCAGACAAGTGCATGGATCGAATAATAGCTTGCTTATGACAGGAGTTTTCCCTTACCACTGATGATCGCAAACAAAGCAGGCCTACACAATTTAAAAAGAGGGTCCCACACTGATCGGTTTTCCATGGCTCTTCTCTTATTTAACATCTATAATCACGACTTACAAGTCCAAACCTCCAGCAAATACGCTTATGCTGATAACTTGGCATTGTTACACTGTGCTGGTAATTGCCAGGCCATTGAGAGGGTTTTTAAGTCAAAACATGATCACATTGTTAGCGTACCTCCAGAAGAGAAGTTGAAGCTCAGCGAAACAAAAATGGGATCAGTAGTGTTAGGTTGTTTGAGCAAGTTACTGAGAATTAAACAGGCCAACAGTTATTATTTTTGTTGTTATGAAAATGTTGGTATTGCATTCTTATTTAGCGTTTCTCAAGCGATCTAACGGGATGGGAAGTCAGGCCGTTTTAGAGGCAGATTATGGGAAGATAAACATATTTTGCTTTCGTAATTAACGATTTTGCCGAACTGAGGCATTGCTTATCTCATGTTTGGCAGACGATCGCAAAGTGCTTTTTTACTTGCTCTTACGAAGTAGATACTTCTAAATGGCTTTAGCAGTAATATTGGGCTGTAAATCAATTTCCTACTAGAAGAAACAATAAGTTTTCTGGACGCCTGAAAAATCAACGTATTGTTTAACATGACAGCCTAAAAAATTGGAAAAAAGTCAATTTGCTTTACATGGCATTTAGTTTATCTGCCTACAGGCAATTCATCTATTCTTGCTTCACCACTCTTCTCCGTAGTAAGCAAACTGTTGGTTGGTTACTTGTGTGTCTTGTTAAAGTTCGTTTTCCTATTCTCCGATTGTATTAATACCGTATTTACCCGTGTATAAGTCGACTCGGTGTATAAGTCGACCCTCGAAAATCCGAGAGAAATTGCCAATTTTATCGTATATACTTTGTATAAGTCGACCCTAGTTTTTTTCTGTACTTAGCGGAGTATTTCATTCGTTTAGGCATGTTGAGGATCGTTTGAAGGGAAGATTTTGGCTAGTATTGATTCTCTATTTTATTGACAATTTAATTGCTATAAGTTTGCTTGTTACACCGATATAATTAATGGACTACGAAATAGCTGAAAAGATTACAATTACTGCGTAAATAATATCTGGTAAGTAATTACAATTGAAAGAAGGATGAAAACAAATAAACACAAGAGAAAATTGTTTATAAAGCCGTTTTATTGAATCTGACAACATTAGACCAGTCAAGTATCCTTTAGAGTTTAGTTCTAAGTAAAATATGCGTATATTATATGAGTTTTCTTTTGTTTTAATTGAAGTTGATTTTTATACCCGGTGTATAAGTCGAGGTCGAATTTTTAGGGTGTAAATTTGGTCAAAAAAGGTCGACTTATACACGGGTAAATACGGTAGTTAATTTCGTGTTTGTCATTCTTTGCTTTTACTGATATATGTGATATTTTGTGTTTATTATCAAGACGTTAATTCCGTTTTCATTTAGTAGAAAACCATTGCGTTCATTCTTATTTAAGCTCTTGCGTCTGTAGAGAATAAATGGGAGTTTTTGCAGGTAGCCTTCCACTTGAATAATCAAGAACTCAAACGTTAGCTTAAAGTTGAGATCAATTGGTAAATCTACCAAAAAAAAACGCGGTAAAGCTGGACAGAACGTTCACATTTTGCCGACACCAGGAGACGTTGCAGGAAACACTAACAACTCGTGTCGCGCTGCTGAGGCGGCCAGAGTGCTTGGTTTGGGGGGCTGACTTCAAGACCTCGCGCACAGCTTCCCTCTTCTTAGTCTTCTCCACAACTGAGTACTGCGCACCAGTATAGGTCGCAGCGCAATACCAGATCGCGTATTTAATGATGCATGGTCCATTGCCACGGGTATTTTGCATCCTACATCAACGGAAGATTTATCTCGTCTTGCAGGCATCCAGCCTGCTGGGTTTGGCCGTTTATGAGTAACTCCCCCTACCAAATCAAAGCGTCCATGGCCCTAACCGCTTATTGTAAGCTGTGGTAAGCTGATCAGACTGTTTGATTCACGTGAAGAGAGATTCAAATCTAAACGTACATTTGTGCCCGCTGCAATTTGCTGAATATCGCTTAAATGAAGCAAATGAAATTGTTAAATATCACATTTGCTCTTGGTGTCCGCCTGGCTGTTCGGACTTTCAATGGACCTCTCAATAGTTGGAAAGCTCATTCACACTTTGTACTATCGTTCCGAGAGCTAGCCCTAAGCCTTTAGGATTGAACTTGCCAGAATTGCTTAGGTAGGCTACAACACAACCGTCTCAGGGGTGGTGTTGGACGGTTTCCGTCTTACATGCACGAATGTTTTTTCTCCTACACCGATTTGTGAAAGTGGAGACTAAGCAGACGGCGTAATCCTAACGAGTCGCTTACATCAAGCAATAGCTTGATCAAAAGGGCTGACAGTTTCTATTAAGTTACAAGAAACTGGCTTAACAGCACTGATGCCCGTTTCTGATGTGGGCCCTGCATGTAGCGGTAAAAAATAATCCTCGGCTTCCGGCACGTGGATACCATTCCAAACGACGACAAAGACGAAGAAACGTGAATGGAAGCAATTCGACCGTCATTGCCGCCTAATACAATACAAGAGGCCAGCGATTCACTTCAGATCGAGCGTGACCCCAGACAGCGTCATCAAGTGTATTAATGAGATCTGTAAGGTCCAAACAGTGAGTACCGTCTGCAGTAATGCTCCGTTGTAGTCCATATTTAGAAAATCACAATGGGGGTCCACATGCCTTAGATATAAGTTGTAAAAAGATTTGTTGCTCAAAAAGCGAAAGAAGCACCCCACCAGGCAAGCCCGCGTCCACAAAGAAAAATTTTTTTCGTACTCGCTTTTGTAAATGTACAGAAACTTTGGCCAAAGGTTAAATTGCTACCAGATTGAAAGAAATATTAAAAGAAATCACACAGTGTTAAATTTGCGTTGTTGCTGTAAATGATTCCTTAGTTGCATTAAGAATAAAAAAACCATCAGAGTATCTCGACATCATCTCACGCACAAGTCTTCCCAATTTTGGACGGTTATGAGCAAGCTTTTGTGTCTCTGCGAATATTTATCCTGTTCTTTCTTCAATTTAGTCAGATAACTTCTTCTCTTGTCTAGTACTTCTCTTTAGTTCCTTGGGGAACGATTGTGGTGATGCCATTAGATCTTCCAAAATAAACATGCCATTTCAGTTTTCGTTTGTATTTTGCATTGTAATGCGAGCAAAGTAACAGGAAAGAGCAGAGAGTGCACACTGTTTAAACCTAATGAGACCTGATAGATCGAAACAGTGCGCACTGCCTGCAGTTACGCTCGAAAATGAATTGCTGGTCTCTTGTATTAATCTAAGAGACTGACGTTTATGAATTGTGCTTGGAAAACCATTTTAGGTTGATGTATTATGCGAGGCCAAGTTTTTGAATCAGCCTTTGACATCGACGTTTAGCCCAATGTGAATGAATCCACTTAACCACAAAATAGCCATGGTGGAAAAAGCGCGAAGCTTAAAACTTTTTAGCGAATATGTTAGTTGCAATGACTACGTCAGCCACATGAAGAGATTTTACGCAACCGGTTGTTGCTATAAGCAGGCATGTGGTAACGTCTGGAGTCCGTTTTGGATTTTCGAGCAATCGCTGCATATTTTGTTACCGTGTCAAACTTGCAAAATCTTTAATGCTTTCGCAAATTTAATATTCGGCAAATACGCTGTCACGCAAAGATTCCCGCCACCGCAACTTGTTCACGTGATCATAGACTCACAGTTTATCAGCCGCTAGCGATTAAAATCAAAGGTGTTTAACTTTTGTTCGCTGCAATCTTTCAGTTGCTAAAGGAACAAACATCATGGAAGAGCGCGTGGAAGAACAACTGCAAAAGCAGACACGAAACTAACCAACGTAGAAGGCAACAGCTGTGCCTCAATTTGATTAATAAACTTTAAACTCTGGCCTGATTCTGAAGCTAACCTCTGAAATGTGAGTTTGAAATTTAGTTTTGTATGTTCTAGTCCATAAGTTACCTTCACGGCTAGAAAAGTAGCCTGCAACTGTAGCTTCGTGACGTATATAATCTTCAAAAATTGGAAAATAAGGTCAGAATTGGTAAATTGGAAATTGAAAAAATTAGAAATTGGAAAATAAAGTGTTCACGCTGGCACATTTACTCCTGTTGAAAACCTTGCAGTGGTACAAAATTCTTGACATTTCTAGAGAAAAATGACACCTTTATAGTAAGAAGAAACATGGGCGTCCGCTTGGGAGAAGAAAGGGGAAACTTGTCCCTCTTGGCATTTTGGTGGTAAGCAACTAGACTAACTACGGAGTAAAATTTCGCAAGATAGGGTAACAATTACATTTATGCCGCCCTCCTGAAAAAGCTCCAGGGACGTCAGCCTGTAGAAACCTATCCTGAATAGACATAGTGACGTCACTATGATAAGAGTGATCTGCTCGGGGCACTAAGTATTTAGCATTTTAGCAGGATTGTAGTGTGCTATGACTGCTTTTAAATCGCGACTCACTGCTTCTGTGATGTAAATGCGTCATAGCAAAAAGGAAACCACCCTCAGATTGACCTTCAAAAAAAGGAATCATTTCAAAATGGCAAAAAGTCCACGCCGCCAAATAAATTACGCAGTGCTTACACAAAAAACAACAGAAAAATAAAGGTGAGTAACATTTACTCAAAAAATCAATGTAGACCCGATTCGCTTCTATGCCTACCCTCACCCATTTATAATTTTTCGGTGCGTTGCTGGCTCTCGTGGACTTTGTAGCAACTCGTCACCAAACAAAAAGCTTTTTTTCTTTAATGGTGGCTGCTTAAAGCCGTTATTTTGAAATGGTGGAAACTTTGGAGCTAGACTTTTCGAGATCGTGTAGGTTGCCTCGAATTCTATGGTGGTTACTGCAAATAATTGTCCGTGAAGGTTTTTTCTGTAATCAGGAGAGAAAGACCGACCCGTCAAGAGGCTTACCCGGGTCTAGTTGCGTCTCCCTGGACCCTCTTGTCCACACTACTGGATAAAGATGAACCGGTAATAGATTTTTGGTCACACTTCAGGAAAAATTTTTGCTTTTTTATTGGTGCAAACTCTTTCAAGATGATTCAAATTAAGAACCTACCCAGCAGATACTAATATATGCCCCCGTCCATGAAATATTGATCAAAACCCTGTTTTTAATTGAATTTTTAAGCAGCCCGTTTTCTTCTTGCTAAAAAAGTCATTGCATATGCAGCCCCATAGCAAATACCTCAGTAATCTGCTCAATATCGCACTCATGATTTTTACCGAAATCCGTCACTGACTTTAAAAAGGTTATAACCACGAACAATGTAGATAAAAGCTCCGTTGCCTCCCATAAAATTTACACTAACTACACCACTGATTGTGGTCCATAATCTTCAGTACACTACCATCAGCGTATCCACCAAAAGTTTGGCAGGGCCCAAAATGCACTTTTCCGCTTTTTTGTTCCTTAGCTTTAGATAATAGCTCTTTTTTTGGAAATCGAACTTTTGTCTGGTACCTTGAATGGGCGTCGACGTATTGCACACATTTTACTTGAAAATAGTTTCTTGCCTCAATCGGGCCTAAGAAATTCGAGAGCCATGGCCTTTGTGGCCCTCCTAGCTATGCCCATGTAGGCTACGGTTAGCGCCTTTTCAACGCCAGCAATCTGCGGCCAGCTTTTTCAACTTCTAGTGACTTGGCAATGTTTCCCACATATTTGTTTGCAGAATGGATTAATGCAGACACTTGATAGCGTGAATGTCTCTTTAATATGCTCAATGTCCTACTTCATTTGTTTTCTGCGCTCTCCAAAAAGAACTTAGCTTGGGAAAATCTGAGTCAGTTAAAAGAGCGAAAATTTTTCACTACGAGTCATGCTGCTTTGATGTATGTTGTTTTCTTCACAAAACTGACTCAAATATGAGCCTATCGCTCCTTGTGACATCACAATCAATTCGACTGTTGTTTACGACTTACTTGGTCAATGCGTCAGCAGACAGCATAACTGAGACGAAGTGAGTACCGCACAAAGATTGAATTCCTTCTTAAAAATGACAAACAAGTGTTTTTAGTCACATTATCCCACACACGTAAACATTATACAATCAGTTCGTTTCTTTTTTGCAACAATCTTAATAAATATTTTATTGATTAAGAGATTTACCGATCAATTTTTGACCTATATTAGCATTTCGGTAAACTCAAATGCTGTTTTTGCAGAGTTTTGGCAAATTTTGAAGGAAAACAAATAAAAAAACCAGCCAAAAAATATTTACTCCAGAGAGTTTGTTTTAAAGCGTTGCCAATGAACAGAATTTTTGAGTAGAAGCTTTTGCAACCTTTTTAAAAGTAGCTTATTTTTTAGTCGTAAACAAGGTAGGAGGAATCAATGGTGTATGTAGGGGGGGATAAAGGGCGATGGTTCCCAAACGGAGAGACAGTAGCAAAAAAAGCAAAACATAAAATCGTTATATCTGGTTGGACAGCCAAATGGACGAAATTCTGCCTTTGAAAATGTTGATCTCAAAAAAAGCAAAAGGTTTTCACGAAAGTTGGTAGGCCAAATTGGGCAAAATTGTTGGTTTCAAAAAGTTGATCTCCAAAAAAAGAAAGGTTTCTACGTGACAAAATGCTCCACCTCCTCTCAAATTTGTCTCTAAATATGCCACTACATGTAGCTACTGCGTTTATCGCAATGGCCACTCGCAGATTACGATTATAAAAATGCCAAGGTCAGACAATCACACAATACATTATGTTGCACTCTTAGATTTTTCCTGTGTGATATGTCACTAATTTATTTAAGCTCGTACTACGTACACTCGCTGGTAAATAAATCAATTAAAAATAAGTTTCACGATTGAATGTTTTGATAGACAGCCTCACGCAATGAATTGACTCAAATTGTGGATTTAATTTTGTGTGAAGGAGCCTAAAGGGCGTTGAGAGAATGACCCGGGCCAGTTAATACCACACTTGGAAGCGTTTTTGTGTACTTTTGCGCCCATTTATAGTTGAAAAAAACTTCTAAACATTGTTTTTAGAAATCAAGTTTACGAAAAGAATTGTTTTGCCATTTTATACTGTCTTTTTGTGAATTCTTCGCAAACTCTTAGTTGAAATCGTTCTATTTGCCCTTTCTCAACTTGAAGACATTTTTTCGGAAATTAAGTTATTAGGATTGAATTTTGTGCTCTTAATTTTAGAGAGGTACGCAACATCACATTCTCGAGCCCCTAAAAATTTGTGGACCCAGCTCCGAAGTACCTCGTGGACCCCCCATCCCCCCCAGTTAACGTTCTTGATGAGGCAAAGCAAAGTTTAAAACGCTGTAAATGACATTCTAACGATTGAAAATTTCCTAAAAATAATGGAACACGTGATGAAGTTTAGCCTGTGCTCTAAAAGGGCCACATATATGAGTGCCGCAGGCCGTGTTTTTGGTCGCAGGTCGTATGTTGCACGCCTTTGCTTTATGACCTCTAAAGTTTTGCGTGAGAATAATTATCAACTCAAAAATCTTTCCATTTAAAGTTGCATTACAATTTCGCCATTTATAAAGTAATCTATGGATTCAATTTTACTTCGTTATAATTTAGTTGCAGTAGTGTGGGCCGATGGTTCTTCCTTGTTTGCTCCCAAAAGAGAAGTTTTTTCGCCACTTGCAACGAAAGAGCCCGAGAGGGCGGTATAGGTTGATAGATTTCGCTTTGTATTATTTTAATCTTGCCGCCACTGAAAGCTGGCCTGGGGATCGCAAAAAGATTTCTGTTTTCTGTCTCTTTTAGCTGAGTGGCATACACAAATATAGGCTATTTAAGGAGGTCTATTAGTTTTCGAAGATACTGTAGATGTGAAACCTCCAAAAATCGAAGTTCAATGGCACTTAGCCTGTTCATGTTTTTTTTGTTCTCGTGCTGAAGACAATCTTTTGTGGAGAACAACCTTTCGAAAGCGTTTGCTCTAGACTTATCTATTTTGTGCTGTTTTCACAGAAGTTTTGGCTAATCTCTGGCTAAAATTGTTGTTTTTGCCCTTTCTCAACTTGAACACCTTTTTCGGAGATCAACTTTGTGAATTCGAATTCTATCAGCCAATGTATTTGGTGTTTACACACATTTCTAGGTCCTAACTTGCCTGGACAGAAAGTCCACAGAGGCGTACGGAGGGGGGGCTCCTGTGCGCGCGCACCCCCCTCAGGAAAACGTAAAATATCATTTTCAAGCATTATACTGGTAGCGGTAACAAATAAGTCCCTGATATAGCTCCGAGAATATTGATCTCCAAAAAAGGTCTACGCCGCGACTGTTCTTTGAAATTTGCAAAAAAGGCATTTTTGCGCCCCTCAACAAATTTCTGCGTACGCCCCTGAAAGTCCATATGTAGTGTACCTTCCAGAAATCCATTGTGGACTTTCAAAAAGGTTTATTGTGTGGACCCCAGGGGTTGGAAACCAATACCCTAGGTTGTTTGGAGAACTATCACTGCACAGCACATAACAGTTTTGGATCTTTTGCAGAGATCCCCCGCCACTAATGCAAAAATGTGAGATTTGAGAAAAACACCCCTGCCACGTTTTAAGTGCGGCAATGGTCATTTGATGACACTTTGTTTTACGTCAGGCTCTAACCCTAACCCATCAATGAATAAAAATTCTAACTGGATAACTACTAATTTTTTATCTTGAGCGGTGGCGGGGGCTTTCTACAAAAGATCTGTAGTTTTCAGCAACCACCAAACAAAGGTGGAGATCTTTCTTCCGAGACGAGTTGCTGCGATCTTTAAATACTCCATAAACTAATGAGAGCTGGACTGAACAGCTACTCCGATTGCAAGGTCTCTGCTCATTAATACTGGAGGCATCGGGGAAAAATGCTTTTAAAATTAGAAAGGAAAGCCATCTTCTCAAAAAAAGTAAAAACATTCATGCTCGCTGGCCTTCTGTATTCTCCCATACTTAAATTCGAAGAACTTTGGAGGATGAGCCCGTCCGGGCGTTACACGCGCGTATGTAAACGTAAATGTCTTTTTGTACTGTAGCCATTCAACAAAGAGGGCAAGGCACAAAGCTCATGTCTTCGTTTATCACGGAGTACTGTTTATTTACATTCAGATGGGTATTTGGCCTCGCTTACCCTATCACGTGTTTACTAAGTTGGTGATTTTGCTTATCTTTTGCATTCCTGAGACTGGCATTTTATAAACTGATTTTTTGACCCTTTCTAACCCCATTTGTTTGTAACGAGCTTTAGAAATCTAGCTTGTTTAACGAACTCAGTTGATTAAACTCGCGGTACTTGCGAAGATACTACTTTTTAGTTTGCCAGATCTTTTTCCTTATGCTGTATATCTGCTTTTCCTCTTTGAAGAATTACGAGACAGCAGTTTTCATCTCACTTTACGATTTCCATCTACTTCGGTAATGAATGAAGGTGTGGCCTTGCGATTTCTACACCGGTACGCCTATGCCAACAGATAAATCTCCAGCAATCGAATGGATTGGAAGGACTTTCCTGGCGGTCTTGGGTTGAAATCTCACCTAGAGTGCGTTGCTGTCCCTGTACAAGACAACTTTCTTAGCGGCAATTCCTAATCTGGTAAATAAGCGCTTCGGTACCGCCAAGTAGGCTACCGCTACCTCCAGAGTGTGACCGGAGAAAATATGCGATTCAGCTCACTGTTAATACAGAACTGTAAAATGGTTTTTGATCGAAGTAAACTCTCATCTGCTTGTCACCAAGTTTTCCTTTTTCTTGTTTTATTATGACGGCAAATTTTTCAAAAAAATGAAGAAACATTACGAAAATAAACTACAATTAAAAAGAAAAAAGTTATGAAAACGCCAGCTTAATAAATACGAGAAATATAGTAACTGCAATAGGAACTGCCAGCTATGAGAACACAAAAGAAATCGAAGAAGCGCCAGCTGACGTTTTTCAGATTCTAGTAGTGACTCACATGTTGTGTTGGACATATGCGTTGTTTTTGATCGTTTGTTCCACGTGGTGGACTGTTGACGCTGATTTCTCGTTTGTCAAACAGGCCACGCACTTTCGACTTGTTTTTGTGAAGCGGCAGACGTCAAAACTGACCGCCGCCGCTCGCCGTCACAGCTGCGACGGCCTGCGGCGCATAAACAACTGGACTGGACTCATCATGAACGTTTGTTTTTCGAGACAACTTGTTTTTGACGGAGAGACCTGCTCCAGCCAGCCCATGAAGTGGCAACGCATTTTTCGTATTGCAGATGTCTGGAAGGCCAGTTTTACCGCGCTTTTTGCTTTGTGACATCAAAAAAGTCCAGTAAAATTTCGGAAAAAAGGCGTGGGTAAAAAGCTGGCGTTACATCAACAAACAACAATGCCTAATAGCATTCACAGTAACCCAACAAACAAGTTGGTCACCATCGACAAATTGCTTACATTTTGCCGGGATTTGAGATACTTTTTGCGGTCATTGGTAGGACTGATTCTCCGGCGCATAAAAGCAGACTAGATCTTGAAAAACAAATAAAAACAAAAGCAGCAAACACAGGTACTGCATGCTGTATAGCAACTGCCAAACAGATATCTTATTGCATTTAAATATTACATCACCAAATGGCTTTCAATTCAGAGGTTGTAATAAGACAAAACCAAAAATTAGAAAAACGAAAACCAATTTTCTGCTTTTAATGGCACCAAATTTTAAAGCGAAAGGTCTTTAATTAAATGTTTACGAGAGAAAAAATTAATTTCACCTTCATAAAAATGAAAAACCCAAAAAAATTATCCAACTAAAACTCTATAGCAATCAGAGGTAGATTTGTATTTTGCAGTTGGGGAAAGCTACTGTCAAAACAAAACAAATCAAGCGCTAAAATAAGTAAACAGCTGAGGTAATGATACAAAAACTGTCTACAGTTGATCCAAAAGTTATGAACGTCTTGCACAAAAGCGATATAGATCCCTTCTTCAACACCCTTGAATACTGTTTAGAATTTCTTAAAACAACCATTTTGTCCAATATTGTGTCTCCCCACATATACTCAGTTTCATACAAGTAGCTGGCGGCAGGTCACATCATGATATATATCCAAGTGAGCTAGGTAGCAAGTAACGCATACAATAGCTTACAAGCTGTGTTTAATGTGGGAGGTGTTGATGAAACAGGAAAAAACAACACGCTGTTTTTCTGACTAATCGATTCGCGCGGTAGCCAAATGAATATGATGTTGTCAAGCAGGTAGGCGATTGACTGGCGCTCTGAACTGGCTTGCCACAAACAGGATGCGTAGTTGGAAAAACATCCTTTAAAAACAGGAATAAGAGATTTGTCTTCATTGATTGAATAAAACGCAAGGTACCAGTTGTAAAGAGAACTCAGATGCCCGTCAAATTAAGCAATGAAAACTGGGTTCAAAACTGTGGACACCAACTGAAGCACACCTACACTTGATTAACTGTAAATTTATCTACAAAACAGATAATTTTTTTGGACCAAACACGGCATTTTACGTTTTAAAAGCTTTGCGCCAACCGCTTGCACCTTCAGCAAGGCTGTTTGCATCGGAAAAAAATCGGTGATCCGATTGGGACAAGCGGCCAGGCCCAATTAATTGTGCGTATGCTGCGAAGCAACCGGTACGTGATGGCATTGCTTCGCGCCAGACGACAAAGCTGGCTGATTCATCGAAAAAGTTGGTTAAACAGGTGATAAAAGGCAAGCGTGTTTTTCACAAGAAAAAAAAAGCAAACGTTTTATGTCATTCGGTTAACAAAACTTGTCGAAAATTGCAAGGTAGCTCTTTTGTAAAGCCAACTTATAAACAAATGACAAAATACTATCACATTCAAGCCAAAATAAATTTGTCCTAAATCCAATACACCACAGTGTGTCTAAATAGCAGCATTAAAAAAGCCAAGTGCATGAATTCAAGCCGCCGAAAAACAAAAAAATTGCCATTTAATTAAGTTTTATGTTTTTTAGTCTAGCACAGCATATAATTAACTAAATCAGTAAACAAGAGATAGCTCCAGGCGGAAAGAATTTTTTTCACACGGCCCGAATTAAAAGTTCAGAAGAATACATGTGTTCACTAGCTCAGCTGTAGTACATCAAAACAAGCAATTGCAATGAAATGCGTTCCCAATGGATATCAACCGGGTCTGTCCATTTAATATGCATAAAGCGGGTGGCATCTACACCAAAGAGACGTGACAAGTTGGCGAGTTTAATTTGTTTTAGTAAAAGATAAAAGGCGATGCCGCACCAGTACCAATGGTCGTAAGATATACAGCACACAAAACTGAATGTGCTGCGTTATGCGATCTTCCAAAAGCTGCATAACGCCACAATGATCTGTTGTCAGGCTGAAAAAAGATTTCAATTAACTATAATGTTTAAGGGCTAAATGTAACGTAAAATTAGTGATATACGTTTTAGTAGTTTTCATGTACATTCAGCTCCGACCTGGCTTGGCGAACCAAAAATTTCAGAATTTAAAACACCGCTAACAAATAAATAAAGCAAAATAAGCAATACAATCAAAGTAAAAATGCTGAAAATGCAGCATAGATTTGTAAAAACACCGCTCAAAGTATCACATTTTTTCCATCAAATTAAATCTTGGTAGCTTTTTTGACGTAGAATTAATTACTTGGTGGTGGCGAAGCTAGAAAAATATTTCATTTTCAAGACCAAATTAGGCGGTATTTTTGTGCGATTCAAGCCACAATAGTACAAAAATGAACACAATAAATAGACGTATCATTATTACTGAAAGATTTTTATCCAGGTACAAATTCTTATGCATCGCATTTGAGACAGTTGTTTGTTGATTTAGACGGGGACAGATTTAATACGTATGGACAATGTAGCTGCTCCTGGGCTTTTTTAAAGTCAATATTAACGTAGTCGCCTCCAGCTGAACGGGAGGAGCTGTTAAGAGGAAAGCCAATAGCATCCGAGAGATCGTTGGAAGATTTTTGCTTCAGTAAAGTGCTCCTGCGGGAGAAACTACCCGAGTGCCTGAAACTTAGCGACTTTGGCTTTTTACTCCTCGACTTGTTAGGCCGATCCAAGGTAGCCGCAGTCCGTTGGTGTGGATATAGAGCAGTACTGGGGCTGGCTTGGCTTTCTGCGACTGATAATATCTTACGAACAAAACCATTCATCCCAGGATAAGCAGGGTTCATCGGCAAGTATCCAACATCGTTGCCCGAATCGCTAGGTGACGATACAGTTGACAGATTGCCGTCGCTCAAATCACATTTCGAGTTGTGAATCGTTTTATCGATCTCTTGCACTTCACGATTTAAAGCGTGTAGGTTAAAAGCATTGTCTTGACACTTAGAAGTAGGACTTGGCGTTGAAATCCTTGAATCATTACTAGGAGGGGAGAGATGACTTTGCAAGGCATCTTTCTTGACTGGAACTTCACCTTTAGTTTCGTCCAAACAGTTTTGGCAGGTCGATGACTTATTGAGGGAAGATTGCGACGAATACGAATGCGCTTTATTGCAAGGTCTTTTCTGCATTGCCGCACAATCGTGGCAACCTTGACCAATCGCGTGAGTCAGAGATTCGTTTGTAGGCGGAGACGCACGGTGGTTTCGACTGAACCCGCCGCGGTAACTTGTGTCCGGCATTGACCGGCGACGACTGTTGATGTCCCGAGGCATAGAACGAACCGAAAAACACCTCATTGGCACGTATCCGTCTCGAGAGTGGCAAGAGGACGTCTTGAAGTCGCTTGACGAAGCCGACACGTTTGCATACTCTTGATCAGTAGCTTGGATTTTCGAGCTCGGCGATAACCCAGTAAAAGAGGCTACTTTGGATAGAATCGACGAAGAGTTCTTCGGCTTCGTGGCCGGAATGCTTTGATGTGGATACCTCGGAGGTCCATTGTAATTCATCAACGTGTAATCATCTTGCGAAAGAGGCGACTCCGAGGATGCACAAATAGGCGATTGCTGCTTAGGCGAAGCTGACTGAGAAGTAGGAGCCAAATGTTCTTCACTATCGTGTACCGAAGTTCGCTCTCCCGGAATACCATACTCCTCATGTTTGGACTGAGTCTGTCTTGGCGAGGAAGATAAAGACGATATATCTGTACTACAGACAGTGGTTTCGTCAAAGGATTGAGTTCGGAAATAAGATGAATAGTTATTATATTCTTGAACAGCACTATGAGCTGACGATTTGTTCGGATTTGGCGGAGGCTCAATGTCAGGCGGTGGAGGCACAAGCTCAGGATGAAGTTGGATCAAGCCGTTGCCGTCATTGTGTGGTGGCAAGCGAGACACTTGGGTTTGGCAATGCGACCCGCAGCGGCAACGGCATTCCGAGCTTTCTTGAATGGGAGGCGTCCAATTGCCTTGATGGTGTTTTGAACGTCGACATATTGAGTTACTTCGCTGCGAACAGGGAAGAACGTTTTGACCATGGTCTAAAAAATCATCCGCAGATGCACCATCGTATGGTAATAACGCCGAAAAATCGCCCATACCGACCAAGTTATTGAGTTGTTCAGAACTTGATTCAGTACTGGACAAATTTCCACCTTCAGAATATGACCATGTGTAGTTGTGTGACACGTGTGCTACATGATGGTGATGATGAAGGTGCGAGCGAAAAACGAAGCTACTCCGTCTACCATGCAACCTTAAAAGGCGGCTACGCATTCCAGGACTAGATGATCCGCTATGAGATCTCGTGCTGTTACCACGCGTTGGCCTTCTCAAAGTGTGTTCGCCTTCGCTCCCGGTGCGCATTCTGGAGTCGTTCAGTCCCGCTACATGAGGCGCCGGCATGCTATCGCAGCGAATGCGCTTGCTTGAGAACGGGTGGATCACTTTGCCCATCCCGATCAAACTTGGGGGCGGGTTATTGTGATGGGAACGAACAGTTCGAGCGCGGCTAGAATTAGAACCGGAGCTGTAAGAACGATTGCGATAAGGATCTTCCTCGTGGTTTAGATCGTACATTAGGCTTAAGAAAGTCTTGTGCATGCTAGCTGCCATAACTTCATCTCCTAAATCCATCCACAGTCTACCACTTCCGATACCAGAAGCTCGGCCAGGTTCAATGAAGAACATTCCTTCCTTAGTATGACCACATACCCGAATGCTAGTGATCGCTATTTCCAATGGATCATCTTTAGTCGAGTCTCTTCCACCATTTGAATTGGCTTGGATCAAGATCATTTGGTCATGGGTAAGGCAAACCAAATGCGGTCCGTGCAAACGTATCATGATGTTCGACCGGCAACCGTCCAAATCTCTGTTTTCCAGCACGACGTGCCACATGTGCTTGTACAAAAGACAGCCAGGTTCTGCAACAAAATAAGATTGGTGAGACTAAAATCGGTCATTTCTATACTGGTTCATCCTCAGTCATGAGAAGCTCTTTACAGTGATGCACAAAACAACTCAACTCGTTCTTAAAGACACAAACGCTGGCAATTTGGCAATAACGGTTCTACATCAGTTTATCTCGACCTCAAGCACAGAACTATACAGTAGACGCCGCTTAATATGACCACCTTGGGACCAGACCATTTTGGTCATAATATCCTAATGGTTATAAAAACCGAAGTCGCCATAACAGCTCCTGAATCGACGCCATAAGCCACAAGAAGTCCAAATACCGTCAAATTCATCGTTTACCCGAAGTAACTGTGTGACGTTGGCAGTAAAACAAAGTACAGTACTGTAACACTACAAGTGACGGTAAAATTTAGTACAGTGTGTGACAATATGTTGAAAAGGTGAAGTTATAAGTGCGTGGCGGGAAAAAATACTGTACTGTAACAAGATGGAGAAAATGTTGGTCATATTAAACGGAGAATTTTAAAACGAAAAATTCTGGACCGTACCAAATTGGTCATAATAAGCGGCTGGTCATATTATCCGTGATCATAATAAGCGGCGCCTACTGTACTGTGAAAGCTTCCCGAGCGTTGGGCTATCGCTGTGGTTGCTAAGCATTGTCAAACAGAAAAAAAAAACGAAAAGCAACCCTTCCAAATACTACGATGTTATCGTGGCATTTCTTTGTTGCTGTTGTTGTCAAACAATTCAGATTCTTTCAAAAACACAGGCTACCGCGCCCTACCTTCAAGCGCTTCGTAATCCGGACATAACTACGTACGTCTTAAGGCTGGTTTCCATTAGGCGTAGATTGCAGGGGTAGCGTGGAAAATTCTTTGTTTCTCTATTTAGCTTTATGCGCGGAGCAAGAATTTTCCACGTTACGCCTGCAATCTACGCCTAATGGAAACCAGCCTTTATTGTCAGATGGTTATAATGTTACTTAAAACGGAAGATACTCAAGTAGTGGTTCCAGTTTTTCGCTAGGATTCTAAAGCTCCCAAACACGGGAGCATCACTTCAAAATAATGGCGGCTACTTCAATGTCGACGTTGTTGCGAAAAATATTGTTTGAAAGTGGCTGCTTCCCTATAATTTCAAGCTGCAAAGCCTTACATTCACCGGATACAAGTGCCAAAGGCAACGCTGTCAATTCACACGCCCAACAGACAAAACAGAATAAGCAGAAAACAGGGATCATTATCTACGAGTAATGGTGTGATTGTTGCAAATGTACATATGTCGCCAACGGTGGCCATGGCAATGATTGATTGTACGCAAATTTCAGTGATGTACACAATAGAAAAGACGGAAAAGGACTATAAATATTCACATGTAATACTTTCTATATGGAGAAAGAAGCGAATATTTTTGCGTTTAATGTTCGTGCTACTAGGTCAACTAGGACATATGGCGCAAGGCATGGCCGCATGCCACTCTCCTTGTTAACGAGGATCAAGCGGCTGCCAAACACTTACGTAATGACATACATTTTCTAGCCCAGTGAACAGCAACGTGATTAAGAGGCACTCAACCGTCATAGTACAAGCTCAAACAATGACTCATGCGTATTATGAATATATTCACTGCTTCTGTAAACAACTGACGCCTATTGACCGAGTGACCAATTTAACTCAAACTAATGATATCACTGGGGTTGAGCTTGGCCTACAGACGCCGTAATATTAAGTTCAAAGCGGTGCACAGAAGAGGGCTTCATCCCCCGGCCAAATAATGTCTAAAGCGCTTTACTTTTAGAAAGCAACTCTTTTCGAGTAATTGACGATCACTTCCTGAGATTTCCCGTCCATTAATTCTCTGCAGTGCCTATCTGTGCGAGCACAAAAAATTAGGTCAAAGATTAAGTCAACACAAGATAGGCCAGATCATTAAAATGCTATCGGTAATGTGCTATGTGTTGTGTACTGCAACCGAAAGCTGTACGTAAGTTAACAGCAAAGTTCGGAAAGCAAGATTCCATTAACCATACAAGGCTAATAATATTTCCAATGCGACGTTTGACCTCGTTGTTTGGTGAGGCGTGACAAATGCTTGTAGGCTCAAATCTGCTTCCACCATAATAATAGTCATAAATATCAAGGTTAAAGTTGGTGTGTTAATTAACTTTAACTCAAAAAAACTTTTACCCTAGGCTTAGCCTATAGTCTATTAGTGCACAATCACTTAATATTTTCGTGCAGTAGGCGATGGAGTCTGGGGCCACTTGCGCAACACTATTCCACATCAAAATCAACTACAAGGCTACATTACAAAACGGGTTAATTTAAAATTTCCAACCGTTAAGGAGTCGGTTTTGTTTCTAAAAATGACAACAAAAGTCATTAAGGTAGAGTAAACAAAAAACTCTTTCCAAAACAACAACAACATTCCAAAAGTGCCAGAGAAAAGTGCCTCCTTTTACACTTTGATTATACTGACGCCACCAGTGAAGGCGATGCAGCGCGTAAGCAAAACGTTTCGCAAGTCGTAGGCGCCATTTTGATGTAGAGCGATAGCTGAAGATGGAGTGTGTTTATTTTAAAAGCCGTATTTAAAAACGCAGACTAAGAAACACCATCAATGTAATTACAAAGAGCAGCTCTTTTAAGGCGCTTCCAGTTTATTTAAAAATTTTGTATCCCTTGATTTTACCATCCCTATAAATGCCCGTCTTCTTTGGCATAATTTTCGTTAGCGATGAGAAGCAACCTTTAGTTGTTTCGTGGTGATGAACACACAAAGCTTGATTATAAATTCGTACTTTGTGAAGTAAAATTATTTTAAACTTTCTGAAAAGAATATAAAAATAACCATTTGCAACAACCCGCCAAATCACTTTAGAGATCTCTGGAATGATATAGATTTGAAAAAGCTGTTTTGCCAAAACTTTTGTAGCATATTTACTTGGAGTGCTATTGTGCGCGCCTAACTGCTAAACAAGATCCCGCTATGGACAAGTGTATCGTGAAAAGTTAATAGGAAAAAAGTTTTTAAGCTGTATTACAATGCTCTTCTTTTATGGACTGAAAAACCTTTTCATTTTAAATGCAATCCCGACGTTCGACTTGTTATTGATAAATATCTCGCGCTTTCCACCTGACTACAAGCCTTGTCACCAGACATAAACATCATAACAACTAAAGATGACCATCAAAAAAAACAAACGCCAAAGTGCAATACAACGATAACTCAAGCTATCGAGAAGATCAATGATCGTTCGCTTCCTAGGCTGCAGAAGATGAGGAGTGGAAACAGTGCTTTTCCGTGCTTGGTTGCAGCATTTTGGCAAGGGGGCGCTATGCCGACTGTAGTGGTAACTCCGAAGTAGGTCTGCTTGCGAGTCATGCGTAAAACGGTGAAAGGTTTTCCTATCCAAAACCGGATAAAAAAGCTAAACTCAACACAAGCTGCCATGTTGCCTGCCTCGTAGCTGCCTTTTTGCCTGCCTCAACACAAGCTAAACTCAACACAAGCTAAACTCAACACAAGGCTATGCCTCAGATAATTGTAAAAAAGTAAATAAATATTAAAATATGATGCTGCGGTACACGTAGTTCTTCATGTTTATTTAAAAATATTTTCAAAAAGTACCACTTGAATTTTTGCTGCGGTAATGCCAACGTCTTTAAGGTTATCGCTAAACTTTTAGTAAAAAAATCTGGAAAATAAAATTGTTATTGACTGTAATATTTTTGACATAAGAAGGATGTGGGCTGATTGTCTCGCGTAAGTCATTAATTATGGTAAAAAGTTGTACAAAAACAATAGTCGGACCAAAATAACTTTTTGAAGTGCAATGCGCAAAAAGTCTACCGACCTTGAAGAACAAGTAGACAGCTCGCAAATAATATTGTTTAGCCCATATATTAAATTGTTTTTAACAGGGCAACATAGACAAATATTAATGACCTTGCCAGATCAAAAATAATCTTCGCAGCTTTGAGCAGCAACCCAATAATCACAAAGAACAACTTTGCAAATAAAGCAGACAATGAAGAAGACAAAAAAATATCGGTGAAATCGGAAAATGCATTTACGGAAAAAAAAAGTAAAAATATTAACGGCACAACAGTAATGGCCAGCCAGATTTAGAAGAGGGCATAGCCTCCCTCCCCGACCATCTCCATAAATTAAAAAAAACTTTTACCAAGTTGTATTTTTTTAACGCATGAAGATGTTTTTTGGGCTCAACTATCGCCTCGACTACAATACTAATTATATTTATAAGTGAATGCAATACTGATCATATGCACAACTGTCCCCAAGAAAAAATGGCGACGCAGGACAAATTGAGAAAAACAATCATTTTGGAGATTATACTTTAAGCCCCTAGACACCTCTACAGTGGGTTGCCCTCCTTCATTAAAAAACAGTTTCGCCTCTGCACCTTGAAGTGCTAGTTAGAAAAACAATGGCAATTGTTTTCGCGACATGTTTAGTGACCTTTTGTCAAAACAATAACGACAAAAACAAAAATTCTCGGTCAGGGATTAGTGAAATCATAGGAAAAACCCAACGTTGACACGTCATAGATACTTATCAGTGTTTTAGAAAGACATTTCTATATTTGTTTTTGATTTGTAATCTAATACACTCATGTATATAACACAAAATAGTTTTGTAATAATTACTAAAGCGCAGCTCCTACATTAGATGAAATATGACCAACGTATGCGTAGTGGCTAACCAGCGCTTACAAACCAAAGGAGTAAGCCAATTTAAGGGATTTTTTAGCCTTACTTTCCAAAAAATTAGTTTTCCCTGATGAGGATGATTTTTCCCGTTGCTGTAGAGTCTATTGTGATCCCCAACCTTCCCTACTCTCCAGCCCTTTTTGGTAAAGTTATGTACTCAGAACAATGCATAGGTATACAAAACTAAACAAGAAAAAAAAGTTTTGCAATATTAGAGGATACTCATCTCATTTTTAGTTTTCGTCAATGACAACAACTTTTTTCCGATGAGTTTTATCGGAAATTACTAAAATACGAAACATGTTTATGCACCATTTATATCTTTGTATCTTTCAAGCTCGATAACTGAATATCTTTGTATTTATAGAAGCAAACAACGATACATTGCTCTGGATAAAACGACACAAACAAGTTTTTGACATCCTTGTTTTCGACAACAAGCACGGAAAGAACGCGCTAAAAGTATACGAGCTTTTCATAAAGAGAAAAAAAAGAGCAAAGCGCTTGGAGCTATAGGCCCATACATGTATGTGCAGTTAATCGACGAATTCCTCTGACGATACTACAAGAACAGACGGACTGAAATTAGGTCAACGGTACGGTTTGACCTACTTTCTAGAACGTTTGCTGTGTACTATGCAATTTGGTTAAATTTTAAGCCAGCAGCAGATATCATATCATTTTCAAAATCCAACAGTAGTAAAACATATTAATAGCTTCTTCGCACATTTTCACAGCTGGTTCAATATTACAAGTCACAGACAGAAATCTGATTCCCACCATATCATACTTCACTGTTTCATATGCCTAAAGATGTTTTCGCGTGCGCAGTGTTTTAGGTAAACATCAAACTCATTAATTTTAGGAAAACACTAGAAATAAGGTTGGCGAATAATCGCCATCACTACTATTTCTGTTAAATCATCACAAATTCGTCTTATCATCACGGTGATGATTTTTTCAGTTTTTACACCCTTTTACAGCAATAAAAGCCTGTCACGACCAAGCGCAAAGAAGGAGAAAGGGACCAACCGTTCATATAAGAGCATAATGCCAAGGTGTATCGCCAAAGATATTGGAGTATTACTCATACCCATGACATCATGTGGATATCGTGAGATTCGTTTGTTTTTTTGCCACGAACAAAGCAAAAATGGCAAGCAAACATATCATGAAGACTTCTGTTGATACACTTCACTTAAACATTGAACAAAAACACTTAAACAGTAGGTGTACCTCATCAAGCGAACCGCAGCCTTTAAAAATAAACTTAAGCCCATTGCTGTTTACGTAACTACTAATTAACTGAATGAAATCGTGGTTGTTCAATTTATTAAAGTTAACAAGTACGCCACAAAAACTAGTTTAGTTGGTAGGAAGCAATTAAACCTGATCCAAGAGCACATAAACAAAAATTATTTGCAAAGCACAACGATAGTAATAAAGAGGATAAACCCATTGAAGTGAGATATCATTGAGTTTTTGTCGCTTGGACATTGCAACGGTTTCTAACGCCAGGACAATTAATTAACTACCACCAAGTTATTTCGGTGCTATATTTCCTTCTTCACACTGCTCCTACGACTGAGCGTCGAGTAGTAAACCTGTGTTCAATTCCATTGACGAGTAGTAACAAAGACTTTAAAAATGCTATTTACAGCCAAGTAGAAAGATCTGTAATTTTTAAAGTCTTTGCTACCACTCGTCAATGGCATTAAACTCATCACGTTTATCAACAACCACCGCACTTTTTCAAACTCCTAATCAGCTTTTTATCCATCAGTTTATCACCTTCTTCCGTTTGGAACCAATCTTAATGCGGCCCTAAATGACTTGCAAACTTACCAAATTGATTCATTTAGCCACAGCCAGCATTATCATTGTCAACGACTCGTTTTGAAACTTATTGTATAGGTTAACAAGAGCTGGGAAATGAGAACAAAATCGATATTAAGCCTGACTACAGCACTAACTGAAACTAAAACGTAAAATTAATTTATAGAGGCCATCGCATAACTTTCCATTATAGACGAAATCTACACGAAAAAAACGAAAGCACCCACACAACCCAAACAATGGAAAATAAAACAAAAACAATTGGAAAAAAACAAGTGACCCACAATCGAGATACAATAAAGTAGCCCTATTTCTCAAGATTGCGAATGAGCTGATGTGTAACATCTGGACAAAGTGGCTCAATCTACACGCCACTCTACTAAATTCGAGTTCCTACTTATAACGTGATGAATTAAGAATTGGGAAGAGCTATTTTTGCACGTTAACAAAAAGTGCCTTTTCTAGATTTTGAAACAGTAAAATTCAATTTCATTCCTTTTGCGCAATGTTTTGAATTATGTTGTTTTTCAGAAACACTTCGACAAATTTGTATCATTCATCTTCACTTTTTTTGCTTCCCTGTTGGTAGAATGAAACATGTGACGTTAATCTATTTGCTACAAGTTAAAAAGCGATGTTTTATGACTTTTCGTTATTCTGAGTCAAATTATAAAAAACAATTTAAGAGCTTGAATCGCAACAGCAGTTAGCCAGTGCTGTTACAACTGATAAATTGACTGCCCTATATTGGAAAAACAACATGAAAGGGTCTGTAGCATTGACGCATACTTTTAAAAAGCAGGGCCTCACTTCAGATAGCGCAAAACAGTCAACACAACGCTTACTCAAGCGCAAAAAACAATTTAGCAAGATGGCAAAGTCGTAAGCCTTTATTCGTCACAAAAAAACAATCAGTCATTCAGTGATTCAACACCAATACATAAAAAGATTCGGCTTTCGCGCAGCTAACTGGCTCGGGTTTTAGTAGGTCAGCAAGTAAACAGGAAATATAGGCGCAAAATAACAGACTACTAGTCTTATCGGCCACGCCGAAGAAAAGTCGGTGACGACGCCTTCGCGCTTGTGCGAATCTCTACAAATCAACGAATTGGACACCAGCAAAGCTTCGCAATCTGCAAGCGTGATTAAAAGACTAAACAGCAGTTTTACATCGCAATTTCTGAGAACCATTCGTTTGTAACTTGAAACATCTGTGTATTGATGGCTCTAGCTCAAGCCTATTAGAAAACATCTAACGAGCAAGTAGGAATACATGCTTTGCAGCAGAAAGTTGCGTGTGTATAATGCAGCAATCCGCAGGTAAGGCAAAAGATGCGGATATGCGAGGCATGCTACGTAACAAAGCGCAGTGTTAGTGCTTGAAAATAAAAGTGCATGTCATCAATTAGTAGCTGGTATGGGCAGGCGTACGAATATTACAATTTTTTGCATTCAAATCAACCATCTGTGTTTTGTCGACTGTGTCACAAACAACAACTGGATCCTAACAAATGTCTTCTTTTAATTTGCTTACACACAAAAGCGAATCACGTGGAGGGTGTACTTAATTGCACGATCTTAATTATCACCATGAACTCAGCTCATGTCAAACAACTTCACCGCAACATTAATTATGGCCAGTTTACATACACAAAGTCACCACTAGATAAGGAACTTTGCTAAAATTGTCAACCTTCACGTCCCCAACGTTTGCTCATTTCGGACTGACAGATCTAAATTAGGCACCTGTCACCAAATGCTCAACTTTTGCCCTTAACTTTGACTGAGTGAACAGGTCAGTTGTGATGATAACATTTTGGTATAAAGCACTTTAATCTTTTTACATAAAAATCACTACCTACCTTGCTTTACTACTTTCTGGAGAGCAGAAACCCAATTTTCTTGCATTTCAGTATTGTCAGCGGCCATAAGAAAATATTCTTCTTCAGTAAAAACGGCAATGAGGAATTCATGTTTAGTTCCTTTCTTTTTGTCAACGTTCCAAGGCTTTTCCAAGCTGATTGTACGCTTCGGCTTACTGTTGTTGGCTTTCCATTTTCTTTCACTTTCATAATACTCTAGTTTCGCGGGGACAGAATCTCGGAGAACAAAAAACCTTTTATTCCAGTTTTTAGCTTTACGCAAATTGCCTTTAATGACAATATCGCCAGGCATTGCATCAAAATGCAGATCAGGCGGCATGAACTTAATTTGTACGTTTAAATAAAAGTTGAATGTAATTCTAGTTGCAATATATATCTGGAAAAAAAGAACAGTTATTAAAAACCAAAGCATTTCAAGATAACTGTAAAATCTGCTGTGCTGGCAGTGCAAGTGGCTTGGAAGTGAATTTTAACACATATTCTTTTTAGTTTTACTAAAAACGTTTACATTAACGTAATGAAAAAGGGAGTATGCTGAAACTGGCCTAAAATTCTACACATCTGACGCAGTTGTGCTGCCATGCGTCCACACACCTTTCAGCCAGCGCAAGCCTTATTTTCTAATCAGTAAGAAAGCAGGTTACCAGCTTACTAATACTTCCTTTAAGTGTAAACAAAACAAAAAGAACTGGCAACCCAAAAGGTCAGGCGTTGCAACCGGTAATGTCTGTTTAATACGAATTTTAGCTTATTAACTGCAAAATAAAGAAGTCAGTTAACAAAGCGCAGTTGTCAAGGTCACAAGTTCATTAGAAGCGGAGCGCCGCATCATTGAGATTTTTAACATTACCTGTACGTCACTGGCTATCATACTAGTCTATCATACCAAATTTAAGCCATTTTGTGTTGATGAGAAGATTCAAATTCAAAATCCTTGTCGAAACGTTTATAATTGCTCAATTTGAGATCAGGCGAACCACTACTTTCAAATATGTGACAACTATTTCTTTATTTACAGAACTGTTTATTGGTTTAAACCCTCTATGAAAGAAAGGCCTAAATACGATCTGGCATCAAAATATCACAAATCATTTCAAAAAAAATAAGCTGCCTTTTGGCAATGGCAACGTGAAACGCCACATTGAATACAAAACCATGAAAAGTCAACACCTTTGGTCAATGACCTTATACTTTAAGCTTTGAGAATCGCACTGTTATGTTGTTGATGAATCTAAAGTAACCAGGTATTTGGATTATCGCCGAAGGAAACAACCTTAAGTCGAAAAGGTTAAAACTTTTTACAATTACGAACCTTAGATCATAAAGATAAACTGCAACATGGTGTCTAAAAGTAACACAATTAAGATTTTGCTTTCTAATACTGGCAGTTTATCTCATCTCTGTTAAAAATAGCTTATTTTATAACACGAAACCTGCGGCAGATTGCTGATACCAGCACACATTTAAAACTTCACTCCAATTTACTTTTACTAAATTCAAGTCAGCCACTGACTTCATAAAGATCAATAACCTAGTTTTTCAACTCATATCATACTACACTAAGTGGTTAACCATCTACCCAGCGCAGATTTAAGCCTTACCAGTACAGTTTCAAAATTTAGAAAAAAAGCTGAAATCTTAGCGAGTTGCATTTGCTAAGGTTACAGTTATTTCATTTATTGCAGTGAATATCCTAGTTGTGCCAACTAAATACAGGTAGGCCACGGAGATTTTATTTGCTGATCTGTTCACCAATCACCATACACCTTCAAAACGTGAAACTTCGTCACGATCACATTGGCTTCACCAGCCGCTATCTGCACCACATACTACGACTTTCCTATTTTTCCTCTGAACGATAGTAGAGCGGGTATTGTGAAATAAATAACAGATCGTGCCGAGAAAAAAAGGCTGAAGAGTGGAGAGTAATAATCGCTTCGTCGACTTGTTTACACCATATGCCTTTTTTCACGCAAAACAAGAATTGTTGTTAAAAAGAAAGAAACTTTCAGCGTGTTGTTCAGCTCGGCTGTTTGGACGATAACATCAAGCTCTTTCAATTTGCATAAACAAACGAAGTCGGCGTTTTGAAACTAGACACTGGCTGGACCAAGTGGGTGATGCATTTGCCATTGAGTAAAAAAAGCAGGACACAGTACAAAATACTTATGCTAGTGGCAAAGAATAATGTTTAGTGCACACTAACTTTTGTTACTGCCATTGTTTATAGCAGGGACGTCCAACCTTTTTCCGAAGGGCTAAATCACTAACTCCCGTATTATATTGGGCCACAAAAGCATTTAAATGCATAATTTTTTGTATAAGCGTTGGGAAGCAAGGGTGTCGGCAACCTTCTTTTCGTTCAACACTGCAACCATCCAGTACTTTTAAGCTTACTTTTGAGTCCAATTTAAAAATGCAGTGGACCGTAGGTTGCATAATCTTAGTTTGTAGGCTACTTCATAAAATGAACTCCAGCGTCAGCAGCAGGCCTAAAAGCTAAGTAGATCTTGGCTCAGCTACTTCATCGCAACCTCTATAACGTTGAAACATTCATTTGTCTACTATTTGCCTGCACATATACTTTTTAAACATGACGATCAAAGTTCCTATATCTGGTGATGATGTATTACAATATCTCCACAGCTGGCATCTGTAGCTAAATATAAAAACCGGATGACGGAGATATTTATTCTTTCAGAGGAAGGAAGACATGGATTGCGACTGTTTGACGAATTGGTTTGTCCTAGATCAGTGTTGTTTAACCTTTTTTACGCCTACATAAAAAGCAATACGCCGAAATTCGCTCCACCGACCAAAATACCGAAGCAAACACATGCAATTTTCTAAAAGATGGCTCGTTTTTTTAATATTTGGTTAGCAGCTTTTTCTCTCTGGTTTAAACTTGATAATTTCTCTTTCGGAAATTAATTTGCATAGATCCCTTTTGCTTTTTGTTTTTGACTTGATGATCTTGTCTCGGGGATCCACTTGTATTACGCATGCTCCACCAAGATTTCTCACGCCCTACGAAGATTGTGCCAAGTCCTACCTTCTGAAACAGTGTTCCAGGTGAAACCTACCATGCTCAAATCTAGACAGAGAATTAAAATTCTCGGTTGGCGCTAGTGGAGGGAACAAAGAAAAAGAATTTAGTCCGAAAGCTGACCGTATCTTTTTTCTTTTGGACACGCATAGGAACTAAGGCTGCACGATGATCTATTTGGAAATAGAATGCAGGGCAACCAATGGAAGGAAAGAATTTTGAAAAAACTCTGCATAATAAATCAGTCTTCTTTCTGGAGATAAAGGTACTACAAAAGTCACAGCAAACGTATCAAATTTCGAATCAAGAAGCGGCATTCTTTAAAAATCTGAGTTCCTTAAATTAATCCTGGATCCCTTAAAAAAATTGCAGGTTTGGATCCGTATGTATTCAATGGACTTCCCTTTTAATGCTACTGCAAGAGCAAAGTAGGCTACGGTAAAAAATGCAACGTAAAGCCCGATAAGCTACGAATCAATTTACCAGTGGCGTAGTCAAAGAGGCAACCAGAAACACCGTCGCCCACACCCCTCAAGGTTTGGACTTTGACTTGTGGCTGATGGTCTGTGAGATTTAATATCTGATGATGTCGTCGTTACGAGCAAAAAGTTTAATCTCTCGCATTTTTTTTGGCAATGCACCCCATGTCAGTAATTGTAAGTTTGTGTCATTTTGATCGCTCAGATTATTTCGTCGTCAGACTTAGTTTAGTCATAAGATTACGTGAAACTTGTTTTCCACCTTAGCTGGTGGTAGAAGAACATGACTGAGTCATATTCTTGCTCCGTACCTTTTTATCAAGGACAAACAAACTCATTTCATGTAAACAATTTCGCTGTCATAAAGTAATGCAGCCCACCACTGTGGCCTTTAATAAAAATAATGCGGAGGAGTAGGCTGAAATTAACAAAATATTTATTTAAAATCATGAGCTCATTGAAAAACAAAATGGAAAAGAAAATTCCATAACATTGTAGGCCAAATAAGTTTCTTATTAATCAATCTGAAGTTATATTTTGTTTTCTGTTTTTTCGTTTTGATTTTTCGTTTGTGCTTAGTAGCTATTTTAGAAATACAACCATATAACTGGCTATTGGAACTTCTCGGTTTTTGTTGTAAAACCAAAAGGCGGATATGTTATATTCATATTCGGATTCAAGCGGACTCAAAAGAGCCAACGCTAAAGGCAATAACAACCTATTTGATTTTCGCTGGTGAAAAGCATTATTTATAGAATATGCTGAGCCAATTGTTGAAATAGACCACAATAAAAATTTTTTTATCTACAGTGGCAATTTTACTTGAATCTGACGTCTTTCATGACGCTACAGAAAAAGCTTGTATTGAAGGTCTAAACGAACCGTGACTGTGCCTATCTTACTATTTACGTACAAAATTGAGGCTAGGTCTAAAATTTGTGCTCATTAGAGTTGAAATCGTTTGATATTGATTTCATTATATTAGTTAGCATATAGAAAGCGGATGATATTAAGCTTTGTCATACGAATACACAACCACACCTTAATGTGTGTGGTTAGGAGAAAGAGCAATTTTTCAATTAACATTACTCAACTACGTTGTAGTTACAAAACTATTTCCTTGTTTTCCAAACTTCAATCAAGCCAGTAGCGTTTAATTATTTTGTTTTGATCGGATATCAGCTCTTAAAACAGGCATTAGCTATCGTTCCAAACAACCAGATTATGTTAATTACTCTGTTTTCAAGTCCAAACTTATTAGATGTTCTGTAATTGCGAAAAATACTTTAAATGATAAATAACATCTTTGGTATGAAAATAACAACGCATTTGCCAGTGAAAAAATGCAATTTCTTTCCATATCTAAATGCAAAGCCACACGTTTTATCAAGAACAATAACTGGTAAAATTTAAAGTGCAAAATTTGATTCTTCATTTTTTGTTTTTCGTTATTTTTGCTACTAGTTCACAACCTTCAAAATTGCAATAAAATTTTTTTAAGTCAAACACATGCAACCTTTCTACGTTCTGTCAAGTTTACACATTTCGATATCAAGGGTTTTGTAGTGAAGCGCGTTTCTCTTTGTTGCAGAGCATCGTGATGGGAATTTACCTTTCATCGATTCAACTTTTTCAGAGCGAACTGATCCGGTCGATACAAAACCACTTTAAATTGGTTGAGCTTGAAAAGAATAATGACGCAAACAAAAAAGAAACTAATATAATTTATTTGAGAGAAGTCTTCTCAAAAATTTTAAAAAGAAAAAGTCGTGCTTTTTCTGAAATTTTTGCTCTGAAGACCAATCTGCATCTACTGCTTCTTTCTCTCTCTCTTTTCTTTTTTTTTTGGGGGGGGGGAGGGGAGTGAAGTATTGAAAGGAAAAAAGGTGTAAACAAGAACCCAGGCAAGCGCGTAGCCACAAAAAATGGAAGCTCGAGATTTGATTTTTCGTTTGTCATCATGATCTCTTGGATATTTAACCAACTACAGTTGTAAGTCCAAGGTTTAAATGGAGCGCTGCTCCTTCTCCCCCCCCATATGCCCTTTACGGTTTGGTCACTATCAAAAAATATCTGGAAAGAGCTTCACCACTTTCCAGAATATCTTAATAGATTTTGATGGGACAGGGAGTAACAATGGAATCGGAACAGAGAAAAGAGAAATAGAGATGCCTCCAAATTAAGAAGTCTTAGAGGTCTAGCAATAGGAAGGTTGCACGCACGTGATCAAACGTCATCAAAATGCGCTTTCGAAAAAAGTGGCTGACCACTTTCAGTGATTTTGCATTGAATTGAATAGGAGTGACATCGTTTTTTGCAAATCAAACAAAGAAACGTGGCAGTTGTTAAATGAACGTTAAATATGTTGTTTTACTGATGTTAAGGAATGAATCTAAGGTCAAAGTAAGGTAAGAGGTGCTTAGGTTTGCCTGTTGTTGCTGATAGTTAGGCTAATTTTATGGCCTAAACATGCAGGCGTATTTGCAGCCAGCTTCTGTGAGAGTTTCATATTCGATTAATCGCGTGTTTGGGAATGTTGCGTTTAAGTTAATTGCAATGTGCAACTTATACAGTATATTTAGTTACATAAGCATACTGAACAGTTAAAAACCTTAGTCATACTGTAGCCTAAATGACATAGCAGACTTCTGTACCGTTTGTTATATGCTGGATTAGTTATTGTTGAATAAAATCAGTAATTTTTAAAAATGTTTTGTCAATAGTGATTGCAGACCAGTCATATTGATATATCAGATGTAATTTTGTGATCTTAACTACTCCTTAAACAAGTTTTTGGGCTATTACCAAGGCTGCTGGACCAAGGGTAATTAAAAAATTTACGGTACCGATTTATTTATTCATGCGTATGAGCTCATGCTCAGTTTGCATGTCTTTCGTCCGACTGGGCCACTACGACGGGTAGACTACTTGGCCCCACGACCTGTTTGTCTCATTAAGATGGAGGCATACCGTTAAATGCCTTGCCCACGGACATAACAAGGAAGCTTGCCGGTAAGCTTACGGTACCGGTAATAATGATCAGATAATGGTTGTTTTTGCTAATGTACCGACGAGTATCTAATTGGTATAGAGTTTATTTTTACCTGAGGAGCAAATGGTATTTAGATGGCACTTTTCTTAAGGGCAATTTTTTGTAATTGGCACACAGTACTAAGTTTAAACTAGCCAACTGAATGACCTAATCTCAACCAAATTGCTTTTGGTCAAACTTAATTGTTTCCGAGAATCGAACTAGCGATAATTCATACCAATTTTTAATCAATTTCTCATTAATTTTCAAAATAACCCCAAAAGTTGGTGTTCGCGCTATACCTTTCCAGCATAAATTACAGCGTTTGGTCGGTCACTTTTTTTGGCGCGAAATGTGTGACGTCATGCGCAACTTTCCTATTCTTCTAGACTCCTTAATTTGGAGGCATTTCCGTTTCAAATGTTGAAAACTCATCAGTTTAACATATTTTAAAACAGTAAAGGAATAACAACACGATTGCAGAATGTTGCGCGTATGAGCTTAATTGCAGCCTATAATGTCAGGCTGAGGTCTATTTGATGACAGGTTTTGAAAAGGTCGAAATATTTTTGTTTTGCCTATAGTTTCCAGAGCAGAGCTACTGTAAACGAAAAAATTTTAAAAAAATTACGATGTTGACATCAAGCTCTAAATTATGCTTAAACAGACAGGTTTTGTTATTTAGTTTGAAGTCATTTAGTCAAATTTTTTGCAGTTTTCTGCACATGCGCTCTTCACCGATAACGACATTCTCATGAATTTTTAAAAACAAATTGACGTATTACTGTCAAAAAATGTTGTTTTCTGTACACCAAAACTTTTCGTTGCATCATTTTTATAATTTGACTATTTTATCAATTTCATAGCTGCCTGTTAAAACTAATGGTGCCGTAAGGTAGATTTCAGTCATCAGCAAGTTTTATAAAATTGCGAAGTACGACCGACAGGGGAAGAGCGTGAAATGGTAGCTAATGTTGGCTTGAAGGCACAATGTTGTTGCGAAAGGAATATTTTGGAGGGCAAGCAGAACCTTACCAAGGGTATGGAGCAGGTATGTGTTTTCTGGATAGGCAGTGCCCACCCTGAGAAATATACATCAGCAGCATTTTCCTTCTAGGAAAAAATATGCACTTAATACAACAAATTTTAATAGTTGATTAAATTACCCTGGTTGAAATACCAAAGATTTTGATATTTTTTCAGATAAGGTGGACACGATTTGCACCTGCTATTCATTTTTTGTATCTATGCTATGCAGAATACGCATTAAGTGCACGTGCCGTATTATCCGCTCAGCTCTGCTGTTCTCCAGGTGTTATAAGGAAAATTCATTGTGCTTTCGTTTAAGATAAAAAAGTTTCTAAAGCAGTGAAAAACATTCGATCTACTTACCTAGGTGTTTTAAGCTAATCATTATCAGTAAGGCCCTAATTAGTCCACTGACCGTTCGAGCAAATGAGATAAACAACTACAGTCTGTCAGCATAAAGTACGTATTAAGGCTGGTTTACATTAGAAGCGAAGTGAGGTTTATTTTGCAAGGGTATTCCCCGAATAATTTTTCAAAATTCGCTCGCAAACTTATTCCGCTTCAGCTGTGATCACCGACTGCGTACCGTAAATGGGGGCTACTTTAAATATGAAGGGCTACTTTGAAAAGGCTCTCAGAAAATGATTCAATGACACCCAACATGCAAATCACAGGTCCGGTAGATTTTGTTTTGTTTTTCAGCAGGTCTTAGGGCATTTAACTAGTTGATACACAAGCTATTAAGTTTAAATTGATTTGTTTAGTTGTATATTTTTGAGATTACTTTGGATCAACAAATTTGCAGCTTTTTTTTCTCCTGTTAACTTCCTTCTGCCCAAAGGTAAGTAAAAGTTGTATGAGGTTAAAACTCTTCATGTATGTTCTTAATTTAGTGGTGATATAACCTGTAAAAAATTTGGTGGCTTAGCTATCAATACAAAAGAAATATGTTGAAAAAAGTATTTTGCAATCAAAATATTAGTGTTTTGAGGGCTACTTTGAATAGGGGATTACTTTGAACACATCCCTAATAAAGGCTGGCATGGGCGTTGCAATTAACAACTACACATTTTTTTACATTGTAGATGGTCAAAAAATACAAAAGACAGCTGGGGAGCAGAAAATATAAAGATTACAGTGAAGATGCAATCAAAGAAGCTATACAAAAGGTGAAAAATGAGGAGATGTCGATGAATGCTGCAAGTAAAACTTACAAAATTCCTATAGGAACTTTGAGCAATAAACTGCGAGGTCTTCATGAAAAAAAAGTAGGTCATCCGTATGTATGCAGAGAAGAGGAAGAAGCAGCATTTGTCGCACAAATTTTAGAGGTGTCTCGCTGGGGATTTCCATTTAATTTGTAGGATTTGAGAGTATTGGCAAAAACGTATTTGGATCATATTGGAAAAACAGTGTCTAATTTTGTCAATAATTTTCCTAGTTATAAATGGGCCAAGACATTTTCTGATCGCCACAAAGAAAAACTTACTCTTCGTCAATGCCAAAATATCAAGGCGTCTCGAGCTAAACTTTCTGCTGAGGACGTATCTGAATACTTTGAAAGAATGAAGGAAACTCTTACAAAGCCAGACGGATCAGAGATACCTCCTTCTAATCTGTATAATTTTGACGAAACGAACCTCTCCGATAACCCGGGGACAAAAAAGTGTTTGTTTAAACGAGCTGTAAAATACCCTGAAAGAGTGAAAGATAGCACAAAAGCATCCATTTCCATGATGTTTTGCGGATCTGCTGATGGGTGCATGCTTCCTGCATATGTCGTCTACAAAGCTGAACACATCTGGTCCACATGGACGGAAGGGGGGCCGATTGGTGTACGTTATAGCAGGTCTAGAAGTGGCTGGTTCGACGGACCAACATTTGAAGATTGGTTCAATACCATCTTTTTGAGTCATGTTCAAAATATACCTGGAAGAAGGTTTTACTTGGTGATAATTTGAGCACACATTTTAGCCCCAATGTATTGAAAGCTGCTGCAGAAAACAATATCGTAATGGCATGTCTAGTTCCAAACGCAACCCACATCATGCAACCGCTTGATGTGGCGTTTTTCGCTCCAATGAAAAGGGCTCGGCGCAATATCCTCAACAATTGGAAAGCAGCACCTGCTAGAGGCTCTTCCACCTTATCAAAAGACCACTTTCCCAGGCTCCTGAAGCAGCTGTGCGTGGCCATTTATGGTGATGACAGCGGTGAAGACATCTTGATGCGACAAAGTGCCAGTCTTGTTTCAGGTTTTCGAAAATGTGGTTTGGTTCCATTTAACCCTGAAGAAGTCTTATCTCGTCTGCCCAATTATCAACCACCTGATGTCGGTTCAAACGTGTCCACCGCTGTTGTAAATGTGCTAAAGGAAGTGCGTGGCGTAGACAAGCCAAGAAACCCACCCCAGAAAAGGAGAATTGCAGTTCTTCCTGGGGCAAGCATCAGCGTGGAAGAAAGCCAAGACCACCTAAACCAGCAAGTTCCATCAACCTCATCTTCTACATCTGGATTCACCTCTGACAGACCCTGTTCTTCTACGCCAATGCCCAGGTCCACAAGAGCAAAACGACACCAAGCACTCATCCCCAGCGACAACAGCTCTGATTCTGAGAGCTCAAAGGATATCGATTACGGATCTTCATCCGATAGCCAGTATGATGATGAATTGCTGCTCAGTAGCGATGAGAATCAAGCCACAGATTTTCCAAGCGATACCTTTACCATTGATGACTTTGTGCTTGTGCAGTTCGAAGGAACAATTTGCTATGTTGCGAAAATCGTTGAGGAAGTAGAAGAGGGTGAAGATCTTATTGTGTCATATCTACGCAAAAGCCCAAATATAGCAAGTGCTTTTTGTTTCCCAGAGGTTCCTGACGTGCATGCTGCAAGCGTGAATGATGTTATCTGCAAGCTACCGTCACCTTACAACAGCAAAATTGCACGTCTAGCTCGACATGTGCGATTTCCATTTGATTTCAGTGGGAGAAATATGCGCTAAAATGGCATATAATGACTGATTTCTTTATTTAACAAACTGTTATTTATTAAAAATGATTTGTTTATATATCGTGTTTTTACACTTTAAGGAATCGAACCTGGAGCTTAAAAACCAACGTTATCGCAAATTGAGCAGAAAAAATGCAAGTATCGTACACGGAGACAGACTTAGTGAAAGAATTATAGTTGCGGCTCCAACCGTGGTTCCAGAGTGTACGAAAATCCAATTTAATCTTTCAAAGTAATCCAAACAACAGTATTTCATCGAAAAATAACGGATTTTAAATGCCTTTTCAAAGTAGCCCCTATGCGGGGGGTTACTTTGAAAACCCATAAAAGTCTAATTGAATATCTAATGTCGTTGGAAAAAATGAAATGTATCATTTGGAACTTTATAATCAAGGTACAGCCCAAGTTTTAGACAAAAAAATTCTTAAGATTCCATGCCTATTTTCCAGCACGCATTGAAACATCTCAAAACCCGTTCAAAGTAGCCCCTATTTACGGTACCCTGAGTGTCTGGTCTCTGATCACCGACTGCCTACCCTCACGGCACGTGCCTGGTCTGGAGGTCAGTGTTGCCGCAGACAAAAGTAATCGGGTATCATGCACCTGTTGTATGAAGTAGATGACAGTTAGTAAAATAATGGTGCTGCAGTCTAGAATTAAGAGAAGAGGGCACGTATAATAAACGTAGCCAGGAGAAGAGGGAAAAAAGAGCATGGGCCTTTTCAGATGTCTTTGTAACTCGACCCTGGTTACTCTAGGCGCGTAAATTACCTGCATCAAGCAATTGCCAATCTTTAGTAACTTTTCGTTATTATTCTTACAAGTATTGCTTAGGTGAAACCGGTGCGACCGGCGGCACAACCAATTTTCTACAACCCGGCACTACCTGACAGAAGCCTAGTGGGTGACTCCAGATAGTAAGGTGATGCAACTGGGTGGAAAGTGATTATTTCTTCCCAATAGTCAATACAAATAGGTGTTCCAAGAGCTAATTTGTATATTTTTTGACGTATGTGCTGATCTATCTTTTCTTTGCTAAGTTGTAGCCTGCCACTTAAATATATCAAAATACGACTAAGTGTGAACTGTGCGGCACAAAACAGCATTAAGTAGGCCTGTGAGGCGAATTCATGTTTTGAGAACTTGATGACAGCTCTCGTGTCACGCTTTATGGAAGCCCTGTCCTGGCTTAATCACTTTCTAATCAGTATCACCCAATTCGCTTTCACAAGATTAGTAATTTAACCTCAATTCTGTCACACTTGAATTACTTTTGTGTTTTGTCATAAGTTTCAACCATTATCTAGATGAGTATTAGAGTGAAGTGATTAGCCACTAATCATTGACCAGTTGTTATCTTTGTTCATCATTTCACAATCTTTTGTCGTAGGAAAACAGTAGCGAAATGAAGTAAAGCTTCAAGAAGGGATAATGTAATAAATTTTCTTTCATTAAAAAGAATCTAAATTAAAATATCTTGTACGGAACATACCCCGAAACTTGGGCGTATTTAAGGAGTGGGTCGTGGTAGTTAAATCCCCGTAAAATGTGATAAATTCACGCACATAACATTTTGGGGTTTCATTGACCCAACCTTCCCCCAAAACTGATTTCTTGAATGGCTCCTACTCGATTGTTTTTCCCTTGAATATGATGCCAGTTGCCGCTGAGCGACATTTTTGATAAATGTTGCGTTGATTTGGCATTGCGGAAACGATTTAGACTTCAAACATATTTTTGGCAAGCCTGCAAAGGTTGGCTGAAGCGCGAGCATGCCCTTCTTCAAGGCCGCGCTTTGATTTCTCTATGCCAGGCGCCAACTTTCAGCTTATTCTCAGTTCACTATTTGCGCCCAACATATATCAAATACCGCATATAAATAAAGACTGGGATTGTTCCCCTTCCCCAGAATGAGCCAAAACCGAAAAATCTCTCATATGATCTCCTTGGAGCAGAGGTTCTCGAATGAATCGTCACATTTTGAGATTGCAAGTGAATCGCAATCTTACATCTCTGATAACACATTCTGGAAAGCGACCGGTGTTAAGAGCTTTTTGTCCCTATTATTAACTTTTTTCCGACCTCACCTTGTATTGAAAAGCTTTTTGAGAAATCATCTCATGCAACGAGACGTTTGATTTGATACTTGACATGTGTGCGTCAAGAGTTCATACTAGCTAGGAATCTCTGCCTATAAAAGGAGTTATTGAGGTTATTTTGGTCATTTGGGGCCACTGTTTCCTCTGTGGTGTGCTTTTGTGCGCGCGCAAACAAACAAAAAAATGCCGCACAAGACCTTTATTAATTTTATTCATCCTTTTTAATACAAACTAAAATTTTTATTGAAAATACACACAATAAAATTTTTTATGCACATAGCTAAAAATACCATTTTTCAAAGCTTTGATATTAACGACAAGGGAATTGAACCGAAGTCGGTCGAATGCGAAGCAGACTCGAACCATGGCACTACCGCACCGGGCTGCTTAAATAAGGCGCTCTTCCATTGATTTAGTTACCAACTTCATTTTGCTCAGCCAATACCAAGCTCGGTTTTGAATTTGTGTTTGCTCATTAGGACAGCGAATTCCTTTCCTGTTTTGCTTGAAGTTCACCAACCTATTTTGCAGCAAGCGAACCCAACATTGCAATTATGCAACAACCGAATTGCATCGGTATTACCTCATTTATTGCGTCAGTTATTACCTGGCCTTTGGCCTATTGTGAGGCTAAAGGCTAATTGCCAATCGCAGCTTTAAATGCGTGTTTGTCAACGTGGTGTCCTGACTTAACCATTGTGTTTTTGTAGAGAAACATTCCCTATTTGGTGAAAGCTATTAGAGTATCTTGTAAACATCTTACAATAAGTGGCTTGCTTTCTTTTAGAAATGGAAATACTAGTGGACTTGATTAACCTTGCTGACCGCTGCTGCTCATTGGCCACTGTTGCGCATAATTATCAAAATGGCAAATTGAAAGCTCATGGTCAAGTTATTAACGCGCCGAAAAGGTTCGTTTCGGTTCGAAGCGGAGAAAATACACGTTCACAAGATGAGAGCGCGCTTTATCGCAATTCCTAAGCGGATTTCAGGGCTTAATGCGAGTCGCCTAATTTAAATCAAACCCCAATCAGCTTTGTGGACCTTAATAAGCGAACGACAGCAATAAACGTGGTGAAACATGGAATATGAGAACAACAGGAAAAGGATGCTGAAATCACGCAAACGATTAGCTGCAAACTAAAAGTAAATGCAGCGCCAACTATTGTAATCGAACTTGTGGCCTTCCAGTAGGGTATGAGGCTTTTAATGCAGCCAGGCCAAACACACTTAACTGGATTAATTCACGGACCAAAAAAATGTTTGGAGAATTAAGTTTTTTCAAAAAAATGCTCTTTTTCATGTAAATTTTCCATCCTAATTTGAATAAGTGGCTTAATTGCAACGCACAATGATTTTATGGTAATGAATAGCGCTATTTATTCTTTATGATTAACGATTTAGGCAAAGTCAATGACATCCAAACTTTGTGAGGAAAAAAAACGATACCCTAATATGATGGGAGGATATTCGTAAAATCCAAAATACCTGTATCTTTGAATTTAGGAAACAATAGTTTTCTTCTTTCAATAGTTTTCTTTCTTTCTTCTTTCTTAGGAAACAATAGTTTTCATTCTTCTTTCCTACGACAGGGACAGCAAACTGCGACCCACGACGTGGCATTGAAGGTCAGTGGAAGAATGTGGATTGTGATCTACGTTCGCAGATTGGTCACCCAAAAGGAAAAGAGGTCTTCCGTTTAATCTCTCCGTTCTTCTGAGATTGATCTCCAAAAAAAAAGTAGGTTTGTGGAAAGAGTCCATGCCTGACCCCAGGTATCTTTTGATTCAGTGAAATAGGCCCGCCCGCCAAAATGATTCCACAATCCTGTCCTCCCGTACAATCAATGCAATATGCATCGTGTGTACCCACTAGTAGAGGATACCTATTTTACACTTATTAAACTACTTGCGATAAAAAACATCTGTGCCATTTTTTATAAGCAAAATAGACAAAGAAAAACTGAAAGCCAGTGTAAATTTTATTTGCATTTGTCATGACTTTGTTTGCTGAAATCCTGCGTGATTTAATGCATTTATTTTACTTTCGTTCTACAGTTGGGAAAAATATTTACTTTGCGCAAGTTTATTATCAGCACCGTTCATTTTCAATAAATTTATTGCTGCCCTTTGTACTGACTTTGGGTCTAGCTGTTACATTACGTCATCATGACGTCCTAAAATTGTATTAACCAAATTGGCAAACGTCATGAAAGAATATAAACTAAATTGACGTGAATCGAGAAATTAAGGTTTGCACGGACTGTGCCTTTGCTTTCTGTTTTTTAAACAGAATCTCAGTAGTGTAATGTTTAGAGCGTCCTCTTTGCAGTTGGTAGACCTTGGTTAAATCCCTTGTCAAGTCACATCGAAGACTTAAAAACGATTTTCACAGCTCTCCTGCTTGGCGCTCGGCACCAAAAATACAATGGAGGGTAAAAGCTTGCAAGATCGTTTGTGGTGTGCTTGGGTAATGCACATAACGGGATTCATCCGTCTTATGCCGAGCAATCTATACGTCGTGGCAGCCCAAACTGACCAAAGACTAGCAAACGGAACAAAAGTTCATTTACTGTACGCATGACTTCAAAAACAACGGACCGACTGGGACAAAAATGACGACGAACAGGAGCTCGGAGCGGAAAAGAAGCGGCGTTGCGCTTCAAATTTAAAATTTGACATTTTCATGAAAAAAGCGCGAACACAATCTCAAACATTTCGAGTTGTCTCCTCAAGGTCGACTTTGGAGATCCTTTTCTGCCCCAAACAATACTTCTCGGTGATACCCGCATTACAGGTCTCGGTTAAACAGAGGAGCGTCTTCCTTAGCGCTTTTTCACTTGCAGGACGCCTTACAACCACTTCATGTTTGGCTGAAGAGAGGCCCTAACATACAGCTTGAGGTTGGACAAAACAAACGAAAAAAAAATTCAGCAGCGCACCCTTGAAGAGTGAGCATTGTCCAACAGAATAACATTGCGTCTAGCCAGAGTCATCAACATTTGTTACAGTCGTTTTAAATTTAGCGCTTCGCCAGACTTTCAACAATTGCTTTGCGCAACTGTAGCTTTTTCCCTGCAGATAAGCTTATCCATAAAACACGACTTATTTGTAAGGCGTGACGTCCGAGTTTTCCCATGATTTTTTCTTTTTGCTCTCAGCTATAATTATCTAAAGTTTGAATAAACAAGATATCTTTCCTGAAAATACCTTTCTTTTTGCCTTCAAAGAAGAAAGTTTATTTTTGAGATAGGAGAAAGTAATCCTATCTTTTTGTTTAGCATTTCTACTACTAGTCATGTAGGCTTTACGTCAGCGCACCAAATCATAATTTAATGTATTACAAAATACAGAATTTTAAAATATATTTCTGATCAATTGCTTACGTCAATTTGTTGTGATTTTGAGTATCTTTGCAGAGTCAGCCAAATCCAAAAACAGTGGACGTTTTACTCTCTACGCCAGGAGTTCTTACACTTTTTGAGGCGTGGCTTCTTGACAATGGCAACAAATATCTGTGCCTCCCCCAATAATACGTAAAATTCCTTTTTTTAGGAGAGGATTTGATTCCCAGCGGTTGTCATTTTCTCCACATTCGCTTTCCAAAATAGAAGACCTTTTTTGATCAATTTGTTCACAGCTGATTTTGAGAAAGGTTCTCAATCTTAGCAAACTGCAGACAGTGACACTTTTTCGACCTATCACGTCTCTTCAATGCAGTTCTCAATCTTCTTTAAGTGAAACCATAGTCCCGCGTACTTCAGTTTAAGAACCAATGCTCTAAGCCAATGGTTCTCAAACTGTGCGTCGTTTCAATTTTCCAAAGGCGTCGCGGGATATTTTGGTTTTGTGCCATTAAGTCTAGGTTTTATTGCGTCAAAAGAGCTCTGATCGTAGATTCCTTTCTTACTTTCTTCTGACATTTTCACAATAGTGTTTTTAATACACTGTTGCAACGGTTGACTTGTTATTCAAGAATCAAATTGCAGAAGTTTAACTTAATTGGCGAAAAATATATAAAGAATAAAGCATTCAGTTGTATGTTGGACGAAAACAGGAAAGATGAGTTACAAACTTAGAAGAGCGTAATTTTGCGATTGAAGATGACAGACCAATCCAAAATCTCGGGAGCATCCGCATAGGGGCAGTTATTTATATAGAATGTGGGTCACATTTATCTCGCAGTACGGCAAACTAAACTGTAGGATGCTGTCTGGTGCGTCGCAAAGTCTCGCAAGCTTTTTTAAATGCGTCGCATCGCAAAAAGTTTGAGAACCACTGCTCTAAGCCAAGCTCCCCTTGCTTTGCCGGGTTGAAATAATGGAACTGATTTTTGCAGTACGTCGCCAGGTGCAACTTTCGAGCACCCAAAACATGCAGCTTAACCTGCTGGTGATAAAACCTTTACTCTGTAATTTACATTCAAAACTGGTCGGAAATATACCTCCATAATTCCATATTCTGATCCTAATTGGTTTGCCCAGTGACTGAAATTTATAAGAAATGTTGGAACGACGAAAGCTAGAGATGTGATCGCAGCACTGTTTAAGATGCTCAAATTTGTAGAAAAAGACTTCATCGCGATAATCGCAAAACGGCTCTTTATAGTATGTTGATCTCAAAAAATAAAGTCTCTGTAGTAAAGATGCTTTCCATTTCAACTTAATCCCTCCAAAAAAGTCTTTCTCCAGAATTTCATAAACAGGCTTTCCCTTGCAGATTGATCTACAAAAATTAGCCCCCGCTTAAAAAATTTGAAAGGATTCGTTCCCCTGAACTTTCGCTCCTAAGTTTTCTGTGTAAACCTGGATAACGATTTTTAATTGTGCTTCCATCCCGAGGAAGAGAGGCGATGTACAGCGTATGGAAGAGATTAAAGGTAGAATGACATAGACGGGGGATTTAAACTTGGATGAGTAGCATCACGCTCCAGTTTATTAAAGTAGACAAATAGAATTATAAAAGTTTTACAACGAGAAGAAAACTTCTATCAAGGTTGATATTCTGCTTTAAGCAGTTGGTAATCATTATCACCTATGTTTCCCATGGAGCAATGTGAGGGATTCGACACCATAAACTCCAGGTTACAGGTCAGAATAATCGTTTCTAAGACTGCTATCAAAAAACAATTTTCTCGCTACTTTGACACTCGATAAATAAGAGGCGCTTAGCCAAACTCGAATTCAAACTTGTGTTGGCAAACAAACAGGGTAGAAATTAAAACAAACAAAAATCTATTTTTGTGAAAAGGGAACATAACTGCGACAAGCAATTGACCTCTATGACTCGAGTTTATCGTACGGCTATGAAGTCTTATCGTACGGCTATGAAGTCTTGTGTTCAAATTCCAAAATATGTGGCACAAGCAGAAGGAAGGTCTACCGCAAAGAAATATAGGCTTCGAAAAAATAATATCTGGGTGCAATTCTAAGGTTTTTACGTTGGAATATATCGGGGAGGTTGCACCCACCAGTCCACCACAGATTTTTTAAAAAGAAAAGAGAATCGAGGGCACATAACTTACTCATTATACCCAGAAAAAACATTTTACAGGGATAGCTCAGAATTTTCCTAAAATATGCGTTTTGGAGAATGAATTTGAAATGAATACCATTTTATTTTTATTTTATGTGAAGTTGCTCATATAGACAAATTAAGCTGATATCTAGTTTGCTGTTAATGCCAGGTGACATGGCAAAACGACTCCCCTAAATGTGACAGTGGTTACAATCTTTATCCTTCTTTCTCAACAGTCTTGGTGATAGGTTTGACCTCGTAGAGTCCTTAGCGTTTAAGTAAATGTTTACTTTACAATTTAATCAAAAATTCTTTTCGTGTAAGACAAAAACTTTCCCACTGAACTACACGAATAAGTACGATGATATCATTTTATCGTTTTCAAATGACGTCGTATCAACTATTGCGTCACACATTGAGCAAGCACAGTTCCTTCTGGCGATCACAATAGTGAATCAGAATGACAAACGAAATATCAAAGCAACTTCTTTGCTTTTGTATGATAAAGCGCGCTTCTAACAGGGTCGCATCCTACACCGGTAAAATGATTGGGAGCGACCTTTCTATAGCAGTCATAGGCGAACGACAGTTTGTTTAATTCTCGCAATGTCTACTCTGTTGTGCGACCGGGAAAAGCGCTTCAGAAAGTTTTCGGGACAAAATTTAGGATGTTTGGGTTGCATTTTTTGTTGTGTTTTTTTATATGTCTTCATTCTCCGGTCTTGGGAAAACTTTTGTCAGTTACGCTAGAATATCACTGGTTTAGACCTGCTTCGGAGTTGCCAGAACTGTAGGTACAGTGCGTTTCTACGACAACCAGTGCGTTCAATCAAATAAAATTGCCTTAAACTCCCTTCCCTAAATGCACATCAACGTAGCCGCCGTGAAGTTCCAACGTAACCACAAACTCCATCCAATCCACTCGAACTCGTTGACATTTTCAAAATGTGACACCACGAAGCCGATTTCGAAGGTTTTTTCAGTTATGATCTAGGATGCAAACTAAAAAATGTACATTTGGAATTTTTTTAGGGAATCGGGCCGCTTGTAGATTATTTTTTCTTGAAATAAGAGGACATCTCCATAGAGAACGCATGGACCCAACCTCGTGTTCGAATTTCTCAGTTTGTTGTCAACGAGCTCATGAGGACAAATTTTTGCTCACAATCGTTGGTTTAACACCCTCGTAGCTTCTATCGTTACGGCCTTGATAAAGGTACCAAAGTGATTGTCATGTAATGTGCGGTGTAGTGAATTGAGCGTCAAACTTGTAATCGAAAGACAGAGAATAGAGCTCTTGGGAATTGAATTTAACTGGCCAAGCGAAAACGTTGTTGGCAGTAGGTTTACGTTCGTCGTTCAAACTGTGGCTTGGGCTAACCGCAATGACATGCATAGATGACGATGTGCCAACTCGACTGACTGAACGGTCATTTCGCAGTCTTTCAAACTCTCCGATCATCCGATGTTCGACGAGTTAAATATCTTGACATTATTTACCTTCTCTTGATTGTATTTACCTTTATTTACCATTTACCTTCTCTTTCTTTACCTTCTCTCTAGTGTTTGTGGTCAAAATGCATTGCATCGACACCAGCCTATTTCTCGCCGAAGTCGTTCCTCCCATCAATGCTGAAATGTTCGCGCGAATGCAAAAAACAAAAAAAATCGTTTCAAACGTTGAAGAAATTTGTCATCAAAAGGCTGAGTAAGAGCATCTTTAATTAAATTTTTAAAAACAATTTGGTCAATCAAAACTTAGCTGACCTATATCCGCAAGCTTTGTTCAGATTATAAATAAAATTGATGCCAATGGCAATGACGCCAAAAGTTGTGACGTTTTATTTTTGGGTAATTTTTTTAAGTTTTTTCTCAACAAAACAAAAACAAATTTTAAACTTAAAGCAGATCGGCTCAGTTCAAAAACAAGTTAAATGTTGCTTCGTAGTCAAGCCGCTGTTAAAAGAACAGTCAGGACTGTTTTTGATGCTTGTCAAGTCAACCGTAGTCCTATCAGCAGGCCTACATATTTTATCGTGTTACTCTAATTTATGAAGCTAAACGCCAAGCAGGAGATATCAACAAAACTTTAAAACTGTTGATGCAGCTTTAAAAACGTTGACCTGTCCCTCTGTAAGAATGTGGCCAATGGGGCATGAACCTTGAAAATTTTTAAACACATGCATACCGGGAGAGGGCATTTTTTGTTGGAAAAAAATTTTTGTATGGAGATAAATTGCTACGAGTACCAAATGCCAAGGGAAAGTTGTTTTCTTTGTCACTCAAATCTTTCTTCTGCTGTGCGAACGCTGCGTTCGACTCAGGAAGTAGATAACTTTTTGCCAACTTCGTAGTTTTTATTCTGATACGCCATCTAGCAGCTGCAATAATCAGCATGAATTTAACTGAAGTACAATTTAGCTCAGCCTATTTAGTTTTGTGAAGGCAGCGAACGTTTAACAATGTAGTGACGTGTTTTGCTGTAAGTAGGCTTACCATATTTTAGTGATTAAAAAACGGCACACTTGAGGACAACACGCCTGACTATGGGTGACGAAGCAAAGTCCGGACACACTTAGCGGCGGCAATACAGGTGTTGATCTTTTGTTTTTCTTTGGAGAACACCTCCATTTCGGGTGCAATTTACCTTAATTCTACTACACATCAATAAATTCCACCCAAAATGGGGGTGTACTCCAAAAAAGAAAGGTCATCACCTGCTTTGCTGCTCCTTTAGTATCACTTTCAGCCCAATCATCATCGAGCTAGAGTTCGCTGTCATAATGCCTTTACTTACCGGGACAAACGTTTACATACCGGAGTTATAGCTATGCTAGCTGACTGAATGAAAAACCGGGACTTTCGGTCGATTGACCGGGAAAAGGCCCGAAAAAACGGGACGTATGGTAAGCCTAACAATAAGCAGTGGCGGCTCATGGTTGTTGCTCAGGTTGGCGTCGAGTGGAATCATTTTTTTTAATGCTTGATTGCATAAACAAACTCTCACTTATACACATATACCGGCGTCAAAAGCCGTCGAAGCCGCCGGTCAGCAGTGTTGGGTTATAAAAGTCGGTTTTCCTGGCTTCACTCAGATAACTTTTCTAAGAGCAGTGACGAAAAGTTTTATAAATGGGAGCATTACCCCTACGCCCCTTGTTTAGATCAACCTATATACTGAAATTAATGATGGTCTTCCGTACAAACTCCCCATGATTCAATTTACTTATTCTATCCGTTTCTTGCAATAAATATAGGGGCATAAAGGTAAATTAGGGTGTAGGCACTATCATCTTTTTTGCAAGTGCTGTACAGAAATAAATTTTTTGGTGGTTGGCTATTTCACATCTTGATGCAACCTCCCTCGCGATGGCATTTGTGTCACCAAGTTTCTTTGCTACACCCAAGTGTCTTGATCCCGGAATAGAGCACGAGGGTCTGTAGCTTCCCACAAATGTCTTGCATTCCATCATTCGGTTGGCCCAATTACCCACAATTAAGAGCAATTTTCCTCCCTGGGTACGATTGCATATTTGATTGCTATGATTTCACCCAGTGGTGTAGATCCACTGACCTATTTTTTTCTTTTAATTTTTCCCACAATTCGAAATTTGTAAACAATACTCATAAAATCGATCATCCTACTAATATATAAAACTATGGTTACTTACAAACAGCAAATGGTTTCACAAACTTTCATGCGTTGATTTGACTAATTACATTGGGACATAAATACAAAGTTGGGAAGAAAAATAAAGAGATTATTGTATTTACAGGAATTAAGCCATGAAGTAATTGGCATACTACTTACCACATTTTTGCAGTTACAGGCCTAGTTAAAAACTTAAATCCTCTGGCTGCGCGTATGTTCCTTGCTCACGGCATAGACGCAGCCGGGGGAAGGTGAAGCGACCAGGATCTTACCCGTGCTTCACCAGGTTAGAATAGTGAAGCTGCTCACCCAGCATGTCTTAAGAGGCGACTCATGGGTACCGACCAATGGCAGTCCGCCTCGTTGGTGGTGGGGCTACCAGTCGGCAATTTGCATTCACGACTGGTTCGAAACGGGCTGCCACTTTTCCTCTAGCCTAATTCAATTAGGTTGATGGCGTGAACATGGATTGCTGTTTGCGCCTTACCTCCACCCCAAGGAGGAGGAGGAGGAGGGGTAAACCAATCAAACAACCAACCAACCAGGAGCCAATAATCTAGCATCAACAGTTGAGTTATTGCATTAAATTTGTTAAGGCACAAAATGAAAAATCAACCAACCAGGTTTTTGTGCCAGTGAAAAGAACAATTTTTTCTAAATTCTGCAAGATTTCATTGTAAACTTTGGCATTCCGTTCCACTTTGCTACACGTGATAAAAAAGGCTTTCGAGTTCTCAGGCGCGCAACATACGTAATTAACATACTCGTAACTGTGATACAGAGGTATTCTGATGTGAAATTCACCTACTATTTGGTTATTATAATTTTCGTAGTTGCCATTACATTATTAAGAAATAGATTGAAACCGGTATGTGAGTGCTCGAAGATATCCATAGGCGTACGAAGTGGGGGGTCCGGGGGGGGGCACTGGCCCCTCCTGGTTGTAAAAATTTCGGGCAACTTTTAATTTTTCGGGCAATTTGAGTAAATGTCCTTACATTTTTGCCGAAAAATTTGTCACTGTAATAGCATCTCCAAAAAAAAAAAAAAGGTCAACATCTGTTTCGACAGATGTAATGGCATATTGATGGCACATTTAGGCCAAAAGTAATGGAAAAGGTGCAGCGAAACAGGTGTTGACCTTTTTTTTTTTTTTTGGAGATGTCATCGCAGTGACCAATTTTTCGGGCAAAAATTTGATGCCCCCCCAAATGGGTTTGAGGTCGTACACCCATGAAGATATCGTTCTACTTTAAGCTTTATTATTTACGTTTGGTTCCAAAATGACAGTGGATTATAAGTACAACTGCTGTTTTTGCGGAAATGGTACCAGCATTATGACAAAACTGCTTTTTTGAAGTGTTCTTAAGAAAAAAAAGCATACCCAAAACTGTTTAAATGCTTAATCGCTTGTTCGTCAATATAGCTCAAATTGTTTTTGAAATAGTTTTATCGGAAGTATCTTGTTAGTATCTCCGGAAAAACCTTTCAACTGCGTTTCTAAGGTTAGTATTCGTAGAGAAAATAAAGAAAACAAATTTTACATTTATTAGTTAAATATGACGTCGACTTAGTCCTTTTTACGACAGTTAACCCTGCTCTGGTACCATGGGGTCAATATGACCCCAGGCTTATTTGATAGGCTAAATATTCCAAACTTTGAGATTATAAGCTTTCATCTCGCTTTGTAATTTCTTTGCAGGTTCTTGTCAACTATTTCCATTTATTCAATCTTAATTTCGATGCTGCCTTCTTTGTAAATTTCATATTTTATTTGTTTGGGGTCATATTGACCCCATGAAAGAACTATTCATATCGTTGATTGTTTCTCAAGCTAAGCGCAGATTGGTGACCCCTCAAAAACCTCGGGTTGTGAAACAAATCGTTTGAAGCTGTGGAATTTTACCAGAAGCACTTCTAGCTGTTCAAAACATTACCCAGCATCGTCCATCAGGGTGCAAGAGATGCTTCCTTTGTTCGAGATCGAAGGACAAAAAGTACAGACTCACCTGCAGTAGATGTCATAACACCACTTGCGAAGAACACAGCAAGATGGTCCAAGTGCGTAGCCAGAAAAAAATTGAGAGGGAGGCCAAATTTTGCAACTTTTAATGTGACGTCATTTACTTATAACGGCATTTTGCCTTTTGTGAACTACGCTCGTCGCTATTATAAAAATTGCTGAACAAAGCTGAGAAAGTGCGAATGCGATTCCACTGATCCAGTGTAGTTTTATCAAGAACGGCTTTAATAGTTCAACTTCAATTGTGAGGTATAAAGCACTATTTAATGAATTTCAAGGAAACCACTTCCACTGGTAGGTTGAACGTTCTGATAAAAGAAGCGACGTCTTTGTAGTAGTCCGTATCGCAATAACACAAGAAAGCGCTCAGCGAGACGCTTATTTCTTGCAATTATCATAACTTGGAATATCAATTCATCACTCGACTGCAACATAGAAGAAAAACTTCAGCTATATTTGGTGTGTAACACGTACACATCTTGTTTTATAAAATTTGAAAGTTTAAAAGCTTAAAAAGCCACGCCGTCCCCACCCTCTTGCTAAAAGTCAACAACAAACTCTAATGTACCTGCAGAGGCGCAAAAAATTTATGTTTTTATTTTTTTGATACTGTTTTGTAATTTGACTTAAAATTCAGGGGAGGGCCATGGCCCCTTTGGTCCCCCCCTGGCTACGCCTATGAGATGGTCTGTAATCAGTGTCAGAAGTAAAATATTCGTGTATTGTGCACTCCACTCATTTTTGAAGCAATAAACACGGATTAATAACAAATTGACGTTTTTTTACTGGTGTCAAAACGTATTTTCAGTAATGAGGTCATATTGACCCCAAGGTACTAATAACGTGATTTTTTCATGGTATCACAGCAGGGTTAATCTCGAGAATTCCCGGAATTGAGGAATAAGAGTCGAGGATTTCTAATTCAGTTCCGAACTCCTACCCTTAGACGACACACAAGAGCTCAAGAAAATAGGGTAACTTGTAATCTAGTAGTAGTAGTAGTAGCAGTTGTTGAGTTTTTATCCGGTGTTGTCCCTTTAGCAGAGATGGCCGGATTTACCCCATTCCTTCTTTAATTGCTCGCATTCCGTCCCTCCATTTGTCTCGTCTCAGGGCATCCTCCTTCTTCACACCAATCTTCTCTGTCTCCTCTTCCACTTGCTTCTTCCAGATCTTCTTCGGTCGTCCTCGCTTTCTCTTGCCACTCACTTCAAGATTCAGAGCAACCCTCAAAACACTATCGTCATCCCTCCTCAGTACATGTCCATACCATCTAACTCCATTCGTTGTTGCCAATCGGTCTATAGTTTCCTTCAACCCCAACATGTCCATCTGTTCTTCAGTCGTCTTCCTGTCTACAACTTTCTGACCGCACATGGCTCTCACCATTCTCCTCATAATAATGTTTGTTGTCTAGTGACTATAATAATATTTGTCTAGTGACTATAATGAGGTTTGTTGTTGGTCTCAGTTCAATGGATTGTAATCGAGATATGGCAATTTAGTGACACAGAAGCTTTGCATCTTAAAAGTTATTAAAAAAAAAGGCATTTTCTCCTTGGTTGCAGGCATTTTATAGCTTGCGCTCTCCATCAGCACCGGCAACTACAAAGACGGTCTGAACGAAAGTTGAACTTACAACCGCAAAGTTTTTCCAGAAACTCTATTACCAAATTATAATAAAAAAGTCAGAGGCTGATTATATTAACAGTAGGTTGACCAGACGTACAGTTTTGAACGAGACAATTCCGTTTTTTTCGGCCGTCCGGTTTTTCTTAATGTTGTCCAGTTTTTTTAACAAAAAAGTATGATAACGAAAAACTAGAAACACTGTTTTTTTTGCAATTAGGTTGCGGTTTTTTCTCTAGCTTGCAATGAATATATTTCTTGTTATATTGTAGGATTTATCTTTTGCTTTCGTATAAGTACAGCTTTGGTTGGAAGAACATTTTCTGTTAGGAACAATATATGGTCAAATAAGAAGTCCAAGCTAAGAGATAATGAAAGCAATGGTGAGTGTAAGATAAATTTACGATATAAAGTATGACAAGTTCTATGTTTAAGCCTAGAAAGACTGAAATTTGCTGCACGGGATTTATCTAATTTGCTGCACAAGAAATATGATTGATGATGTAATCCACATTGAAGAAATACGTTGTATAACTTTTTTTGAAAGAACACATTTACAAGATAGACACCGATTTTGTCCCAATAAAACATGGTTAGCCAATTAACAGTGATATTCCATAGGTACTGTATACCCGGTATGTCCCGAGCAAAAGAATCCACCTGCTGCTCTGCCCGTTTTGAAGTTTCCAATACTATTACCAGAGTGCTTTTTACCATGTTCACTGCAGCTATTGGCGTAACACTGCTTTATATGAGGCTGAAGGCATTGCTATCTCAGAGGGTGAAGACCGTTTTTGGCGATTATGCTTTTTTGCTATTACAGCTCTAAAATTAGGTGTTTTTTGCAATTTATCTTTTTAAAGAGTATTTTGTAAATTTTTCAACTTGCTGAGAGCTTCAGCCCCTCAGCTTTTACGCATATCACTGCGACCGTGCAGAAGAAACTGCAGGGAGCGCCTTTTCGAAAAAACAAATGGGAGAGATAAGGCGCACAAACCGACTTCTACCTGTGCTCCACCAAGTTTCAATGGAAAAATGTTCACCTAGCGTGTCGTAAGAAACTTTTGGGCGTCTCTTCTGATGGCCCTCTCCGTTGGTAGTGGGGCTATCATTTTGCAATCACGACTGGTTTGAAATGAAACGACTCGTCTCGACTAGATTTGCGGTTTACACCTGGAAAACCGTTTCGCACCAATCCTCGGTCTTCAGGAAAACACGTAAAGAACAACTTCGTGAATAAAACACGATCAATTAAACAATCGCAACTCATTTTATACGACTCGGCCTGCTTCTTCACGCGACAACTGCACAAGAACCGTTTGAGGTCATCACTGTACTTTTGGTTTTGATTCTCAATACAACTCACAATTACTTAACATAAAGTGGACGTTTTAAACTTAAAAATTAGCACAATCAAACAACACAAGCCGCACATGTACAACACAATCAAAGCATATCGTTACCTAAAACATGTTTTGCCAAACTATTGCATTGCGTTGCATTAACGCTCGAGCTATGAAGTTCGACGTATTAGCGACATGAAGTTTTAGCGACGTGGTTCTTCAAAGCAACGTCATTCATTCGAAAGCCATTCATGCCGCAGTGATAGGTAACAAAGCAAAGAGTACCTCACGCAAAAAACTACCTTTGCATGACTATTACACGACTTCAAGAGGTCGATCATCGATGGAACAGTAGTTCAAAGGATGTACTACTGCAGAGGTTCCAAATTGGTGCGTCGTTTGGTAAAAGGAAGATCGTCACAAGTCTACATCCTTGATAGCTTTTTTGTTTAATCAACCAGCGTTAGGAGCCCTTTGTCTTCGTCATTGACTTCTTATCTAGAGGGCTTAGCTGCCCTATTTTTGACTTGATGACCTTTTTTAGAGCTTTTTTTTGAAGTCTTGTTTAATTTTATAGATCAGATTTGTGCGTCAGAAATTCAAATAAGTTGGGAATCTCTGTACTACTGTGATAAACATAAAGTATCATGCACGTCATAAATAGAAAAAAAAAGCATGGCAAAAAAGGGGTTTCTATGCTTCACCACGTTAGAATAGTGAAGCTGTACACTTAGTAAGAGGGGGCTTTTCAACGTCTACTAATTGCAGACCTCCTTGTTGGTGGTAAAGTTACCAGTCTGCAATTTGTATTCACGACTGGTTCAAAATAAAATGCCGTTTTCCCTTCGCCCGAACTTTAATAGGCTTGCGGAGAAACAATCGTTTTGCACAGAGCCTTCATTGCCAGAAAGGATAAAAACTTAACAAAACGCTATCGTGATACAGGGTTGGCCGGCAACCGAAGTTTCCCTGAATCTACAATCATTTACGTTAAAGCTTTAGTTGCCCAACATGGTACTAAGTTGCTAAACGATCCCAACACAGCTGACAGCCCCGCATATTACGATTATGTGAAGAACTTGAAAAAACAGCTTTAACTGATCAATTCGACAAGAAAACTTCCGGTTAAAAAGATTAAAAACACCACTAATAAATTACACAATACACAAATACCAAGACATTGCCTATTACTTAAAACAATACACATTAAGTGTCTGTAACGTACACAGCACGCTATGTCGTTTGTGGTGAAAGCATACAATCTTTGAGACCAGTTTCAGCAAGCATACGCTGGATTACACAAACGTACGTAGGAGTATACAGATGTATACTAAGGAACACAAGCATTTGCTGGAGTATGCAATCGTATACTGCAGTGCACAATCAGAAGTACTTGTTTCCTTTTGCTGAAAATTCGCTTACTGCAGAGTGTACAAGCAGAAACGACCCTACAGCTACCACAACGGGACAAATGGCAGAGATGTGGTTCCACACAATTATTTTTGTCAGAAGTTGCGCTGAGACGCAAAGTTTGCCCAGCAATATTGAAAACAATGCGTCTCTGCTTCATAATAACTTATACTGGGTTCAAACTAACATAGGATGTTAATGAGACCTAAATATTTCCAGCTCTTCGGTTACGCAAAGTTACGGCTGTGACGACTTTTACTGCTTTAGCTTGAGGCCTCTACAAATGCAGCCAGATCAGCAGCTAAGTCCAGACGCTGCAAGATCGAGGCAAGAGCTGCAAATTATCACCAAAATCTAGCGTGTTTTTGGATCATGAACAGCAATCTTTGGGAAGATTTAGCAGATAAAGTTTAACATCAACAAACGCTTGAGCAGCAAGTTTAATCACTGTCTTCATCGTCAGAAAATGTTGCTTGTACAAAAAGAGTGTCACTACGGTTTAAACCCAAGTCTCTCAACGAAGGAAATTGATCGTTGTTCGAGTCAATAGCCTCTGTACAGCAACCAGTCAGCTGCCGCCGAGGAAAATTAGTGAAGACTTGGAATTTCGTAGGAGCCCCGTCTTGAGAGTAAATGTAGTCATGCAGTGTCTAAACAAATGCAAGTTTTAAGAGGTTTTATCGTAATGTTGTCGCAACCACCCCTTTTTCTTGGGATGTGGCTACGACATGACACGACTATATTCCTGTCCATATCGCAAACTTAATCGAGGCCAGGCTAGGGAAAAACGGCGCTGTTTCAAGTCAGTCATAAATTCAAAAAGCAGGTAGGTAACACCACCACCACGACAGAATGTCACTGGAGGGCGCCCAAAAATCGCTTCTTGCGACGTGCTGGCAGAGCAGCTTTTCTATTCCCACCCGGTGAAGCATGAGTCAATTTGAAAGCTAAACGCTACTCATGTGGGGTGCACCTGCCACTGATTCGTGCTTTACACTAGACTTTAAGTAGCTCATCTCACAAGCCTGAGGTTGCTTTCATCTTGCGTTGTAGTGCCCGTAGGCAAAAGCATAGAAGAAGTCTACCTTTGCTTAGTTGCATTGCATTGGTTTAGCGGTTAAAACCTCCGTTTCGCAGACGGTAGACCTGGGTTCAATTCCCTTGTTGAGTGACACCGATGACTTAAAAAACGGCATTTATAGCTTCAATGCTTGGCACAAAAGGAATAGTGACGAAAAAAGACCAGCAAGCTCGTTTGTTCTGACCATTTGGTGAGGTAGTTAATGAGATTTCATCTTTATGTGGTAGAGGTGACAGGGTTAGGCAGTCTACCTGTCACCCTGGCAGGTGTAACAGAGGTGACACGGTTAGGCCGTCTACCTGTCTCTGTGGCAGGTGTAACAGAGGTGACACGGTTAGGCCGTCTACCTGTCTCTGTGGCAGAGGTTACACGGTTAAACAGTGTACCTGTCATTGTGGCAGGTGTAACAGAGGTGACACGGTTAGGCCGTCTACCTGTCTCTGTGGCAGAGGTTACACGGTTAAACAGTGTACCTGTCATTGTGGCAGGTGTGGCAGAGGTGACACGGTTAAACAGTGTACCTGTCATTGTGGCAGGTGTGGCAGAGGTTACACGGTTAAACAGTGTACCTGTCATTGTGGCAGGTATGGCAGAGGTGACACGGTTAGGCAGTCTACTTGTCACCATGGCCCAAGCTTACTAAAGACTAGCGATCAATGCATGAGCGAAAAAAAGATCTGGCCTGGAGGTTCTCTACCGGGAGTCAACTGACTCTCAAAGGGAGGCATTTTGTTTGAAGGAGGAATTGGGGAGGAAAAATATTGAGCAATTTACATAAACAATTGAACATAAGCTTCAAACGAACCTCCTGCATATGAAACAAAGGCGCATTGAAGTGCATAATGGAGAACTGAGTTGTCGAAAGATATCGACCACCAACACAAAGTCCCCGCCATAAAAAATTGTGGTAGGGAACTAAAGATTGAATTTACGGCCCGGAAGGAAGAAGCTTAGAAAAAACGTTGAGAACCACCGATCTGACTCAATCAAAGAAATTGCATAGCTGGTGCTGGATTAGTACCGTGCGATCAAGTGCTGGTTACTTCGAAGCACAGCTTCGGGACAGCTTAATAATAGAATTAATAGTCTTAATAGAAGTTGATCTCTGAATAACTGACGCGGTATCACCACGATCGGAAAGCAAAATAAAACTTACCTTAACTGTATCGGTTACTTGAAACTTTCGCTGCAACCTTGTACCATCAGGAAGCTTTATTACAAGAATGTAGACATCTGATATATTTTTGTCAGGTTCGGGTGGTAGTTCTGAGCATGAAACACAGAAATGTTGTATGCTGCTTGCTTAGTATCAGACAAAGAGTAAACTCGGGTCAAAAAATACAATATGCTAAACGCCACCTTCAAAGCTATGGATTGCAAAACATGCAAGGTGTTTAATGCAATAATGCTTTGCCATCCTAAACGAAAAGCATCGGAGTTTGACCACATGCTGGTTGGAAAGACACTTTACAGCTTGATCCGGCAATAATGTAACTCCAAAGCAGGTCTGAACACAAGTCGTTCCCTGAATTACACAGGAAAATGAACAATTCAAATTTCTACCTTTCTTGCATCGCTCTTTTCTTTCCAAGCATCTCTCTTTAAACATTTCTTTCTCTCGTTCGTCGAGTTCTTTTTTCTCTTGCATTTGTAGTTCTTTTTCTTTTTCTCTCTGTTTTTGAGCCATCTTGAAAAATAAATATAATCATTAGCTAGTGAATATTTCAAATCCATTTCGAGTGGATTTGACAGCTGGAAAAGTGATCATCGACTTATGATGTAGGAGCTCTGCATTAAAGCTTATGCGTTTTGTTGGCAGCGACAGGCAACAAACTGAAAATCAACTTGTCAATGACAGACATAATAACACCGTCATCGTAAGACCCTCAGGGTGTCGCTCATAGACATGTCGCAAAAGAAGTTCAAGTGTTTCGTTGCATGAAACGTGCCTGCGCGGTACCGGCGTATACGTTCACGTTTCGGGACAGCTCGCGCCAATCACATAGACATGAATAGGTGATCGGCAAATCGAAAACTGTAAGAACACTTCGCGGTCCTCTGAACTCTTCTACGTTGTAGTTGGATAATTTGAACAAAACTCATCGTCATTCTCTCCTATTTGACCACATGCACCTGGGATGCAGAGGATAGCAAATTGGCAACTCATTTACTACAGCAACATATTACTAAAACTTGAATACGACTGCGCGCACAAGAGTAACCAGTTGGGATTGTCAAGTAATTTATTATGAAACTGTAACAATTGCTCACCGTTAGAACTAAGGCTAGAATTCAACTTTATTAAATCCCTGGTGAAAAATTTCATCTATTTTCTGGAAAAGGAAGTAAGTTGCTTTGCTATAAGTCTCAAACTGTACAGCTTATGAAACGCGTTAATTCCAATTTAGAGCTCACTGGGCTAACAAGTAATTTCGCTTTCGACCAGTTCCGCTACACAACACCAAAAGCTCTTAACACGGTGCAAGTCAATTACTTGTCACCTGCTTTCAAGTAAGATTTAGCTTTGCTAACAAACTTTTAAAGTCTTCATTCCTTTCCTGACAAATATTAACGGTTGTTATTACTTGACCCCTTCATTGCGATGGGGGCACAGTGCGATCTGGCCGTTCTGCCAATGCAGCACCCCACATTACCCACGCCCGCAAACATTCTACCCACTTAATAACTCCTCTATCAGCACCTTTCCCACCCTCCTACATTTCGGGCTGTTCTACACCTCCTGCTCTCTCTTCCTCTCCTAACTCATCAGGGTTCTTCAATAGAATTCCGGAGGTCTTGAGAGTCAAAAGCAATGAACATCTTCACTTTATCTCGCTTCTTTCCGTAGACCCTATGGATATCCAGGAATCCAACCTTAACTCATCTTCCTCTTTCCAGATACCTGGATACTCTGCTCTGTGATCTGACCGCACTCACTCCCGGTCTGACATCCTCGCTCCTGATGACCCGGACACAAGCGGTAATATCGTCATTTTCATCCGGGAGGGATCTACCTCCTTTCTCTCTTTGCTTGATCCTTACTCTGACTATGTAGGGGTCAACATCTCTAAATAACTCTCCCCGCTCTCTTGCCTTAACGTTTATGTTCCCCACATTTGCTCTTCTTCAACAGATAGCACAACTGACTCCTTCTCCATTCCTCCCTCTTCCGAGATCTTTATATATTTCGACTGCGATCACCCCCTTTGGGACTCAAAAGATACTTCTGATCCCCGTGGGGAAGAAGTATTCATTAAGGTAATCTCTTTGGAACTCCTTCTCCTCAATGACCCCAACACTCTTAACCTTTTCAATCGGTCCCCTGGCAGTCGCTCTCCTCCTGACATCTCCCTTGTTATTTCTTCTCTTTCCCCTGGGAGGTGCTTCAGGACTTGGGTTCTGAACACCTCCCAATTCTTCTTACTATCCATTTTTTTCCACTCTTCGGCCCCTTTTTTACAATTTTTTGAAACTTCGTTAGGATGACTTTGCCTAGTACTTTCATTCTCGTTGCCCTTCTGCAGACGAATACTTCTCTCTCCTTCCTCCGTTGCTGCTCTCTTTACTTTTCTGGCATTAAATGCGGCCCAATTTTCCATTCCTTTTGGCCGCGTCAAACGCCAACCCCAAGCCTGGTGGTCTCCTTGAAGTGGAAGAAGCGGTAAGCAAAAGACATAAAGATTTTACTGCCGCTCCTGGAAATGATGAAGATCGTCAGGCTTATGTCTTTGCCTCCCAACATGCTTGTCTCTCTCTCCTAGATCAATCTATTCTTTCCTCCATTCTGTCGTTAGTTCTTCTTCTTCATCTTCCTTCTCTTCTAACTTTCCCAACTGTTCTTCTTCCAGGGGATCGGCATCGGTTTACACCCACTGCATGAGATCTTACTTTTCTGTCTCTCTGCCAAAAATCCTGTGTAGCAGAGCCAAAGGCTACCTTTCCGAGATCTGCCGAGTCACGTAGCCTGAGGAGTCTTCTTCGTCCTTTCTGCTCCCCCTTCTCTTCCTCTGAATTTCTCGCGGCTACCACAAAACTCTCCTGGTTCACTGCCACTGGTCCAGACAAAGTTGCCTATCCCATGCTAAAGCACCTTCCTCGCTCTGACATAGATATTGTTCTTCACATCTTGGTCTTTGCATTCCATTCTTTCCGTCTGGAAAACATCTATTATTCCTATCCATAAGATGGAAAAGCCTCTCGACTCTCCTGCTTCTTCCGGGCCTATCTCTTTCACCTCCTGCGTCTCAAAGCTGTTTGAACGCAATATTATATCTCGTCTGCTCTTCTTTCTAAATCGAACTCTATTCTCTCTCCTCGCCAGGCCAGTTTCCCCCCTGGACGGTCTACTCTTGATCATATTCTTAATCGTATTCAATCTCTTTCAAATGAGCTTACCTTACCCAAGCCGGGTTCTAGGACGATTCTTGCTACGACCGACTTCTCCATAAGGCTTTTAAACCTCTGTTTGGCATTCCTTTTTCATAAACTTGGTACCTTTTTCATAAACTTATTTCAACTGGTCTCCCTCCTTGCTTTGCTCGTTGGATTCAATCTTTCCTTTCCGACAGGCACGCTTGCGTGGTTTTTCAAAATCACAAAAGTCGCTCTTCTCGACTCTGTCGAGGTGTTCGGCAAGAATCTGTTGCTGGCTCTGTACTTTTCTCTCTTTATGATAACAACCTCCTTACCTTCGGTCCCTGCTGCGGTGCCGGCCACACAAGGAGCCCTGATTTGACGGGAGCGATGGTGGGAGTATTGATGTCTTTTACTCGATCCGAGCTAATGTGAGGTCGCTTTCTTTTCGGTGGATCCCCATCAAGCTAACCATCAAACTCCAAACTTTTATTCAACTTCCCCGCCGCTTCCATCCCACTTTTCTTGGGGCCACCATCGACCGCACTCTTTCCTTTACTCAACACTTGTCTTCGCTGAAGGTCAAGTTTTTCCCTCGTCTCAAGGCCTTATGCTGCATCTTTGCTTCCTCATTGAACCCCTCCTAAAAAGTCCTTTCGTGCAAAGCTTTTCTTCGCCACTTCCCACTTATGCTTCACCTGGACGGTTTCCTTTCCTCAGTGTTACCATCGCTACCAAATTGGAACAACTTTAACGAGTAGCTAGTTACGCCGACACCAGCTGCCTCTCGTCCTCTCCTATGCCACTTCTCCCTTTTGTGGCATCTCTACGTCCCCTACGAGTCACTCTGACTCATTTTGCCCAATCACATAAGCGGGCCCTTCGTCCTCCAACCTTTTATCCTATTCCAGATTTGTCCACACTTTGACTGAAACCAAGACTCTCCAGATCTTCGTGAAGAGCTTTTGGGTCCACTCACCCGCACATACTTTCTCCTAGGGACCTTTCCTTTGCTTGCCCTCCCTCTCCTCCTTGGAACCCGCCTTCCTTCAGTGTGGAGCTGACTCTTTTTATTCTATGCTCTGACCCCCTCTTTCCTACTAAGATGCGGCTCTCTCACTTTGACTCTCTGCTTATCACGAATGTGATTGGACGGATTGCTCTGTTCCTTTTCTTTCGGGTGAAAGCAGCGCTGACGTCCTTGCCAACTGCTTACTTTGTGGCGCTGAGGCCACCCTTTCCTTTTCGACAGGCCCAGTTTATTTAAATTTATCCGCTGAAATCTGCGCCATTCTGCAAGCTCTCCGCTGGTCTCGGCAGCGCCAACACGTCCGCCATTTCTCTTCTCTTCTCCGCTCAGACTGTCGCTCCGTCCTCTTCTCGGTCTTTCGTTTTACCTCAAACCCTATGGCAGATTTGGCAAGAGCTGTCTTCTCTCTTCTCCTTTACTATCAGGCTACAATGGGTCACTGGCAGGGATCCCAGTACTTAGGATTTTTTCAAGATCTTGGGAGCATGGGAAGTAGCTACGAAAAGGTCAAAATCTTGGGATTTTAAGTAAAATCCCGTATAAGTAACAACTTTAATTGTTAGTTTAACAATCAAAAACCTGCTGAATGAACTAACAAGTTTATGACGGTAATTTGGATATTAGTTATAGTAATACAACTTTATAAAAACAGAATACAATTTTCTAGTTTTTCCTTGATAAGAATAAAATCATGAAGAAAAAAGAAACGAGTTAAACATTGACCTAGAGAAGGGGTCTCCAAACTACGGTCCACCAAGGTTTCTAATCCGGCCCACGGAGCCTTTTCATAATTGCAAAACAAATGGATAGTGCAGTGTTTCTTAGAGTGAGCTACTTGGATATATTTATATTGATCGCGACCAGCATTATAGGTGACAGTGAGAAGGTTATGATTTTTTTTGAAGGTCATCACTTGTTCTGGTAACATAATACGAGCTCCTACATTACCAACCATTACATAATAGCAACATTACTTAATTTTGGGCCCCCAAAGCTTTAAAAAATTAGCAATGTGGCCCTCCGCGGGAAAAGTTTGGAGACCCCTGATATAGAGCAAGATGTGGAACTTGAGTGTCCTTTATGTATACACAATAATTTGGTTATTTTTACTTTATTTAATTAGCTTGGAAATTTTTTCACTTTCTTGGGGTATTTCAATGTCAATCTTGGAAAATTCAAACAAATTCATTGGATCCCTGGTCACAGGCACTCATGTCATCCGGGAAACGACACGACTAATGAGCTGGCCAGGTGAGGTGTGCTGCTTCTACCTTCTACATTCCCATGTGATCTCTCTCCTCTCGCACCCTATCTTCTCTTTTCTCGAATCGAAGGAGTACTGTCTCATCTAAGTTCTTCGACACTAAGGTCCGCTCAATATCCACTGAAGAGGTTGTTCTGCCTCATCACACTTGCTGTATCCTCTCTTGTCTTCGCTGCAACGGACACAGCCTTTTGTCAAGCTCTTGTCTCTCTAGAATTGGCAGATTCGAAGATCCTTCATGCAGTTATCCGACCCAGGACATCTTTCATTTCATTCCGCACTGTCCAGCTACGGACTCGTGCCGCACGCTCTTTGGCGACTCTATCTCTCACTACAACTCTGGTCTAGGCCCAGGAGTGCTTCCTGGCTTCTAAGGCTCCCGGTCTTCCCCCATCCCCTTATTCCTCGGAAGGGTCGGGAAACAGCAAGGACGCTCTATTTTTAGCACCACTGACGCTATCCTGTGTATATAAACAAAATACAACAACAATCAAACCTTAGTTATCAGAATAACCCTTACCTTTTCTTTGTCTTTCTGCAGTGATATAAGATAGGCTTCATCCTGTTCTTGCCGTATCAGCTGGTTTTCACTCCGAGCATCCCTATCAGCCCTAGCACTGATCAGTTCAGGCTCATACACATTAATCATTTCCGTTAAACGCCCAATTAGCTCCTACAAATAAGTTGACATAATGTAAGTTAGGCACTAGTTATAAAGCACTGCTTCGAAAAAGTTAGGTAAATCGGTTGTAATTTAAACCGTCGGTCATTAACAACTGTTTACGATTATTTCGAAAAACGTATCATCACTTTTCAAACACGTAAATTTCACTCCCTATGTCATTTAGGGTGTCGGCAAACGTCAGACAACACGCCTCTTGTTATGTTCACATATGTACCTTTAATTTACCGATAAGCCGATTTAGAAACCCACTTGCCATCTAAATCTCATGCAAAAGTGAATAGCTAGCACCTTGCACGTGGAAAAGATAAAATTAAATTCTAGCCTTTGTTCAACAGATGAGTGGTAATTACCACAAATTCCTTTGTTGGTGCCTTTACTTAGACTAACGATTCGTCGGCCAGAAGGGCCAACATCATCAGAGAAAATTACCAATTCATTTACTACAGTAACATACCGGTATTACTAAAACTTGAATACGACTGTGCGCACTAAGAGTTACCAGTTGGGAACAACGTTCCCTCTAATTTTTGATAATGCTGCGCGGAAAAACTAACGAGTGCGCTGAATCACAATTTTACTAGGTAGAATTTATACAAGTCTACTACCCAGTAATACCGCTCGCGGACGTGGTGCTCTCCAAAAAAAAAAAAAGGTCATCGACTTTCTCATGTCGCTCTCTTCTCCAAATTTTTGTTTGGGAACCTAATTGTCCAAGCTTCGAGACATCCGCAAACCGAGATTTCGCTGCAAACGAATACCTCGCGGAACCCTTTGACTTCCTGTGGCCTACTTTATTCATTTGTGTTCAGAATTTCACGTCTTTCTTTATGTTGGAGACTGCGCAAAGCGTTGTGGTAACTGCGCAAAGGGGTCTAAGCAACTGCGCGGCCGCGCACGCGCGCAGCTTAGAGGGAACATTGGTTGGGACTGTCAAACAATTAATCATTAAGATGCAACAAGCCAATTAATGACGCCTTGTTCATCGTGACCGGATGCCTGCGTCCCACTCCTACGGACAACCTCTTTATCCTAGCAGGCATGCATCCAATCAACTAAGCTTCGTCGTCACAAAGCTATGATGTCACTAGCTCGCCAAGCCCAGGAGCCAAAACATCTGGTCCACGAAAGGCTTGTGTTTCCTTCTTTATGGCATCTACGGCAATTCAAATCGAGACACCCATTTGTGTCTACAGCACTGGGACCGCTAAACGATCTCACTGAGTCAAGCACCAGTGTAGCACAATGGGCGGATTAAGAATGGCGCATGAGGTGGTGGGAAAACACTTCTCGACTCCATGCATTTGTTGCAGACGTCAGTATAGCATCATTGAGGATGTCCTCCCCCCACCTTTGCATAAGTCAGGCTTAATCGAACTGGTGTTGGGGTATTCCGCTCAACAATGCACGATTGGGGGATGGCTCCTACAGCAGCTTGTGAGTGTGGCGCAAAGGAGCAAACAGCTGAGCACTTGATAACGTCCTGCTCCTCTACCACCATCCAAATGAAGCACGTGTTCTCTCAGCTGTTGACAAGAGCATGGTGCCTTGCTTGACAGACATATGTTCAGCCATCTAGTAGTCTGCCCTCTACACATCTTTCCCAAACGAAAAAAATAAAAACAACTTGTTTTGGCCAATAACGTAATGCAATCTCCTTGCTTTAGCTCACGTCTCTACTACAGTAAAAGGTACAAGTAACAAGTGTAGTTTTAGTTCGTGTATTACCTCAGGTGTTACGGTTCCTTGTATACGACCCACTACAGCCATCTGATTTTGATACAAACATACCAATGCTAAGAGAGGATAGCTAGGGTAACGAATGATCTTCGTAACTAAAATATACAATCATCAACTACACTATCAGCTAAAAAATTGCATGCTCTAATTATGAAAAAATGTTTCGAGCCTTTTAGGCGTTAGATTCAGAGTAATTTCGAGTTTTCTACATGTTTTGAAAATCTGGCACGGGCCCACAAACTTTAGGTATTAGTGTCAAGATTAAACGTGTCCCATCTCAAACTTCGGCTGATTTTGCCAAAAAAAATACGACATCATTTTCTAAAAAGTGTCACTTTCATCAGATGATAGAGCGATGTCTGAGCAAAGCCAACATGCTGCTTCTGCTGTAATCAGGAATGTGTCAAGATTTGGTACATTAAATGAGGGAAGTCTTTGCGCACTATAGCCATAATATCCTTATTAAAAAAATTTACGTAGCACATTGTATTCTGCTCATAAACCATAAAACTAAGAAAGCACATTGTTGTGCACCAGCAAAATTAATGTAGGTGTAAACACCAAACGCGCAACGCTATCCTGCCGTAATCCGGATACGGCGTGAACGCGCCGATATTTCTCAAAATAAGCCAGTCAAACTAAATAAAGTTTCACTAGGCAATCAAAATCCGGAGTAAACCGTTAGTGGTAGACATAACTGTACTGGTCGAAAAAACGTTTTGAGCCTGCTTGCTGGCCATTGAGCAATGCGAAAGTGCTTCATCAGCAACGCTTAACTTTCTTAAAAGAAAAAAATTGGTAAATAACCACTGCCAACTAATTAGCAATTACTTTAACAGTTGCATATTCAAGCAAGAGCAACTAACCTTTATAACCTTCAGGCTTTTCAATAGAGCAGGCCCAAAAAATAACTCTTTGATTTAAGAAATCAATTACAGCAGGATTGCATAATGTACCGCTGCAAAATGAGTCGGTATCCTCGTTCTTCGGGTCGTGAAGATAAACCAACAAAAATCTGATCTCTTTCTTTGCTTCGGCCTGCGCTTTACCGTAAGTGCCCTAAATCAAAATTTAAACCTCGAATTTAAAATTCGCTTTACGTAACTATTTTAGGGCAGATTGCAGCCAAGTTGTTCTTGAAGTCAGTTCAGCTGGCTCAGGGCATTTCTGCAACTAAATGGTAACAATGACTACAAAAATACACCTTATTACAGTGGGCAATTTTGCCCACTAAAATCTTAGGCAACTACAGTCTCGTGATATTTACAAACACGAGCCAGATAATTGTTGACTATAAACACAACCCAAAACGGCAATAAATGGCATTTGTTCCATAAAAGCGAGTTCGTGGAAAAGCAGCTCATAATACAAAGCTGCACTGAAAAAGGACGAAAAGCTGGGCTCAAAGCAGGGCTGTGGAGTCGGAGTCGGGAGAAAACAGCCGACTCCGGCTCCCCATCTATTTAAATTACTATCTAAAGTACTTTGTATTCAAAATTTCAAACTTCATTACTAAATATCATTATGTAACTTCATTTCTTCATGTGTATCCTATTTCAAAAAATGTACTTTCGTGTTTTGTTTTTCCAGTTCTTTCAATTAAAGTAAAAAAAAAGCCAAATAGCATAGCTGTAGCCATGAAATTTCAAAAGTAGCCAGATGATTCACTTGGCAGTGATGAAATGGTGTTTTGGCTTAGCTATGGGGAAGAAAAAATGGGAATATTATTGAAGATATTCTCTTACTACAAGAATTTGGGTGTCAGGTAGCGTGGGAGCTATTCAGTTTTTTAGGTGGGTAATGGGTTACCTTTTACAGTTGTGTTGCCTGTCATCTGTTTTTTTATAATAAAATGAAGAGCCGGAGTCGGTTGTAGAAAAATAGAGGAGTCGGAGACGGCCACTAAGAGCTCCGACTTGCACAGCCCTGGCTCAAAGACTAACAAGCATTCCGATGTGTTGCCAAAAAAAAACAGGTATTTTAGATTCATCTGTTCTCTTTTTGGTTTAGATAAGCAATGGCATTTGTCCAAAAGAAACCTTAATCAAAGACTAGTTTTAAGTGAAAAGGTTAAGACTAGTACAAGACTGGTTTTGAGTGAAAGGATTATATCTTTAACACTACTTGTTCCACATAAGAAGTCGCCTGAAAAAACATTAGATAAGTTACACTACGTACCCGATAAAAAGTTGGATGATTTGGATATTTTATTTCGAATTCACTTATGAAGGAAATGACGTCACCGAAAGGATCAGTAATTCGCTCGCGTGGGTCAGGAAAAAATAATCGATACACAAACCTGGACAGCAAATAACATTTAAAAAAGGTTGCTAAAATAAAGCCTTTCTTAGATAGGATAAGTTCTATACAATAATTTCTCATGCATGGTTGTAGTACGCGACATAAAAGCACTAGGCCGACAGTACAAAACTTTCCAACAGGTCAAAACATATTGTTCTACATGAGTTTTTTGTCTGTAGTTGACATGCTTACGAGCTGACCCAAAGCTTTCCAGAACGCATTTGCACGTGCGCGATCTGAGGCCGGAAAATACTGCTCTGTACATAACTATGAGTTTTTCCATGACTGATAAAATAGACAAAATTATAATTAGTAGCTTATTTCTTTTGTTTCTGCTCAAAAAACAAGAACTTTTACAACTTATATCTAACTTAACAAAGCATCTGATACGCTATGCCTATCGCACGAGTCCAAAACATGGACACAACCAGTATCCCCTCTATTACTGTCTCAACATTCGAGGGTCCAAGAACGGAGAACAGAAGCCACCAATCTTGAAATGAAGGAATAAGCTTCATTATAAACCAAGTTTTAATTAGAGGAAAATGCAAGTATCATTTATACTGTAAAATCTTCGTAAACCCACCACCAACACTCAACTGACTGGGTTATTAAAGCAAAATACAATGCCTTTGAATAGATCGAAAAATCTCTCAAACCATTTTAAAGTGGTCATCACAAAAGGGTAATTGCCAATTGGTAATTCATTGTATATACTTTGCAGCCTTTGTCTGCACAGTTTAGAATGCTAAAAACATACTTACTTTAGAATGCTAAAAACATTACCAATGGTAAATCGAAATGGGAAAGTAAGCAAGTAATAACTCCAGCCTAAAATTCCTGATGGTGTGGAGCGTGAATTACCCCCAACATAGATCATTTGTCGGGGAGCTAAATGATGCTGATGCAGAAGAGATTGTCTTGGAGAAATCGGTCTGCGTCTCAGAGAACTAGCCTGAAAAACAAAAGCGTTTTCACGCTTCAGCAACTTGACATCGGCTCAAATATCTTCGCTAGTACCAACTTTAGTTTTCAGCAATCTGGAGCGTTTGGATTAGAAGTTGAGTTCAAACTGCAGTTAACAATACATTCAAGCTAAGTTTCTCAAAATTGGTTGCCACTCAATACTGAAAAGTGAATTTTAGTGCACTAAAAAACTGCAAAGGAATGTGGGCCCATTGTTAAAAGAAATAGTTGACAAGTGTCCTAAATCACAGATTTGCCTTGGAAAAATCTGCTGACACCAACAACTATTAAATGAAAAGGCATGTAAAAAGGGTTAGTGTCAACTCACACTGGCATCTTCTATACAAATGCAGCAACTTCATAGGAACACATAGCTGCAATGTACCCTGATACGAAGTTAGGATATGCCAAAAAATGCCACTAAGAAAATTTTACCATTCCTAAATCAAAATCTAGACAATAATTTGCAACTAAATTTTGCTTTGAACTGGAAATTTATGAAGCCCAGTTTCAAAATATGGTTTATTTTTTCCAAAAAGTAACCACGGAAAACCAAAGTGAAAAATTAGGCATTTATGCTCCCAGAATCCAGATGCATAAAAAATGTCAAAGAAAAAAGTGGACATGATACCATAATGGTGCATGAAAACAAATGCCGCGGCATAAAGTTGGAAAGTGCTAAAAAAAATTAACAATTGCACACCAATCAAGATAAATACAGGTCATAATCTTTTGAGCTAATATTATTCGGAGTTAACAGTCATTCACAGATAACAGTGTAAGCCATAGTTTGAAATTAATGAGTAAACTTTACATTTAACGATGGTTCTGCTTGCCAATGTCAAAAACCATTCTGAGCGATCAACTTACAGATATTTGAGTACCAGTACAAGTTTGACGTGCAGCTCATACTGCAATTCTACAATAAACATGTGCAATCAACAAACTTACAGATACTACTGGTGATACGTGAGCTTCATTTGTTGATGGTTGAGATATTGGTGTGTCGCTGAAAGTAGATTGCACGGCAAGTTCTACATTCCAGTTGTGCTCACTAAGAATTGTTTTACAGCGATCTAAATCTTCTATTCGAGTGATTTCCTATGTAAAATGTCAACCATTAATAATGAAAATAGATGAAATTAATTCAACATAGGTCTAAAGATAAAGCTTTTGATTCTTAAATCGGATTTCGTTCCATCATCACATGTGTTCAAGTATTATGAACTGATGATCGATTGAATGCAATCTAAAATGCAAGTTGGGAAAACTGGAATTCTAGAAAAAAAATCAAAGGTGTACCGTATAACAAAAGAAAAAATAAATAGCACCAAAAGTCAAAAGTTTGTAAACATCAAATCGGTTTTTCTATTTGAAGAACTCAGCTGTATTGGTTTAACAATGTCAGTGCAACGCTCCAAGAAAAACGCACTTATCCAGTTCTTTTGGCCAGACTCACTGCAAAAGGACTGGTTGGTATTACGAAAACTAGGTGGATAAATTGTAAGAGAAACTTGGTTTGGAATTGAACAAGCTGAGATAGTGGATGAAGCTCAAGATAGTGATTTTTATTGGGAACTTCTATCGCTATTGCCAGGTAAGCAACTGGGAGAATGTTTGGACGGCAATCCATTCTTCTTTGACAGGTTAGCTGTGTTGATTTTATTCGCAGGATTTGCAGGCTATTTATACAGTATGTCTCTAATTGCTTTGCAAGGAAAACCACCGTATTTATTGGCAAATATTAGCCTTTTTACCAGATCGACTTTGAAAACGTTGATCTCCACAAAAAAGACTGCAATTTAATTAGGATTCAAAATAAAGACTTCAAAATGTTGATAAAAAAAAGATCTCTGCCTTCAATTAGAATGGAAAATGCAAATATAATTTGTCGCACCAGCTGCTGCTCACGCAAGCCTCTTGAAAGGAGTCATCATACATTAAACATAACATGCACAACAGTCAAGATAATCAAAAACATACAGTTACCGCTGGCGAATAAAAATGAAACGAAAATAATAACTTCAGCCTAAAACTCCTGATAGTGTTAAGATTAAACTATCATCTTTGTAAGCCATTTGTCGAAACAACAAAACTAAGCAAAACACATAGTATGAAATGGCTATAAAACCAGCAATAATGCCATACAACCAAAAGATAAGTCACACATCAAACTGAAATCAACAACATATTGCACAGCAGATTGAAAAATAGCACTTAATAGAGGTACTCGTATTTCTTACGGTTCATACTTTAAATGTCAATGTAAATATTCTTGCATTTCTGAAAGAAACTAAAGGCTTTCTTGAAAACATGAACGAAAGAGTTTCCGCTTGTAATGGGTCACACTAAAATATGGAATAATGGAAAATTCCAGAAATCACAGAAATATCAAGAAATCGCAAAAATACGAAAACTGAATGCAACTTAGTCATTAAATATCACGAAGCATACTTTTATTCAACTCCATCATCGAATTTTATGCAATTAGACAATTTACTTTTATTTTTTTATATCCATTGCATAAAGCTAAGTTCTGTCGGTAAGTGCATGCGTACATGCGTCATAACTACTCCAAAACTAATGGTTGTACAAACAGGAAACCTGGCAAGATTGGGCACTATCCGGGGGTTCGTGACGTCACAATGCCGTCATAATCAAAGACGATTGTTTCAAAACTTGCAGTTTTTAATGAAGGTAGACATTTTTTTGATCAAACGAAAGCCAGATCCCAACTTACCAACTCGCTAAAATTTACCGCTTTAGAGTACAAATGACATCACAATTAACGATTGATTGCAACTTTTGTTCTCTTTATTTTCACAATAGGCAATGACTGTAGAGACATGATTAAAAGCTTTTTTGAGAGATATTGACAGTGTTTTTGATTACGAAAATTCTACAACAATTTGAGCTCAATAGGCCATGTAAAAAAGAGATTCAATACATAAGTATTTAAAGCATTCTAGGCATGTTTTTTTCCTTTTTTCTTGAACGGTTTATAACAGCTCTGTTTCATCACAATGCCCTCTGGCACCCTTACAGAGAAAAGAGCAGCTGAGAGCAGCTGAGCTTGAAGTTGTTATCTACAGTCATTTTGAAAGCAAACGAATGATTTCCTGCCAGTTAAAGTACCACAATACATCACGGTAACAACATTCTGATGGGTCAAAAAACCTCTTTTTTGATAATTGATTGGCAGGTTAGAATACATTTGTTTAGTTGTGCTACATCAAAAACATTAACGTCAAAAACATAATCATTCTATTACAGATCTCACAATTATCTACTGAGTGAAGCTGGCACATCTTGCTGAATTGATATTCTTTATGCTGACTTTACTAATAGGGGTGCTGCAAGTGATGTTGGAAGAGCCGACTAATCAGCTGTATTTCCATAATTTAGTAATTCCATATTATAGAATAAATTTCCTTAGGGCAAAAATTCTATATTTCAGTACAAATTTCCGTAGTTTTTGATTTCTGTACTTTAGTGTTGCCTCTTATAACTACATCAAAGCACATTTTCACCATGCAAATTCTAAAATTGAAAGCCGAAATCTCTCAGAAAAACAAGTTCTAATATCTACATATGCAGCAAGATGGTTAAGATCAGCACAACACAAGATCTACTCATCATGTCTCATCAGAGCTCAAAAAAATCAGGCATTTATTATGACCAATTTCATGCACGCTTTTATACATAGTCACTGCATCTAAGAGCAGATAATGTTAAAGTATGTTAACACTCTTACAATGTAGTGCAATTTTAGAGCAGAGATTCCAAAACAGCATTATAAAACTGAACAATATACCACTGTAAATGCAATTAAATGTACATCTTGTAACAGTTAAACAAATGTAGGTCTGGCAACTATATAAAAACAGTTCAGAAATGGGTAGATCAGCAATAAGATTAATCAGCATGAATCAAAGGCCTTGACGTTACTGGCTCTGTTGATATTATAATTAAACACTCAGCAAAAATGACAGTTACACAAAGTCAAGACAGGAACACATGTTAATCATCTCTATAACCACTAATCAGATAAACCAAAACACCAGCATAGGGCAATATAATCAAATACAGTGGCAGCGTTGTAATGACAAAATTTTGTAGGCTAGTTCAAAATCATTACAACATTCATCAGTTGCTACACAAATTTAAAGTGAAATGTCATGCAAACATTACTATTTTACCTGCATTATCAAATAAATATAAAGGGTGTCCCAAAAAAATGTATGCACACTATATCTACCTGTTACAAGAATTTGTTATATTGCACCAGCAAGAACATTTTCAAGATGCAAAGTTCTACTTTTAGAGAGATGATGCACCTTCACCTTTCATCATGATGTGAGAACTAATCTCGATAAAAATGAGCAAAACAGATGGTTTTAAAGAAGAGGTACAGTTAAATATTCACCTAGTTTACTAGATTTGACACCCCAAAGCTTCTTTGTGTGAGAGTTTCTAAAAGACAAAGTTTGCAGCAGAAAACCTAAAACAATTGCAAAAATGAGAGTAGTAATTGAAAAAGAATGTGATCAAATACCAAAGAAGATGTTGCTGGACGTTTCTAGGTCCATTTCTTAAAGATATAAAAAGCGTATTGAACAGAACGGCAACCAGTTTGAGCACTTATGTGAACTTGTCATTATGTTAACATTCTGAAATTGCCCCAAGTCTCTTTTATCTTATTAAAAGTTGACTTGATATGTTTATGTATATTTTACTCCCAAATTTTTTTAATGTGTATTCTTTCTCTTGCATCATGTTATTTACAAGCCAAGATCAATAACTTGATTAAGTTATAACGATTCTAAAAGTGTATACATTTTTGGGGGGACACCCTATAGTAGACCTAAGAAAGATTTGGTTGATTATTCTAATACAACTTACATGAAATTGAAGGAGTTTTGCGGTCATTTCATCACCACTTGGTTCACTAGTATTGTTGTCAACCATGCTTTTAGTTTGCTTCAATACTCAGACCTCTACAATGTTGAGAATGTACTCTACCACTATCATACATATCAAATATGTACTACATTATCATACAAAACAGTTATTACAAGGTAATGTATGAAACAAGAAGTACTGGTAATTAAGCCTATCTTTTTATCACCACAGCTAATTTATTAAGTGCAAGAAATAGATTGTTGGTGTTACACTGTACTGCTTTTTGACAAACCATGAACTGATATGACAGCTGTTTGGAAAGGTGTTCTGAGTCACAACATAAAGCACATGTACACATTTACTTGTTCATGCATGGAAAGAGTGGCAACACCTATTCTGAGATTTCAGGCAAACATTGACATATTACAAGCCAGAGAAAAAACTGAAATCATAAGATGAAGACTTGGGCTGAAATTAGTAAGTACCAGTATGGTAGCCCATTAAATTAAGGTAAACCTCATAACGAACAAGTTGGGGTAATCCTGTACCGGTAATCCGGTAAATTATTTAAGCTGAAAGGGCAGTGTACACTGTAGGGCCAGGCCCTGTATGTAAATGTACGGGGCAGTGTACACTGGAACCCACCCTGTACACTCCCTTCCAGTGTACACTGCGCCGTACATTTACATACCGGGCCTGGCCCTACAGTGTACACTGCCCTTTCAGCTGAAATAATTTACCGCGCTAAAGTACAGGATTACCCAAGTTGGAACCAGTGATATTTGTCCATGATATGCAAAATTTGTTATATACAAAATTGTGATCTGATACTCACTATACAAGCTTACTATGCTCCAACTCAGATGTACTACATTTTGTGCTCCTGAGTTATTTGCCATCCACTATACAAGCTTACTATGCTCCAGCTCAGATGTATTTCATTTAGTGCTCCTGAGTTATTTGCCTTCATAACCTTTTACTTTAGCCTACAAAACACTGAAGTTTGACTGAACCCTTCAAAAATTACCAACCAGAGTGAAAATTCGGAGAAAGGCATTAAGACACCAGACTCTTGTTGGTACAACTATACAACAAGTTGCAATTTTCTTTGGTAAAAAATATCTCTATTATAGATGAAGTAGTCAACATTGTTTTTTCAATGGGACTGAAAAATTGGTCCAACATATGCGACAATGCATCCATTAGGCCTATACAGTTATAGATGAAGTTGAACACTACCAAAATTAATAGGAAACCATACCAACATGAAATTTTGTCTGTTAGGTACAATTATTCATTATATTAGAGTTGGCTATATGCAAGGATTACTGTAGTTCAGAAGAATTTTTAATCTTGAAATGCAAAGTTTTTGTGAACTAAGACCTTAGGGCTACTAACCGTCCTGGAATGGATGGGACAGTCCTGGAATTGACGTCTGGTGTCCCGCGTTCTGGGCTGGGTCACTTTTGTCCCAGAATTTACCAACAGCTCTGCATTCTCCATCCAAATAGAGGGCGATAACCTTTTTTTGGAAACCACCATAACCACATGCGGTTTGGGGCCAATGTATGGAGGACCTGTACCGGTATGTAATGAAGCTGACACAGGCTATTGCAAGATCCTGAGCACTGACCCTCAGGAATTGGAATTCCTGGTACTAAGGTGTCCCAGAATGGCAAAGCAGAAAGTTAGTAACCCTATATGATCTTCAGAATTTCATCCAAAAACTTCCACTTATACAGTAATTTACTTGTTTATTTGGCTCATGACTTGCAACGTCTTCCAGCAGTCTCTGCACAGGCAGATGCCAACAGGCCTGATTCAATCTAGATGTTTTTCTCCACACCTACCGTTATGTAATCAAGAATTGTATAAAGTACAGCATCTGATCAAAGTTACAATTGCTATTTACAAAACCCTACAAATATAAGCTTTATTTATACTCTCGCAAACATTTTTTGTTTGTGGTACCACAGCAAAAACGTTTTCAAATTCACCATGCTTTCCTGCTGTAAGCAGGCCACTTCTACACTTCTCAGTTTTTTAGACCTGGCCACAGGAGCACATCATTTAAAAGAGCAATATGTACAAGTAAGATTTATTTCTTAATAAACATTTCACCTCCCTAAGGACTACTCAGAGACATCTCTTCTCACTAGTTAACCAAGCAACTTAACTTAGCTGTTAAACCAACTAAACGCCAGTAGCAGGACATAAGTCGTGCAGCCATTAACCCCGACCAAACTTTCCTCCCGTCTAAAAAACTTTGCAAACAAGTGCAACTATGGGCTAAAAACTCTCTGGTATACCAGCCTACCTCTTCACAGAATCTCGCACCGGCGAGTTAGAGTTCTGTCTTTTTTTACAGGTGGCAAAAAAATACTGGAAACGTGTTTTCTTGGATTTTGGCTGGATATTGGATACAATTAAGCGGAAACTGCTTGTACGGTGCAATGTGGAAAAGCTCCGGTCGCATATAAAATAGCCGAAATCAGTTGAACACGATAATATAAAATGATACCTATAAGAAATATTTTTTGAAATTGCACGTGGCACATCAATTTTATTTGATTTATGTAAATTGTAAGCACTTTGAAAAACAGTAGCAACACTACAGGTAAAATCGGGGTTCAAAGTAAGCTCAGGCAAAATTGACTCCAATGTAAGACACAAAACTACGGTATAAGCATCATATCATTAGCCGAACAGTACAAAGACCAACTTATAAAAAAACTATGATTTCTTCTCGGCTTTATCACATTAAAAAAAGGTAATCAAAAATAAAATTGCAATCTCTAGATATGTTTGGTCTCGGTTGTAATTTACGTCCCTAAGTCCTAAACCAAGAGTAGCTAAGTAGCCTACGAGGCCTATTCTTCTATGAGTTTAGGAGAACGATTGAATCATGCAACTGCAAAGCACTAGTTTAAAAATTACATGAAATACTGCAACATATGAAGTGGCATTGTAACATAAAACTTTTAGTGGAAATGCAATATGAAAAACACAATGAACGTACAAGTACGAGCAAAAAAACTAATACAACAAAATCTCAAAAACTGGTAGGTTTATTTAAAAATAGCGACCTTTAAAAAAAGTTCAACCACTATTAATTAATCTACAGTATAAATTGCACTTTGCAATAACCCGACATTTATTCTACTACATGATTTAAAGCTACTGTAGCCTAAGAGAATGCTTGACCATAACAATAACAACTTTACAAAAAACATCTACGTATTGCAGTGATTCGAGCTGCTGTTTCTAGGAAGAACCGCATTGTGTGTGACACGTAAAACACTGAATAACTTAGCAACAGTACAGAAGTTAAAATAAAATATGGCTCGTAGAAAATAAATTTATAAAAATTTTGACGTGAAAAAATTGCGCCGCCTTCCAGAGGCACCGTCACGCGGCAAAGTGAGAGCCAAGTGGCGAGTTGTCACTAGCGCTGAGCCAAGATAGATCGACCCCGAATGACGACTTTGGCCGGGAACTTTCAACAAAACTGTGGCCACGGCGGCACGAGAATCTGCGGTGTGTTGTATTGCGATTGGAGATATGTGAACTGCAGAATTTGCCGAAGCTCCACATGCGTCGCTAATTAACGGCTTGGAAGATAGCACCGCAGGAGAAGAATGACTAGAACAAGGAAGGGTGGAATGGGAGCGCATTAAGGGAGCAGAAACGCACCGACCCGAAGAATTATGTTGAAATGAAGGCGATTTTGATTGAGAATGAGGCCCGATTTCAGAAACCCCTTTTGGAATGACCAACACATTGCCAGCCGACGACTTAGGTACAAAAACATCAGGAGGTTGAAAATCAGGAGAGAGTCGAGATTTGGAGCCGTCAATCGACACAACAGTTAGAAAATCTCCTGCTGTATTAAGAAGTGGAATTTGGTGCTCTTGGCGAAAAGAATCCGTCCGAAGATGATGAGAAGCTTTAAAACTGCGCTTTTGAGGCTTCCGTTCCGAAATCCTGAGAAAAAGCATGATTGTTGAATTGCATCAGATGTCAGAAAAGGCATTAGAAAATCAAAAGCTCGTTTGCTATATTGAATCTGATGCAACGCAGGTGGTCGGTAGTGGACACTGGACATACACCGCATTAGAGTCGTGTAAAGTTGCATAAAATAAGAGCCATATTACTAACTTATACTTACATCTTTCTTGAACTTATCTTTTTAGGATTGTATTCGGCGTAATCGTTACATTGCACATAAAGAAGGTAGACGGTTGAAAACGGACGACTGTCAAAATACAAAGAAATTAACTTTACAACAAGTGGAAATGGCATCAGACACAGCACGGTTTTCTTTAAGGTTTGGCTTTAATGACCTCTGAGAAATTTAAAGATACCGCTACTATTACATCACAACTAGTAAAATGTTTGAAATCTTTTTTGCATAATCTAATTATCTAAGTGCGGATCAAATGTGACCAAAGTTAAAGCAGCCTTTTTGAAACAGTTGTGATAGGTTGCTAAGTTGCTCCAATGCAGCGTTCAGCTAGTAAAGGGAGAGCGGTCAACGTTTTCAACATTAAACAATAAACAGTAAACGCTGCGGGACCATTTTGGTTTTAAAACACTTAACCCAACAACTCCAAAAGCCAGACAACACAAAATTCAATTGAATAATTGGATTCCGGATAGTTGAGTTTTTATACCCGGTATTTTTCCTTGCGTTGGATGCAACGTTTTTGATAAAAATGTAGTGCAGGTCGCATTGGTTAAGACGAAATGAGAGTAAGTAATTTCACATTCTTAAGTTTCATGCTGCAACTGGCAAGATTAAGAAGCTAAATTTCTAGAACGATGCAGACAGGGACTCACCACCTCAGCAGTAATCGTAATAACCTTTACCTGTTCGTCAACTTATTAGTAACCTGAAAAATAGCATCATCTATATATATAAAACTCAAAGTTTGTCTGTCTGTATGTCCGCTATAGAAATAAAACTGGAGACATTTAGACACAAACAAACATATGAATCTTATATAACTTTTTCCAGGGAAGCCAAGTACGGTATTTTGATTTTGATCAGAATCGTCTATGGGGGGCTACGAGCCTATATTTATTCAACCTATATTAACTCTTTCGCTCCAAAATTCAAAAAAATTCAATTACAAACCACAAACAGAATGTTAGAAAGGTTTATATATAAACGTTTTTGCTTGAACGAGATGTACGCAAACAATTGCGCGCATGTCCGCCGTTTCTTTTATTGCCGGTATACATACAGGGTGTCCCAAAAAGATGTATACACTCTTTGAATCGTTATAACTTAATCAAGTTATTGATTTTTGCTTTCAAATAAATTGATGCAAAAGAAAGAATAAACATTTAAAGAATTTGTGAGAAAAAATATACAAAAACATATCAAATTAAATCTTAATAACACAAAAGACACTTGGGGCAATTTCAGAATGTTTACAAATTGACGAGTTCACATATGTACTCAAACTGGTGGCAGTTTTGCTCAATACGCTTTTCATATCTTGAAGAAATGGACTTAGAAAAGTCCAGCAACATTTTCTCTGGTATTTTAGCACATTCTTTTTCAATTGCTACTCTCATTTTAGCAATTGTTTTAGGTTTCCTACTGCAAACTTCGTTTTTTAGAAACAGTAACACAAAGAAATTTACCAGTGTCAAATCTGGTAAACTAGGTGAACATCCTAACTGTTTCTTTTCTTCCAACGGTTTCTAAAAAACGAAGTTTGCAGTAGGAAACCTAAAACAATTGCTAAAATGAGAGTAGCAATTGAAAAAGAATGTGCTAAAATACCAGAGAAAATGTTGCTGGACTTTTCTAAGTCCATTTCTTCAAGATATGAAAAGCGTATTGAGCAAAACTGCCACCAGTTTGAGTACATATGTGAACTCGTCAATTTGTAAACATTCTGAAATTGCCCCAAGTGTCTTTTGTGTTATTAAGATTTAATTTGATATGTTTTTGTATATTTTTTCTCACAAATTCTTTAAATGTTTATTCTTTCTTTTGCATCAATTTATTTGAAAGCAAAAATCAATAACTTGATTAAGTTATAACGATTCAAAGAGTGTATACATCTTTTTGGGACACCCTGTATATATACCGTCGCGGGAGCGAACGCATAAAGATCGCTTGCCAGTAATTATACCCGCGCGGGATCGAAAGAGTTAAAATATGGTTATTCAATGTAATAATTTTACCCGATCAACGACGGGTAAATCTGCTATAACTTTTTCCAGGGAAGCCAAGTACGGTATTTTGATTTCGCTCAGAATCGTCTATGGGGGGCTACGAGCCTATATTTATTCAATCTATATTAAAATATGGTTATTCAATGTAAAAATTTAATCAGTCTTTACATTTTACCCGATCAACGACGGGTACGGTATTTTGATTTCGATCAGAATCGTCTATGTATTTGCTAATGTATTTGTATTTGCTAAGAAATTATGACACTGGTGGTATTGTTCAGTTTTATTTTCTTTCTGTATGATCAGTCTTTACATTTTACCCGATCAACGATGGGTTAATCTGCTAGTGTAATATACCTGGCCATGTGTTGAAGCTGTATATGACGAGCTAGCAAAGCTTGTCTTGCATTGATGTTCTGCTTCACTTTCCACGCCAGAAAAAAGATGGAAAACACGAGAAAAAAACTGGAAAAAAGAACCGAAAACACCACGAACCCATGCAGCATTGCTGTGTCCTGTAAGAGCGATTTAGATGTCTTACTTATCATAGTGTTTCCTTTTTTTGGACTAAGCTCCGCGTAGGGTCGGTTTTTTTCCGTTCATACGGCAGATCCAATCTGCCGTAGTCGCCAGGGCGTAATGTGGTAATCGTTTCAAACTTCGAAATTAAAAGCCCAAAGTTTGAAACTTCACGAAACGCCATTGGTATTCGCCAAGAACATGCGGAAATAGAAGTGCAGTATTGCTCCAGTAAAAAATTTGGTTCGAAAGCGAGTGGGTAGTGGCAGACACACATTGAACCAGCACGTCTAAGTCTGCAACACCAGGTAAAGGAAACGTAAAAACTTACTTGACGCTAGTTTAGCAAGGATATGCGGATCACGTTAGGAAAAAAGACCACTGTTTTGAAGCACAATAATACTTCACTCCATCAGCAATTTGGAGTTGCCATTGATAAGTATCCAAAGGCTATTTTTACATGTTAGGTGATTTGCTTCTTTCCTCTAAGTCGTGAAGCACGGCTAATCGCAACAGCCTGTGCCTTTTTAAAAAGTACAAACAAGAAGTACTTATATTTAAATGGCAGACTGTGCAGTGTGTATACGGTAACAAGCGCAAGCAGATTGTGGTACTGAAAGTGGAATACGCATGTCTATCTTGTAATTCAATTAAGCGGAAACGCACCGATAGCTGGCAGTCGCTCATTTCGGGCCAGTAAGTTGCATATTTAACACAAGAACTTAATCATAAAAAATTGAAACGGGATAGGTTCGCATTTCATAGCTCATGTGTCACAATGACGTCGTTGATATTTGGTACTGTTTGAAAGCCAAATTCATGTGGGGAGGGAGACCTGCGCCACGTAACCGGCACGTGTTTGCGCACACTGACACAAAGATTATTTCTCATTAGACTCTGACATCATGCTCAAGCGAACGGGCTTTAACCGCGTCTGAACAACCTGTGACGTCACTAACCTGGCGAAACAGGACCTGCCCACCGGCGCCGCGAAGCATGACGTCACTGTACGAGTCATCAGAGGCAGCTTTCAAGACATTGGAAAGAGAGGATCGGTGCGCCAGGAAAATAACGTAGAAACTGGTAATATTGAACAGATAGTCGCGGTAGGAGCACACAACCACCAAGCGCTTCCGTACGCCAGCCACGTGTAACCCTTCGTTCGTTCTGAAGTCGACAAATTGGATGGGACCGGTAGCGCTTACGGACCGCACCTAGAAACACATAAACCTGCTCTTCTTTTTTGTAAGGTAGCGGAAACAGCAGTTCCAAAGAGCTCTTCAAATACCACATGATATCAAGCTATCTAATAATTGACGAGGTAAAGGTATTTTTATTTAGTTCGATGACCATGCAACTGGCAGCAATTTTTCTCTATTTCAATTTCAACGAGCATCCTTTAAAACGCATATCGTTTTGCCAATCTTTATTTTTTTGTCTACTTTGTCTTTCGTTTCGTGCGGTTATGGGCGAAAATACTTACATCCATAGCTAATGGCCAAAAAAGTTTTACAGTGATGCACGGTTTTATAGAGCAACTTGTGTTCAGATCTGCTTTTGTAGTCAGCACAGCGAATTTCTACTGTAGGCCGTAAACAGCTGCCGTGCGGTGGTGGTTAGAGCCTTCGCTTCGCAGTCGGAATACGAGGGTTTAATTCTTTAGTCGAGTCATTGAACATGATGTTCACAGCTTTCCTGCTTCGCGCTAAGCAATAGAGATAACGTGGACGGTGAAATATGAATCCGGGTGCACTCAGTAATGATTATGAAAGAACAATGAAGCTCAATGGCCTGAGCACGTGGCCAGGGTTAGCGCCAGGACAACAACCATAGCTGGTGCAGCCAATCGAAAAAACAGCCCTGAAAAGATTTTCTCAAAGAAAAGCAACGTTGATCCTAAGCAGGCAAGATACTACTGACCACCGAATTGCAAGGCCAGCGAACTGTTTCATTTGCCAATCCCTTAAAACTACTCTCTACACCTAGAGCTTCAACTACGCACTCAGCAGTTTTAGGACTAAGACCGGACTAAGCCAAGCTGCTTATTATACAACACATCCTTGTAGATCAAGGGTTCTTAAACTTTTTGAGACGCACCCCCCAAGAAAATGCCAACAAAAACCCCTTCCTTCCTTAATGTGTGAAAACCTTTTCTGTAATATTAATTTTTCGAAGCAGTCATTTTCTAACTTTTGGTCTTGAAAATAACATGAAGACCTTTTTGGAGATTAACTTCTTTAAAGTGCTGATGTATACAACTTTTTGCAAAACTGGGACAAAAAGGAGGTCTATGGCACCGTGGCTCAACACCTCCCCCTTATGAACCTTACACGCTCCTCACGGAGAGGACATCTGATATATATGTATATAGTACGTACTAGATAAGGTTCTTGGTAGATAAAACTTTCATTCAATTTCGAGGTTCTCTTCTGTCGTCGTCCGCTACAAAAAAACAATGACATCAATGCAAATCACAAACAAAAATATCAGCGACTGACATTGCACTAGCAAGTGAAAACAGTTCCGGTAAAGATTGAGTTTTATACGTACCTGATTGTAGGCGCTGGCGAACTCCAAGTCACTTCTTGCAAGCCAGTTAGCGGGTTTTTTCTGCAAACGATAACTCGAAGTTACCTTGAAACTCGATATACACAAACACAAAATTACGCACACACAATGCCTAACCTCGTATTCACAGTTTATAGCTACACAGACGAAAGAAGTTTTCAAGTTTCAAACACAATGATATCGCTAGCTCGGTCACTGCCGTGAGTGCATGGCATTTGATGAACTATTTACACCTTTCCTTTACCTTGTTGAAAAGAAATTCTTCCGGTGGCTGACAAAAACATCTATTTCACCATATGAAACGTCTATGATGAAACGAAAATCCACATTAGAAAAACCAGGATGAAATACAACGGAAGTGGCGTGCCCGTTTAAAAGTGGAGTTGCACAGTTAGACGTAGAAGAAAAACAGCGTTTTTTGCGAACTTCAATCTAAAAAACAGACTACGAGTCGTACTTTGTCATTTTTGTCTGGCTGCCCCAGAAAAATCTCAGTAACACTTGAAATGATTCGTGGTCATCACTTCTACTACTGTAATCAAGCAAAGGCAATGTAAATAGCTCGAGATTTTACTATAATCCCAACCACAGAATAATATACCTTGTAATAGCACAGGCCGTTGTTAATAGGTGTTCCCTCGTAGCCTGCTTTGCATTTATTGCACTGGTTTTTTAAGCAGTGATGAAAGGCTCCGCACAAATCTAGGTCCGTTTCAGTGTTGTTCTGGCAGTGACATTCACCGGTATCTTTATCGCAGTTGTCATCATGCCCATTGCATGTGCATGGAACACACTTGCCACCTTGCTGTCAAACAATCATATTTATGTGCACTGTTCTCCGGTTGTAAGAAAACTTTTACAGGCATTCAAAGAACTTGCGTTATAGACCTGCTTCGGAGTTATCAGTATTGCTGGCATAGCATATTTCAATTACCACGGTTATGAAAGCTCAGGTTCTCATTGCTTCATTATTGCCAGAATCAGCACAAAGGTGGAGATAGCCATTTAAATCTTATTCGCTACTTGCTATTAAACTGAGGCTCGAGCTCAAGCCTAGAGAACCAAATGTATGGAACTTACGTTAAAATAACCGTCTTTACACCGTTCACAATATTGGCCCTCACTATTATATAAGCAATTTCGGCATGAGGTCAAAGTCTTATTGATTGGTCCATAGTTATAGCGTGATGAGTTACCATTGACCAATTGAGGCCCGTGATTCCATTCGCAAGAGTATGCACGATTGTTACATATTTGCTGAAAAAAAGAAAAATTGCCATATACTAAACACTTGGAGACAAAATTGGCTACGTAAGTCGAACATATGTTGACAGTACAAACAGTTGCGTTGTTTTAGCCACAAGAATACTTTTATGGTAACCGTATACATGGAACTTGAGTCCAGACTTGCCTCGGAGTTAAAACCACGATCAACATAATGCATTTCTGCCTATTACGCTGCTACCAAGCAAAAGAAACTGGCGTAAACTGCTTTGCATGAGCAAAAGAACTCAAAAACCATTAAGCATTAAAATCCAAACGTTTGCCATGCCAGTGCTTTATCACTGGGAGCACTCAAAGCGCTAAATTGAAAATTACAAATCAGCTTTAAGTAAAACAGGGTTAAGGGTGGTGTGAAAAATTGGACTAAGTTCAATTTGCATGGCGCGATATGAAGGGAAAGTGATCGACTGAAAGAAAGAATTAAATAAAACATAAAGGTTTGGCAAAAATGTTAATTGATCAATCAAGCCTTTGCAATCAGATGCCACGATTCTGTTAAGTGCAGTTCCTAAAAAGCGATTCTAAGTCTAGGGTTAGGAGACGAAATGTTACAACATGACTTCATGACGCATTGTGCAGATAAAAGAAATAGCTAAGAACTGATGAATGGGTAGGTCCTACATGAAACTGTATAAGAAATGGTAAAAGCAAATGAGTGCAACGCTCTGACGAGGTATGGTAATGGGCGAGTCGAGAACTGCATTAGCTTTTGAAGTCGTTGAAAGCGGCGAAAGCGATAGAAGATTGCGTGAAAAAGACAAATGTAACAGATTATGAAAATTAGAACGGAGAAAAAAGACGTCATTAACAAAGCAAAATGACGTAATGCTTTTCCATGAAATCGCAAATCCAGCCAGCACCGTTAACGAATACAAAAACGGATTTTAAAAAATAAGTTGCAGGTCTTTTCCAAAACCGATAGTCACGGTGAACCGTAGACGAACAGGCAAGTCTACAAAACCCCTAACAAATCATTGTCAAACGCTAGACAACAAAACTGCTAATTTGTCCTGGCTAGCTTAGGCAAACTGTTCTACCGGTAGAAGGTAAAAAACGACAATTATGGCTAAAAGCTATTTATTTATTTTTAACGTTTCACTCGGCCGGTTACGCCGAGCTCCTTCAGAAAAAGAGTATGGGAAAGTGAATAAATCACTTTCCATCATTCAGAACAAAGAGAGCACAACTTGAAAAATCAAACTACCAGTACTGTACTAAAACTAAAGTGAAACAGTTAATATTTGAACTATAGATGGACAATGAAGCATGATTGTTGAGTCATAGCAGTACATGCTCTTTTGCTTCCGGGGCCGAGGGTCTACCTTCTACCACCCTAAAAGCACCTCGAATTCATTATCATTCGCAGGTCATGTGCCGACTTCCAGGACTCGGCGCGTGGAGGCTGATGATATGGATTGCAGACGTTAGTACAGCATCATCGGGAATACCCATCTCCGCACCAGCATAAGTCAGGCTTAATCACCTTCGACCTGGCGTTGGGATATTCCGCTCAACGATGTACAAATGGGGTATAGCTCCTACTGCGGACCACGAGTGGGGCACAAAGGAGCAAATAGCTGAGCAAGTGATAATATCCTGCCCCAGCTATTACCATCCAAATGGATCTCGTATTCTTTCAGCTGTTGATAAGAGCTTGATGCCTTGTCAACAGATGCCTGACCATCTAGAGCAGCGGTGGCTAACCCGCGGCTCTTTTGTGTTCAATGATTGAGCGTAGTGATGTGTAAACTGAGGGAAGCATGTTAAATTCTGTGGCTGGTGGAAGGTCACACAAGGTTAATATCGTCATCGAAAATGATCTCCGACAAGGACTGGCCTTCATGATAATGTCTCAGTGTTATGAAGAATGATCTCAAAGAAAAAATAAAAGGTCAGATGGTAAGTGCGGCGATTCAGAGTAAAAGTCGTGTAAGCTCTATTGATTTTGGCTCTTTGCACAGTACAGAGGACTACCCTATAAACATTTTCCACAAACGAAGAAGCAGCAGTATATACTGCTATGACTCAACAATCATGGTTCATTGTTCATCTACAAGATCAAATTTTAAATGCTTCACTTTAGTTTTTGTACAGTACAGATAGTTTGATTTTTCAAGTAGTGCTGTCTTTGTTCTGACTGATGAGGAGTGATTTATTCACTTCCCCTTACCTTTTTCTGAAGAAGTTCGGCGCAACCGGCCCAGCGAAACGTTAAAAATGAGTACATAGGTTCTAGCTATGATTGTTTTTTACCATCTACCGGAAAAACAGTTAACCTAGGTAAATTTCAGCATGACTGGTTGACAAAAAGATCACTCTTGTGCTGTATTTCAAAACTACAAATGGCAAATTAACATAGTAATATGTTAAAACAGTAACAATAAATCATTCAAAATCAGAACTGTTTTTAAGAATAAAAATTTTAATTGCAATACTTACCATACAAGGCAGGCATCGCTCCCTGTTGGTAGGGTCCCCCACAAAATTCTCCATACAGAACTGGCAATGGCTACCTTCAGTATTATTCAAGCAATTAAAGCAGCTGCAACAAAAAAAAAGCTGCACGAGCAGTTTTCGAGAAAAGTAACGCTTGCTAAACTGTAAAACAAGCAGAAAAAAGTCGATTATACGGCTTTGGGATAGGGGAGGACGAGGGGCAGCTGGTGATGGCTCAACTGGCCTGGATGGCTCGGTGAAAACTGTGGATTGTAATACAAGCCGCGATATGAAATTTAGCTCAAGATTTTCCGTTAATTGATATAACACAAACTGTTTCAAATTTAGAGCAACAATAATTTACTTACCTATCAGTCTTAAGTTTCATTCCGCAATCGCCGTTTCCGTTACAATTGCATTCTTGGTCACAATACAAGCCGGTAAAACCAAATTTACAATGACATTTATCTGGTTGCACACAAGAGCCATGGACACAAGCTAAATAATAACGTTATCACAGCATTTTATTAACTTGCTTCACATATAACCGGAAAACTCGCAGGGCTCTCTTCAACCAGTAAAAATGATCTTAAAGTCTATTCCCTATGCCGTCGCTGTACAATGAAAAAGTTCAGGGCTTCACAAATCAAATGGTGAAAAGGCGACAGTCTATTTTAAACCAGTCAGGAATACGTATTGGAAACTGGTTGGCCAAAGACTGCCTTTGGTGAGTGCCCTAAACTGTAAACCGCCTTTGGTGGATGTCCTAAACTGTGGACCGCCTTTGGTGGGAGCCAAAAAACTATGGATCGCCTTTCGTGAGTGCTCTAAACTATGGACTGCCTTTGGTGGATGCCCTAAACTGTGGATCGCCTTTGATGTGTGCCCTAAACTGTGGACCACCTTTGATGCCTGCCCCAAACTGTGGACCGCCTTTGGTGGGTGTCCTAAACTGTGGACCGCCTTTAATGTGCGCCCTAAACTGTGGACCGCCTTTGGTGAGTGCTCTAAACTGTGCATCGCCTTTGATGTGTGCCCTAAACTGTGGACCGCCTTTGGTGCGTGCCCTAAACTGTGGTCAGCCTTTGGTGGGTGTCCTAAACTGTGGATCGCCTTTGGTGGGTGTCCTAAACTGTGGACCGCCTTTGAGGGGAGCCAAAAAACTATGGACCGCCTTTCGTGAGTGCTCTAAACTGTGGACTGCCTTTGGTGGATGCCCTAAACTGTGGACCGCCTATGGTGTGTGCCCTAAACTGTGGACCGCCTTTGGTGCCTGCCCCAAACTGTGGATCGCCTTTGGTGGGTGTCCTAAACTGTGGACCGCCTTTAATGTGTGCCCTAAACTGTGGACCGCCTTTGGTGAGTGCCCTAAACTGTGCATCGCCTTTGATGTGTGCCCTAAACTGTGGACCGCCTTTGGTGCGTGCCCTAAACTGTGGTCAGCCTTTGGTGGATGTCCTAAACTGTGGACCGCCTTTGGTGGGTGTCCTAAACTGTGGATCGCCTTTGAGGGGAGCCAAAAAACTATGGATCGCCTTTCGTGAGTGCTCTAAACTGTGGATCGCCTTTGGTGGATGCCCTAAACTGTGGATCGCCTTTGATGTGTGCCCTAAACTGTGGATCGCCTTTGGTGCGTGCCCTAAACTGTGGTCTGCCTTTGGTGAGTGTCCTAAACTGTGGATCGCCTTTGATGCGCGCCCTAAACTGTGGTCTGCCTTTGGTGAGTGTCCTAAACTGTGGATCGCCTTTGATGCGCGCCCTAAACTGTGGTCTGCCTTTGGTGAGTGTCCTAAACTGTGGATCGCCTTTGATGCGTGCCCTAAACTGTGGATCGCCTTTGGTGAGTGTCCTAAACTGTAGTCTGCCTTTGATGTGTGCCCTAAACTGTGGTCTGCCTTTGGTGAGTGTCCTAAACTGTGGATCGCCTTTGATGCGTGCCCTAAACTGTGGACCGCCTTTGGTGGGTGCCACAAACTGTGGACTACCTTTGGTGGGTGACCTAAACTGTGGCCCGCCTTTGATGCGTGCCCTAAACTGTGGATTGTCTTTGGCGGGAGCCATAAATTATGGACCGCTTTTGGTGGGTGTCCTAAGCTGAGGATCGTCTTTGGTGGGTGTCCTTAACTCGCCTCTTACGACATGCTGGGTGAGCAGCTTCACAATTCAAATTCGGTGAAGCAGAGTAAAGCAGCGTCATTGAAATAGAGATACGTTTACCCTTTTTTTCCTTTGAAGTGGAGACACTATGCGAAATGAAACATACGGTCTCAAGCCGTAAATCAATAAAGCAAGAAAATGCACGATGAGTGTTGACCAGGCTAGAGAAAATGGGCCGTTCACTAGTAGCCCCACGACCAGCAGATCAAACTACCTTTGGTGGGGAGTGCCCGGGGTAACTGAGACCCTCTGGAAGGTCAACAACCATTTCAACCCAACCCAAACGGCCCATGCTTCACCGGGTAAGAATAGTGAAGCTATTCATCCAGGATGTCTTAAGAGACGACTTTTGGGTACCCATCAATGGCAGTCCGCCTCGTTGGTGGTGGGGCTACCAGTCGGCAATTTACATTCATGACTGGTTCGAAATGGGCTGCTACTTTTTGCCTAGCCTAAGTCAATTAGGTTGATGGCATGAACCTGGATTGCTGTTAGCGCCATACCTCCATCCCAAGGAAGAGATGGGGTAAACTAACTAACCCAGCATGTCAGACGACTCTTGGGTACCCACCAATGGCAGTCCGCCTTGTTGGTGGTGGGGCTACCAGTCACTCAAAACTGGTTCGAAATGGGCTGCCATCTTTCCCCTAGCCTAATATCAATTAGGTTGACGGCAAGAACCTGAATTGCCGTTCACGCCGTACCTCCATCCCGAGGAAGAGGAGGGGTAACCACAAACAAACAAACAAACGAGGTTGCGGACCGCACCATCACATTGAGAAAGCTGTTGATTGGCGCTGAGACCACTCTTTCCTTTTCGGCAGGCCCAGTTTGCTCAAGTTTTTCCGCTGAAGCCTACACCATTCTGTAAGCTCTCCGTTGGTCTTGGCAGCACCAACAAGTCTGCCATTTCTTTTTTCTTGCTCTGTTCTTGTCACACTGTCCTCTCCTCCATCTTTCCTTTTATCTTAAACTCTCTAGTAGATCTGGCCCAAACTGCCTGCTGTCTCCTCCTTTACTGTCAGGCTACAATGGGTCACCGGAACTCATTTTTTTTTTCGGGGAACGACGTGGCTAATGAGTTAGCCCGGCGGGGTACGCTACTCCTTTTCCTTGCAATCCTATGTAGTCTCTCTCCTACCTTTAGTATCCACTTCTGTCTTTTCTCGGACTGGAGGCGTACTGTCTCGCCTAAACTCTTCGACACACAGGCCCCCTCGGTATCCACTGAGGAACTTGTGCTCCCTCGTCACGGTCGCTGTGTCCTCTCTCGTCTTCGCTGCAACGGACACAGCCATCTGTTAAACTCTTATCTCCCTAGAATCGACAGAATCGAGAATCCTTCATGCAGCGCCTGCGGTCATTCGATCCAGGACACCTTTCATCTCATTCTGTCTAGCTACGGACTTTTTGCGCCGCTCTTTGGAGAATCTCTGTCTCGCTACGACTTCTGGTCCAGGCTCTGGAGAGTTTCCTGGGTTTTGGGGCTCCATGTTCTTCCGCCATGCCCCCATTCCTCGCAAGGGGTCGGACAACAACAACCATTGGTGGGTGCACAAATATTGTTTCTTGCGAGGTGCTAGGGAGGGAGCATCATCAATTTTCGTCAATAAAGACGTTCTTATATGCAGCTCACTAGCTAATGAAAGTCTGGTGCCAAAGCAAGCGGTTAGTAGTTGACACACGATATGTTATTCCAATTTTCTGTTCCTTGCAACTGACTCAATTCAAAGTTTACTTATACACACCAGGAATACAAACTGGAAGGCAAGTTAAACCACGATCAGACGATTGGTATCCATCATCACACAAACATTCAAAACCATCATCGAGGTCATGACAAACTGACTGATGAGCTTTAGGACATGTGTAATGACCATTCTCACATTCGTCTTCTAGAGGACAATCAAAAAAATTCCATTTTCTTTCCTTGGATAGAAGAACAGTAGATCGATTGAAAGGTCCCTAAATTCAAAATAATTTAAGATAGCAGAAGTGCCAAGAGTTTTAAAGAAATTTCAATGCTTTAATCTACCCTAAAAGACATTTGTATTCGCTTTGAAATTTAGTCTTGCAAGTGGGCGCAAAATAAATCAAAGGCCATGCGGACAATAAACTAGTAACCTGATGATTGAAGAGCCATCACCTTACTACCTAAGGTTGAGCTACTATGATGACGTATTCAAATCATCAAACTCCACAAGAACACAAGGTTTGGAAATCCCTAAATGACCATACTGCCTCCTAAGTCACCAGTCATTCGTACATGCTGCAATGGAGGTAAGCAAAGAGTGAGCCTGAATGCAAAGAAAGGCTTCGCTCGACGATGCCGAATGCAACGTGACGCTCTGAGCAAAAAACTCGTTCACTTCAAACTACAAATTTGACATTCAATCCATTGCGACAAGCCGTCGAAATGTACTTTTTACCTTCGCAGAACCTTCGAGACAGTTGCCAAGTCCATTTTCATTTTCAACGCTCAGCCATCCACAAGATGACATTTTGAAGCAATCGTGACAATAAGTTGCTTTGGAACACGAAGACAAAGGACAGTTAACCGGAGATGAATGCACAACCGAACCACATAAGCCAGACAAACATCGAAGCTCCAAAAAAGCAGAATCTATACACATCTGCTTTCCAACACTCCACACACAAGGGGACACGTTCACGAATCCAGAAATCCGATTCGAAGACAGACATGACGAACAGTTAGTAAAGCTAGAACAAGCAGGAGGGCATTTTGAGGGGCGAGTTTTGCCCCCAAGATCCCTGATAGTGTTGTTAAAAAATAATTTGCTCCGGATTCGTTCGCAAGGTGTAAAAGTTACGGCTCCAACTAAAGACTCAAACTCCCGAGAACAGTGAGATGGACGAATAAAACAACTGTTGAAATCTGAAATAAAAATGGTGCTTCCAGTTGCTTTTAGACTAACAATGCAATCTCAATGAGAGCAAATTTAAATAATTGAATCCAAGATGAATGAATAGTTCAGCAGACTGCAGCAATGCGACGCTCTGAGTGTTGGCTGCAGCTTGACGTGAGTTTGACGCTGAGTTCACAAAGCAACAACAGAACAAAAACCTGCATTAATTACAAAGCTACTTACCATCAACGTCACAGTTTTTAAAATCACCGCAAGATTGGTCAACGCAAGACCGAGAGCCATGTCGGTTTTTGCACCACATGCAGAAGCTCTGCGTCCTTGACACTGACGTGCATTCTTGACACGACCTAAACAAGATGCAGCACAGCTAAAAGCAAGAAATAAGGCTGTGTTTAACCCAGCTACTACAGAGTAATATAGGTAAAGTCTTTTTAAAAACCACAGCAATGTTAGGCTAATCAGCTCCAGGTCGAATCCCAATTAAATCCAGGTCGGGTCAGATCAAAGACTTTATAAACTTGGCAACGAGAAGTTCTTGTCTGGCGCTTGTATTTAAGAGAAAGTGTGACGGTTTTGAGTTAAGGTTTTGTTGTTTGATTGTTCGTCTCAACTTCCCTGCGACTATTCTTGGTGTTGTAATGAATGAAAAGGCAAACCAATGTACGATTACACGGCCAATTGGCCATAACCATCAATACCGCCAACACAATTTTCCCCGCAAACCCACATAGTTTCAATGTGTCGAATCAGGCGATATAACTGGAGATCAAGAGGTAGAGATTTTCTACGGAGCAGAAACGCTGATTCCGCGACTCCACTCCGCCAAGAACTAGGTTTAGAAACAATACGTTTGGCTGGCCCTTTAAAGCATCATTATCTACCAAAAGAGGCACACAAAACCAAACACTAGTTAGGGAAACTTGAATCAAAGTGTGATAATGCATGTAAACTCCAGCTGGCCTTACAAATAAGTTACATTATTTTTGTTACAAAATTTACTAACACCAAAAAGAAACATAGCCTATACGCGAAAACTCGACAACTGTGAAAAGCATTAAAAGCTGCAAAACACAAGCTTACGCAGATATTACCTCTTTTCAGCACACCGTGCAAGTGTAGAACAGTTGGGATCTGGCGAAGATGAAACAGAGCAAGAACATGATGGAGTGACACGGCTGGCGTTAGGACTGGCACTATTACCATACAAACGGCAACTTGAAATACTGCTTTCATGAGGCAGGCAGACGTGATTCTACAATAATATAAATCAAAAAACATTAGAATAAGAAGTAGAACATCAAATAGTAACCGAAAGAGAGATTTATTTTGCAATCAAAAATTCTAGCCTTGTTCGACTCGTGCATGTTAACGTAAACTTCCTAATCAACGTCAGCAGTAACCGTGACGACCAACCATTTTTCAAGAAACAGGCCAAGTGCTTTTTTCCGCTATTTTGAACTTTAAAATCTTTCGTTTTTTGTAGACCGTTTTAAAGGTTTGAAACCAAACCACAGTTAGTTTTGAAATTTCTTCTATTTTTTTGAGTATAATTTGCTCACCTATTCAGCATCAACTTTTAAGCAGAAAAACTATTAAACCTACACCTAATACAAGATACAGAAAATCTACAATGGTTTACGACCAGAGACAAAGCCTTTTTTAGCTATTCTCTGAAAACAGTTGTATCAATTGTCAAGCATTTGTTAAATAACGTAAAATTTGATTTCGTTATTGTACAATTTCAAACAGACAATTTGGCCAATACAGAGAAATGTGTTAGGGAAACAGACTGGTGTCAATCCATTAAAGAAAGCGAAAGAAAATCGAGTGAGAAAAGTTTGCTACAATTGTATTCTTCTAGCATCACTGTGTCAGCAAAGAAATATCTTTTAGAGTTTTCAGATGAATCTCTAGCTACCATCTATGAAGTAGAGAAGAAATTACTTCAAGATTTTCTTTACGGTAAAATTGAGTTTGATGCGACTCAGCTACCAGTATTGCTGTATGTAACAGGATATGCGGAACCTCTGCAAAATTGCAATGCATTGGTTCTAAAAATCTGCTTTATGATGAAAGAGGCGCTCTGCTACAACATAACTTGACCAGGCTGTTATTGCATATAATGAAGAACTTAATAGAGAAGATATAAGTCGATTGTTTTGCATGCATTTCAAGTCGTTTAGCAATTTTCGTTATTTGCATTTCTCAAAAAATTTTAAAACGTATTTTCAAAGCCCCAGTACCCTAGAAGTTTTTTTTGTTAAATGCTAATGTTAAATATGGGAAGATTGTGATTTCTTACACTTGTCAATTGCAATCTGTAGTTAAAAGATCCATTGCACATTCTTTGGCAAAGTGTAAGGATCTGAGTAATATAACGCTTAACATTTATTCAACAGCAAAAACTGGTATTGGTAAATATGCTGAGGTTGTAGAGTAAAGTTTAAGCTGGGCACTGGTTTATTCGACATTTACAACCTATTTGCAAGTTACAAGTTGATGTGTGATTTTGACAGTTGAAATTTAAGATCTTATAATGCCGTAGCATGGGTTAGTATATGAAGAACCATCTTTATACAGTCAACTTCGGATATAAGAGATTTTCGCTTATAAGGGACTACGCAAAAGGTCCCAAATGATTTTTAATATAAACTAATAAGAGAATTCGGTTATAAGAGGCTGATTAAGCTGGTCCCGGCGGATCTCTTATATCCGAAGTTGACTGTATATGCTAGTAATCATCTTCTTATTTATGTGAATTTATACGAAATAGGACCACCGTTTGACTGTGGTACTAGAGCCTACTATGCTTATAGTGTCAATGTGCAGCGGTTGTATCATGATGTAGGTGCACTGTTATGAACCATTCCAACTTCCTTCTATTCTGCAGTTCAGCGTTACTTTGATATCGTTAGTTACTCATTGCTAATAAAATACCATGACTTTTCTTTCGTTGATATTTCAGCGTTAAGGCAAAAGAATGAAATCGGTAGTGCATACACAAAACTTAGGATTTTGGTATTAATGCATGTAGCAATCAAAGTTAAAAGTGGTTGCAAATGTACAAACTACGCAATTTCAGCGGCGACGCGAGGACCTTTATTATCCGCCATTTTGTTTTCGCTTCCAGGTCTGTAGTTGCAGAAGGCCGTTCCAGAGCGCATTCATGGCGTCTTGACAGATCAGCCACAACATAACAAGGCGACAGGGTTCTCGAGCGGGCTGAACCGCCACTCCATAAGCGATGAGAGCTTCAGCCATCGAATACAAGGGAAAATAAGAATTTGGAAAACTGCGAAGGGACCTTACGGTTTTTGAGTCAGCAGTCACTCGTACATGTCGTTGCAGTCAACGCAAGCAACAGTTTGAACCTGAAATGCGAACTTCAAGGCAACTGGCAATTCCCGTCAACCATGCCGCAATACCCCAAGGGCGGTTAACTCACAGTCTTCCGATTTCAAGCCTGACGCTCAGTCCATCGAGTCAAGCTACCGACTATTGCAACTATGACCGTAATGTTCAATATCCATTGGGTTACCGTGTCGTTGACAAACTTAGCGATGATTTTCTCTATTTGGCGAATCTAACAAACAGTAATGAGAGGCAATGCCAAATTAAAAGTTTTTTAACGACTCCAAAACAGGTATGAAGAGAAAGCTGCCATGCTAGGTGCTAATGTTGGTGTGATGCAAATTTGGACAGAAATGTAACAGCAAAAAACAAACTTACGAGATTAGAGGAACATAAAATACAGCCGGCTCTCATATTTTCACAATCCATCGCTGAAGTCGCTGCCTTGCACGGCGACGTGACAGTTACAGACTGAAAAATGAATACATTATGTCGTTTTTTCATATCTGATGCGGTGTATGTTTCGACTAATCATCTGATTTAGCACGACTTTTACCAGTAATCGAAATTTTAACTCTCGGATGCCTTTCTTAATGACAACCAACAGTTCGATGGGACAGTGGTTAAATTTCGTCGCGAATGCAGCAGACTGCCGGTTCAAAACCCGACCGGGAATTGCTAAAGACTTATTGAATTCGTTGTTCACAGCTTCGATCTCAGCATTAAAAGGATAGTGTCGAGCAAAAACTGGCGAGTTTGCTGGTCGTGGCTTTGGCAGAAGCACTTGACAAGCTTTCTTCATCTTCAAGCGGTAGAAAGCTGGCGGGGTCGAGCAGTAAAACTGCCAGGGTGCCTCAGCCACAACTAACTGAACATGCGCTAGTATGCATGAATGAATAAAGAGCTCCGGGCGATGGGAGGCGAGTCTTGCAGCCGAGGGTCTACGGGCCCAACAACCGCATAAGCTTTTGAACCAGCCCGTTACAGCGTTTTTCCCATTTTGGTTCAATGTTTGTGGTATAAACACACCGTGCCGGCAATACAGGCATTTATGAAACCGGTTGCAATGCAACGTTGTAGTTTGTTTTACTGCAAATATTTCAGGAACGGTAGATCACGACAACCAAATAAACTGCACAAACCTACATTACATACAATAAATTCCTCGTCACACCTGCAATAAACTGGATATAATTCCGTTCCTATTTCCGCCATAAATTAAGTATGATCCTGGAGTTCCGTTGTGGTTTTCAACCACACCAGCACAGGCTCCTATATGAGGAAAATCGTCTTCTATAAAATTTAAGATTGGTTGAGTATTTCCAGTCAGAAAATAAAATATAAAAAATCGCTCCTAGCATATTAGACTTTCTTCTACATTACTTTGTCAACAGTTATCGAAAGCAGGTGAATGAAACCTTTTTTCAGGCGAGTAAAATTAATCCAACAGATAAGACAGCAATGCCAGGGCGGACTCTTTACAAGTTAAAGGCCATTTTTTTGCCTTTTTTTTCCATCACAAGCAAGCAAAATTATTCCGCGTAAGATCTTTTTCTGCATTGGAAAATCAACCTACGGGCACGAGCCACATTTGGTTGCGGATGCACACTTTTGACTTTAACAGTTAAGTGTACAAACAAGCTCTCTCTTTGTTTTGATAAAAACAGCTTCCTTCAGACGAAAAAATCTGCTGATTGTAGTAAGAAGGTTTGATGAAAATGTTGGGACAACATTTTAAATACTTATAATGTTGTCCCAACATTATATACAATATAAAATTAATATATATTATATAAAATTAAATATAGTAATTACTTGCGTAAAAACTAACGTTTCTAAAACTTTTTTCGACATTCAAAAGATTAAGAAAATATCTGTTTTTATTGATTAACGCTTCTTACCAGAGCCTACATTTTTACTACATTTACTACATTTTTACTACAGTCTTACCAGAGCCTACATTAACACTTCTTACCAGAGTCTACATTTTTCTTGTTCAACAGCACCCACAGTTTGCACTCATACCGATAAAGCAATATATCGTTTGAAAAGATATTGCTGCGTGTCTTCCCGCCAAGAACTAAAAATCCTCTGTCGTTACCTAAAGAAAAAACTAACTTTATGCGTTGGAATTCCCGAAGAAACAATGCAATTTAAAAGCTAGACACCGGACACTTGTAAGTCTACAGTAGAAGACATGCACCGCATCATCTAAATATAAACTGAAAAAAAATATTACGTTTGATTCCGCACACAATTTCTAACGTTGACCACCAAGCAGGTCTGCGAATCGATTTGTAAAATTTAATGGGCCTGCATGCACATTGCAGCACATTCTACATTATTCATTGCACAGAGTGAGTCAGAAGTAACCGGGCAGTCAAAACTACGTAAGTTATGAAAATCTGTCCGGTTACTTCTGACTCACTCTGTACATCAACAACCCATTGAAAATCGTCTTAGCGATCCGGTCAAAATACCTCGCCGATAACATCTGATCTTACCTGTTACCTCAACCGACGGGTTGGTGTAGCGGTCAAAGCGTTGCTTTGCACTAAGTACACCTAGGTTCAACTCCCTTGTCGAGTCATGCCAAAGATTTAAAAAACAACTTTCACACCTTCCCCATTTGGCGCTCAGCACGAAAGTAATAACGAGGTGAAAAATCCGGCTAGTTCGCTCGTTATCTTTGAGTGGAACACTTACCGGGATTCCTCGATCTTTACGTGGCAGACAGATGATGGAGCCAAGCAGTCCACCAACCGTGGAGGCTTAGTCTGCTACTGACACGCAAACAGAGCATGAGCTCGTACATGTAAATATCATATAAAACAGTAAAAAGATCTGGTTGTGCAAGTGCACCAGAACCGCTTATCAATATCTCTTTGAAGCACCGCATTACCTACCTTTCTCATAAGGCACGGCTGAATGAAAATAACGTACAGGGGACGCTGGTCCCACAGTCGTTGTTTGCGTCCTGACTACGTCCCATCTTTGATGGTGAATGTCGTAGATAAACATTTCCTTGTTTAAATGAGCTGCAGGAGCAAGCAGACCCCCGACAACGTAAACAAAACCGGTTACACGGTCATGAATCGCCGAGTGACCATAAATTCCAGGAAATAAAACACCATCACTGTTTAACAGGCTCCATTTTGAAGAAGACAAGTCGAAAAACCACACCTAAATTACAAAGCAATCATATTTGGTCTTTATCCTAAGGCAACTTTAAAGCCTTTACGGTTATCCATAGGACTTATGTTTAGTATCACCAGCACAATGCATATTTACCACTAACACTGCATCATTAAGCAGAGGGAATGCGGGAGCTGTAAAATGCCGTTTTCCAGATTCAATAGCAAAGAGTCAGCTCAAGCAGAAACTCTTAACCTCTTGGCTGCAAATCAATAACTTTTGTGCCACCAAGAGTTTCGTAGCTTTCACACAAAAGCATACTAAGTCTGAGAGAAAACTTTTCGAAGTTTTTAATGTCAATAACTTAGACTGAACAAAGAAGCGTTGGTTGAGAAAGTCCCCACAAGTATTTAGAGGAAGTACGACCGAAGAAGATTTGGGAATAGGTTATGATACAAACACTTACTTTTCTGTTAAAATCATTAGCCGAAGAAAAGCCGCCGAGCAAAAGAACAGAATCAGAAACGATTGTAAAGGTATGGGCAGCAATGCCAACAGGGCCATTCACAGAGTTCAGGTTTCTCCATTCTAAAGATAGCGTATGCTTTTCGTACACACTTTCGCTAAGTAAACGTTAAAGAAAGCAGCTGTAAAACGGTGTGGGACACAACGCATGCATTCTATGCTCGGTCCCTGCATGATTTCTGTGTCGTCATGACACTGGAAATGACGTCATTTGGAATTTTTCTGCTCGGCTGTACTGCTTGAGGCAGAAATGTACTGTGCCAGCAGTAGCGGCAACTCCGAAGCATGTCTGAACACAACGTTGTTCAGAAAAGATTTTCTACGGCTGGAGAGCAACAAATACGGCTACAATACAATGGCAAGGTTACTAAACACTGGAAAGCAGGCCTAAGCAACCCTCTGGTTTCGCACCGCTGCAGTGCTTTTAAGCAGGCGATTAATTATTATATTGATAACATAAACGCACCACTAGCGTCGAAATCATATTGCCACAGGTCGTCCAGAATTTCATCGCTAGCAGAGAGGCCACCGTGTAAGAGAAGTGCGTTTTCGCTCGCAGTTAGAACCATAGCGTGCATGTATCGGGCTGGCGGGCTGTGGCTGTTGGAAGACGGCACTCGACTCCAGGTTTTGGACTCGATGTCAAGCCTGATAAATTTCAGTCCATTAGGATTACCGCAGTGCTGTTTAACTTCGACTGTCGCTTGTATCCAGTGACAGCCAGCAGCTACGACAAGCGGTCCAACAAAGTTGGCGACTATCCCTGCATTGTCATTGCATTTATCGATCTCAATAACGTTTGATTAGTTTGTTCGGCTCGAATGCAGCAGTTTACCGGTTAAATTCTTGACCGGGTCAAAAAGACTTCTCAGAAATGGCATTCGAGCTTTCTTGCTTGGCGCTTGACATGTAAGGAATAACGTGGAAAAAAAGTAACGAGTTCGCTTGAAAGGAACTTCAAGACATTCTTTAGTTTCAAATGACAGACATGTGGTGTGTGCGAGCCGTCAACCACTCGTGGTGGCTCAGTATGACTTACGAATAGACATCAAAGAATAAGCTTATACACATTAATGACAGCCGTTCTATCAAAGTGAAGATTTCCAACTGATATCATAAGTAGTCGAATTTAGTAGTGGTAAATTTTGGGGTGCAGAGCATTCATGAGGAAATTGATCGTGGACCGAAAAAAATGTAACAGAATCAATGCAGTTAAATTTGGTGGACTTACTTCCAAAGCAGAGAAGAAACTCTTTCGTAAGAAAAGCCTCCGAATAAATACAGGTTGTTCAATCTCGTCAACATAGTGTGTCCAAATAATGGACCAGGAGCAGAGTTGTTGGAGTAGGATCCCTGGCTCCACTCCAACCTATGTGCAATTGCTCTTGGTACGTCATCAAGTGTACGGCGGCAATCTAGTCCAAACCGGCCGACATTGCAATAGCAAACACCCTGTTAAAACTATTACTTTTAAAAGGGTTACGATGGCGCACTATTACAAATACAACAAAAAAATTGTCAAAAAATAACCAGTCAATCGTAATTTTTTCCTGTCGGGTCAATCACAAAAATTACGACCAGTACCATCTGTAATATGCTACGTGTCTCCCCGTCTAGAGGATGTGCGAAGGCAATTGAGCTATGCTGTGTGCCTGCCCATCTTTATACTTACAGTCACTGTTTTTACAACAACAGTGGTGGTGTGAAGTGCTTGAGCAATGTGTTGAGTACGCCATTGCTTACTATATACTCTAAGTTTTACGCACGTAAAATCAAGCGATTCTTACTTTTATGCATTTTCCAGCCTCAAAGCAGTTACTAGGACAATGATTCGTTTGCCGAGGAAATGTCGAGTTCTGAAAATCGACTTTGAAGCTTGAGTTGAAACCTTTGTGTGCTAACTGCGATACATTCAACTCGTATACTACCGCAAGGTTCCCTGAATACAGAAATAATACAACTGCTGAATCATTTAAGTAAGAGGTACTAATGAGTATTTAATTATCCCTATTCTTCCTTGCGATAAAGGCACGATGAAAATCGTAACATCCAGACCTCATAACGTAATTATCAAACAGAAAAATGCAAAATTGCTGATAGGAATAAGAAAAAGGGGCAACTGTTTAGTATCAGCCAAATTAGACCCACAGGTACGACTTAGGCATGACTAGACAAGGAAATGGAATGCAAGTCTACCGACAGCGAAGCGGACGCTCTATCTATTTTACTAACGCTCCGGCTATACCTTTTGGTTAACTTTCGGGCATCTACTAATGGCAGTTCACCAGCAAGATAAACTCCCGTTAGTGGGCGCCCAAATGTCGCCTCTTGAGTTACAACATACTGGCCGAAAGGTTTCACTATCCTTCCAAATGAAGCAGGTGCAAAGGTAATAGTAATCGGAGATTCCATACTCAGTGCAGGGGCTTTACTATTCTACCAAATAAGTAAATCTTGCTATCGCGTAAAAAGGTGATCGTAACAATTCCAAAGTACAGTCAGTCATGCATTTACTACACAATTCTATCCATAGACCTCGGGAAAACACTTTTTATCTTTTGCGAAAAACCATGATTACTTTGAAGTCTTTTACCTGTATTTGATTTAACTACAACTTGTCCAGCGTTCCTACCGCAAATTGAAGCAATAATGGAAGAGTTGTTGGTAAACGTGGCATCATCATATACTAATAGTCTGGATGTCTGAAAATAGTTGGGGTTATAAAAGATGCTGTATATGCCTAACAAAGGCCCTTACAGAACAGTTTGCAAAAAATCCAGACTCCAGGTTCCAAGTTATCACACTCGCATTAGTAGATGAAATGACATAACGGCATTGGACGATTCCAGAATCTAAGAGTGAAACGTTCCCAGTTCCAAAGAATCCGTTGGATACGCTTTCGGCATGATAACGACCATCACAAAATTGATAACACACACCCCCGTTTCTAAAAAATACAACTGAACCGTAATAAATCGAGTTTTTCATCATTGACTCTACGGCCGATTTCATTCAGACTTCACACGTATACGCCGAGGTATTTCTTTTTTTGCTAACAGCATAAGCATTTATTGAGCGTATCGGTTGCCGCTACCAGTACCTGCGGCAGGCACTCGTTTGCATATTCAGCTCCATAAATTTTAGACGTGCTTGCTCAGTGCGTGTTGGCTCCAAGATCAAGAAATATATCTAGCCAGTGTACAGGACCAAAAAAAAAAGAACCGTGGGGATTTCCCATGTAGGATCGCAGTCACAGTTTTCATTCTGGTTTTTTTACAAAAAATATGCATGGCTTTTTTTCCAATTTCAAAAATTAAACGCCAATTGCCAAACTTTGAACCGTAAATCATTGCAGCATAAAAATTTTGAGGGACACGGAAGATCACAAATACAACTACAAAAGAAATCGCACCAAGTCGGGAAATAAGCCAATTAATTGTTTATTTGTGTAAACGCATAAATTACTTAGCACTCTACCAGAATAACTTTGAATCCTACGCCAACACCTTAAAATTCGCGCCATTCACATTCATACTACCACCGTTGAATTGCAAGTTTCAGTTTGCATAACATATAGTGATTACGATAGTTATGGCTAAAATTAGCATTCGAGATCTCTTTTTTTAAGTCTTCTATTAAATATAAGCCAATCAACACCAAGCTGCAATTAATCAACCAATTTTATGTTTATCTGCCAGTACTACAGCAATCCTTCCTCAACGTAAATAAAAACCATTAAGTCCAATAAACAAAAGCAAGACTTCGCCCCCTGTATCTAAGCAAAGAAAAACACTCTTCTAATAGCTGAGATTCTTGAATTTTTATCCAGTATGAGTTCAAAAAACCACACTTTTGCTGGCTCTTGAACGGGTGAACCGAAAAATTGAGCACTTATTTAACACCTCTAGCACAAAATGAACGCAGGGTGTGGAAAATAGCAAAAGGGCTCAAACCACATCATGTAAATAATAACACACGCTCAAACCATAATTTGAACCAGAAATGTGAGCTTCTGGTTGGCCACAGCCGACCGATACAAAATGTATAGCTGTGAACGTTGAACTTACAGACTTGCAATAACAGCTTTTGACTTCAGTTCAGGTTGTTGTTATCCAACTCCTTCTTCGAGATGAGGCATGGTAAAAGACCGTGAAGCCTTTGGAGTTGAGCAACATGAGCTAGTGTCATTAAAGAGACTTGCAAAAGAGTGTGACGTCAAAAGCCGACAGATGATTTTCATCAGCTGTCATCACACTTCACTGTCGACATGAGCGCCGTCTAATTACGTAGCGCTCAACGAAACGCGTTATTTATAATCAAGGGTTATTAATCTAGAATAGATACCACAAAAGGCTCAATTTACTTCACAGTCATTTACCTTGGGTCTCCATAGAAACCAGGTAGGCATGATTCGCAATTGTTGCCATGCGTGTTATTCAGACAGAAGCACTGTCCGCTGTCCGGGTCACAAACGTTTTTCTCAACGTTACCGTGGCCATTACAGTTGCATGGCATACAACCCTGCGAAGTGCTCGCCTCTCCAAAATACTGAGAGATGCAATCTTGACACTGCGTTCCGGTAGTATTGTGGAGACACTTGTCGCAAAAACCTACGGTAAAATAGATGTTGAACAATGATAGAAAAAGTAGCATCAAGTTCAGAAATTGGATACAATTCTTGAGCTGGCCACAATGCAGATGGAGCTCCTAAAAACGTCCTTTTCAAGTAACAAGAGTATATCGAAAGTGTAATGATGCTGCGCTCAGCTATCCTGGTCATAAAGGAGCATGGACAAGCGGAAATTGCCAGTTGTTCACCATTGTTGTCTAATAATGGCACAAGAACCAGAACGGTGCGACATTCCTCATAATGCACTGTAGTTGCAGCCAATAAGCTATAGATTACTTCAGAAGAAATCGTTGATAAAAAGACTGCATTGCCAAGTCTCTTTGCTATCAACCTTGCATTACTAGAAAACTCCCAGTGGCAAAAATCAGGGCCATTTGCGGTCAACGGTTTATTTGCTTTTTGGATTTACGGCTATTTTAAAGGACGTTCGTGCAACCCTACGATGTTCAGAACCCCTGGAGTCATGTTACTGATGGACTTACCAACACCATTAGAACAAGAGCTGTGATAATTACATCCACAATTGACATGGCAATCGTCAACCAAAGATGAACTGCCAGTCCAACCCAAATCACATTCACATTTATGCTCGATTGTCCTTCCAAGATTTGTCGTTTCCCTTTTAAATACACAAATTTGCGTATGGTTAACGCTGCTGATACGAAAAAAATATCAAAATTAAATCTAATAGGAAGAAAGCGTTTGTTTACAATTCAAACCACACATTCATTAGCATATTGAAAGCATTGGGCTATTCATAAACGTTAAAACATTCCAATAATGGTCACCTTGATGAAAATCTGAATATCGATACAAATGGCTCTAAGCTGCCAAAATTCCATCACATATAATTAAAACAAGAGATGAGTATTTGAATTTATCAACAACAAATAGATTAAATATTGATGGTCCTGATCCAATAACACTTTCAGTGTGAATGCGATTGATCTTAAGGTCATACATAGAAAGTCAGGATAAAAATGACGTCAATCGTCTTTGGTTTGCAGTATACGAAGTAAACAGATTTTTACAAAAAACTAGACGCAAGACAGTGTTTGACAAGTTAGCTCATATTTAAGTTTGGCTTTTAAACGAAGACCAATCACTGCATACCACAACGCAGACTTCGCCGACACATTCCACGCGAAGTGTTTGCACACCAACCTTAGTCTTGGCAACTTCACAACTAAGTAACTACCACCATCATACTTGCAATGTCCATGAAGACAGTCCTTGTAACACCATGGTTTGCACACCACTCCATCACCAATATATCCACGGTTGCATTTGCACTTGAACGTCGTGCTTGTATCGATACAGGTAGCATTGCTAGAACAATTATGCAATGGAACACCAGCCGGCCATTCTGCAGAAGAAAGCTAAAACTATGTATCTCAGTACCCCGGGAACAGAAAAACTTCTAGGTATTCATAGCATAGCACTCAGACGTCAAGCTGCGCTTTGGATTTGTCACTAATGCTGATTACAGTACATTTCTTCCGCAAGCAGGACACATCATCACAAGCATTACCCCTGGCAGAAAAATTGCCGTCAAGTGCTTTTGCTAAGGGCACAACAGAGCGGAAACCACGTAGGCATTAAACTCACAGCCTTAGGTGAAACGACCAAATAAAAACGTCACATGTGCTGTTGAAACAAACCAGTTATTGGTAGCACAAACCATTACAATGGCTTCAACAAAAGTGTTATGCTGAAGAGCTCTTTATGATGAACTAAACATAATAGTATGGTATCAGTTCCAAAGAGCAAGAGTAAGCAAGAAAGTAAATGTTAGAAACTGTGAATTATTATTATCACGCCTGTATTAAGCCCTCACTACTGTTATTTGGATCACAAAAATCATAATTGCACATTGTACAAAGTCTAGAGAAGTGTTTTTAAACTTTTTTCTACGTTTTACCTTTTCACCAAAGCAATTTATTAGATTTACCTCCAAAGCACTCGATTGTCAAGCAACTTGTTCACAATATAATAGATGAATCATCGAAGAGATAATTACAAAAGAGAAAACAAAGTCACCCCAAATTCCCAAATTAAAAGTGCTAATCTAGAGTGGTTTCCAGCACAGGGTCCATGTATGATTTTAGTAAGATATCCAACTTATGGGCCATGCACATCGCATTTGAGGGTCTATAGATGTGAGTAAATACCACAAACATTCGAGGGTTGGAACCTTTTTTTGATAATTTTCAACACCATAACCAGTTATAGGATCGGAAGTCCACAGCACCAGCCAAGTTTTTGAAAGGGTTCATGCCATCGAAAAAGTTTGGCAACGCTGAACTACACCAAAAATGGGACTTTGAGAAACGACTTTATCACAAAAGCACAAGTCAGCACACGTTTGGACTTCAACTTATTAGAGTATCACCCCAAGGTTTGAGAGTTTACCGAAACGGTTCCCAGAATATACTTAAATCTATATTCAAAAAAGTTCAGTTGTACAGGTAACGCATTGCTTCATCGTTCAACCCTGATTTACGACGGTACTATTCAAGTAACCTAGAAGCCGACACATCGCGCCAATCTATCATTCACATGAGATTAGCATTATATTTCCACGGCAAAACATACCCATATTGCATTCGTCTATGTCACAATGCCCGTATATCCAGCTGTGAGTGTTGCCGCCAGCATCACTTTCCGACAATATGCATTCACTGTTGTCTAAAGCACCGTAAAAGTCTCCTTCAAGACAAGAACCCTAAAAAAATGAAAACTCAGCCTGCAGAGCATCGTATGTTGGAAAAGTGGTCAATTGGGATGGAATGCCGTCTATAGTACCAATGTCCGTTCGAACTCCACACGACTAGGTCGTTTCTATAGAAAGAAACTTAACGGCAATATCTCCCGCTGGGTTGCACTGCTCGTGATAGAAATACACTGCGCCAGCGGTATTGGTAACTCCGAAGTAGGTCTGAACACAAAGATGATCCAGCAATTAAAACTGACAAAATAGTTTTCCCACGACCCTATATAAGAAACTCAAGTAAAGGCCGATGCGACAGCAATCTATTCGCATAAAAGCAAAACTTAAACTTAATCCTTTATTAGTTTTTTGTTTGCAGACTAAGCAGGTGTTTTTCCAGTACCAAAGCTTTGAAGTAATACATCGTCTAGTTGCGTTTGTTGCGCTGATCCAACCCGTTAAAAGCTCAGTAACGAAAGAATAACAAACCAACGCCTATGAACGAGTATTTGCAATATTCGAACTCACATTCTAAACGGACATGCACTAGGCTGACAGTTTAACTTTACATTGAAGTCTTTTTAATAGGTTTCGGGTCCAGTGTGAAGGGTAAAAATCTTCGTTTAGTGATATATTAAAATTCCGTCCTTGTGTTTGGGGGTGTGCACTGAGCTTAGTATTCAACAGTATAACGTGTGACTGAATTATGGGAGAAGGGGACAAGTGCACCAAAATAAGCGTGTTGGTGAAAAAAACCTTGACGTGAGGGTGAATAGTATGGCACTCACGATTAGGGATAAAATTTGCAAGATGGGCTTACGTTTGGGGCCCTTTTTAACAAAGGTAGGCTCTGGCCCCCACTGGACTTGACCAAACTTTGATATAACATAATGCATATATTTTTGATCGCTACTTTATACCTTCCAAAGCAGGTAGTAGGGCATTACCTGAAAAGGACTTGAGTTATAAGCACACCATCCGCAATAAATAGATTGGACACAGTCCCGACAACTCGTTGTTGAAGAACACCTGCACATAAATGATACGATGTATGTCATACATCAAGTAAATCCAGTAAAACCTAATAAGCAGATTATCTACAATAAACTGGTATTATTAGTGGGGTAGGGGGAGTCGTTAGTATTTGTTTTCTCATGGCAATATGTAATATGTGTGACAAGGTTTCGTTTCAATCAAACTGAATATTTAGCATCTAACACAGGATGTTTCACCATTCCTTCAGTGTTGAAAAAGCTCCAATTTTTTGTTCTAATTTTTTTCTCTTCTCTTGTGTTTCAGATTTGTTACCATTACTTTGTCATTTGATATCGTAACGATTGAATTATCTTAAATTAACTATGGCCTAATCCAGAAACCAAAAAATCAAATTGTTGAATGGCGGTTTGAGTTGAAATGCTGTACAACAGTTCGCCGTCGTAACGATCGACAATTTCAAGTGCGTTATGTAGAAGTTCTAGAGCAAGAATTTATCCAATTCACTGTCCAAAAGTTTATGACTAAAGGAACAGTCCTTGACTGCAGAAAGAGGAAAGCTGGTGTGCCAATCACAGCAAAATTTCCTGAAAACGCGGATAAAGTCCGTGCTTCTGTTCAACAGAGTCCAAGAAAGTCTCTCAGACAAAGGAACCACGAGCTTGGGATATCAATAACAAGTATTCAATGCACGAGGAAGAACCTGTCTAAGTTCCCATACAAAATGGCCACATGCCACGAGCTCACTGACACAGATAAGCAGAGACAAGCTGAAATGTGCAACAGATTAGCAGAACAAATGGATCGTTTTCCGAATTGGATAGACAAAGTTTGGTTTACTGATGACGAACACTTTCGCGGGAATAGTGCTGTAAAATTATCATAACATTGTTTGCTGAAGAGATGAGAAACCTAATGAGGTCGATAAAAGGTGAAAGGCCCAAAGCTGACTGCTCTACGTGCATTGAATGCCAAGAAAAGAATGCTTGGGCCATACTGATTTGAGAACAGCAGAGGAAGAGCTGCCACAGTGAATGCAGAGCGCTACAGACAAGTATTGAATCGAATTAATGAGGAACTCAAGCAATTGTACACACCAAACCAAAAGAGATTTCTGTGGCTCCAGCATGATGGTACAACTCCCCATGTAGCACACGAGACAATGGCCCATTAGCACGCATGGTTTGGAAAAAAAATTTGGCGCTTACAAGCAGAGCTCGAATGGCCTTCCCATAGTCCACATCTTTCGCCTCTTGACTTTTTCTTCTGGGGTGCGGGTAAAGGAGGAATGTACAAAGATAAACCTCGTTTTCCTAGACAGCTGAAACAAGCTGTTGAAGCATTCACCCAGTCCGTTCCAACAGAGTGATGTCGTCGCATGATTGAAAATTTCGCTGTTCGCATCAATGCCAGCGCAAACCGAAATGGGGCTCACATTGAATATCTGAATTATATAAATTTTGTGTGGGTTATCGGTTTCTTGATGCATATTCCAAAATTACAAGATATTTTTTACCAAAATGCTATGCATGTTTGATTTTATTTCATCTTTTTGTTTAATAAAATTTTTAAAACCTGAAAGAATTGTGAAACACCCTGAACCACGCAGTGGTGATTGCGTTCGGTACGTCACAATGTCTACGTATAACGCACGACATTCTTAGCTGTAAGTTGTTTGTGTTACAACACAGCGGGATAGTAAAACAGCACAAAATCGTGAGGGATTTGCTTTTGCAGCATGATGGTGGTATTTTATAGCATGTGGTATTCGAAAATGTTAACTAGAGCTTTCGGTCCATCAAGATGATGTGTTCGAAGTCAAATTCAATGCACTACAGCATGAAACAATCGAGGCCTCGTTGTTTTCTCTTCTTCCTTGAAGGATGAAGGCAAGGCATGAACAGCAATTCAGGCTCACACTGTATATGCAATCAATATGACGCCAGGGAGAGCGGCAGCCTACTTTGAACCAGACATGAGTGTAAACTGCAAAGTGGTCGCCCCACCACCAAGACATACCATCATTGGTGGGTGCCCAAAAACGGCCTTCTACAATATGATGACGAGCAGCGACAACTGCTCTAACTCGGTGAAGCACGGGAAGGTGTGCAACTTCGTAAGTGTTTACGAAACCGGGATGGCGGGCTACCGGAATTACAAACGCATCACCATTATGACTTGGGTTGAGATTTTGCTAGGATTCGTTGAAATATAAAAAAAATTGTTCAGACTACATGTGTAATTGTATTTCATGAATGTTCAGAATCCGTCAAAACAATTGCTCTGACGATAGGCTAACACACTGTTGCTAGCTTCTAGCATATGCCAACTGTCTGAGGCACGAAAACTGTAATTTAATGCAGTTTATGCACAATGCACTGAAAATTATAAAAGCAATTTCAAACTCTTTTCTGTGACTACCAATCTTTCGATCTGACGCTGATAAACCATGTTGCTGAATTTGTGAGGCATAAACAGCTGACAGCAAAAGCATAACCAGTTACCTTTTCCGCAAAGAAATGCCTGAGCGGTTACAGCGAAAACGAATTCGGCTCAGACCCGTTTTGCAGGAAAAGTACAGACGTCCCAGTGGATTTCCATGGCAAAGAAACTCACGGAATCGCTCTCTGTCCGCGGACTATTCTGATTTGCAGAAAGGAGCTTTGCCAAACAGGCTTTGCGGAAAAAAGACCCGAATCTTAGCCATAAACAAAATATAATTGACCCCATCAAACAAAAAACAAAGAAAAGTAAAAATCGACAAAGTAAATAATCATTCGAGTGAAACGACCAATATCAACGAAAACGGGGGCAAACTGTCGCTATGACAACAAACCATGCTAAATCAACATTTTTATGCTCAAAACACACTTGCCCAGATGCAAGCTCCTCCTCATTTGAATCCATGTGACGGCTTGAGCACGATCTTTAACGCTGTTTTCCGGTAGTCCATCGACTATACTACAAGATATGATGTTGGTTATGTGTGCTCAAGCCGTCACATGTATCCACTTCAGAATTGTTTTTCATTCGGATGAACATTATTTGATGCAGTATTGATTTAGCATGTTTTGTTGTCATAGCAACAGCTTGCGCACGTTTTGTTGTGATTACCCCTCCTCGTCCTCGAGATGGAGGTACGGCGTGAACGGCAATTCAGGTTAATGCCGTCAACCTAATTGTTATTAGGCTAGGGGAAAGGTGGCCGCCCATTTCAAACCAGTCATGAGTAACTAGTAGCCTCACCACCAACAAGGCGGACTGCCACTGGTGGGTAACCACGAGTCGCTTTATACGACATGCTGGGTTAGCACTTCACAATTATAATCCGGTGAAGTACGGGTTGGCTACCTGTCTGCCACGTAAAGGTGGAGGCGTCCCATTAAAGTCTTTTGGTATGACTCGACTTAGGGAATGAACACCAGGTCTACCGACTGCAAAGCGGACGCTCTATCCACTACACCATCGCGCCAGTACTTGCGCACGTTTTCGTAGATGTTGGTCGTTTCACCCGAATGATTAATTATTTGCTTCCCCGATGAATTTTAATTTTCTTTACCCTTTGTTTGATGGGGTGAATTATATTTTGTTTATGCTTGAGATTTAAGGCTGGTTTCCATTACGTGTAAGTAGCGTAAAAATTCTTTGTTTTTCTATTCAATTTTATGCGCGGAGCGTTTTTTCCCGCAAAATAACTTCAAATAGACAAACTAAAAATATTTACGCTACGCCGGCAGGTTACGCCGAATAGAAACCAGCCTTCAGGCCTTTTTTCCGCAAAGCCTTTTTGCCAAAGCTCCTTTCTGCGGACTATTTCAGTCTGCGATTTCGTGGGTTATCAGCGAACATCGCCATCAAACAGAGATACTGCCGTACAGTCTACCTCCGTGACTTATGAGGTGAAGCAAACGCAAAAAGCAAACTGCTGACTCTTCAAAAGCAAGTGCCTTAGAAAGCGGAGGTAATTGTAGATTATTCTTGTCAGAAAACTGTATGGGAGCTACTTACTCGTGGCAGTCATTGACATTTCGAGTCCACAGCACACATTGACCAAACGCGTTATTTAGTTGGTAATATTTGAAATCGAAGCACTGCTTTGTATGTGAGCACCATGCGCAATTACCACTGCTATTGAGACATTCAGAACACGTAGTACGAGATCCACAGGGTGATGGACAGTAGGATGGAATTGTAACTTCTAATTCTGTAAAAGAAAGTTTTGACTCATAGTTTAAGTTGTTGTTGCTGTGATTACCCTTCCTCTTCCTCGGGATGAAGGTACGGCACGAACGGCAATTCAGGTTCATGCCGTCAACCTAACTGAAATTAGGCTAGTGAAAAATAAACTATTTTTTTTGTTAATTAAGTTCGTTTTGTTCTTTGGAAAAACACTTCACGGCATCCCCCCCCCCCCCAGCTCGGATGTAGTGCTTTAGGTAGAAACGCAATGTGCTAGCAGTACTGGTAACTCCGAAGCAGGTCTGAAAACGACGTCGTTCTCGTTTGTCCAACAAAAGGCTCTCCCGAGGACGTAGGATAAAACTATATAACCCACTCGCTCTCACGTCGTTCGCTGCGCGCCAGATTAGACTTTTGCTTGCTGAGCAAAGATTCGAGTTGAGTCACGCATTTTTATCTCACGGCCACGAGAGCTTGCGCATAAACTTGCTTCGGAGTTACCAGTACTGCTGGCATAGTGCATTTTTACCACACCCCTGGAACCAAACGAAGGAAAATGCGAAAAAGTGTTTTTGCCCGAGGACACCGCAAAGCAGCATTGCAATGTGTAAACGCACCATCTATTCCTCGATGAACAACACTCCAACCAATTCGCTCGCATTTCAAACGCTTATCTCAGTTTTCCAGCTGCGCTAGTCCTACGGTTCGCGAGTCAGCAGTCACTCATACATGTGATTGCAGTCGGCTCAAGCCATAGTTTGAACCCGAGACGTGAAATTGAAAGCAGACGACGGTTCCGCTCCGCCAAACCGCGAGCAACGTAATGTTAAGCGAGCAACGCTTAGAAAATTTAAAGCAAACGACGGCTTCACTTCGACACGCTGTGTGCAATGAAACGCTTTGATAGACATGTTCGGATTCACTTCCAGTTTTTCGTGATATCAAAACAGTGTTTTTATTTTTTCGCAAATTTCTTGGTTCTAATTCGATCAAATAAGCAACAGCTTGTTTCAATTTATTCAATTCTACGCACAACGTAACTAAAAAAGTTAAAAAATTTTGGTTCCTAAAGTCTGCTTTCTGGCCGTAGAAAATTCCACGTATCTCGCATGATAGCTAAGTGTTTTTAAATGCGGTATCGAAATAATCCCATTTTTTTTAGTTTTCGACACAGCAAAGCTCTGAACCAGTTTTCTGCTGTCTGATCGGTTTATTGATCGGAACTTTAGGTCCTTGCATCGTTTTGATTGCCTTGGCAAGTCAGTTACACACATTTAACTCTTGAACGCTGACGGACTACTAGGGACAGTTTAGATTGACCGACGTCCTTTGGGGTCATTCTTTGTTTCAATGTTGACGTGCTGGCTGTTCTAAATTACATTTTTGTGGATTATCAACATTTTGTGAAGAAGATTTTCGACGTCGTGCGAATACGTTCATAATTCGGTGAGAAATTTTGTGTTTTATAGATGTAAAATATGGTGATTTGTGTGCTGCATCCGTCGTCTCGATTTAGAGTTGAACCCGGGCCGACGGCACCTGATTGAGTTTTTGTTGTTCAACGCTGTTTCTCAGCTCTTTTATTAGACTGTATTGCACAAGCACAAATTGCCCCAAGCGTGCTTCAATTGTTGAAGGTTGTTATTTGGTTCTGGTTTACATTGCATTGCAATCAAGAGTACCTTAGCGTTAGAAGTATTTTTCTCACTAGAATCTCTGCTGTAGCTTGATACCAAATTGAAGTACAATTGAACAGTTTTTTTTACAGAGTTAAATTGTTATGCTTATTAGTGAATCGTAAGTTTGAGTAGGCAAATTAGTAATGAAGTGATAATAGACCCGGGTAACCGTTTAGTCCAAAATATTTGGTAACCGCATGCGCTGTTGTTCGTCATTGAATCTATTTATTGGTCGTTACGTTGTACAAATTTCCGTGATATTCAAATCACCTACAATATACGTTAAGCTCCTCCTGATTATCTGTTCAACAAGTCGACAGCGGCAGAAACGCAGGAAGAAAAATTGGAAACGAATCGATAGATGCGAGAGCGTTGCTGAAAGGGCTAAGATAGGGGTCCCCAAAGTGGTCGATGGGATTATCCAAGGGGTCGATAAACACCTGGGGGTCAAAAAGGAGTCGACCAGGAATTTTAAGTATATGAGGTCGTGCTTGACGTCAGCTTCACCGTAGACAGCGGAGATTACTACTACTGCTTCTTCAGTCTTTCCAAATATTTCAAAAAGTTTGAACATTTTTATGTTGAATTCCAGTGTTATATTCAATAATTTATACATTGCTAATGTCATGATTTTCACAATAAAAATAAAAAAGTTTTCTCTTTATGTTTCCTTATTATTTCATAAAAGATATTCAAAAGGGGGAAGAGATACAGAACAACAGTTTCACAGGGCTTGGTATGTAGTTTCCCTTACTAATGTCTATGGAAACGGCTTATCTATTTGGCTATCATTAATATTTATTTTTTGTACATGCCTGGGGGTCGATGAGAAATCAAGAAATCCATAAAGGGGTCGATGGTCTAAAAAGTTTGGGGACCCCTGGGCTAAGACGTTGTAAGAGCTGGTTCAAACCTCGACCTGGCCCGCCGTTGAACCAGTTGGTATATCTTGCAACAGATATAAATAATAGTACTAAAAATGTCTTAATCGTTTCTCCTCTATACTAGTGTTCGTAAATACAAATTCTGATTTCAACTCGTGACGTAGACTTTTGATATCACAATTCATACTTGCTAGGGGTCTATTTGCGTGCATATGCGGCTATTCATCTTACCGGTATGTATTTCCAGTGTTACCGCTTTGCGTACTCATTATGTCAAGTGGTATTCACATGAGGCTATTCGTGTTACCGTTACGTGTTTTCAGCAAACCGCTTCTTGCCTTTCTCTTATTATAGAATCTAGGCTAAACTTGGTCCCGAAGTTGAGGAAAGTTAAGCGAAAGCGCGTACTTCGAGTAAAAACCTTACTCTCGCTTTTGCAAACAGCCGGTTTTAATTCGAATCTTGTGAGAAACGGAACGGCTCTAATTTCAATTCCACTCGTAAACTAATTTGAAAAAATTAAAAGAAGTCTAGCTATCCAAGCATGCCATTTGTGCTATGACAACAGTTTTTCGCACGCAAACTAGTCCCTATCTTTACAGTAACCTAACCTTTACCTTTGCAAAACGAATTCTTTTTTATGCAACCGACTGTGTTATTCCAGCTGCACTGGTTCTCAGATAGGCACGTAAGGCAGGTCTGATGAGTGGAACAGATGGGGCAAGAAGATGGATCAAGAATAAGACCAAAATACGGATTAACGCTTCTCCACTTTTCTAAAATAATAAAATCGAGGCAGTTATAAATAAATGTCTTGAACTGAGCTGACCACGACGCCACGTTTTGCTACAAGGGGAAGCGAATCATTACGCAAGTTTTAGTGCTTTTTGACTGCATCGGCTTTAAGGCCAACACATATTTTAGTTAGGGCTAAGAAAATTGTGCACCGTTTTATTTTTCATACTCCACATTACCTCTGTTGTTAAGAGTCAAAAAGAAAATTAGAAATATAACTTTTTAAGTCTTTACCATGACACAACATAGAAATTGAGTGGGCTACTCTACTGTCGCTATGCGCACCCTGCACAGCTATTTCAACAATGGGCAAATTGGATGAAACAAAATTTAAGCAGTGTCTTTTATAAAAAAAAAAAGCTTGATTTTACATTGTTTGTTGCCAGTTTTAGCAGCTCGATCACGTTGGCTTTGTGTGCGTCTACCCCTTTCCACTCGACTTCGAATCAGATCTTCTGCTGAACAACCACTTTCAATTTCAAAAGTTCTTCGTGACAAATACCGATTGTGTTTTGACGGAGTAACGAACTAAAGTGTACAAGCAATTGTTCCGTACTTCGTGTTGGAGTACGGAGCAATTGCCAGTACACAAAGACGGTGCAAACTCAAGGCTCATGCTAAAATGCTATAAATAATAACTTTGATCAGAGTAACACTTCAAAATAGAGTTGAAAAAGTAATACCACTCAGGACAAAAGCCGTTTTCAAAAGTTTAAAGACAATTTTAAGATTTACCATTCAAAAAGGTCAAGTACTTTGGTTGCAAAACATCCATTCTGCTCAAACATTGGTGCATTTCAGAGCACCAAACGCACGAATAATCAAGTAAGCAGTTCAAGCAATCAATTTTAGAAGAACACAGATTCGAAGCCAAAGGAGACCGGTAAGGCTCCAGAAAGTTCGACGTTATAGAGCGGATCCTTTTAAGGGAGTTTCGTGACCTGGCAAAATTCAAAGTAGTAGTTAACGCAATCTCAATGTCGTAAAGACTGCAACAGCAACTGTGTAAGGAAGAAACATGTTACCAGCACAACCGTCACCGTGATGTTGTGTTCATAGCGTCCGCTCCTCGGTTAGTAAACTAGAACTCGATTCCCTCGTCGAGTCGTAACGAAGAATTCAAAAAGATTTTCACAGCATTCCTGCTTGGCGCTTAACACTAACGTGACAGTGTGGGTAAAGGACCTCAAGTTCGCTAGTTGCGTACTTGGGAAAGGCACTTAACGGGATTCCTTTATCATTATGTGGCAGACAGGAGGTGGGGGCGAGCAGTTTAACCGTCTCGGTGGACTATTTTGTCTAAAGGCTAGCAAACAGCGCGCGAGCTCATATGCAAAAAAGTTATCAGTACATTAAAAAATTTAAATGCTCTTAGTTCTCTGACTTGGCAATTATGGCAGTACCACCAATATGAATATTCCTGGAGTCCTAATCAAAAAACACAGTTTACATTTCATACAGAAGTTCCGGTTTAGAGTTAAATGTTACAAGTTCAACTGAGAAAGAAATCATCAAGACCATCATAACGGCACAAAAAGTTCAATATATGTGATTGCAGACAAAAACTACTATTGCCTCCTGCTAAAAATTAGTTTTCATCCACACAACAAAAAATTTTTCTTTTTTCTGTTCGCGTTCGCTCCTCCAAAAACTACAGGGAATACAAACATCAAATTGAGAATGACAGATCACCATCCCGGAATGAGTAGCATAGGGAGCTTGGTGACATCATCGCGACATCACATCGTAATACAGTAAGCAGAGTTCTGTTTGTTCTTACGTACGTACGTGTGCTCTAACTCCTCCGAAAATACTGGGCGCACAAAATCAAACTTGGCACGACTGATCATTAACACTGGGCGAGTGTCACAAGGGAATTATCACGTCATGATCAACGTGAATTTTATTAAAGCTTGCATTTTTTTAACGGGGGTTTCTGTTTATCAGTCAAACAAACGCCAGCTCCCAAACTTTCAAAAATTTTACTGTTTTAAGTGGAAGATGATGTCACAATAAACGCTTGATTTTGCACATTTTATTTTCTATTTTCTTAAATACTACTAGGAGTACTAGCTTTTTTTGGTAATGCAATGGTAAGTTACTATACTTCTGTGCAATTGGGTCGAAAGTCTGTCTAATCTTAACTTCTGCAATCTACTAATCAAGTGTAACGAAGTTGAACGAATGGGCAATTTATGATGTAAAATCTCGCAAGAATCACAAAAATTATCCGCATTTTTACCACAAAAACCTGGTCAATCGATTGCGCTGCTAAACCATAACCTCACCTATTGCAATGACTTAACTCTTAAATGCTTGAATTTGGGGTTACTTTGCACTTTCTTACCTTAGCTGCGTTTATGCCAGGACCAACCAACATACGTTCAGCCAGAGATTTTAGGTCATGCAAATAGGCCTACAATTACGAAAACTCGGACATAGAATGCTTACTATTAAAGAGTTTATTCCTAAAAACACAACAATCACTTTGGCATCCCCCGCAACTTTCAATTTATGCTTCCATGCAATTAGTAAAATGAACAATATAAGTCCGTGAAATTATTAACTGGTTAAATTAAGAGCTAATTCAGTTTCTGACCACGCCTATGCTGGAAACAGAATAAATAAGGCGTTGCTAGGGACTTTACAAACTCTTGAGGAAAACAAGGCGGCTATGTGTAACCCCCATAATTGTTTTGCTACTTGATTCCTTTCAAAAAACGTTACTTTTGATTTTGAAAAGATGAGAAGTGGTACAAAATTTCAATAAAGCTTTAGTTATCGACCATTTCATTGTACTCTTTTACAAAGAATAGGTGAAAACTCTAACGTTTTCGTCTAGCTCTCTTCAGGAGTTATCGCTAGAATGAAGACTGGTGTTGATGGCGAGGTATTTATAGCGAATGCAGCTGGTGAAAATGTCGGAACGTTCTGATTGGTAGACAACCAGACGTTTCGTCGAGTCCAACGTTAGAGTTTTCACCTATTCTTTACAAAAGAGTACAATGAAATGGTCGATAACTAAAACTTTTGATTTTGGAACAAAAGTTGGTGTTGTTAAAACAGCACGAACTTTTCTTTACTGCTCTCACAACTACCCACTGGGTGAAACCGACTGAACCAGCTTCATTTTACCGCAACATTACAGACAGGGGTTCTGCATTGTAACTACATGACTTTAGGTTAGTTTGCTTTTTCCCTGGCTGTGCTTGTGCCAGGACATAGAATCATAACTACTTGACTTTAGGTTAGTTTGCTTTTTCCTTGGCTGTGCTTGTGCCAGGACCTAGAAATATGCACACTGCTACAGGCCATAGGTCATGCAAAGAGGTCTGAGTTACAAAAAAGTCGTTGGGTAGTAACATTTACGATCTTATTCCTGAAAAAACATCATAAATTAACTTTGGCATTTTCCCACAACTTTAACTAATGCATTCCATGTACTTCTTGAAATGAACAGATAAAAATTTGTGAAATCGTTGGCTGTTTCAATTGAGTGCAAGTCCAGTTTCTAAGTACGCTTATCCTGGAAAGAGGGCAAACAAGACGTTTCCAGGGACTCCAGAAACATTGGGAAAAATATAGCAGCTATGAGCAACCCGTTTTTTTTAATTGACTCCTCTTCAAAAAGTTGTACTTTTGATTTTGGAACGAGAATTGGCTACGTCAAAAAAACATCACCCGTTGAGTGAAGCCAGCACAGCCAGCTGAAACGATATTCTTAGCCCTGACATTAAGGATGGGGTCCAACTGGTGACGCCCCCTAGTTACCACTATAACAAGGGTTACCATCTGCCTACATCAAAGGTAAGAAAACTTTTTTGAATATTACCGTAAAATTGTTTTGAAAACAATGTAAATATACCGAAGTATTTAACACCAAAAAAGATTACACCCAATGTATATTTTCAATTCAAAAAGGCGAAGACTTTATGGGGGGGGGGGACTGACTTTTTCAAAATCATTGTTTTCTGATATTCTATTTCAAATGAAGGCGAAGACCTATTTTTTTTTTGGAGATCGTTTTTGTACCGCTCGCTCAACTCAAAAGCCTTTCTTTTTGGGAGAAAGAAATTTTATGGAATCAAATTTTGTGTCATTATGTTTTAACCCAGTTCTAAGTAATTTACCCCAATTTCCCAACCTCTGACAAAAAATACGCACGCTATAAACAGAGATTATTTCACCTTAAAGTCAACATTTTGACACTCAAAGTTTATTTGGAGATCTATTTTAGGAAGCTATAAATTCACAAATTTTTCTTACAGATCTGTGGCGAAGACCTTTGTTTGTTTGGAGGTCCACATTTTTACAAATAAAAGTCCAAGACAGCGGTGGGCGGCTGTTACGAACGAAGGGCTATTTGGGTTTAATTTTCACAAAAAAGAGAGCGAGAGCCACAAAAGATTGTATTCGGGCGAGTTTGCATGACACAACTCATCAAATCAAGGATGCTCTCTGAAAAAAGTCTTAACCTTTAACTCTTTCGCTCCCGCGATCATCGATTGATGATCTCGTGTTTTCAGTGTTTACCTCAAATTTTTTTAAATTGAGTTACAAAGTTAGTTTACTAAAAAATCGATTTGTGACTTTATTTTTCATCCGATTTTCCATAAAATTTTCAAACGATCACGCTTATTTCCTCACGCATCGGACGATGTATAATTTGTGCCCTAATTCTTGGATTTTTATACCCAAAAACGGTTAAAAAGACTAAGAACCCAGTTGCAGACGACAAAATCGGCCAAATTCTCAGCACGTGCCAACTACACTAAAATCAAATTGAGATTACATCTTTACCACATAACCAAACCCTTTATCATTAACACAGTCTGAAAACTACTCTTTTGGGGCATTATTTGACAAAATTTCAAGCGATAATAAAATTTACGTTTTTGAATTTCCAAATTTTTTAGGGGTCTCAAAACTCCCCCGAAACAAATTTGAATGGTAAGTAGATAAAAGTAAATTTAGTGCGTAAAAAATATGATATGTTGCTAAATATCGGTCTCATTTGAAAGCTTAGGAAATTTGCTTTCCAGCAATATATAACTTTAAATAGTCTAGACTAAGTGGTATATGATATTTACTGATCAAAAATGGGTACTGTACATCATGTCAGTTCAAAACCCCAAAATTTTTTGACTTACTTTCACCAAATTATAATTTTTAGAAAAACTACACCCTTTAAAAAAGATAAAATAAATTGCAAATGTTTCACCAATAAAGTTGTCATTTTGTATCAAATTTCCAAGGAGACAAGAAGCGAAATACAAGTTTAAAAGCTAACAAAAGTTTGGCTTCTCTAAATCAAAGTTTGCTGTATCCCCCTTGTTTCTCAACAAATGGAAAGGGTGTAAACAAACGGCTGTTTCATTGTCAGTGACAGCATATTCTATTTAAACCTAATATTTTCTGAATCTTGAAGAAATTTCCTGTTCAAAAATACATAATGTTACATGGTTTAGGCTAACCTCTAGCAGATAATAACTGATCATATTTTAGGTACTGAATTTAACTACCAAAATTTGGTACCGGTCGGTACCGGTCAAAAAAAAGGTCATGTGCATCAGAAAATTGCAAATTGTAGAAAACCTAGGCTTTTAGGTAAGTTTTGAGTGATGTACCTTGAAAGCTTATTTCCTTAGCATTATTTTGCGACCATTTTTGAAAAAAATTGGTAGAAAATTAAATCTGTAGTGATCTTTGAGGTGAGGGTACCTCTTTAATTTCGAAGACAAGTACCCGCCAGTTGGGGGGTTAATTTGCATAAAATTTGCATATTCAAAAAAAATGTTTTTTTTTCTATTTGAAATCCTCAAGAAATGTAGATTTCAACGATATATCACACTTAATGTAGAAGTAGACAGCTGATTAATGATTTACAAACAAACTTGAGGTACATAATTATGATTAATTATGATTGATTATGACAGTTTTTCGCGCTGCCACCTTACGGACATTCGCTTTTCACGCGGGAGCAAAAGAGTTAATGGCAAACAACCGAATTTCAAGACACACTCACCGGGTTCACTACAAAAAAGTTCTCCGAAAAAAAGGCAAAAGAGCCGCAGAAAGCCGACCCCAGGCCTAAGATAATACCGATAACGAAACAAAATAACCACACAATTCAAAAATAAGGACGCTTTTCAGAAATCGGCACATTTTTATTTTCTAAGGGAGTGTTCGCCAAAAAATAGACACAAATCATAAAAATAAACAAGAAATGGTAATCCTGACTATAAACTTTTTGATCATTGCTGTTTGATTGTTGAAAATATGCTTGCGACAGCTTGAGAAACAAAAATATCCGGTGTGCAAATCAAAAATATTAGGTGCGACTCTTGGGTACCCACCAATGACAGTCTGCCTTGTTGGTGGTGGGGCTACCAGTCATTAATGATTGGTTCGAAATGGGCTGCCACCTTTCCCATAGCCTAATTCAATTAGGTTTCCGGCGTGAGCCTGGATTACCGTTTGTGCCGTACCCCCATCCCGAGGACGAGGGGTAGCCACAACATTTAATATGTGACTTGCGTGCGAATGTAATCTACACCGATATAGATAAGAGCCAATAGTTTTCGATCGACAGCAACTCAAATCCTTACGTGCAGATCACAAGCTGTACCAGAAGTTTAAACGACGATCACATAGTATACCTGCACGGCATTTTGACAGTGTACACCAAAACGTATAGTAACTACCTTACCTAAGTGACCAGGAGAGGGTAAGGTAACCTGTCCATTGCATTTCGAATCGTTGAAAATAAGACATAGTCACTTTAAAGTACCTGTGGCAATTATATCATGTCAGAATCGTTAGTATGATAATAGCGTTACAGGTGATAATTATAGCTACCAACACCTAGTTATTTTCATAGGACACTTTCAACGACAAAAAGGCGAGCAAATTATTACCTTACGCCTATTTTCGTTCTTACCAGCATAGTGAAAAATGTAGCACATGAACATACCACTTTCAAACAAAAATATTTGAGGTAACGAGATGTCCCAAATTATCCAGAAATAGGTTCCAATTTGTCAAGAAAATCCAAATTTGTCAAAAATAGGTCCCAATTTATCAAAATGTATGTCCCAATGTGTCAAGATGTAGATCTCAATTTACTAAAAAGAAGCTCCCAAATTATCACTACAGCATCATCTAAAGATTTTACCCATGCCTTTTCAAATTTTTCACCTTGCATTCACGAAGGTAAGATGTAATTACCCGAAAATGATATAAAAAGCGTCGGAATCTATAGGAGCCAATGCAGAAAATGAAGGACTTTCTTTTGACGTAGACAGATTGTGAGCGGGTCTTTATAGCCGTTTTAATTCTATTAACACAAACTGTTTAAACCGAAAAAGTCTCACATTTTTTGCATTGGTATTGATAGATTTAAAGCATTTTGGAGCGTTTTGACCCTCCACATAACCTATAAATTTCACCTTTCTTTGCTGGAAGCCTCTGTATTTAATTCTTTAGATTGAATTGTATCTGTTGATAAATTTCCTGGATTTTCCAGCCACAGCGTAGCAGCAGAAGGGTCGGAGCTGTCACTCAAAAACAGCCTTGCGAATCCTATGCATACAAGCTAGTCACTTTCTTGAAACGAAAATTTTTATACATAAAATTTGCTTTACACCCGCTTTAGTTTCAAAAATTGTGCTGCTCTCGTTACCCGACCCCTTGCTCGGCGTGGGGGCATTGGAGAGGGTGCGGAGCTCCAGAAATCAAGCAACCCCCACGGCCTGAAGTACGGGCGGTATTGTGTAGACATGAAAACAGCTCCCAAAACAGAGTGCCGAGCAACAAGTGCATTTTCATGATAGAACTGGTGTAGCCCACCACCGTGATCCAACTTCATAGCCCCCAAAACCAAGAAACTGTGCTCTCACCGTCTTTAGTATGGAGTGTAATGTTAATCGAAGTGTGATTTGTTAAAATGTGAAGAAACCCCTTGATTATAACAGTGTGATTTCCGCGAAAATTTGATGGCTTCACTTGACTAAGCTTCAAGTCATCCTTGATTAGAACAACCTAAAGTATTATCTTTATCAAGAAACCTCGATCAATGGCACGAAGCTGCAACCTGATTTTAAACCTTACTCAAAACTTGTTATCTGCATATATATGGTGGTCTTGCTTAAAACAAGACCAGCTTATATATGCGGAAAGCAAACGATCAACAAACACGAATGCATAAATAGTTCCTACGGCATTGCGCGCAAACCAAGATAACGCTGACGAGGAATTGTCGTTGGGAAGGAGTTATGATTGCAAAGAAATCAGAATAAAACAGGAGTGCGTTTTAGACTGATGACGAAAGCTGTAACAACAAGTTATTAGTACACATCATTACAGCTTGTTCATGCTATTTTTTTGTGCTGTTGCCTTTCTATTCACCAGACTCTCATCGCCGCAAGCACACAGGATAAGTTGTCCTGATCTGGTTCGGAGATGCAACGTTTGAGCTGGCAAACGGTGACGTCAACAGCATGCTGGCAAACTGGAATAAACTGTCTTTTTATTTTGCTTTCAAAAATAATTTGATTAACTTCAAAATCACGTAATAATGAAATAAATGGTCAAGTCTTCCTTTCCTACCTGGTTCGGACTTGACAAATCATCCTGATTATAATAAAACGCTGCTAAACACCCAGGTGGAATATTGTGAGCAATGCATTGAGCTGTAGTGTTAAGTATTTGCGGAGTATTTTTATTCCACCACTTCATACGGTCAAAGCGAAGGTCATAACATTCGTCTAAAAGTAAGAATAATAGTTGCTGCTATAGCAAACACAGAAAGCTTGTAAGCAATAAAACGGCAAAAATTTCTATCCGGCAAATACAAGCTGATCTTGAGAGAGATCCACGGATTCGCTCTTCCAAACAAAATTGTTTCAAGAACTATTTTTGGATTACAACTCGTTGGAATACACTAAATTTTTACTTAATGAAACCAAGCAAAAGAGTATACTGCATATTGATACTTTTCCAGAACACACTACAATGGCACTTTTGCAGGCCTTGATGAGTTTATTAGAGCTTCGATAAAATATAGAAAATTGAAGTTTTAAAAATGTGTTTGCTGATTAGTCGCTGCTGCTGATATTCTTTTCGTATACAAATTGAACAAATTTAGTCATGGGAAAGAAAATTGTTTTTACTACTAGAAAAGCGCACAAAGTACCTGATTTTTTTGAAGAATAGCATGAATCTTTGCTTACGCACCAACTGCAAGGAATTTTCTCCCAGACTTCCTTATCACTCATATGATAACTAAATCAAAAACACATTGCTTACTCCTAGTCATATTATAAACTACTTAAAAATATAGCAAAAATGATGAACCACAGTAGGACATTATCAGAGATAATGAATAATGTTAATTCAAAATTACAAAACCAATTATTTTTTGGTCTCGAAAAAGGACTTAAAAAATGGTGAAAACTATTGAACCCATCAAAAAAAAGATGAACAGATAATTTGGAAGACTGTTTAATGACCCTATGAGACTTTAGACCCTATGGAGTCAGCAGTAACCAAATGGTCATTGCAAGTCATAAACTTAAACTTTAAATCCGATGTGCATCATCAAACTTCTGTTTAGACTAGTTCTGAAGTTGCCAGTACTGTCAAGCACGGTACTTTGTATCAAAAACTCTGAATCAAACACAAAAAAAGAAGCTTTAATAACCTTTCCGAGGGCAAAACAATTCAGAACCATGCAGGTTTGATCTCGCCACCCCAAACTAAAAAACCAGCGTTTTAACATCCTAAGCTAAAACTACCACAGAGTATTACATATTAAAAGCAAATTTACAAACCTTGAAAACGTAGTGCACGATGAGCAAGTGCTGAGATGGTCACAAAAACCCGGGCATGAAGGAGTTAAGTCATTTATGGACGACTGATTTAGTGGTATGCACCTATCAGTAAGTGATGCTTTGCCAGACCATGCACATCGTTGATTTCTTAGGCAGTCATTTCTACTTAAACGTCTACAAACGTTGGATATGTTCTTTACTGCATACAGTGGTACTTGGTACGCTAGCAAAAGGTTTGATACCGTGCCGGTATAACCGCCATGAACAAATATTAAATTGTTGTTTGTAGCGGCAACATGCGAATATTGAGCCATAGGCTTGATTCCAATCGGATGTGGCCGCGAATGCCAGGTATTACAGCGTAAATGATAGAAATATACAACATTGCTGTAACAGGTTTCATCTGTTTCGTGAGTGTGCACACTGCCGCCAATTATCACCATGTAATCACCAACAACACTTGCTGTATGATAAGCCATAGGTTTTGGTTGGTTTGATGATGAAATTTCAGCCCAAAATGAACGATTTATATCAAAAATAAACAGCTGTTGCGATCTTTTGACCTTTGTGCTTCTGCCATCAATTTGATAACCACCAAAAACTATTAAAGAGTGGCTCATGGCATCATAGATCATGCTGTGACCAGCACGTCGCAGTATCCAAGGTGGAATGCCACCTGCATCGACAACCACATGTTGCCACGAATTTGATTTGAAACTAAACCGAAATATGGATGTTGAAAGTGAGCTTTCAGAACCATTCATGACTTTTCCTCCAAAGACATACAAAATACTCTCATTAACAACAGCAGCGGCATGCTGGGCTATTGGAAACAAAAGACCGTCTAGATTGTTCTTTCGTATACTCCATGACGATTGGGACATATTGTATATCCACAGCTCATCGGAGTAAAGCTTATTTTCAAGAATACCGCCAAAAACGACAAGGTAATCTGACGAGGAATAGTGCAAGTGAGACATCTAAAATTAAAAAAAAAACATTTTGCAAACAATCTCGATCTGTTTTATCCTACATGTTTTATTTGTACAAATGCCAAACATTGCCCATTGTAAAAAAAGAGGGTCAGCTAAGCGTGTGCCACAGCCTAACAGTGGGCCGATTGATGCTATGTAGTGGGCCGTACACCACTTGCAATAATTGTGTGTCGCATGGCGCGCAGAAGCAAAGAACATCAACTTATATATCTTAAACGATTTTTTTAAGTTGATCCTCAAAAAACTATGCTCAAAAAAATTTACTTTCGAAGGGTCAAACTCGAAAAGTATTCAATCGCCGAATTGTGGTTAATTTTAAGTATTTCTGACACCTCTGTCTCGATCTGCTTCCCACAAAGCCAGATAGGCTGTCAGCAATAATTAAAAAGTGGATTTTCACCAAACACGCCATAAGCTAGCAGACCATTGGTCCAATACTAAGCAAATGGCGCAAGGTCTACTACTAAACCAAGCAATAAGACAAAAATGTATTTAACCATTGTAAAAAAATTTACAAAACCAGAATTGAACCCAGGTCCAGAAAGTTCGTAAAGAATAAAACTGTTATAGCTTTAAACAAAAATACAAAAAAACAGTGTAAACAATGAACAATTGACTTTGTATTGACTACATTTTAAAGTATTTTGTGGGCATACTACACTGTATTACTGCCTTTAGATATCAGACTTTTTGTATTTATTTATACACAAAACAATATTTTACACTAAATTTCACTCTTCACAGTGTAAGATTGATTAAGTAACAATTATTTTTCAAAGAAAACTTAATGACATGAATGCCACAGCATCACTCGTTCTCTCATCTACTTTAAAGATGATAGTTGTTGTTGCTTTGGCGCCAACAGTCGCTACGTGTTCAGACCATTGAACCAATTGCACTATTTAAACCACTATTGAGACACTCATTTGCAGTACTAGGAAATTGAACCCAGGCCTACTACATACAAAGCGCAAGCTGAAACCAACACACCACTGCGCTGGTAAAACTTCGCATACTGCCTGAAAAAGGCATTTCAAAATCAAACTCAATCAGCCAGAGAAAATTGTTTAACTGCTTGTTTCAAAAATACCACAAATCACCAATGCATTTTTGTTTCACCAATGCATCATGCATTTAAACATGCATTAATTTGTCGCTTACAACATGTTTGGGTTAAAGCACGGTTTTATGGTAACAACGATCAAAAGATCCTGCATTCAAATCTCGCCAAGGAGCTTTGTAATGCCTTTAGCAAACGTATTCAAAGATTTCTCTGCTTGACCGATTTTAAAAAGTAGTAAATTTATTGGAGTGCCAAGAAATTGAAGCTTAATATTGAAACTCCAAAACAGATACGAATATTTGTCTTATACAGAGTTTCACTGTCTCGGTTCTCTTGAGTCTTAAATAAAACAAACTAGGAAAGAAATCTTTAATTATTCAGTTGAGAGACAAGCAACTAATTAAGTTGAGCTATGGTTGCCACTCGCTTTCAAAAGCATACTAGACGCAATACTCAAACTGTAATAGCAAAAAACAAATTACTCTTACTGTATGATAGTAACGCGGTGGTGGCCGCTTGTCAGAGGCGATATTCTTCCAGCTGTTATCGGTAAAGTTATACTGCAGCAGGTTACCGAAAGCTTGATTTAGATTGAAACCACCAAAAACCCACAAATAATTCTGCACAAAGCAACCACCATGTCCAGCCAACTTTGTAGAAAATAGTTCGTCATCTGTGTTGCCATATTCTATGTTCCATCTGCCAGAATGCGTCAGTCTTTGCGGAGAAATTTGACATGAAGTTCCACTGTATGGTTTCGCACATAAACAACGCTTCGTACTGCAACGCGGCACAATTCTAAGCATGTGTTAACGCAGCCTGTCGTGCTAATGGTAAGACTGTCAGTCTGGTGTTATCACTGGATTGAAAACCAATCTGACTAGCAAACGTGAGTTTCTTTGTTAGGTTCGCAATGCGAGTTTGAATGTTTTTCAACGAGCTACATTATTCCTCCAACTCAGAGAAAATATCACCGAAAAGTTCGTCACACTATTTGCCTAAGTTTCTATAAAAACTATAATAATACATATTAGCATTTAGGTATTATTTAATTTTGTTTTGTTTAGGAATTTGGACATATGCATTAATAACTTTAGCAAATTTCAAAAAAAATCTAAAAACTAGCCACAGACTACATTGATCTTTAAAATATTCGAAATAAAACAATTATGCCGTTGTTAGCAAAAATTGACTTGCTAACGCCACTTAACAAACAATTTTGCAGATTAAAGTAAATACAAGTTGTACCACCTTTCATAATGACACGTTCCATGACATTTGTAAGAGCATACTTTTATACTGCAGTCCTGTCCGGTCCAAGAATGAGAACAGTAACATCTGAAAAATGAAACCATAAAAAATGAAGGATATGTACGAACAGTTACACACAATTTAAGTATTCTTGCTTGTGCTTCACTGGGCTATAACCCAGAAGCTGCTTAACAAGCATGTGTTATTGTTGTTGTGGTTACCCCTCCTCTTTCTCGGGATGGAGGTACGGCACGAATAGCAATCTAAGTTCACGCCGTTGACCTAATTGAATTAGGCTATAGGAAAGATGGCAGCCCATTTCGAACCAGTCAATGACTGGTAGCCCCACCACAACAAGGCAGACTGCCATTGGTGGGTACCCAAGAGTCACCTACGACATGCTTGGTGGGTACCACGCATGTCATAAGAGACAACTGCTCAACACCCACAAATGGCAATTTGTTTGGTGATTAGCGGGCCTATTATTTATACTTGCTATGACCGAGACAAATTGGCTGCAGCTATTCCCTAATTCAATGTTTTTTAACCTGGGGTGCTGAATTTAATTTCAGAGGGTGCTGGGAAAGGTGACATATGAGGCGATCAAAGGTAAAAGGGATACGTTTGGACAAATGCATTTTACTGATATGAGTAGAAATATGATAAACGTTGCAAAGTTGTTTTGAAGAATAAACCAAACAAATGATCAAGATGTACTGCACTTGTCTTTACGTTATCCTTACAAGTAACCAGATGTTAGCCAATGGTAGGGGTGCTGGACTGCTTAGGCTTGACCAAAAGGGGTGCTGAGGAAGAAAAAGGTGAAGAAACACTGCCCTAATCCAATCAGCAGGCTACTACACCCTTTTCAAGTTTGCAAAGACAGACTTAAGTGTTCCGTTTTACAATAGGCTTTTATCTCAAGGAAGAGAAATCATAATCAAAAATTGGTTAACTTTGCGTGTTACCAAGAATTTGGACTTCAGAGCTGAGACAAAGTTATGGCAATAAAAACAGATCTTCCCTTTGCAGATATGTAATAGTCAGTCCCTTTGATCGAAGATGTGACAAGAGTTTCATCTGCCAGTTACACAGTCCAAAGGTGATCTGACATAACACGAGAATTTGCCCCAAACAAACTGGTGATTTGACAGTCATAAGCGATATGAACAATCGCAATATAATTGACACCTATCCGGACAATACACAAAATTTTATAATTACCATCATGTGTTAACGGTTAACAATTTTAACATTACCTGTTCTCAATACATAGTCCTTTGCCACTACAGTTGTTGGGACAAGCAAAAAATTGAAAGAAAGCAAAAAACCCAGATAATTCATAATTGGCATCACTACAACAAAATAATTATGCTTACAAACTGCATGAAAACATGAAGCTAAAAAATCAATATTTTATTGTAATAAATCTTGGTTTATTTCAGAGCAGAATTTAAAAAGTTCTTCAACACTAAATTAAAATTCAAAATAGCATTCTGCTAACAGTTTTCCATAGTTTATTAATATATACAAAGGCAGGCACCACAGGTTAAGTATAAGCTTCTACGATGCAAGTTTTTTTTGAAATATTGTGCAGCAACATTACACAAAAATAATTTATTTTCATTTTGCATTGAAGGCCCAAACCAAACCAAGCTCACTTCAAAGTAGCAAGACAACTTTTTCTTAGAGCATTGTGTTTTTTAAGATATACCTTGGCTCTGGTTCTTTCTAAAATTGCTCACCTTTCCTCAAAATATTACACTGCTGATGTTATTACGTAACAGTATCCTATGGTAATTTGATATGTCGCCTAATAGTATATATAATGATTGACAAAATGCGTAAATGATGTTACATCAGTGTAGTTTTAGTTGCCCTGAGATAATCCAGACTGTTCGTTGAAAGAAAACAATATGAGACCAACATTTCAAGCAAAGGCTAGAGCTGGGGTGCACAACTCAAAAGAGTAAAAGGGCCACAAATACCAAATATTTTTTATGCAGGCGTATGTGACATTGCTGCTTGACTTTGGCACAAAACAAAGATGAAGACTTTTTTCTGAAGCTCAAATTTTAGTAAGTGCTCATTTCCCTCTTTCAGTCTGTTTTAACCCATTACGCTCCCATCAAAAATCAATCCAAATAATACTTGGTTTAAATAATTTTTTAAAATCATCTTGCAGGTAGCACCAACTGTCTTTGCAGGCATTAAGTTGTGCATCCTTGAAATATAGACTTTGTAATGTTGACATGCCAAATCCATAGCATGCTTTTAAAAACAAGGTTTTAAAGGCATTTAATGAAGTACGCAAAAAAAATTCAAAAGAAGTCATGAGGATATGTGGTAGTGGAATGAGGAGGAGAAGGAAGCAACAACACAAAAAAAAGTGGCACACAAAAATAAAACCAAGAGAATCAATTAGAGGTAAGCAAAGCTAAATGATGAGAATATGAAAAATTCTACAAAGAAATGCTGTAAGGAAAAGAGGATAAAAAATGGAGTTGAAAACCAATCAATAGTCTTAATTCTAATGAAGCTTACATAAAAGATGGAAAAGCTATTGAAAGGGGGAGATGCATGAGAGGATGGAAGACTAAATTTTAATGAAAATGATTGAAAAAGAGGTGAATTCAGCCGCCACCGTTAACGGAAACAAAACTATATTTCAAAAAAATAAATCTCTTTTCTCCACACATACCCACCTAAAAAAATAAATAAGCAAGTACGAAGAACGAACATTAAAATAGGCATCAAAAGAAGTTTGAGAATTTCCACTCAAAGTTCCCAGCAATTTTGTTTTTTTATCATAACCATTAATAATCACAACATAATCAAATGAACACTCAGTGACTTTTTCTGAAAACTTTAACGAAATATACGGATGTGTTTCTACATGTGGATTGATGATCAACCATCTGCACCTAAAAAACAAAATACAAGTCAATCAAGAAAAACAATTACCAAAATTTCACTACGACCAGTAATAGCCTTGATCTTTCTGAGCATAAACTTATTCAACCAGCTCTTCAAGAAATATACGAGCTAAGTGATTTTTGCTGTTTAAGATCAGACGTTTATTTTCCAAACGTTGGGCACTCTAGCTGGATAAATAAATGTAATTACAAATTTTTGGCAGTTTGACACTTTAGGAAATTTCCAAAAGCTGCAAAACCTTTCCAAAGTCCATGTCTTTCTCTCAAACACAAAGCAAAATCTTCAGTTTTTAAAAACTATCAGCTTTGAAAATATTGCTTATTACATTTTTATGATAGACGGGAAAGCTGCGAAGCACATTTCTCTTTTCAGGGCCAACTTTTACGACATACAGACATTGTTCTGGGTTAACAAGGTGACTTATATTGCATAAAAAAAAACAGGAAAAACTAACATTTATGCTTTGGCTCTCACAGCTGCTGTACGCCGGAAAATTACTACATGCATACTTTAATGACAAATCCGAGAAAATCACAGATAAAGTTTGACGATATCATATTGTGAAGTTTACCCTTTAAGCATGTTGTTTATAACAAATGCTAAAAAAATGACAAAGTAACTGCTATTCAACATGCAAACACTACCCTGATGCCGTTGAAAGCATAAACAATGCAATATGAATGCAATGATCAATGCTGAAATGGTATCCTTATAGCAGACTGTATGTTCATACTTTTGGTTAAAAATAAAAATTACATGTAATAAAAAATGCTGTCACCAAGTACACCCAAATATATAAGATATTGTAGCAGTTATAATATTATCCAAACACATGCACACTGGCACGCACGTACAATTCATACACATAAATAGGTAACATGGAGAAATGGCTCAAAAATGATTACCAACATCACATTGTGCCATACAACAATCTATTACAACCTACAACCAGTTTTGACATACATATACAGTAAACTCCGCCTAACTGGATCACTTCGGGCAGGAGGCTTTTGATCCAATTAGCTGAATGATCCAGTTAGCCGAAAAGATACAGTACAGTATTTAAAAAACAATCAAGTTTTATTTGTCATGAAAGAAAGCCAAGTTATAAAAAAGTAATAAAATGAGAATTAATAATCAATAATACTATACTTACTTATTAAAATACTGTATTATTTCTGCTGAAAAAATGTAATATAGTCGTGGCACAATCTTGTTTCAGCACGTCATCAATGACTGAGACACGTGCCGTGCGAATTATGGGATTTTACTCTAAGTTTCGGTGCAAAAGTGGCCCAGTTATATGAAAAAAGTGATCCAGAAAAGCAGCATACATTTACATTGAAAATGCACATGTGGTTCGGGATTTGGAAAAATGATCCAGTTATCCGTGAGCCCGTTAAGCAGAAAATATAATAGCATACATAAGCATGCAAAATTGTAACACGATTTTACAACAAAGCCAATGAGTTATGAACATACAATTTGTACCTTAAAGTAATTGCTGAATTACCTTTTAGAGGACTCTAAACCTGAACAGGATGCTGATTTGGAAAATTATGCGAAACTTATCCCATAATGATTTAAATATCGGTAATGATGTAATGGTGTTTACAGACTGTTGTTGTCTTCAACTTTCTTCCCCAATTAGGAGTCACCACAGCAGATAATTTCTGATCTGCATTTTATTACGTGGAATCTGTTTTATGGTCGGATGCCCTTCCTGCCACCTACCCTCTCTTTGAAGGGAAAGCTGGGCCACCTGTCTTCCACTTAAAGATGCAGGTGTCCCATTAAGTGCCTTGCCCAAGGACACAACGAGCGAACTTGCTGGTTTGTTCTCCACAACATCCCTTAAAATGCCAAATGCCAAGCAGGGAAGCTGTGGATACCATTTTCAAGTCTTTTCGTATGACTTGACAAGGGGAATAATCCCCAGGTCTACCGACTACAAAGTGGATGTTCCAACCATTGCGCCATTGGATCAGCAATAATGTTAACAGACTAAAATAACATTTTTATAGCTTAGGGCCTTTGAAAACGAAAAAATTACTCATTAACAAAAGTTTGGTTGAGTGATCGTAATTTGATGTCTGGTATATTTTCTACAATTCCTCTTCTGTAATTACTTTAGCATGTGAAATTTTTAAAACGCAAATGACCACATAGCATTCTTATTTTTGTTGCAAAAAAAAATAATTTGTCACTTTAGTCGATATTAACAAATAAGGCCGCTCAGGTATCTTATTTTAGAAGTGGTCTGCGGCTTAATATCTTCAAATGACCAAATATATTTTGGTTAGCGGAATTCCATTATAGATAGCCATAAAGATATTTTGTACTGAGCTTTTATAGAGTCACTATTAATAAGACTTCATGGCACCAGAACCATAACAGCATCAAATTTACTTTGACATACACAGACTTAACAATTTAAGAAATACGTTTAGCAAAAGAAAAATCATCAGTAACAAAGATTTCAAGATTTTTAGTACCATCAATTTGAAACAATTAACCTGTTAAGCGTCTCTGGCAGCTTATACTGCTTTCCGCTTTTTTCCTCTATTGCACTGGACTGCATATGCTGCTCTCAACTTTAAAAGCTACTTTTGAGTTGTCAGCAACATCATATGATGCTTATACTTACAAAACAATACACTAACATCATTTGGCAACATTCTAAGTCCATCTCGAAGTTTGTGGCAACTTTCAATCACTCGTGAGAATACAGCAAAGAAACGTTTGCAGTAAGCCGTGAGCATTCATTATATAAGCAGGTTTGCTATTTGCTTCCCAAGCCACCTTTCACAACAAGCGTACCAAAGAAATGATAAAACAAAAGCAAATAAGTTCATAAGAAATGAGTTATAGCACAAAAAAAGGCATTCTGAAGCTGAGGGAGGGTGACACCTAACAGGTTAAGAGTTTTTTCGCAAAATGTACAAAAATAAAGGAACAGAGAAGTTTTGCATCTTTTGCACAGTACAGCAGAAATACTATCTTCTTTCTCTGACACAGAATGCATCAATAAGGCCTGTTACATCAAAATTTATTACTTCCATTGTTTCATGCAGAGTGTCTGCGACTCCGTTCATTTAATTTTAAAGAATTACTGACAACAGAGTTGTCAGTAATACTCTTATAATAGTGGTCCCACTCCACTTTCAACAATTGTTTACGCAGTAGTTTTCTTTCATAGATCAAGTAGAGAACTGGGATTTCCATTTGCAAAGCCTTTCATTTTTTCCACAGTTTACACTCTCTACCAGCTTAGGGTAATTTTAAAGCAATTCAGTGGAGTTATAAGACATAATATTGTTTTTCTGTGCAGTGCTTCTCCTTACTCAAGTCTAAAATACCCATAAAAATAAACGAGCTCTGTCTCTTTACATTAAAAAATGATAATCTCTTTATCTAAGTCATCAAGTTTACTTCTTCAAAAGTAGTGAGAACTTAACCAAACCCTTAGAAATTGCTCGTTTGTTTTTGTTAGAAGTAGAAACACTTGCAATTGATAAATGCATTTTTTCAACATTGCTAATGCAATTCAAATAAATACTTCAAAACGGCATTTTACATTCTATCTTTGTTGAGCTTGAGAGCAGTTTTTGTGCTTGCATTTCTTTCATAAGCTGTAGCTTAAATATGCTGCTTTTTTTCAGATGTTTAGAACCGAAATCTATTGTTTACATGATTGATATCGATACACACTCATACAAATTTTCTCATGTTTTTTTTGCATTTTGCAATCTTTTGAGCTAGTTTTCATGTAGTTGGTTGCCCCAAAACGTATCAACAAAACTACAACAATGAATTCCAAAAATCTATCAAGCTATTTGGAAAATCTAAAGACCATAACTTTACTGTAGCTAGACTATTACAGAAGATACTACTAACATATGGAAATTCTGAAGAATTCCATGGACTTGCCTAAAACCTAAACCCTAATGGCTGATACGCACAGCACAATTCCAGCATTTCAGTAGTATGCAATTCTATGAAGTACTTTTCATGGATTTCTGCAAGTTAGTTTTTCTCTGACTAGTTGTCCAGTTTTAAAATAAAAAAAAATTGCAATTTCTGAAAGAATTTATCTTCATTGTCAAAGACTACTGAGCCCCATCCATCAATCTCAGAGTAATGTGATTAATGTTGCAACTCGAGATTAATACTAATGATGGGATGACACCAAATTTTATAACAATTCCAATACCATATTAAAATTCTGATTCCAAAATAACTCCTGATTCCGATACATGCAATGTATTCATGATAATTTTCAGACCCTGAAGCTGGTTTAAGAAGCAAATACTTTTTGGACAAAGTACTTCTATTAATGATGCATTCAGAAGGAACATAAATGATTTTATTATAGCAAAACAGCAAAAAAAGTTTCTTACATAATAGAATGAAATCAAAAGAGTAAAGGTTTAGAAAAAAAATATTCAAGTAAATTTTTTGAAGGTATTTATTCATATTCAAGTCCCAATATTCTTAGATCCTAATTTAAGTTGCAACCATACAAATTCCAAAGAATCGTTTCCAGAATCGAAAATTTGATTAAAATTCTCCAATTCCAATACCAGAAAAAGTTCTGATATTTTTGATTTCCGATTCTGAGTACTCATCCCATAACTAATTAATACCTTTAATCAGAGTAACTTCTACTACTTCATCTAGTATTCTCTTACAGCTATCATCACTTTATGTTGAATGTGAAGACAACAGCTAACCCGACTACTCACTTAACAGTCACATTGGGGCAGGAAAACACCAGATATATAATAAAATTATGATGGTGTAGTGGCCAATGTGATGGTGCAGGAATTAGAACATCTGCTTTGTAGTCAGTAGACCTGGGGTTTATTCCCCTGTTGTTACCCGACTCCTTCTGAGGGATGGAGGCATGGCAGAAGCTGGAGCCCAGAAGCTGGGCAACTATGCAGGGCCTGGACCAGAGGTCGTAGAGAGACAGAGAGTCACCAAAAAGCAAGAAGCACAAAGAGTCCATAGCTGGACAGTGCAGAATGAGATGAGTGGTGTCCTGGGACGAGTGTCTGCAGGCACTACAAGAAAGATTCTTGATTCTGCCAATCCTAGAGATAAGAACTTAACAGAAGGCTATGTCCGTTGCAGTGTAGACAAAAGAGAACACAGCAAGCATGACGAGGGAGCACAAGTTCCTTGGTGGAAATCGAGGGAGCCCGTGTGTCAAAGAATTTGATGAGACAGTACACCTCCAGTCCAAGAAAAGACAAGAGTGGATATGAGAGATAAGAGGAGAGAGACTACAAGGAAATGTAGAGGGCACAAGTAGTGCTCCCTGTCATTTCCTGAGAGACACAAGTGTCCAGGGATCCATTGTAGCCTGATACAACAGGAGGAGGAAGAAGACAGTTCCTGCCAGATCTGCCAGAGTTTCAGGTAAAAGGAAGGATGGGAGGACAGGGTGTGAGGACAGAATAAGAGTCAGAGAGAAGAAGGGAAGTGGTAGACCTGTTGGTGCTGCCAAGACCAGCAAAGAGCGTGCACAATGGTGCAGGCTTGAGCAGAAAAACTTGGAACATACTGGGCCTGCTGAAAAGTAAAGAGTGGCATCACTGTCACAGAGCGAGCAGTTGGCAAGAATGCCAGAGCTGCTGTTGCCAAAAGGAAAAGGAACATAGCCGTCTGTCCAGAGCACCACATCATAAGCAGGGAGAGAGTCAAGGTGAGCAAGGGCCGCACCTTGGCAAGAGAGAGGGGATCAGAGTGGGAGCATAAAGAAGGAAGGCAGGTTCCTAGGAGGGAAGGGAGGGCAAGCAAGGAGAGCCTCCCTAGGAGAAGTAGAAGAAAGCATGAGTGGGTGAGTGGATGTAAAAGCTCTCCAGGAGGATATGCAGAGTCTTGGTTTCACTCCAAGTCTGGCCAAACCTGAAATGAGAAAGGAGGTTGGGAGACGAAGAGCCCACTCATACGATGAAAGAGTGAAATGAGTCAGAGTGACTCGTAGGAGAGGTAGAGAAGCCTCAGAGAGAAGTGTTATACGGGAGGACAAGAGGCAGTCAAAGATGGTGTGACTAGCCACTCAGTGAAGGCGTTCCAATTTGGTGATATATTTATAACGCTTATGAAAGGAAACCATTTGGGTGAAGCATACATGAGAAGGGGCAAGAGAAAAGCTTTATACAGAACAGAGAGGGACTCCTTAGAAAGGCCCCTTGAGGAAGCAGAGATACAGCGTAAGGCCTTGAGACAAGGGAAAAACTTAGCCTTCAGTGAAGATATATGTTTAGAAAAGGAAAGAGTGCAGTCAAAGGTGACCCCAAGAAAAGTTGGAGTTGGATTGAAATGGAGGCGAGAGTTGAGCAAGAGAGGTTGGGCTGGAGGTGGGGATCCACTGAGAAGAAGCAGGCCTCACATTTGCTCAGATTGAGAGGAAGACACCAGTACTCAGACCAGCGCTCCAATCGAAACAGAGCTCCTTGTGTGGCACCCACCACAGTAGGGACTGAGGGGGAGGAGGACCAAATGGCCAGATCATCAGCATAAAGAGAGCAGCTGATGGAAGAAGGCAGATAGGAAGAGAGATCACTGATGAAAAAACAGAAAAGCACTGGACCAAGAACAGATCCTTATAGAACACCTCGACAGATTCAAAAGGAGTGACTTTTGTGACTTCGATAAACCACAGAAGCACGCCTATCAGAAAGGGAAGATTGAGTCCAACAGGCAAGGCAAGGAGGGAGGCCAGCCGAATTCAGTTTATGGTAAAGGGCAGGATGCCAGACATAGTCAAAAGCTTTAGATAAATCAATAGTAGTGAGGATCACCCGAGAGCCTGGCCTGGGTTTATTTAATCCATCTGAAATGGACTGAGAGAGGAACAGAATTTGATCTAGAGTAGACCGTTCAGGGCGGAAACCGGCCTGGTGGGGAGAGAGAATGGAATTAGACTCCAGAAAGAAGAGTAGACGAGATAGTATGATGCATTCAAAAAGCTTTGATATGCAGGAGGTGAGAAAGATAGGCTGCAAAGAAGCAGGAGAGTCGAGAGGCTTTCCCATCTTGTGGATAAGAATAATGAAAGAGGTCTTCCAGATGAAAGAAAGAAATGCAAAGTCCAGGAGAGATTGAAAATGTGAAGAGGAAAATCCATGCCAGAGCCAGGAAGGTGCTTTAGCATGGGATGGGCAACTTTGTCTGGGCCAGTCACAGTGGATGGGGAGAGGTAGCCTCAAGAAATTCAGCAGGGGACAAGGGAGAGCAAAAGGACAAGTGAGACTCCTTAGGGCACATGGCTTAGCAGAGCTCGGAAAGGTAGCCTTTGGCTCAGCTATGCAGAGCCTTTGGCTGGGAGACAGAAAAGTGGGATCTCAAGTAATTGGCAAAGACCGAAGCCGGCTCCCTGTGAGAAGAACAGTTGGAAAAGTTAGGAGAGGAGGAAGATGAGCCAGCAACAGAATGAAGGAGAAAGTACACAGATTTAGGGTTAGATTTGGGTGAGAGAGATCGAGTTGCCTGCCATGCTTCAGCCTTGGTGATTGCAGACAAAGAGTACCAGGAAGCAGAGATGTAAGCCTGGCGATCTTCATTGTTTCTGCAAGTGGTAGCAAAAGCTTTACATCTTTCACTAACCACTTCTTTCACTTTAGTAAACCACCAGACTTTCTAAGATGGCGTTTGATGCGGCCAAAAGGAATGGAAAATTTGACCGCATTAAGTGTCAGAGAAGTAAAGACAGCAGCAGCCAAGGAAAAAGAAAGAGACAAGTATTACTCGCAGAAGGACAGTGAAAGTCAAAGTAAGAGGCAAAATTATCCCAGTGAGCTTTCTGAAAATTGAAGGAAGGGGGATGCTTGTTGGGGCAAAAGACCGGAGAAAGAGGGATGGTTAGAAAAATTGTTAGGTCATCAGAACCCAGGTCCTGATGCATCTCCCAGGAGCAAGAAAGGGCAAGAGAGAAGGCAGCAAAGGAGATGTCAAGGGGAGGAGCAACTGCCAGAGGAGCGATGGAGATGGATAGGTATGTCAGGATCATTGAGGGGGAGGAGGTCAGAAGAGATGAGCCAATCATAGGCGCCGAGTTTGTGATTTTACCGGGCATGCGCAAACTTTATGACGTCAAAATTAAAACATTACCGTTTGATTGTCTATGACAGAGGTGTCAAACATACGGCCCGTGTAAGGATTTCGTGCCACAGTGCGAGCGCCTGGTCTCCGAAGTTGGTCTGCGAAATTTACGTGAAAATGTTTGTAAAGTAATGGCCGACAATCTCCAGAAGTTGCGGCAGGCATGACGGGTTGCGGTGAGAGAGGCGATGACCTTTTTTTTGGAGATCAGCATTTCGGGCAACATCCCATAACTTCCGGAGATCGTTTGATCAAAGTTTGGGGACCATTGATATACACTCTTGCCTGCTTATGTTGTTTTTCAACTGACTCTAGCTTGTATCTGACCTCCATGTGTTGAGTGTAGTCAAATGTGCGGGCATGCGTGGCATGACCGCATGCCCGTAGTCGGCGCCCCTGGAGCCAATTGAATACTTCCTCCCCACAGGGGTTGTTCTTGAGTCACAGAGAGTGTGATGGCACATGAAATCCCTCAGAAGAAATTTCTGAAGGAAGAATGGAGGAAGAAAAGGAGTCCATTCTGCGGAGAAGAGCAAATAGGGTAAGCATAAACATTGTAAATAGGGTAAGCATAAACGTTAAGAAATGAGAGCAAGGAGGAGTTGTTTAGAGAGATATTGATCCCTACATAATCAGAGTAGGGGTCAAGCAAAGAAAGAGAGGAGGTAGAAAGTTCAGAGAAGGATAAGCCCTGCCTGACAAATATGATGACGATGCCGCTAGCATGTGTGGCAACAGCAGAGAGAATGCCAGACCGGGAGTGGGTGCAACCAGATTGCAGAGCAGAGAATCCAGGGATCCAACAGAGGAAAATGAATCAAAATTAAATTCCTGGATACAAATAAAATCAACAGGATGAGACAAAATAAAGTGTAGCAGTTTGGTGCTCCTGTCTCGGAGACCACCAGCATTCCATTGAAAAACTCTGAGGGAGTCAGGGGAGGAAGAGGAAGCAGGAAGTGTAGAGAGACAACCAGTAGCAAGAGACGGTGATGAGGAAGCAGAGGGAGAAGATACAAAATCGGCAGAAAAGGGATAAGAGGTTGGAAGGCGAGGGTGAGGCAGAAGTGCAGCATTAGAAGAGGTGGGATCAGATTGAACAGTGGAGGTATATAAGCTGAAGGAGTCCGAGGAGAAAGTCACATTGCTATCTCCAGATGAAGCAGGGATGCAGCTCCAGGAGTGAGATCTGCCAAGAGTCCTGAATTTAGAGAGACAGTAGTGAGTACCTTAAATGGACTCATTTGGAGCAGGTGGAGCATTGCACAGACCTACCCCACCTGATCACATTTCCAGCGCACACTGAACAGGCAAAAGATGGGACTGGGGTAGGGATAAACATTGCCGCTCATCAAGAGTAGGAGAAGAATGAGGAGACAAAGATGGGCAAGAGAGAGGCAGGAGAAGAGAGAAGACAGGCGACTGATTTTAAAGAAGCTTTGTGCTGCCCTTCTGCGGTCATTCAGGAGGCAGCACAGAGAAAAAATAGTTTGTGCAAGGGGAGTGCCTGGAGTAACTGGAACTTTTGGGAGGGTCGACAGCCATTTTGACCCAACCCAAACAGGGGACTGCACCGCCACGTTGAGGTGGCTGTTCATTGGTGCAGTTTATTTCCCTTGTTGAGGCATACCAAAAGATTTTTAAAAATGGTATCTTGGCACCCAGCATTTGAAAGGATGTTGTAGAGAACAAGCTGGCATGTTTGCTTGTTATGGCCTTGGGCAAGGCACTTAATGAGATGCCCACACCTTTATGTGGAAGACAAGTGGCCTAGTTTTTCCTCAATAGGGAAGATTGGTGGGTGGCAGGCAAGGCATCCAAACATAAAACAAATGGCATGCAATACAAAATGTAGATCAGAAATCATCTGCTGTGGTGACCACTGATAGGGAAAACGCCAAAAGACAACAACAACAATAACATATAACATACATTATATTCCAGCAAAGTCAAACTTACAATCAAGAATTACCTTGCATATTTAAGATTAGAAAGTGGCTATTTTGCTGCCAATGAAATTCTACCCTCGGGTGCTAATTTGACATCACCATTCACGTGTATTTATATAGGCATATGTGCTACAATTCTAGTTTCCATGCTGTGGTGAAATGGATAGTGCAGCAGCCTTCAGAAGTGATGATGCAATCTTTATTAATTTGTCATAGAAATTGATCAATCAGAAATGACCAAAAGTTACGTTTTTAATACATTATGAAAATTACCCAATCACAAATGACTGATGACAAAATAGCTTCCAAGGGTAAAATGCTGTTGATGGCAAAATAGCCACTGCCTTAAAATTAACACTGCTACACAAGAAAGTTGCGACAGATATCTACTGTGGAAGCAATGACTATGTTGTAAATACGTTGAATAGGGAAGGAAAGCTTTTTGACGATGCTACAGACGAGTTTGCCATTTGAGTGCATAATTACCATTCAAGTACAAACTTTACAAGAGAGTGCACATTTGCCATTAAGTATCCAAGATTTATAGGCATACAGCTTAACAAAAACTTAAGGCAGTGCAAATTTTACTGGCAATGACAATTTACCTTTGAAATCTATTTTGTCGTTGAATGTTTGTCAGCAGTCAATTTTGATCAATTTTTGTCGAGTTGCATGTTTTCTGCATCATAAAAATTGACCAACTATAAATGACTTAAAATCACGTTTTTAAAGGCAGTGGCTACTTCACCATCGAAGGCAATTTGCCCTTGGAATCTATTTTGCTGTAATCATTCACATGTGTTTATATAGCCAAATTTGCTACAATTACGCCAGTAACACTGTGGTGTAGTGGATAGTGCGCTGTTCTTGAGACACCATGGTTGCAGGTTTGAATCTCAGCTGGCAGGGCATTAAAAGAAAGGCAGTGTACACCAAAAGAGCAGGCCCGGTATGTAAATGTACGGGGCAGTGTACACTGGAAGGGAGTGTACAGGGTGGGGGATAGAGACCTGGGAGTGCAAAATTTTTCTAATTGGTTTTTAAAATTGACCAATCAGAAATGACCAAAAGTCACATGTTTAGTAGGTTATTAAGATTGACCAATCACAAATAACTCATGGCAAAATAGTCTCAGAGGGTAAATTGCCGTCGACAGCAAAATAGCCACTGCCTATTAAAAACGTGATTTTAAGTCATTTATAACTGGTCAATTTCTATGATGTAGAAAACATGCAACTTGACAAAAATTTAACTCTCAGTGTACATTCCCTACTTACATTTACAAACCTGCCAAAAGTATGCACTGCTTCTGTCAAAGTACCCACCTTTTCACAAACAAGCAAACCTCCAACAATCACATGTGAAGGCAGTAATACCAACCACTGCGCCACAGCATCACTCAGAGCAATACAGCAAATGTGCTTACTTGAAGGAACAGCAATCAGTAATCACATATAACAAAATACATCCTAAGAGCAAATTGCTGTTGACAGCAGAATAGTCACTTCTGGAGCTTAATTGGAATATTGCTGTAAAGTCAAAAATGACTAATTGGCCCAAAAATTATTTTTGGCGCAGTTAATCAGGTGTGCTGCAAAATTGGAACAAAATTGTTGCAAATTACAGCCTAAAACAACCAACCTATGGTTTGATTTGTAGTCTTCTGTTCCATCCAAAATACTTCCTGAGGCACTGTTAAAGATTTTAATTCCTCCATTGCAATTAACTGCATTTGGAATATTTTCAGCCATTTTGCATTCTTGTGGCATCAAAATGAAAAAAAACATTTGAGCCATGGCATGAATTTGAAGTGACAGTATCTGCATAGCGCAGTTGCATAGATCATATCATACAGGATGTCTTCTTTTGATATAGCTTACTCATAACTCAATTAAAGTAAAAACATTACCTGTCTACAGTTACACTCTCACTATTATATAAGCCTAGTTTATTGAGCAAAAAAAAGATAGCTTAATTATTTTATTTGCATTACAAAGAAAATATTACAGGACTTAGTAAATTAAACAATGGACCACTAAAGTATCGTTTACCACAAACCAGTACAAAAATTTCGTGGAAACTACTACAGTCAACACATTGCTTCAAAACCGCAAAATTTTGGTTCACAAGCTTGAAGCAGAACCTTACACACAACGATAGACAAAGAAGTAAGCCCAATTTAACATGTTACAATTTCGGTGAAAACCAAGGCGATTTCTTCTGCAAAATCAAAATGCTCCCTTCACCGTATCCTCAGTTTTGGCCAAACTGAAATTAGCCGATAGTTCTTATCTTGGCATCAGTTCAATCCGTTAATTCCGCTTGGACTCCGCCGCTGATGCCAACGCCATTCAAGTAATGTGACCATTGTCATTCTGGCAGAAAAATTCTCTGGTTTTTAAGAAAAAACTAAATAAATTTAATAAAAAGCTACTTTTTTCTACCAAATTACCACGATGTATAGTAGTCTCAGTATATCAAACATTTTTATTTAAGAATTCTTGTGATTATGTAGCCTACTGATTTTTCACCGTTCCAACAATTGAGATATGTGAGTTCATAGTTATTTTCAAATATGTATTACAGACGAGAATGAAGGTGGGGTTGACACTTACCGTCGGTTTTCGTTGGTCCCCACCATTTTACTGTCGTCGTCATCAATGCCATCGACGTCTGCTACCGCAGCAATTGGAGATCAGTATTACGACTAATAGTTGACAGTTATCTTTATGCTGTCAACCTTCAGTGTAGATTTGCCAATCATATTTGCGAAGTTTTGTGAGCCAAATTGCTTTTGAGCAGTCTGCTTATAAAGTTCATGTTTATGTAACAAGGCCGCGATGAAGAATTCCGCAACTTTGTTGATCAGGGGCTCTTAAAGTGATAAGCACGCCTCTTTGAAACTGGGGAGAAATTTATTGGGAGGCGCGAGGTCACGGAGCAAAATTTAAATAATCTACGCTTTGATAAAAGTTGATCCAAACAAAAGAAACGTCTAAAACGTAAAAATTCGAGAAATCTTGCCGTCGTAAAAAGTTCATCTCCAAAAAAAGATCTTCATGTAATTTTAGGATAAAATTTTACCTCTGAAAACATTATTTTGCGACTAAATAACAGGGGTGTTCGAAAAGAAAATATTTTGAAATTTCGCTTCAGCACAAAATTGCTTTGTTTTGGTTTCGTTTCGTTTTGAATTGACTTAGTGCATAATTTCGTTTCGTTTCGAAGTGCGGTCAAACCCAAATGACCTTATCCGGTATGACGAACATGCTATGCTCGCGAACCTCATTAAACACACAGAGCGGCTATTTACCATTGTCACATGAATTTTCGGAGGAAAACGATGACATACGAGTAACAACGAAAAAAATTTCTAAATATTTCCACCCAAGGTTTGGTTTCAAACTGTTTTTTCGGTGCTACTATAGCATGAGGTCTACCGCCATATGTTACCTGCCGAAGTGCAGGGTGAGGTCTATTGGTTAGGGTTAGGGTAAAATTTTGTTTCGCACCAGTAAAACTCGTTTCAAACACCCCTACTAAATAATCATTATCAAGAGGCATGTGAGCTTTGCTGAAACCTACCAAGGTGGACGTTAGTCTTTCTTGAACCTGCTAGGGGGCACGGGGCTTCGTTGAACCTTCTAAAGTGGGTATTTCAAAAAGTTCAAGAGCCACTGCTGTAGATCATGGAAAGTTTTTACGTTTTTGAACATACTTTTTGACAAAGACATTTTCCAAATTATAAAAACTACGCACTCCCGTGCACATTTAATTGCGTAAAGTACGCATTGGCAGTATACATGATTAGCACTTTTCAAAATGAAATTGAGCACTCTTTTACTCATGGTGATTATACATTATTCGGTTAGCGTTCGTTTACTGAAAATGACCTAGTCATGCGAAGTGTGACGTCACAGTTTTCCCGCCGTACCATTCTAAAAACGTGGCCAGTCCCGTAGCACTCCAACTTCGGGCCCCCCCCAAAGTAAGCGCAAGAGCCCCTGCGCACAGGTCATATCACTTTAGAGGTGTAAAATTGAAAAGCTGCATTAAGAAAATACACCACAATTTGTACATAAGTAAACAGGCTAATGTCAGAATAAAGCATGCCGATACCGAAGGTGCAAGTCATAAAAAATTCGGCACCGATGCCAGAGTTCAGTAGGACATTTATGCAGACACTGCGAAACGAAAGCAATGACACTGAAAAACATGAAAAACTTATAAAAACACAGTATCATTTAAATAGTCTGGAGCGAACCTTTTTGTTCGCAAATGCTGTTATGACATTGTCATAATCAAGAGATCGGGCGCAGTCATTTTCGATTGACAACATGGCTAATGAAGATAGTCTACTGTCTGTCATAGACGTTCTATTAAAAGTTTTGATCAGTTTCAATTTGTTGAAGCTTCTTTCAGCGCTGGCAACAGTCACGGGGCAAGTTAGTAAGATTCGAAGTGCGATGTACACATTCGGATACAATTCAAATAAATGAGTCTTTAGAAGATAGTTCAGAAAGTCTTGAGCCGTATTGAGATTGCGTTTTTTTTGTAAAATTAAAACAAACCGCTGTAGCTCAGCGCTCATTTCATCAAAATCAATGTCACCGAACTTTTTTTGGAACTCTTTACAGCAAAAGAAGAGCATTTTCTTGTTGCACAAGCAAAAGTTTGTCTCGTGTGTACAAAAACGAAAAGGCGGAAGAAACCTCACGTAACAAATTAAAGCGCTCCTTTATTGACATAATAGCCTGGTCTACTAATGGATAGAAAAAGTTGCTTTTAAATTTCAGTTCAGGAGTAGCTCGTTGTTCCTCTTCACCTTGGTAATCAAACAATCTTCTTTTCTTTCCACTTCTTGACGGAGGAAAAGAAGGATCAATATCCAATTCCTGTGCTATTTCAACAGCAGACGTTGCGGCACTGTCATAACCCGTTGTGCGATAGTTTTGCAAAAACTTTTCAGTTGCCTGGATTTCCGTTTCCATTGCATGAAGGGAGACTCCATACGATTGAAGAATCTTGCTTGCTTTATTGACTTGGAATAGGATATCATACCAAATAAACACCGACAAAAGAAAACTCCATTTTGATAAATGAGCTATCAACGATTTTGTTTCTGAGGCAGCTCTTCCATCTTTTCTTTCTATGGAAATGGCTTCCAAGTCTTTCAGTGCCAGCAACACCTCTTTTAAATTGTATCGAAGAGGTTTGATGCATTTAATTCTGCTTTCCCAACGAGTATCAGATTGTGACTTTATGGACAGCTCCACATGTTTCTTCAAAATTTCCCAACGCTGAGCAGAGGAAGAAAACAGCACATACAACCTTGTAAGTACTCCAAAAAATGTCAATGCTTCCGTCGATCAATTAGCACTGTCAACAACAACTAAGTTAAGGGTATGGTTTGCACAGGGCACGTAAACAGCTTTGGGATTGATGTCTAGCATTCTTGCTTGGACCCCAGAATGTTTTCCTTTCATGTTAGCACCATTATCATATGACTGACCTCGACAATCAGACAATTCGAGTTGCAGTTCGGTCGCTTTTTCTAAGAAAGCGTCCAACAAGCCTTTCCCAGTACTGTCACTTATTCTCAAGTAGCCAAAAAATGTTTCTTTAACAACAGTAGCTTCTTCATTACATAGTACATAACGGAGAATGACAGACATTTGTTCATGATGTGACATATCTGGAGTGCAGTCCAAAATTATAGAAAAATATTTTGCCAATTTCAATTGCTGTAAATTTTCTTTTTCAACTTCTGTCGCTAGCAATTCAATTAGTTCATTTTGTATGGTAGGACTCAAATAGTGACCTTTAGTGTTTTTATTCTTGATTCTGTCTTGAAGCTCTTTTAGGATCGGATCTCTTCTTGCCAAAAGCTCAAATATACCCAGAAAATTTCCATTGTGAGGAGATCCTAAGACTTCTTCAGATCCTCTAAAAGCAAGATTCCTTTCCGATAGAAACAAGGCAATGTCGATAAGTCTCTCTAAAACATTTCTCCAAAAACGTCTTTCATTGAAAAAAATATTCATCTCGCGTTTGTCGATAGTGGATGAATTTCTTATCCCTTCAGCTAGCAACATCCATTGACTGCAGCATTCTTGGTGGGAAATGCCGTTTTCATGGTCTTTCAGTTTTTTCGAAAAACCCTCCCATGTATTTATACCACTACAAAAGGGGCTTAGTGTTTTTCCAAATAGCTTACAACAAAAGCAAAATCTTGATCTGATTCCCCAAAATAAACTAGCCACGACCGTGAAACACTTTCACCATTAGGTAACACACGTTTATAATGGTTGGAGGAAAAACGTCGCCTTGGAGTTGTGTTATTATATGGAAAATTGATTATTAGTTGATGTGGTCCACGCTTTACTATATCACATCGTTGAGCATCAGAAATACTTTCAGGCCATTTACATGGGTCATCAGGGATAGGGGTAAATTGAGATTCAGTTATTTTTGATATTGAAGGTTGCGTATTGGCAGGTAAATCACAACTTACATTTTCTGGAAATTCACAATCACTTTGATGCTGATCGTCATAGTCTTCTTTTTCTTGTAGACTATAGTTTTCTTCATTCCTCTCGGTACTAGTGCCAGGTCTACTCTGCTCAATAATCTTAAAAAAATCTGTCATCTTGGGCAATTTCGCTACAGCATCTCGAGCAGTGGCTGCTTCTTTTCTCTTTTGAGCACCACTTTTTGAACGTTTCATTCTATACAATGTCAATAAAATACTTTATCTGCACTCTGCAGTGTATATATATTGTCCCGGTATTTATAGCCAAACAGAATTCCAGACCATTCTATGATTGTTGCGTAACAACGGCATTGTTACGTCAATCGAATATTCAAGATTCTACCAGAAAATCAATCGAAATATTCTAGATTCTGCGAGATAAAATGACGTTGCATTCACTTATGATGTCACAAGCCAATTTCTTCCTACAGTTTAAATCGGTTGTAAACAAGTCTGCTGAACTGAAAATAGTCACGTAGCCAAAAAGCAATTTCAGACTAACTTGGGCCCCCAAAGTTGGCCTGGGCCCCCCCAATTGGGGGGTTTGGGGGGCGGCTGCTACGTCTCTGAACGTGGCGCTTATGATTGTGAGAGTGTGTGTGTTGTAACATTGACTATGTGCAGCATCTTATTCGTTGCGTGGATTGTTTGATAAAATATGACATACGCCTCTGACAGCACCCCCTTTTGTGGCTGGATCCACAAATTGCGGTCTTCAGAAGATGAGATTGTGTTGACTTACAATCAATGCTCTTGGATTTGTTCTATTTAGAAATTCAAAAGGTTGTCAAAGCCAAACTAGTTTTGAGCAGTTAGTTTCTAAGTCTGTGTTTGTGACGTAACAGTGGCACGGTGAAGAATTCCGCAAATTTGTAGATGTTCGTAAGATTGTCATGTCTTGTAATAGCAACTTGCTTTTGAGAAGATTCCTTATAAATTCGTGTTTGTGACGTAACAGTGGCACGGTGAAGAATTCCGCAAGTTTGTGGATGATTGTAGGTGTTCATGATTTTGTAGCTTCAATGTACCTGTTGAGCAACACGTTTTCAAAATTATGAAAACCGACCATTTCCATACACTAGCAATGGCGCGGAGTACCGGTTGGGGGCGGCAACATTTTTTTTGGGTGGTTGCGCTTTCGTTAATCAAGTGAACCAATTTCTTGTCTCAAATTCGCGGTTGCATGCATAATCTGTTTTGTTCATTTCTGCTATCACTATTTTCCATGTTGGGATTGGCCGAATTTTATTTATATGCGCTGTTTACCTCCTATTCTGAAATGCTTACAAATAATAGATTTTGCAAACGGTGTAAAGTTTTACTGACCACATTTGTTTAATTGCTTATATCAGCGTATTATCTTTACCAGCTTGTGTCAGGGTTGTGCAATCTTACGTTAAGGCCAGCCGAAAATTTTGAAAATAATTGTACAAAACTGGGAATGAAAGAACATAAGTCTCCAATAAAAGGTAATCTTTGGCCTCTTTGTTTTAAAACATTTCATAGGGCTCAAGGGCGATAGTTCATGATGGTAGTTGCTCTTGATTGGAAGACTCGTTGTTTTCAGTGTACCCCGCGTAGCAGGGCAGGTAGGCTTGAAAGACAGTGACTCGAGATATGAGTGACAACATTTTAAACTGTGTTGCAGGTAGTGTGGCGGTTTCGCCCCCCACTCCATCAAGAATGCGTGGTCGGCCGCGATCCAGACGTGGCAAAGGTGGTCGTCCTACAAGACAGCTGGGAATTCCATCAGACCCTACCGCTGCTGTTATTCCATCTGACGTTGGGATATTTCAACTTCCGTCGCAGTGGCAGGGCAATACTTGCATCGCTCCAGCGGCTCCTACTTTCATTGGCCGTCGCCAACATCACCTCCCGGCGGCTGATATGAGTCCGCTGGATGTTGTCCGGCTGTTTTTGGACGACCGATTCTTTGACGAAGTTGTTGCTGCCACCAACGAGTACGCTTCTCAATGCCTGGCTGGATCCGGAAGACCTAGAAGTGGAATGCGGGAGTGGGAAGATGTGGACCGCCAAGAAATGGAAAAATTTTTTGGGCTCTTGTTTGCAATGGGGTTAGTCCAAAAACCCACATTGAAGGATTATTGGTCGACAGATGTCGTAGTGCGGTCAAGCCTTCATCGGGAGGTTATGTCTCGCAATCGATTTGAAGACATCTTGAGATACCTGCATGTCGTTGACAACAGGTCGTCTCCGGATTCTTCCGCGACACATAATCGCCTTTGGAAGATTAGGCCGTTTATCGATCGCCTTCTGTCGACATTCAAGACTATGTTTGAACCTGGTAAACAGCTTAGTCTTGACGAGGCTACCTGTGCGTTCAAGGGCCGGGTGAGTTTTCGAACGTACAATCCCAACAAGCCACATAAGTGGGGCATCAAAATTTTTGAGGTGTCTGATGCTGCAACAGGGTACTGCCTTAGCTTCGATATCGCTACAGGGGAATCCCGTACTGTGTACAATATAGTACTCGACCTAATGCAAGACTACCTTGGAAAGGGTCATGAATTGTATGTAGATCGGTACTATACATCGATTCCGCTGTTTCGAGAGTAATATGCTAAGCAGACTGTAGCAGTGGGAACATGTCAGATAAACAGACGAGGGATGCCAAAAACCTTTTTGATGCAGAACATTCCCCGAGGCGCAGTAGTGGCATGTCGACAAGGGCCTATTCTAGCTCTGAGGTGGCGTGATAAGCGCGATGTCCCCGTGCTTTCTACGAAGCATACGCCAGCGATGACGACTGTTTCGATAAGAACGCGAGGAGGTCGCGTTTCAAAGGAGAAGCCCATGGCTGTCGACGATTACAACCGGCACATGGGAGGCGTTGACAAGAGTGACCAAATGTTAGGCTATTACCCCTTCACCCGAAAAACCGTGAAATGGTGGAAAAAAGTGTATTTCCATTTGCTAAGTCTAGCGTTGGTCAACGCCCACAAGGTTTACGTTATGCAGAATATTGAACCCAGCAACCAATCGATGCCCCTGAGCACATTCTTGATGGCGGTTGTTAGAGACCTTGTTGGAACGAGACTTCGTATTCAAGTGGAAGATGTTTCTCCCTCTCATTCTTCAGTCAGCATTAAACACTTCCTAGAGTACACTGAGGCAACTTCCAGCAGGAACCATGCCCAACTTGAATGAAAGGTATGCTCAAAGAAAAGAAGGCTGGCTACTACTGAAGGGGGATCCTCTGAAGGCTCATCCTGGAAAATGACCGCGTTCAGGTGCAGAGCTTGTAAAGTTCCCTTATGCGCTGTCGGTTGCTTTGAAGCATACCACACAAAAGAGAATTACTGGGAGTAGTGGTAATCTACGCTTGTACCGGTACTTTCTCTTACGTGTGGCATGTTTTCAATCTCCAAATTTATTTTCTATCTTTGGTTTCTTCTTATCTTTCTTATCCTTCTTATCCTAAAATAAACCTCATCTACTACGGTAGGCCCATTGCAAATAATGCGCTAAGGGTCATTCAAGCATTAGTGTCAATAGTAAATCAAAATTTTATTGTAACTTGTTCACGTAAGAACATATTCTTGATGCAGTAGATCGTTTTTGCTGCAATAAAATTTTTGAATGACCTTTGTACCAATGTTAGATATTTTTGTTGACGTGTTGAATTTGCATCAGTGCCATAATGTTGTTCATGCTTGGTTTTAATGTTTGTGGTTGAAAAGACTATGTTTTTGATGATTTTGCCATTTCGTTAAACCTTTACTTTTCCTTCAAAACTTTTTCAACACCAAAATCTTTCTCAACAAATTTTGCAATCTTCCTGCATTTGTGCTTGAAAATTTTTTATTTTGATTGCAATATACCCTCTTTTCACGGGATAACGCGAAAGCAAGTCCTCACTAGCAGAAATTGCACGATCACATTTGAGATAATCGCAGAAGTAAAGCCGGCCGGTTTCCTTCAAGTCTTTTGATACATATGTCTTGTTCTGTGCGGTTGGTTGCTGCTTTTCATGGGGATCTGGAGCAGCTGTTCATGATGGCAGTTACTCTGAAAGGAAGGATCCGTTGTATTCAGGGTACCCCAGCGTAGCAGGGCAGGTAGGCTTGAAAGATAGTGACTCGAGATATGAGTGACAATATTTTAAACTGCGTTGCAGGTATGTGGCGGTTTCGCCCCCCACTCCATCACAAGTGGGGACTATTTTTTCTTGAGCATGAATAAAGTGTAGAAATCCTCTCTAACTTTACTTGCTGCTACAGAAAATGATCGCTATTATTGATTTCCATCCTGAAAGTTTCATCTTCTGTTTTTAAGTTATTCTCTATGAATTGCATTTTTTTGTGTTTCAGAAATTGGCACCTCTGTGGAAATAACTAAAAAGTTATTATTTTGCAAATGCATTGAATGACTGGTACCAGATAATTGTATTGATAATACAATTTAACAATAATACAATTGTATTGAAAGCTGGGTTACATGAGGTGTTGCCTATGATTTCGTTGCATTGCCACTTGACTTTATTTGACAGTAGTGCTAAGAAAAACGTTTTGAAACTCATTCAAACTGAAAGAACTTTATGCTCCCGCAAACCAGCAAGCTGGAGGCTAGGTTTGCAATGCTGAACGACCAAAAATAGGCGGAATGTAGCTTCAAAAAGCATAAACTGGCAGCACTGATTACATTGATAAGATAATGTTAAAGTAGTGGCTCTCAGTGAATGGTGGTAATCATTAGATACTATGTAATTCAATGTACTGTGACTAAGCAGAATCGTTGCAGTTTTAAAGTGAATGTAATGTGTTTTTATAATAGTATGTTAATGCGTTCTATGTTGGCGTTGACCGTAATGCACGCAATAAAACTGTTAAAATTGGGAAGTATATTCTGTTTGTATGAGTGATAATTTACTTTTGAAAATGTGTTGCACTTGCGGTTGATGCATCATATAGTATTGTTCGTCGTAGTCGGTTTTTGCTTTTGGAATTATGTTGCAGTTGCCGGAATCCGGCCATCTCTGCTAAGGGGACAACACTGGATAAAAACGAAATAAATACTATTTCTACTTGTCAATGCCTGATATTTTATCACTCACCATAATGAGTAAATAGAGATTCATAAAATATATGTTTTTTTCTACAGTAGTCTTATTACTAATGTGACTTTTGTGAGCTTAGGTTTGTTCGAGATTTACATATGGACATACTCTCTTTTACAGTATGATGATAAATATGCGAAACACGATATTCTAGTGCAGCCGTGCGTTCAAATAGACTATCTAAATCGTCCGCTATTATTGCTATCGAGCTGCTCTTGATGGCAAAAACAGCGAGCCGTGACGACAGTCGTTTACGTCGGCGTTTGACCATTGGGAGAAAGGCATAGATTATAATAAAGTACATTTGTTCAGTAAGCGCAAACGCGTTTGACCTGATCATACCAAATGGCTAGCTGAGATTGAGTACGATCTTTGCAGCTTATTTTCGTTACTCTGTAGTGGTATTGACAAACCCCTACAATAACACGTTTATCTTTGTAAGCACGTAAAGTGAACACCTTTGCATTATTGGTGATAAAAAGATGCCACTGCAAATGAAAAATTGTTACTCCTCAACAAAATAGTGGGGGGTAAAGATGCTTGTACTTTATCTTTAGCAACAAAATGATCTTTCCAAACCACGTGCCACGTGAATATTGAAGACAAATGCTTTTCAAAAACATGTAATGTTAGATAGTTTGGCTTACGCGTTTCTTTGCAACAACTGATCAAATCGTAGGCCTAAATGCAATATAAGTGATGTGGTAGCTGTGAAACTTGTTCAAAATTGGGTGCCGGGCCTCAGAACAGCGCAATTTTTAGAAAAAGTACACCCGTTAAAAGTTTCAGGAAACTTTTCCACGGTTCAACGGCTCATTGACTTCAACTGTGTGAAGTTTGCAAGGAAATAGTCTACCGTACAAGTTTCGAAACAATTTCATAGCTAAGCTAATGAAAACGAAAAATTGTTACTCCCCAACAAAATAGTGGGGGGGGGGGTAAAGATGCTTGTATATTATCTTTAGCAACAAAATGATCCTTCCAAACCACGTGCCACGTAAATATTGAAGACAAGTGCTTTTCAAAAACATGTAATGTTAGATAGTTTGAGCTGAGAGTTGATTGATTATAATTGATGACAAATGTAAATGAAATAGGTCCCAGCACCCCCAAAACTCTCCAAAATTAGTCTGCTGGAAATCAAACTATTAGAAATTTTAGAAAAACAGAGATCTTTGCTACTTTTTGATTATTGTTTGTCGAAAGCTTGGTCTTTTGGCCTCATCTGGTGACTGTTTTCAAAAAGATTTATCGAAAATTGCAATCTGTACCAAGGTTTGTAGATAGGGTACTCTAAGCAAAAATTGCTTCCCCCCCAACAAAATAGTTGTGTCTAAAGATGCTTATGTTTTATTTTGAGCGAGAAAATCTTGTTTCTAAAATATATATCAAAAAAATGTGGATGAAATTTCCTTTCCAATGATATCAAGCACTAGAGAATTTGATGAAGGCTTGGTTTCATGTTGATTGATCGAAAACGCAGTTCCAATACACATTTTTTCAGCACAGGGCCAAACAATTTTTTACCACTTGGGTGATGGGTTTGAGAAAATTTCAAATTGTAGAAAAACGGAGTGGTTTGGCGCTTTTTGACTATTTTTCCTCGGGAGTCTGGCTCTTTGGCATGATGTAACCGCCATTTCCAAAAAGATAGATTCAAAAATAAAGTCTGTGGAATTTTTTGAAGTTGAGTACTTTTATATCGAAGATATCTGGATGCCAAAAAGGGGGGTTAATTTGCATAAATCATTTTTTTGAACAAAAAAATTTTTTTGGAGGTTGGCATATTCTTAATCACAATGAAATTTCCTTTTCGGCGATATAACATCATCGATATAATAGCTAATGGCCTAAAACCAGTGAATGATAAAAGTAAACATGATTAATGGTTTTTTTATGCAAATTAGCCGTTTTTTGCATCTGTTGCAAGGAATTTCAGGACTGCTTCGCGGGAGCGAAAGAGTTAAAGGAGGTAGTGTCTCCGTTAATTTAAACCAGCAATTAGATGCCCATAAGCATTGGAGCAACGCATTTTCCGTTAAGAGAAGTGGCCAATTCGGTAGGCCTAATAACTAATGCGTTAATCCAAAACTATGACCACCAGGCGCTAGTTTAAAATCAAGCAGGATACTGCGTCCTTTGAAGACCCGCGTTCCACGCGCAATAAATTACCATAACTTACTATCCCCTATAAAAGTTTTAAGGTTATTTGCCAATAAATTAAAAAAAATCATTCATATAACAAATAACGTTAAGCTCACCCTAAAAACGAATTGCATAATCAAAAAATTGCTTCACCCTGGTTTGCTGGTTAAAAAATTCAAAATATGTATTCGTAAACTACAAAGATAACTGTCTCTTAACGAACACAATTATCACAGAATCATTTAGGCCTACATTTTAAAAATAACTCAAATTATGTTTCACTTCGCTAAGCTTGTTAGCCATAGGAAACTGTAAAACTTGAAAATCATAAATGAAAACTGAAATGTATTTCAAAATACCTACTAGTGTGAATAAAAAAGAGTGAACTTTGTTTGTTAGGACCCAAAATTACCACCAAACTTGTGATGGTCCGAAAACTATTTAGTAATCAACATTTATTAATTAATTTCAAACTGTGATAAAACTGCCTGCTTTCGCATCTTCAAGTGATCTCACCCAAAAAATTTAGACAACAACTTTTAGTTTGAAAAGAATAGCAAAATATTGAACTGACAATGAGCTGTGAAAAAATGCAATAAAAGTAATATATCCATTCAGAATCAAAAGTAAAGCGGTGAGATCGACACCTGCGTGGTTGCTAAAAGATGAAAAGCGCATTAACCGAATTTTAAGTTCAAACGACTTTCAGCATCTTTCTTTGACCAGTTTTTTTAATTTTTCAGAAGAGAGGGCGCTGGAATTTTGCTGGCACTCTGATGTACAAAAGCAACCAGTGATGAGGAAGATAGAAAATTTAATAGGCTTTCCAAAATTACATAACTTGAGTGGAACAAACGCGGTAAAAGACGTTATGTTTTCCTTCGTTTGCACTTATCCTTGTTTATGTCGTCATGCTGATCGACAAGTGAAAATATTTGGTTTTACTTATAACTTTTGCTTTTTTTAATTATCTTGTTTGGGTGTCTTTTTTGCGCACGTTGGTCGGTCACATGAATTTTACTCTTTAGCCGTCTTTTTCTAGTCTATTAAAAACGAGAGAATTTCTCTGCCGGAACAAACCTGGTGTATCAGCTATTTGTAAAGAACTTGGAAAGGTATAAATAAAGAGATTTTTAGGTAGTATAGGCTATAGGGTTTTCATGCTAGTTGAGTAGTCGATGCTGAAATTGTTTTTAATCCCTCGAATGCTAGCGCGTAATGTAATCGTCTCTGCGCGTTGCCATCTTACACATTACACGTTTTTTTCCGAGTTCACATAGCGTGTTTATTTGTAACTTGGAATTGAACATAACACAAACAATGCACAAAATACTTGTCGCAACCAAAGGCTTTTATTACATATTATTCCCAATAATTTAACTTGGTGTGGTAAAGTTCAAAGCATAGTGCAGGACAACATAGGCATGACACTTTGTATTCTATGGGGGGAGGGGGCTAAAGGTAAAAAAGACTGCTTTGCATCGCAAGTCAAGAGATCTTGTTTGGGATCAACTTTTTGAAATGCAGGCAATGGGATCTTACATTATTCTGAGGAGGGGGCTGCAGCACATCAGCCTCCCTACTTTTACGCCTATGCTTCCCAAGAAATTAAAATTCTTATCCAAAATCAAATGTGATTTCCAAAAAAAAGATTATTACCTTCTGGTGTATGCCGAAAGCTTAAAAACGTGTAGGCCTAAATTTGCCCCTAAAATAAAAGTGAAAACCAAAAAAGTTATTTATCATAATCGAAACTAAACTTTAGTAACTTTTGCGTTTCTGCAAGAAGTGAAGTTCAAAACCAGGACATGGGCTATCACTGTTTCCGGAAGTTTCTTGATGCACAAATGAATTATTGAGGGAAAGTGGCTTTTACTTAAGGGAATAAAACTATTGCGAGGGGACACTGGGATACTTTGCTTTACTGGGGGAGACATCTTTCCCTTTTTCCCGTACTTCGCAGTCTGCATGTGATGGTTTTTATGTTATGACGATCGCAGTCTGCATATCATGATCTGTCACAAAACAAGGTTAATCTTTTTTTTATTCATTATTTCCTTGAGTAAACCAAACTTTTAACTGGATTAAATTTGTAAGTAAACATTTTTTACAATAGCCACAGCAGTTCGGTTAAACTTGTTTATCAATTGTTAATAAATTAAGAAAAAAATTGAAGGCGAAAAAATGCGAATAAAACAATGTATTAACAGCACGTCAGGCCACTGCTTGATCGAGTAAAAAAAGTGTTTTTTCGACACACGAAATCGTCAATAAGTGTAGCGATTGACAAGGCTTTGGTTTCTTTCTTGTGAGCATTCATGATTGCCACAGAATTAAGTCGCTGCTGCTTCATTCCCGATCGCAAATAAGTTCCTAAATGTCTTAAGCCGGAAAACGACCTTTAAGCAGTACATGTAGATGCAGGCAGCGCAAGGATAATTTTAACAAGATTGGTCAATTCCGGTACCAGTTCACGAAAAACTTCTTCACGTTTTAGGAGTTCAACTACATCATTATAGTTCTCCAACGGTTGAACTGTTGACATTGCTCGGTAACTAGATCATATGCAAAGTCAATCGCATCCAGTTAACATCGTCTTTGCAAGTGCGAGCAATAGTCAGAACTTCACGTTGACCAATAAGAAAGTTTTCTCTATTTGTTTAATGAACAGCTGTAGCATCTGGCTCAAAACGATTACCTAACCAGAAACTACGGTATCCAGCTCTTTGTAATATAACTGTCTATAATTATCTTTGGCCTCTACATGAAAGAAGACATTTGAGGATTCATCAAGCCGTCGAACACTTTTCGTGGTCTTGACAATTCTGGATCATCAATAACATCGTTCGCTTCTGTAGCACTCAAAATTCCACTCCATACACTATCAAATCTGGCATCATTCCTTGCGCTAGTGATAGAAGCTTTTGCGCAAGAAATAATATCTTGGGCTTTGCGAAAATTGAGCTGAGCATTTTGCAACTGTGCACTAGCGCTTTTAACAAAACCATCCGCAACACTTCAATACAAAAATAAGTGTTGAACTTTCGCATCATTTTCAAAAAACCACAAGCTTTTACTCCACAATCTGTTCGTACTTGCTCGTCAACTTCTTGCAGCCACAGGATAATCGGCGTATAGTTACGACGAATGGCTTCCAAAAAAATAGTCGCATAATTTAGCGAGTGGGGCAAAATGACCTCAACAATGCCAGCTGATGATTATCTTTGAGTGCGTGAAACTATTAAAACCAGGGATGTGGAAGCGGTTATTTTTCAACCGCTTCCGCTTCCACTAACAAAAAACGAAAAAACGACCGTTGACAATTTTTTTAACTTTTGTGGGTCTGCAACCTGCTTTTTCCTATACTTTATCATTGTGAGAAGACAAACCCTTCATTTATTGCTATTACTTTACCTACTTCGCTTGTGCTTATTGTTCCAAACTACTCTGTGTTTCTTTTTCATAGATATTAGAATTCGTGTTGAATTTAGAACGGTGCTTTTTAATCTTTTTGTCATCGCATAACCCCCAGTGTACTTTCGCGTTTGTCACGGAACCCCCACTAACAAAAATTTACAAATCACGAATTGCTTGCAAGAAAATCAAATATAGACAGTTATTACAAGTTCCTTCACTACTTACAATTACTTTTACAACAGTTAACTTAATACTTCTAAGATCTAAACCGTATGAACACATATTACAGCTCTCTACAATAACCTGTCGCCACAACAACAAATTACACCGTATAGCGCTGATTTTCTATCTCTATCCTCAACTAACTCCGACTTTGATTTAACTTTAACTCTAATCATCATTTCGGACCATCTGTCCGTCCCCAAACACGTATTGACTCCGATCTTTTTGGATAGTGAAGTGCGAAATTTCTGTCGTATATATAGTATATACATCTAAAGCGAGCAAAATTGAACTACACCAATCAATAGCCTCCTCAACGTGGTGGTGTGGTCCCCAACCCCGTTTGGGTTGGGTTAAAATGGCTGATGGCCTTCAGAAAGGTAGCACGCAGTTTCTTTAAAAATCGGCCTGTCTTCTGTCTTCTCCTGCCCGTCTTCTTATTCTTCTCCTTCTCCTGATGAGCGGCAACGTTCATCCTAACCCTTGTCCCGTCTTTCCCTGTTCAGTGTGCGCTGGAAATATGACTGGGTTTATTTAAAGTACTCACTACTCTCCTTTTCTAGATTCAGAACTCTTGGCAGCTCTTACTCCTGGAGCTGCCCTCCCTGCTGCGCCCCTGGTTTTTTTGGAGATGCTACACCTACCAGCATAGCGACTTCCTCCTCGGACTTCTCCAGCTGGTATACCTCCACTGCTCAATCTGGCCCCCTTCTGCTAATGCATCACTCGCACCCCACCCTCGCCTTCAATCCTCTTATCCTTTTTCCACCCACTTTGTATCTTCTCCCTCTGCACCCTAACCACCGCCTCATGCTCCTGGCTGTTTCTCTTTACCTCCTGCTTTCTTTTCCCCTCACTAACACCCTCAGGGTTCTTCAATGGAATGCTGGGGGTCTCAGAGCCAGGAGTACTGAACTGCTACACTTTATTTCGTCTCATCCCGTTAACTTTATTTGTATCCGGGAATCTAACCTTAATTTATCTTCCTCTTTCCGGATTCCTGGATTCTCTGCTCTGCGATCCGATGGCACCCACTCCCGATCCGGTATTTTTTCTAGTGATGTCACAGACGCTAGCGGCGGCGTTATCATTTTCGTCAGACAGGGCTTATCCTTCTCTGAGCTTTCTACTTCCTCTCTTTCTTCGCTTGACCCCTACTATGATTACGTAGAGGTCAACATCTCTCTAAGCGACTCCTCCTTGCTCTCATTTCTTAATGTTTATGCTCCCTCTTTTCGCTCTTCTCCGAAGAATATCAGAACCAATTTTTTTCTTCCTCCATTCTTCCCTCCTATGTGGAAGCGGTGGAATTTTCGCGCTTCCGCTTCCACAGAAAAAGGACCGCTTCCGCATCCCTGGTTAAAACCATGACAATCTTTTAGGAGAGCCACAAATAAAAGCAATAAGGCTTTGTACTAGTCCCATCATCACATTTCTCACACCATTGCTATTTTTTAAAGCATCCTAGACAACTAGATTGAGTTTGTGCGCTTTACAGAGAACATAAATATCTAGATTTTCTTCATTTATTTATTTATGCGTATGAGCTCATGCTCTGTTTGCATGTCTTCCGTTAGACTGGGCCACCACGACGGGTAGACTGCAAGGCCCCGCCATCTGTCTGCCACATAAAGATGGAGGCATCCGGTTAAGTGCCTTGTCCAAGGACATATCAAGCAAGCTTGCCATGGCTTGTTCTTCACACTATCCCTATTGTGCTGAGCGCCAAGCAGGGAAGCTGTGAATACCACTTTTGAAGTCTTTCGGTATGACTCCACTTGGGAAATGAATCCCAAGTCTACCGACTGCGAAGCGAACGCTCTAACCACTACGCCAGGGGTCGGCAACCCCTGGCACGCGAGAGAATTTTTCATGGCACGCCAAGTTATTTCACGCGCACGCTAAATCCGACGCATGCGTCGCTTGTTCGACGCATGTTTGCTTTTGCATATGGAGAAAACGAGTTTATGTTATTGCAAATGAAGGGTTTGGTTTGGGGGACGGGACAGGCCCTGCTGAGAAGTCCAAGAGGACGAAACGCGTCCAGGGATGGTCTCGTCAAATTGGGTTGGGTACATTGTTTGCAATACACACTAAATTGTTTTCAATATAATGTTTGTGGTTTATGTCGGTGTGAACCTTCCAACCACTTCCAGATGTGGCTGGTCGATTTCAAAGCATCTTTATCGTGGACATCTAAATTTGTTGATTGGCAGATATCGCTGGAAACGATTGAAAACGAAGAAATTTAGCTGTCTAAAGAAGACGGAAATAGCTTTGCTGTCTGCATTTGGATTCACTTGTTTGTATGAACAAATATTTTCACATACGGAAGATCATTCGGAACTATGTATTCAACGGAAAGACTTCAACATTTGTCCTAATATTGCAGAGCTGAGCAAGGACAAGGATAATACTAAAAAGCAACTCTTGACTGTATTTGACCTTATCCAATAAAATTAATTAAACAAATATTTCTCTTATCCGTTTACTATTCATATCAGGTAGTTGACCGCGCAAACCAAACACAAAAAATTGTTTGGCACGCGAAGTTGCTTATATTTTGATATCATTCGTAAACTGGCACACTGCGTTCAAAAGGTTGCCGACCCCTGCACTACGCCATCGCGCCACCACTTTCTTCGTGAATCAACTTCTTGTGCAATCCGTTGACGTGTCCGGAAACATTAGCAGCACCATCGTAGCACTGGCGTCTACATTGATCAATTGGCAACTGAAACCTGAAAAGAACGCCTTTCACGATTATAAATAGCTCTTCACTTGTGGTTGACGTAGTTTCATAGAAGCCGTAGAATACCTCTTGCACATGTAAATTGTCGATAGTGATACAGAAATATATGCTCATTTGTTCTTTACCTAGTGAGTCCAAAGTTTGGTCCAAATTAATGGCGTAATTTTGTGTTTTTTGAATGTCTTGTTGCAGCTTAGGTAAAACACCCCAGCTGAAATCATTCAAAAGCTCGTTAGTTATCGCAGGAGGCTTTTCGAGAGCATTTTGAGCAATAGGCCTACTGTCTGCATTTGAAGACTGTGGATTACGTGTCCTGTTACCCTCAAGTCTGACCACAAATTTATCCATATCGTTAAATAAATTATCTCATTAACGACACTTAGTCAGAATACAGCGCAGTAGTAATGCCAACAACGCCTCTAATTCCTGCCTCTGTCTTAATAAATAATTATAGTTGTAATCTATCGCATTGCTTATTTTTAGTGGCCTATCGTAAGATTTCCACACTTAACTCAGTAAAGCCCCATATATTTCGTTGGCCTACCGTTAATAAACACGTTCAAGCGTAATTGCTGGCCTAGTTGCCAACTGCCTGTATTCAAAGAAACAAAATTAATCCATATTGGTTTTGACCGCTTTGTTTTTTGCTAATGGCAAGAAAAGCGAAACCAACTTGAATAATCTCGTAATTGGCAAACAATTGAGTATCAGTAACAGTTCTGACGATCGTTAGAGGCTGCGGCTATAAAAATGTTCTTCAACGCATCAGTGACTTTCTGCGAAAAAGGCTTTCACCAGTTGAAAAATTGCACAAGCTTTGACCAATTGCTGGTAATCTCAAAGCAAAAGCTCTCAATTTTTCCCAATGATTGCTGAAATGTATGAGAAGGCTAGGGGGGGGGGGGGGGGCGAAAAACAGACTGGGAGACCGCATCCCCCATGGCCCCTTACTTTTACGCCTATGCAGGACACAGTGCAGGATGCGAAGGACACCCAGAACAAATATATGTCACTTCTTTCCGAATAAGTTTCTGATAACAAACGTGACATCGTCCGGTGATGAAGTTCTTTTTTACGTCTTTTACAGGAGATGGTGTTTGTTCTCAAAATTGGCATTCAGTCAGACGTGTAACTCATTCATCTGTAGCAGCAGCTGACGCGATAAATCCAGATCGTGATCACTATCTGCATAATCACTATCTTCTTTCTCATCGGAACAAGAGTTCAAATCAAAATTATCATCAAACTCATCGTCCTTATCATCAAGCTCAAGCCTAATAGTCTCCGAATGCGTACAACGTGTACTTTTCGCATATTGTCCAAGGCAACTAAACGAAGGCTTCCAACGCAAATACCGAATCACTATGGGCTACTACAGGCGCTACCAAATGTGTTGTATTCTTCAATCCGTCTTTACCGCCGTTCATGCCCCGCCCCCACAAAAGATCCAATAGCCTGTCCGCACAATTGCTGTTACATTTCACTCCCTCAACTATTGCCTGGGTGTTCATCAGTGCGAAACTGAAGGTGTTTATCATTGCGCATTACTTTGTAAATTGTGGGGTGAAATGACGACGCGCGTCGTCATAGCGCAGCAGCAACTACTACAGATGTGATGACTCATTCAAGGGGTTAAGCGTTATGATGGTGTGACTACATGTGAAAAAAAGTGATGTGTGGCCAGTTTTAGTTTAGAAAGGCAATGGCAGAGCATCAATTGTATTCCAAAACGAGTTGAAGCACAGAAATGATGGGTTAAAGCTACACAGCTGTAGGCTACTGGTAGCATAAACACATTGACTAATAAGAAACCAGTATGACACATTTGTAGCATTTAACAGACGTTATTTTTGGATTACCTCCAATCAGTAGCCTAGTATCGTGCATGCAATAGATTCAGTAGTTCATCAAAAAGTGTTTTGACATTAATTAGTGGTGAGAAAACAGTTATATAGAAAGCTTTTCCTATTAAATGAAAAGCTGATTTTGGTGAAACTAGTATCGAGGTGTAATTAGCTCATCATTTTGCTTATGCGAAAAGACAGATTACCAATTTCAAAGTTATTAAGTTTGCAAAAGTTAGCTAAAAGAACTTAGGCAGTGGTTCTTTTGCTACCAACAGCATTGTACCCTTAGTACCTATTTTGTTGTCAAACAGTTGTGATTGGTTAATTTCAATGATGTATTACAACGTTACTTTTGGTTTAGTCTTACCTTTTTGATTGGTCAATTTCTTTGATGTATTACACAAAAAAATTTTACCCTCAGTATACTAGGCCCGCAGGGTACACTCTCCCTTACATTCACAAACCTACTGCTCCTTGTGTGCACTGCCTCTATCTAAGCACCCTGCCTGGAAAGAGTTTAACTCACAACCATCGCATTTAAAGGCAGCAGCATTATCCACTACACCATAGCATCACCACATGCATTGCAAAAATGTGGTTATTTAAAGGCTCACAAACCATGATGGCAAAATAGATTCCAAGGGTAAAATGCCATTGATGGCCAATGAGCCACTTTCGTAGGTTTGCTCATCAGCAACTTTTTGTTAATGGTCAAGGTGTTATTATTCTGTTGACCATACTTATTAGACAGTGGCTATTTTTCCGTCGACGGCAATTTACCCTCAGAGACTATTTTGCCGTGAGTTATTTGTGATTGGTCAGTCTTAATGACGTACTAAACATGTGACTTTTGGTCGTTTCTGATTTGTCAATTTTAAAAACCAATTGACCATACTTATTAGACAGTGGCTATTTTTCCGTCGACGGCAATTTACCCTCAGAGACTATTTTGCCGTGAGTTATTTGTGATTGGTCAGTCTTAATGACGTACTAAACATGTGACTTTTGGTCGTTTCTGATTTGTCAATTTTAAAAACTAATTTTAAAACCAAAAATTTTGCATCCCCAGGTCTCTATCCCCCACCCTGTACACTCCCTTCCAGTGTACACTGCCCCGTACATTTACGTACCGGGCCTGCCCCTTCAGTGTACACTGCCTTTCTTTTAATGCCCTGCCAGTTGAGATTCGAACCCGCAACCATGGTATCTCAAGACCAGCGCTCTATCCACTACACCACAGTGTCACTGGTGTGATTATAGCAAATTTGGTTATATAAACACACGTGAATGATTACGGCAAATTGCCGTCGACGGCAAAATAGCCACTGCCTACTTATTACACATATTTATATTGTTATTTGCCTGTGAAAATTTGACAAGCTGCTCTTCCAGTTTCAACCACCATATTTTGAAAGCAAGTTAAGGTATCACATATAAAGCCAGTGACTATAACAAGACAATGCATGTGCCAGTATTGTTAGTTGACTGAGAGGACCTAGAATCATATTGCTAATCTTGCCTTCATCTGCAACTCAAATCCTAAGTCCTGCTTAAGGGGTAGATCAGGGGTGTCAAACCAACAGCCTGCAGGCTGCATTTGGCTTGCCATGCCCGATTTTATGACTTTCATCATGTTAATACACAAAAAATTGATCTCCAAAAAGTCGATTTTCAGCAGTATGGATTGTATCATATAAATTTTATAGAATAGTGTGAATTTCATCTAGGTATGTAGTATGACAGTATGAGCCACACCATTGAATGGGTTTGACATTCCTGGAGTAGATGTCTTGGTCATGCAAGATTTGTGTGTGATGTCAAGTTCACTGAAAGAATGTCAGTCAAAACTAGGATCGTCAGATAGTTCCTTTTTGCCATAATTTCGTCATAGGGTAAATTTGTCACAGGTTTTTCAGTTTATTTTGTAGGAGTTAAGGTTAGGATTAGAATTATTCTAACCCCATTACTAGAATTGGGTATCTAAGCCTAAATCCTAACAAACTAAACTGAAAAACTTAAGACAGATTCGCCCTGTGGCAACATTACCATCTGATGAAATTACTTTGATGAATTTACCATGTGACAAAATTACGAGCAACCAAGGGCTTTATGCATTTTTAGGACAAACTCTAATTTCATTGATAAAATATTGGTTAGTATTGATAACAAACCAATATGGTATTTGCTGATAACAAACTGCGTTGTGAAAAGCATTTGTGATAATGTCCTAAGCTAGACTATACCCACTCCCAAAAACACCTTGGCAAATGTGCCTTTAGCATATTGTTTCAGCTTTCTGATAGGCGTGGAACTAAAGTGAAATTTCTGCTATTTAGATACCAAGTATATATAATTTGATGGCAAGCCTTCATGAAATATAGCCATAGCCTGCTATGTAAAGTGTGTGTGCTCCCAAATTTGTAGTTGTGTTTCATCATTTGTGTTTTTTAAGTGTAGATCCTCTGTGTTGCTCAGGGCAGTAGACACATACGTATGTGTGTATATTTTAATAGTTTTTAATTTGATGCTTTGTATGTACTGTAGGGTATGTTTAAATGTACCCAGCCATGTTATGCATGTATACTTTTTATTCTTTGGTGTGTATTTATATTGATGCTTGATGTACTTAATATTTTGATGAGCTATGCTGCCTTATGAATCAGAAAAATTGGCAATGTGGTTGAGTATTTTGGACAGCTCTTCTGTGATATCGCAAAACCTAACAACTGCTTTTTAGATATCATAAGCAATCTTTGGTATTTTTTATTTGTGAGAAGCTACTGATCATCAAACGCAGTTATTGTTCACACAGTCAAGACAAAGTTAAAAGAAAGTCTTTTTAGTTGTTTTCTTGTTGAACAGTAACAAAATGACAACAAAGTCAATATTCCCCAAAATATGATTTTTGTAGTTATTAAGTTTTGCCATATCACAGCTGAGCTGTTTGTGCCAGCGATCGTTAAGTATTCAAACCTCACGTGATGGCTAAGTTTTTGCTAGATTTACAGCACTTTCTCTTTTGTGGTTGAAACGTTCTCCACCAGCAGTGTTGGTAACTCTACAGTGGGTCTAAGTACTAAGTTTTCTTGGTATAACTAATGGAAGGTTTTCAATACCAGAAGTGAAAATATTGAATATGACTCAGGTCATTCTAACTTAACATGCAAAATAAAGTAATGTACAAGAATTGCGCCAAAAGTTATATTTGCATCATTGATGATTGCAGTAAATGCTAATCTTGTATAAAAAATTCTTTACTTAGTAAATTTTGAATTGAATTTTTTAAATTAATAAAATAACTTTTTTTACCATTGTGCTAAAGTGTTGTATTGGGCATGTCTCGATGTATTTGCTTGTCATTGTTTGATGTAGACCTCATTGAAAAGTGAACCAATCAATTTCTCCATCAGTTAGCCTATATTGCTAGCAAAAATGTTGTTCATAGTAAATAATAGCTCTTAAAGTCTTATTTTCTAATTATTGAGCTAAAAATGGCAATAAACTTCAAAATTTGTAACCAATGCAAAATTTGAACCCAAAACCTTTCAGTGTTGTAATTTATTTTCATAAACACATCAAAATTGTTTCTCCTCAACGGTCGAGATTGTAAGAAAACTTGAACAGCAAAAAATACAGGTTTGCTATAACCACACAAAATTAAAAAACTCGCCTCCAGCTTTGTGCTGGAGGTGCATGGTGTCCAGGCCTGTTGTAAATATTGTCAGGTAGTGAAGGACCAAAGTCTAGAAAATCTAGGAGCATGAAGAACTACAATGGGCTAAATACTAAAATGCTACTCCATCAGCTAGAAGCAGTCAAGAAGAAAACTGTAAAACTGTAGCTAAGCAGGCATTGAGTTTTTAATTTTATAGATCTCTTTGACTTCTGTATTTGTAGATTGAGAGTGTGTTTGGTGGGTTCCAGTGGTCTTAAGATTGAATCGCCTATAGGCTATAGAGGAAGGACAGCCATTGCTTTAATGCTTCAGTTTTGTTCACAAATCTTGGTAGAAAATAACATGGAAATGCTCTCCCAGCTCTACAATATGTAACTCAAACACACCTTCACCCTAAAGACGGTTGGTCTAACGTAATACCAGTAAATTATTAACGTAAAAAAAATAAATCTTTAAATTCTGTTAAAGTGTTTAGAAATTTTTTTGGATTGGAGCTAGCAGGGTTTGGGCAGTTGGCATAGGATATGGTTTACAACACAAATCATCTCTTGTTTTTTGACTAGACAGTTTAGCACTGGTAGGTACCAGTACTGCAGAACACTAAATTTTAAAAATTATGTATTGCCCATAAGTAATCTGCAAAATATAAGTTTTATTTCAATTCAATATCAGCTCCTTAAAAAGCAACTGGACATACTGTAAGTTACTATTTTAAAATTGGAATAATTCATACATTAAAAGATATGCGTAAGTGATAATCATAGCAATCAATGCATTTGTATGTGCCTGTGTGTTGCTATGCTGCATTTCAAAGGACGGCATTTTTATTGATAATAATAATAATGGGTTCAGAGCAAAAGGCTGAAAACGAATAATTAAATAGATAAATCAATAATTCGAACTTCCTAAAAAATCTAAATTACAATATCAGGAATATCACAGTAATAAAGGTGGTATTTTTCTAGTTTCAATCACAATTTTTTTAGGGCAAATTAAGGCGTCAAAACTACTCGTGGCTACGATAGAAAGTTGCTCATATTTTCATGTGACTGAAGAGAGTTATGCTTGTATTGTGAATTCAGCACTTGTCGGCAACCCAAGCTCTAATCTCAGTTAAAGCAATAGTTGTCTTTGTCATGTGACATATGCATTTAGACATAAAGTTTCCATTAAAAATATCTTGGTTGAAACTAGGATAGCCCCACAAAAGTTATAACTTCAAACTTGACTTCAAAATACTTTACCAGAAACAGTAGCGATTTTGTAGTGATTGCAAAGTGCTGTTTTTATTTTTCTTGTCAGTTTGCTGGTTTGTATTTTATGTGCTACCTATGTATTGTTGCTCACCTTCTATCGTTTTACATCTACTTTTTCTACTCTGGCTTTTTTGAGGTAGTCTTGAATTAAGATGGCCCTTCTGCGCAGCAGTAGAAACTTGAATTTGTAATTGTAGAGATATTTTAGATATTAGCGAGGGGTTTGTTTTTAATATTTGGTTTACTGGTAGCGATGTAAAATCTGCGCTTATAACCAATTTAATCAAGAGAAGGATATCTGAGCAACAGTTTTTTTATCGAACTTTTCAGTTCAACGTCACCGTTTACTTTTCTCATTAATAAGCTTTACAAATTAAGTGCCAGTACATTTACACGTTTATATAAAAAAGTTTAATTGTAAAGTCAATATGCAATTTTGCCGGCAAGTTAAAAGCATTGTCGGTTGAAGTGTTGATGAGTTTTTGTTGTATATTTTATGAGTTAGCAATGTCAGTGGAGTGTTACAATAATCAACTAAAACTACAGACGGGAGAACATTTAAAGTTGTCAAAGTTTTCTGTGTGCATGATTTGTGCTTAAGCCTGATCTACACAAGGCCTGGGTTTTTTATTGGATTGGGTTTGACTTAGCTTGACTTTCACGCCAAAACTGTCTGCACCGTGATTGGTTTGTCTTGCTTGAGCATGTGCAATAGCAGCCCTTGTTGCTATGGACAACTCTCTCTATGGCGCAAACCGTCAAACGCTTTGGCTTATTGGCATTAGAAGAGTAGATTGTAAATTTCTATTGTAGACATTGAAAATACAAAAATTCTTGCTGCCGTTCACGGCGATAGTGATCGTAAGTTTGAACCTAACCATGACTGTGTTTGTGTACACGTAGGAAAAGTACTTCGTATGGCAATTTCTCATCACATGTCATTGAAATGCACTGTGTCAGCAGCATCGGTAAGTTCGGAGCTGGTCTTAACTCAATGATGCTTATGCATTACCGGCAACACCCCGTGACCGGAGGATAAAAAAATATAAAAATCTCTGAATTTTTTAATTACCTAGCTTATATCCAAAGTGGCTAAAAAACGTCGTAGTATACGAAAAGGCAGCATTGAGTTCATTTTATTGGGGTCTAAATCACAGGCCATGACAAAGTGTGATTTGCTGTTTTCACTGAAGTCTGATTTTTAAACATCTGATACATTTTTTCAGACTAATTATTGAGTGTATTTTTCAAGTGTATTAGAAACCACAATTGATCTTTTAAAATACCAATCAAAAATCAGCAACCAAAATAGCAATTACTTTACTTTTTAATTATTACATGTGTTATTACGCATAAGGTAAATCGTAATAATTTTAGGAGAATCTCCACACCAGTGCCAACGAATGACGATTCAAATAGAATCTATTCAAATCGGAACACTGATGATGCTTTTTTAGTGAGGTCAATTTGTTCTTAGTAAAGTATGAGGATTACCGTTGACTGATTCCATTAACAGCGTTACTCTAAGTTTTAGATTTACAAAAGCAAATCACTGTCAAACGGCATGCTATACCACCTGACATTTTGAACCGAACAATCATTTTAACCCATTTCAGTATCCGAACTACTGCTTTTTCTCAAGTTTTCATAGCAGGTGTAGATACCATTACAATATTTCTTTTACACATTACGTTACATAAATGATATAAAAAGGAGCTTAAAGATAGGCTATAACAAGTAACATCTTAAAAAGTAAATTCAGGTTACGCACAAAACTTTCCAGAAATGGGTAATGCAAAACAAAGCTATGCAACTCACTTTTTTTTATAAGCATGTTAAAAAGTATGTGAGAATGCTCTTATATGAAATGCTTAAACACGTATGTTAACAAAAGTTTTCCGCTCTCATTTTAATGTTGAAAAAACTAAAATCATTTAATCTTGCCTACACAGTTCTACTAGGCCTCTGAAGGTATCAAACTACCGCATTTTATCAGGTAACCTGCATTAATCAAGTGACTCATACAGCAGGCGTGGGCTTGAAAATTGCGTTTTGAACGTGAGCCAAGCTCGATCAAGCCAAGACGAAGCTCAATCGCGCCAGCTCAAGCTGGTTTGCGACCGCAATTCATAAACAAACAAAAGCCAAGCTCATTCCACGCCCAGTGTAGATCGGCCTTTACTTGACATAGATTTTTCAGTGCAAAGTAAGTCATTAATTTTTTGTTTTTAAGCAAAATTAGCTTATTGGTTCAATGTGTAGATCATATTTGATAGCACTGTTTGAAAATGAACTCTGCTGCCAAAGATCATGAAGAGATTAATAAATTTTTGCAGGAGGTCGATAATGTTGATACAATATTAAAAGGACTGATCTCTGATGATTCTGCTGTTCAAGCAGAAGCTATTGCCAAGGCTGATAAGAAAATTGCTGCTTTGGAAAATGTTAAAAAAAAGGGTGCTACTGAAATTGGTTTTGATAGAAGCTGCATCAATAAAAATGCTTATAACGATGATGTAAGTGCACCTGGCCCTGCATTTACGGAGCAAAATACGTCTCAAGAAGCGTTTTTAGCTTCATTAGAAGCAGACAGTCAGCGAAGGGCCAAAGAGCGGAAAGAACGACACAGAAAAGCCGGACTTATTAAAGAAAATGGCAACAAGGCGTTTGAAAAAGGCAACTTTCAAGAGGCTGTTGATCTTTACACGGAAGCTATGAGTGTGGCCAAAGACCTTACTCCATTGTACACTAATCGAGCCGCTGCATATTTTAAATTAGAACAATATGAAAATGTTATTAGTGACTGTGATTTTGCCTTAAGAATAGATGAGAATTGGATTAAAGCTTTTATTTATAAAGCAAAGGCATTATTAAAATTGAAGAAGTTCGATGAAGCTGCATCTGAGTTTCAAACAATTGTTAAAATAGATAAAACTAAAGCAAATCTAGTTAGTAAATATCTTTCTGAAGTTGAAAAAGATCGAAACCAGTATTCTCTTGAAACTTTAGCTACAAAAGATTTAGCAGAGGAAAAGGAGGAATCTGTAATTCTTTCAAAATTGATTAAAACACTTAGTTCGTCTGAAATTCAAAGGCGACACGGTGACAATAATTTAATGTATTTTGTTGGTGGTTTGCAAGTTATGCAAGAGCATATTATTGATGAGCAATCTCGAACATTATTTAGAACTCAAGGTGGTTTTGATTTGTTTTTAAAAAATGGTGTTATTTCAAAATGTTTGAAAACAAAATTCTTTGGTCAGTCTTTATTTCCTCACTGTGCTGAACTTGTATCAGCCTTTCTTTCTGTGTGTACTGCAGCTTGTTTGAAAATGGATGAAAATTTAAAGGTTCTTTTTTCAGATAGTGTAATGCCAGACTTATTAGTTAGCTTTTTGTCTTGGCCTGAAGAGCAAGTAAAGCAAAATGCTATTGTATTTTTTCATGAAGTTTCCCTAACTAAAGAAACAAGGTCCGTGTTATACAGCCATGTTGATCTTGTCCAATTGTCTTTTCTGTTATTTAAACCAAATGTTAAAAAAGCGGTTACTACAACAAATGCAGCTGCTACACTTTGCAACTTGGCATTGGATGCTAAATACTGTAAGCTATTGTGTCAAAACATCAATTCGGACTTTGTGGGTGTTCTTAAAGACTGTTTGGTTGAAGTTGGTCAATCCAGTTATGATGCTTTGACTTTGAGAATGAGTTATCTAACTCGAATTGCTGACAAACTTGACATTTGTAAACGTTTAGCCTTGGATACGTGTTTTTACCAGGCCTGCATAAGTAGCTTGGTGCAATGCGTTGCAGCTTTTAGAAGAGGGCTTAAATACTTGTGTGCTTTAACTGAGCTATTACGTTTGTTGCGATGCATTCTGAAAGTAAGCCATGAATACGACAGTTGCAAAAAAGTTGTGGTTGCCTCAAGATCGCTGATTTTAAAAGCAAAAAGCGAAGACTTGTTAGTTAATGCCTTATCAGTGATTGGAGTTGTTTTAGAACTGCAGAGAAAATGCGTTGATGATCTGTTTTTTGATAGCGCTCATTCTTTGTTGAAGCAGCTGTTGGGTTTAACAAATAAAAATCTTCGGTTAAGAACCCATGCAGTAAAGATTTTGTGCTGTGTCGGACAAGCTAGAGCTGAATACCTTCACCCTGTTATAAAGTTAGATAAAAATTTTGAAACTTTAAGAACGATCTTACTTAGTGATAGTCAGAGTGAAGAAATCAACCAAGGGCATGTGGCTTTGATTTTTGGTGCTCTATCTACATTATCAAAAGGACTGGAACCTATTTTGGAAGCAAAAGCTGAAGGAGATGTGGTAAGAAAATTGCTGGTTTTATGCCGTGATTCAAAAAACAAACAAGTGTGTGCTAATTGTGCGATTGCATTGGGAAAACTCTCAGTGGCAAATCAAAGATTTTTGGTTGAGTTGCGAGAGCATGATGGAATAAACATACTTTCCCGTCTTAAGTCTGAAGATATTGTATCTTAAAACTGTAATAAAAACATTTATGGCTTTACCCTTTTATTGTTGTGATCTTAACTAGCTGATCAGTTTAGTTGCTTTAATTTTGGTGCGGAAGTACAGTAAATAGTATTATACTGTAACTGTCCAAGTTTAACTGCATTTGGATTATTAAAAAAAACTCTTTCACGCACTATATCTTTGATGCTTCATGTAGATGAAACTTCTTTTGTGGAAGTCTTAGTATTATGTTTGTTTGTTAAAATATTTACCATGGTTGTTTGAACTGTGATGCGTACATTAGAGGTTTGCGTGTACTTCAGAATCAACTGCTATTTCATTGATTTTGCTCTAAGCACTCGCGATTTTGGGTTAACAATAATGATTACATAAATTTTAAAGAAGCTAGCAGGTGTAGCTGGCAAGGAAGCATTGCTAAGAGTCGTTTATAGAGCACCGTAGTGTCTGCTGTTAGGGAAAATGGGGTTATAGATGACCATTGGTGCTACCCTTGGTGCATAGACTTAAACTTCTTCGGTTTTGTATGCTTTTTGTAGAAACTTGATCTATCTCTTGCTTGTTTGTACGCTAGTACCAGTTTTGTTGTTTTCTACAGTTTTGCCTTGCAAGTTTTAAGGTGATTAGTGAGTCTGTGTTGTAACTGTTTTTAACTTGGTAAAGAAAGCATATTATGTTGTGAGTTGTTAACTGGTAAAGTTTTTTTTTGTTAAAACTTACGAATAAGTATTTTAAAAGTACATAGTCTATTTTGTTAGCTATAATGATCACCATATAGTTTTTATGATTTTTGTTATCTAGATACAGACTAGAACTTGTTTTACGTTTGGTAGCTGCATTTTGATGCAGCTGTAGTTTTGAATTAAAGATGTTCTGTTTTATATATTTTTAAGTACAATAACTTATCACTTTGTTTTGTTTTTTTTTAGGTTATGTATTGATTTAAGTTTCTGTTTTCGATTTTGGCAAAACATGGCTGCAGAAAAGCAGGAAAATGGGACCACCCTTTACGCCAAGTTTAATGGAAATGGCGTTCAAAATGGAGGTCATACCACCCATTGTATGCATTCAAAATCTAAATTTCAAGAGACTTTTGACCCGACGCCATTACTAGCTGCTATTGTAACGTATATTGGATACGGGATCCTTACCGTTTTCGGCTTTTTACGTGATACCATGCGAAGGCTTGGTGTGGAGAAATTGTGTGCTGCTTCAGAAGATCCAGGAATGACAGATTTTGTCCCCCTTTATGCCAGCTTTGAAAGCTTTTACACTCGTAACATGTACAATCGTATCCAAGATGTGTTTAACCGACCGATATGTAGTGTCCCTGGTGCCACTATTGATATCGTTGATCGGGAATTTTCTCATTCTGGTTGGACCTACAACTACCCTGGCTCGGTCACTAAAAATGTGGTTAATCTTGGCTCTTACAACTACCTCGGCTTCGCTGAAAATGAAGGCCCTTGCGCGGAAGCGGCAATTAAAGCTTTAAAGAAGTATGGAGCTGGTGTTTGCAGTTTTAGACAAGAACTTGGAAATTTGGACATACACGAAGAACTTGAAGCAACAATGGCTAAGTACCTAGATGTTGAAGCATGCATTACATTTGGAATGGGATTTGCCACTAATTCAATGAACATACCATGTCTAGTAGACAGCAGTTGCCTTATTTTAAGTGATGAATTAAACCATGCCTCGTTGGTGTTGGGTTGTCGGCTTTCCGGTGCAACGATTCAAGTCTTTAAGCATAATGATATGGAAGACCTTGAATCAAAACTTGAAAATGCTGTAGTGTTTGGTCGGCCTAGGACCCATCGCTATTGGAAAAAGATTCTTATAATTGTGGAAGGCGTCTACAGCATGGAAGGATCAATTGTAAATCTTCCTGGAATCTTGAACTTAAAAGAAAAATATAAAGCTTATGTCTATCTTGATGAAGCTCACAGTATTGGGGCACTTGGTGAAAGAGGTCGTGGAGTCACAGAATATTTTGGAATTCATCCTCGGAACATTGACGTCATGATGGGGACTTTCACCAAGAGTTTTGGGGCTGCTGGAGGCTACATTGCTGGGAGCAAAGCTTTAGTTGAGCATATTCGTACCCACTCTCATTCTGCATGCTACGCAACATCAATGGCGCCAGCTGTTTGCGACCAGATATTGACAAGCTTGAACACAATTGCAAATACTGATGATGGAAAACGACGCATTGACCAACTGGCTCGAAACTGCAGAGTGTTCCGACAAGGATTGAAAAAAATTGGCAATATTGTGTATGGAAACGACGACTCGCCTGTAGTTCCTGTCATGCTGTACATACCGTGCAAGATCGGAGCATTTAGTCGTGAAATGCTGGCACGTGGTTATGCAGTTGTTGTTGTTGGTTTTCCAGCCACCCCATTGGTCGAATCTCGCGTTCGTTTTTGTATGTCGGCAGCGCTTACAGATAAGCAAATTCAGGATGCATTAAAGGCTGTGGAGGAAGTGAGTGATGTTCTACGGATACGATACAACCATCAAAGTATTGGATTTTAGCTCATTTGAGTATTTGTGATTTATGCCGTAGTATCTTTTTCAAGTTTTTCTTGTCCCAAATTAAATTTATTTCCTAATTATACCTGTAAGAAGAAGTTAACAATACTGTAGGTATTTAGTGCTTAACAAAACTACACATTTGTATTTTTAGTCGAGTATCATTGATGTAAGCTGTGTGGGTTATTACTGTTTTCATCGCCAATTCTGTGGCTTAGCATTTGACTTTCATTGCTGTATCATTGATGACATTACAACGTCTAAGCCATAAAGTTAGCGTTGAAAATGCAGTATATATGATAATGCTTTCCTTTAGGTAGAGCTTTTAATTTCTAGTAGAAACAATAATTGCAGGACCTACCATAGTATGTTCAATTCTATAAGCTTGAATATTGGTGTTTTTGGTGTTGATCAAATTTGAGAAACTATTTTTTATAAATCAGGTAGATTTTTATACACTAAAGAAGCAGTTTTTATAAAAACCGTGTAAAATGCATCGTGAATAATACTGTGGTACTTTAGATTGCTGTTCAATTTTTAATCAAATAATCTCAGATGTGTATATTTTGTGATATTTTATCTATTAATTTTTATCTGATTAAATGAAAAGATTTCTGTTAAAAGTAACTAACTTACGTTTTTCTGCTGCACGTATAAACATAAATCTACTAGATCATTGTATCTTTGTTTAGTGAGCTTATAAATGGGTATACCGATTGTGCATTCACTTAAAGTAGTTATTTTGTCTGTGTTTTTTAAATTTTTATTTATTGCCTTGCATTATGTTTAACTGAGGCGGCGAATAAGTTGGCCTGTGAAGTTACATGCTTTCATCATAACACATCTCGAATTACTAACGCTTAATTAACACACAGACGTACAAAGTCGCACGTTTTATAAAAAAGTAGTGATACTGTTTACTTGAACGTCCAACACACTTATGATGGTAAACAGCTCTGTTTGGAGAGTTAATAAAAGTTCTAAGCCTGTCATGCTGGATTTCAATGCTATTCGTGTCTTATCAGTTCCTAATGTTAAAGTGAGATAAAACTTCCTGTGTACTTATCAAATTATTTTTATTTGCCTTTGACGATGTGGTGCACGTTGTGTTAAATATCCCGATGTCGTTACTCTTTTTTAATGAGAACGTTCATTGACCTTGCCCGTAATTTTTCATCGGCGGACCAAGACTGTGTTAGGAAGTAGATTGCGAAGGGGCGACTAAAGAAAAAAAGTTTTCCAAAATTTGATTATTTGGCTCAAAGCTGAAAAGATAACGCTTTGGTAAATTTCGAAAGGGTTTCTTAAAAATTGGTCCAGCCACGACATGTATCTAGGTTTAATTTGGGGAGGAGGTCGAAGCTTTAAAATTGCCAAAAAATCATTTTTTTACTTGAGGTGCTTGGACTCATCGCTTATTATTAACTGAGCTGCTGTTTAGATGGAGGAATTAGTTGTTCAAGTTACCAGAGCACTTTGGTCAAAAAACTAATTGAAATTACAGATGCTTAATATTGACAAGATTTCAGCATTTAAACTAGTTTGAGCCAAATTTTCTTGTACTTGCATTTTTCTTCAGTTTTGTTCAGTTGCCGTTTATCAATGCAAACAGGGTAACTTTCAATGCAACAATTGTTTTATTGTGTCTGTTTTACAATAGTACCTGCGAATATGCATACACTCTTTGAGTATAGGAGTACTTATGTTTGGAGATTTTTAAGCTGTGTTTTCTTCTTCGCTTGTCACACATATATTTTCATCGCTTGGATTTGCGTTTTATTTTGTTTCGTCTGTTGCTAATAGTATGTTTATTGTGAATGAAGCTTTTATTTCACTTCGATCAGTACAATAATTGCCTTGATTAATTAGGATATAGGATTACTCAATTCAACACTAATCTAGAGACCGTTCATTGTTATGATTTGACCACTTGGCAGTAGCAATAACAGCAATTAGTTTCTAGGCACTTTGTGTTTTTGTTTCTTTATTTCTGCCCAAGTGCCGTTTAACGTTGCTTTTTCAGCACCCGAAAACCTAAACTTATGCTTGCAGAACGTACATGTGAAAACCGAACCCGCAACTAATGAATTGAAACAGCAAAGCTGTTGCAGGCCTGCGTTCAGGAGGGCAGTGTGGGACGTACTCCTTGGGGCAGGCGGGACGTGGACTTGGGGCACAGGGCAGTGTGGGACGTGACTACTGGACGTATGTGTGGGACGTACTCCTTATCCAAATTTTACTTGATCAATACTTAATGACGTCACGATCACGAACAAAAACTTGAAATTTTCTTTTCCGGCTGTTTTATTGGTGCTGCGCCCCAGACTATGTTCTACGCTTATAAGCTTTTTGGCTCTTTTGCGCATGTTAGCAACTGTCTCTGTTCTTACGTTTGTAGTAAGGGGTCCAGTGGGTGCACTATCATCACCATGCAGAACTATTTTAGTATTTGTTTTTCGAATAGTAGAAGCCAGATGCGTAGCGAGGAAGTATTTAAAGATTTGGCTTTTCTATTGTGATTTGACGTTATCAGTATTTAGATCTGTTTCCTGTCCAAAATTGGGAGTGCTGTGGCACCTTTCCCCACTGCTCTTCTCTAGTACGCGATTGCTGATCCCTGAAAATAAGGACGGTTTTCTACATTTTACATTCTTTTTGAACTTCCATATAAATGTACCCCTACTTTGGTACTAGAAGCTAGTATGATGTGTTTCTTAATCTTTTTGGGACTTGGTCTTAAACTTTCTAATATTTTGAGTTTTTATTCAAAAAATGCGGTCAAATGCTTTCTATTTTCAACTACCTAGTGTTAATTGTCGTATTTTAGAGGGACTTTTACCTGTTTCGTGTTTTACTGTATATTTTTTCTTAGTGAATGAAGCAATGTTAACGAGTACCAGGATCGGTTTGGATCTTGGGGGTGTGTTTAGACCGCAGTTTGAAGAAAACTAAATGATTTAAAGTTGTATCACAACGCCATGGACCTAGCATCAAAGGATATGATATGGAGTTATTCAGGGCCTTCTTTAAAATGATCTTTCTTCACAATACCGCTTGACAAACATTTACAGTTTGTTTTGATAAGACTTCTTAACGTTTACTCAAGAAGGCTGGGTTATTCTAAAACGTTATTTACTTTGGTCACGTGCAAATGCCACACAATGCCAAGCACCGTTGCCCCTTTTATTGATTGATGCCGTAAATTTTTTCAAAGGAGGAAATGGTGAACAATTGGTTATGGTTTTTAAAAGATATCTAGGCTTCTTTTAGGGGTCGTCTTTCAGCATTGCTTAATTGCGGTCTTAGACATCCCCATTCTCCCCCTAAATGAGCTTTTAGCATGAGATTTGATAAACTATCGTCAAATAAGTTTTATTTTGTGAAATGCTACCAAGTACATTATAGTTGCTGATTGATCGATGTACAGGGTGATTGAAAAGTAACTCCCTATTTGAAAATACTTATAATTTATTCAAATGTAATATTTTTCTCAATATTTTTGTGTATGTTCCTTTACGTGTGGCAATTAGATCTATGTTCTCGTTTTCTTTTCAGATTTGTTCTGTTAATTTGTTTGAGATTTCAAAGCCCTACAAAAATGGTTGGACATCTTACCTACAACAACGTGCCCAATTAGCTGCACGCTACGAAGTTTGGAGATCCGTTGTGGAGATCCGTTGTTGAACGACGGATCTCCAAACTTCGTATGCTGTTTTCATACATGTGTTTATACCCTTAGTAATTTTTCTTTATTTGTCTGAAAAGATATTTAATACTTTTAAGCTGACTTGGCACGTTGTTGTAGGGTAAGACGTCCAACCATTTTTGTAGGGCTTTGAAATTTCAAACAGATTAACAAAATCAAAAAACAAATTCATAGAACAGATCTGAAAAGAAAACGAGAACATAGATTTACCGGTAATTGCCACACGTCAAGGAACAAACACAAAAATATTGAGAAAAATATTACTACATTTGAATAAAATAGGGAGTTACTTTTCAACTACCCCGTAGTTGGAATGTAAGTAACGACTTGGATTTATAACCCCACGAGTCTTGGTTCAAAGTAATCGCATCACGTTATTTCGCCTGAACCTTCCGAGGGGGTTTCAATTACCCTAGTATGACATTATCAGGGGTGCAACCAAGATTTTTAAGAGGGGATGAGCAAATTAAAGCTACAATTACTCTTTTGGCAAAACTATTGGGTTTTTAAAGAGATTTTTGCTGATTTTTAAGATGACGTAACCAAAATAAAAGAAGTTTAAACCTCCTTTAGTTCGTCTTCCTGGTTTTGCCCTTGAACGTCATAGCCGTATGTGCCTATTTTTTTGTAAACTTGGCGCAATTACGTTGAGGTGGTTGTTTTTAAACCACATCTTAAGCGCTTTATTGTTGTCATTTCTGATGCATTTGCATGAAAGTAACAATAAAGTGTATGCTTTGACAAAATGTGTCACAACCAATGTTTCCTCTCATTTTTTTCGTCATGTGCGAGAAAATTTTTGAAGTGTGCGCTCTTAAAAGAAATACTGTATAAAGTTGTATTGAAAAAATATATAAATTCCATGTGCGGCATTATTTTACTTGCGTGCGCGCGCACGCACAAGCGCACACCTTCGAGGAAACACTGGTCACAACCATTGATTTTGTTGTTTGTTTTTTAGAAGAAATTCGCTAGATAAAGTTGGGCACACCAAATTGAAAGCCGTAATTTGTGTACGTGGGTCAACTTGTCAAGAATGCAGACCGAATGCTGCTTTTGCGGCACAACGGCAAGCTTGGCAACAAGTTCGATAAAAGTGGAATCAGCTGTCTGATGAATTAATTGTATTTCCGTCTGTTCGTTCCATGCGGCTTGCTTTTGTGTCCGATTTTTACGATAACCTTTAACACCATTGATTGCGTTACGTAGTACACTTTCCGTGTGATTGTATCTGCTTGCACTCTACAAGCGTGCGTTCGGGTATTACGTTTGCCACAGCGTGAAATACGCTCAAATGCACCAGCGTTCGCTTGTAGAATTTGCCCATGGAAATTTTTCTTCCATCATTGTACCAAACTGTGCTTTGTACGCCTCCAATGAATTTCAGGGTATGATTTGGAGTTCTGTTGTGTTGTGTGTGATGCTTATTAACATTACACTATCAGATTTTCCAACTGTGTCTATTTGGCAGCCGAAAGCTAATTAGCGGTAGTTCAGTGTTTCTAGTTGCGCGCGTGGATTTTGCCAAGAAACTTTGCAGAGGACAAGCTTAATGTTATTGCCGTATTAATCGCAATTGCAGAATACGATTGCAACCAACCAAGTAAATGAATACAAAATATCTAAAAGTTGAGGGGGACATGTCATGTTCCCAGTCTCTTCCTGAAACAAAGTCCTTTGTTACACGTGAAACTAGTAGCTTTGATTTCGGAACTAGGAGGCGAGTACGGATCCATATTGGGATTTTTTGAATAGGTTTTTGTGTACCAATTCGAAAAAATTTTGTTCCCTTCGGATTCCTCTAAAACTCAAAAGATCGTTGTTTTGGTTTCCAAGCGTAATTGGTGCCGAGTGTTAATCAACCTTTCAACGTCACTGCATGGAACATTTTAAATTAACTTTAGCGATACTAGAAGGACTGGTAAAGTGCGTTTTCCGCTGGCGCAACATTCGCGGGAATTAAGTGCTTTGGCTCACTGAGCAGCGGCCTCTTCAAGTAAGGGAGAAAAGAGGGCAACGCCCACAAAACGATATCACAGCAGCAAAGAGAGAAAATAACTGTAGAGAGGTTGATTTGAATCTTTATGAGTACTTAGAAACAACCGCTTTGCATAAAGTTGACCTCCCTTCTTTAAAAAAGACGCTTTCTAATTGAAAGAAGGCATATACACTTACTGAACATGCAATCGAAAGAAATGTTTCTGGCTGTTGGCTTCAAATTTGTGTAGATCTCACGTTTACTCATGCTCGCACGTCCCCTTTCCTCCCCCCAAAAAAAAGATTTCTAATGACGCGAGTGCAGCTGAACCGTCGCTGCTTAGAGAGTTGATTTATTAGCTTGAATGAGTCATGACTCGCAAGCACATGACATAGCTACTAATAGGCTATTGTGTAGGCAGTGCCAAGTTTACAGCGTAACTTTTTCTGAAAACGTGTGATGTCTCAACAAAATCATGGGGTAAGCACATTAGCCTTAAATGGCTGTTCTTTCTGCTAGTTTGAAAATCCACGGCATCCAAAACTTTTTTATTCTTTTTAAAGAAGGTCTAAAAATGATCGAGAAGATTTGTTTCTTGCAAAATTAGAAATTTCAATAAAAATTGTCAGATTCCCCCCTCACCCATATTTTGTTCCTGACCAGCTAAGCTCTTGTATTAAGTTCAAACAACATAAGATATCATTTATAATTTTGCACTCCATTGTGTAGCTGCGCCAGGAATTGTATTAGGTATTAGTATCTCATCGCGCCAAATTTAACCTTTCCTCTTGATGGAGATATGCTTGAAAGTTATTTGATAAAGTCGTGTAACTATTTAGTGACGTAATTACCACTAGTGTAGTCTATTTTGAAAAGCCATTGTCCCATGCTTTCCGTTAGGCCTTGACAACACAACAAGCCATTTTGGCTTGACAGCAAAGGAAAAATTCGGTTTATTTGCGATTGTTAGCGATCTCAAAATAGTTTTCGTCTTGCATTGATTCCAAACAACATTTTATTTCGTTCAAAAAAGTAAGAAATTTGAACAGACCACTAGTGTTTATCTAGTCAAAGCGCGATTTTTGCATCACAATTATAACATAGTATCAAAATAACCAGCGTAAACAACAGAGCAAAACGAGCAATAGCATATGTACAGCCTAGCCCTAGCTACAGCAAAACTCGTATCATATATACATCTGGTCAGAACGGAACTAGTATCACGTACGTACACCAGGCCAAAATTGCTCATTTCCGCAAAATTCTGAGCGTCCTATATGAAATCAAAAAGGTCTTCACTGAGTTAATAGTTTATTGGTCTCTACCCCGTTTCAAAAATCCTCAGTACGCCAGATCCCCGCTTGGAATTCTTGTCACGCCTCTTATTCACTCATACAAAAAAAGCTTTGTCTTGTTTATGTAGTCGTGATCTCGAGCACGTCGCTTGCGCTACACAATAGCGACGTCGTTGGAAGAAAGTGACTTAATGACTTTGTGGCGTGTTTTAGCGCGACTGATTGGACGATTGGAAAGAAGAGAAAAGCGGTTAGCGCTTTTTTAAGAATTCTGCTTGTAGCCTTGTACACCTTGATCAGACTCGTGGGAAATGAATATTCGAGCCACAATATCTGCATGGAAAAGCGTTCGCGCTGTTTTGTGCTATAGCCTATTCGAAAACGCGAATTGTTTAATTGTAAAGCCGCGTTTACAGCGATTATTAACAAATCGCATCCTTTTTTTGTTTATCATTGTTGCGACTCGTTCAACTCACTTACAAACGCGCCGTTGCCTGCGAGATTAACGACAGGCACTCCCCGACTTACGAACATCTGTATATACGAACAAAATATTCTGCAAATTCGATTTCGTATTTAGTGCAAAATATTACTTATGGCTGCTGCCCAAAGTTTAGAATATTAATTTAGAGTAAGAAAACAACTTCAATGTATTACGTATGTGATTTAGGAATGTTTGGTTGGCATTTGTTTTGCACTGTACACCGAATAACTGTGTTGTACAGAGGATATACCAACTTACGAACAAATTCAAGATACGAGCGACCGTGCGGAACGTAACTCGTTCGTAAGTCGGGGAGTGTTTGTACTAGTAAGTATCAAAAAGTTTGACGGCTATGTGATACAACATGAAATATAAGCACATTTGTAAGTGGACTCAACAAATCGTAATGATGAAAACAAATTAAAACAAAGAATACGATTTGTTATTTATCGCTGTAAACGGCACTTAATACCGACGCTGCCGGTATTATCCATATATACGGTAGCTTACCGGTGGGCAGCTTTCGTTGCTTGCCTGGGTTCAAACCTCAAGATGACTTAGTTGTTATGTCTTTAGAAAAGACACTTGACGCCAATTTCTCCTGTTTGGTTGTAGATCAGTGCTTTTCAGCTTTTTTTTTAGGATGGTGGAAGCCTTGCTGTAGCCTACTTTTTGAAGTGCCACAGAAGCCCAATTACAAAAAAATTGATGAGAATTGCGATAGCTTTGGCTATCCAGGATAAAACCTTAGTTCAGGCTTCAAGGGTTCCCAAACTAGGGTGCGCTAGAAAAAATATGAGGGTAATCGAGCAAGTTTGTCATAGAATTGCATCAAAGATTTTCGACAATACGTTTTGCAAAATTCGTTGCTTCTGCCTATTACCTATTTGAAAACTTTTTTTGGATATCATCTCTACGAAAGCGATTATTTTGCCCAATTTGTCAAAGCAGACCATGTATTTTTAATGTTGCGATGCTTCCGCCCTTTTTCAACTTCAAGACCTTTTCTTTGGTATTCAACTTTATGAAATCGAGTTCTACTCATGCTATATTCTTCTTGAGGATACGCCACACACCTAGATTCAGCCAAAGAGTTCCCAGTAAAAAAGTTTTAAACCCCTGCCTTTGTTCCACGTCAATTTTGAGTCATAATACGTGCATCATAACTTGTTGCTCAAGGGAACAACTAGACGTATCGGAATCGTATTCCCGTGATTTACAAGAAAATCTACTTTTTGCTTTGTTGTGTATTTGTTACGCAATCATAACTGATATCAAATTGTTCGCTTAAAATCAAACAAAATCCGCAGTTAGAATAATTGCATATTGAGTCGTTAAGTTTTGCCAAAATATTCTCGAGAAATGAAGAAACGTTATGTTTTGCCAAACAAAACCAAGGAAGGAGGAGCCCTTAGTGCTCACGGAATCCCAGTTGAAGAGCTCTGTTGTAGACTACAGTCAAACGTAGAAAAGCATATGCCAGCAATAGGCTTTAGGCAACTCCGTGGCAGGTCTGAACATAATGTTGTTTTAGATCAGCTATGACCGCCTCTGGCCGGCTGGTCACAGTGCAACCCGCTATGCCGTTCTGTCTGGTCCGCATAGTTTTCATCATAATTGAAAGTTTCTGAGTCAAATCACTTCTGATGCATTTTTTCCGACTCCGTAGTTAGAACCGACTTTGAGGGAAGCGAACAAAACCTTTAAAATTTGTGTAATAAATGCAAACATCCGGTGACCACAGAGCAACAAGCATTGCCAATGCGCGGCTACAACCCTATCGGTTCTCAAACAAGAACAGGTGTGTGGCACGGGAACGAAGCGTGTTCAAGGGAGTGTATGTAGTAACAGTACTTGGGTACAGGAACTGTTGGTGATGAATAAATCCTAAAAATAGTGATAACGTCTAAATGGAACCTTCTGCACAAAACCAGTATATCAAACGAACAAATTTTGCATGTAGTAATAAATTGAATTTCTGAATCCCGTAGCAATGCATCTCGGCTACTTAAAACCACGTTTTTCAGAATTCCCAAGGGATGAGCTAAACAAAGAAACACACCGATTCATGCAAAAATTACGCAACAGTTTATGCCGTAAAACTAGGGAAAACGCGGGGGTCAATCCGTAACAGGAAGCGTAAGAACCAAGCCTGAAAAGCACTCTGAAAACCTATTCACTTTTTGGATGCACTTAATTGTTCACAGCAACTTTTTTATGGTAAAGTCCAATTATCAGACCAACGTTTCAGAAATCAACGGCAAATTGCTTGTAATCTATCGAAAGCGAATATTCTGAAAGTTTGCAGAGATTTGCAACATCAAATATTTCATGAGCTTAGCAGTTTATCGTTTAAGGAAAATAAGGAAAAATGTTTTTTAGAGGATAATTAAAAATGAATACGAATAGCTTGGTCGTCCACTAGAAAGGCAAATGGGGCACCTGCCCCCCTGACATTTTGATTGTAACACAACTGAACTAAATATTGTGTAAAATTTTGCAAAATAGGGTGAAAATTGCATTTATGCTTCCGCTAGGAAAAGTTTCAGGACACGCCTCTGACGATTAGATATCCTGGAGTAAATCCCTCATCTTCAATCGATTCATTCATAGTTTTTCAATAAAATGGTCGCACATATCAAGCAACATGTTTAGAAGGAAACAAAAGACGATGGCCCCCAAATAATATGACAACAGCAAAAAATGTGATGAGATTAAGATTATTATTATCTCTGTTTGGAGAACAAAATGGGCGAAGTTTTCAAAAAGCTATAAACTCTACACCGAAAAAGCTCTACGCATCTGTATGGAGATCAAATTGGGTGAAATTTTTATTTTCAAAACGTTGGTTTTGCAGAAAAAAGGTCTTCACTGTTTTCAAAATGCTCCGTTACCCCCTTTCCCCCGAAAAAACCGTTGTTTCAAAATATGCCTGTGCACACATAAGTCTGTTAGCCTGGATAAATCTGCAGATCTTTTGTAGAAAGCCCCCGCCATCGCTCTTATCCAGTTAGAATTTTTATTTATTGATGGAATTCAGCACTGAATTCAGCGATGTCAGCTAATATTTTATCCTACCCTAACCCTAAAATCTGCAGTATTTAAAACGTGGCGGGGGTGTTTTTCTCAAATCTCACATTTTTGCATTAGTGGCGGGGGCTTTCTACAAAAGATCCAAATCTGTTTCTTGACCAAACAAACCACTTTTATAAGATATCGGTACTAATATGCAAGCACTAATTAAATTTTGTTCTAAATAAATACTTGCGATAATATTGAAATTTTCTAATTTGACCAGCCAGGGAAAAACGCTGCACATGGCTGTACTAGCATAATCGGCAAATGCCTTACTTGACCTAGGATTACATACAACCCAAAACCGATTGTTGAGGGCAAGCCACACAATTATGGTCTAGTACATGTAATAAGCGACTAAGAAAGCGCGGTCTTGAACGACAGAAATATCATGCGACTCAGTTACTCGATATTTGGTCGAATATATGTTTTTAGTCACGAAGAGTTCTTCGTGTTTGTAATTTTATTTTTATTTTTGAATCGTGGAACGGGAAAACCTTCACAGTTGTATTTAGAACAACTTGCGCTGGGATCGGCTTCAAAGTAACCAGTGCTGCTGATATAAGCTTACTGCGACCTGGCGACTAGCCCTCGTACGGTTTCAAAATCTACCGCTTCAACTGCTTCTTTTTCCACGCTGCACGCGTTTTTGTTACTTATGCGTCATGCTTGCGGTGGGTATTTTTGTGGATCTGATGAGCGTTGTGCTGTTTTTGAATGCGATTAGCTCTGCGTTTCTTTACACTTAATTTGATTTGCTTTGATTGTGGGCTACCATTAGTGCGATGCCCCTAACCATGGTGGCTGTTGGAAGGGGCGCCACAAAGGAAGCTAAGGAAGGCCTTCGTAGTTTAGTTACTTTTGCTTCCCAAAAGGTGAAAAGCTTTTAGAAGCCATCGAACAATTTTCCACAAAAATGGCTCATTAGCAATGAATAAACAAAATGAATCAATTTCGACAGCAGAAAACTCATGCATACTTTAAGTTCAAAAAGAACAAATCATTTTGCCTGCATTCTCAACTTTCCTCAATCTACACCAGCATCTCGCATGCCAGCCATCCACGGGTCTACCACACAAAATCAAATCTGTGCTAGCATATTGTAAGCTAGTCCATCCACGGTGTTTGCTGCATCAAATCCAAATATGCTCTTGTGGGCAATTTTAGATCATGCCATCGATTTATTGCTGCATTACCGCATAGACCTCATATAAGGGCAACGGTTTCGACCAATAGCATATAGGCACTTCACACGTCTCAACCGCATTACGCTAGAATAAACATGCAGGGATAGCATATGAGTATAATGTCAGACGTTTACAGTCAGTATAACACAATACGGGCAACGTTGTTTCGGGTTACTGACCCTCATCAGCCGTGTGCTTATTTTCTGTAATAACCTGTACGAAACACTCCCACCACCGCTCTTTAGTTTAATTAAGGACCGAAGAACATATTTGTAAATTATACAATACCATGGAATGCCAAAACCTTAAATTTCCAAATATGGTGATGCCTCACCAGCATTTTTAACTTCCCTCGATCTACACCAACACCTCACATGCCAGCCATCCACATTTATTTATGCGGATAACACTATCGATGGACTAGCCTACAATATGTTGGTACAGATTTAATTTTGTAAGGTAGATCTGGGGATGGCTGGCATGTGAGATGCTGGTGATGATTGAGGGGAGTTGAGAATGCTGGTGAGGCATCACCACATTTGGAAATTTGAAGTTTTGATATTCTATGGAATTGCCTGACTATCAAAAATTGAATAGGATAGAGCTCGGCCGCGTCTCCTGGATCATTTTTATCACACAAAAAACACAACTACAAAACAAATAAATATAGACAACAAATACATAGAAACACTTAATAAGGATAGAATTGATAAACAACCACAGAACTTCACAAACTTTTTTGCTCTGCGACCCCATTTTAGAGAATGGATTTCTATGCGACCTCTTGATGGGTAGACTACACGCCAATTGGCTATCTATCAAAAAGTCCAATTAGAAACACTGGCGGGCTTAAAAACAAATTTTGGGGGCGCAGCATTAAGTAAAATCAATTTTATCATCAAGCGATCTTCTAAAATAACTGAAAACACTCTTGTTGGTGAGGGAGCATTAAGCAAAAAGATGCCTTAAAAAAAGCAAAAATTTTGTGTATTTGTATCTTTCGAATAACCTTTTCTTTCACATTTTTTGCTTCCGTCCATCGGTTTGAGGGCCATTTTCATTTATCGCCCACCTCTTGAATACGACTCTGACCGCAAATCTCCAGGGGTATTTTGTTTATAGCAAAACTACACATATGTCAACAATCCACTAAAGAAGTGATACAATGAAAAAGGAACCGTGTAATGCAAACAGTAGAGAGAATAAAAAATTAACAAAAAAATTCAATTCATAAAAAGTTATCAAGCTCATCTAGTGGCATGGATATGCTTGATGCTTTATGAATGAAATAAATTAATACGTAAAAACTTCTTACTCACGAAAAGATGTCTTCAAATACATATATCAAAGAATCAAAAGTTGACGCAAAAATAACTAATTTTTTAACTTTAAATTTTAGTGTTGAGGCCAAAGGAAGGGAGAGGCATGGCATTGCGCTCTTCCTCTAATTACACTCCTTGAGACCTACGTCTAATTTTCCTTTGACCTACCTATGTTAGGCCTACTTCTAATTTTCCTGTGAAATGCAAAAACTTGTTTCTAAATTTGTTTCGCGACCCCCCAAATCACGTTGCACAATACCAAATGGAGCCGCGACCCACAGTTTGAGACGCGCTAAACCATGCCATTTCGATAGTTTAAAGCAAATCGCCGACCAAAAAGTTAGTCATCGGTTTGATGAAAAACGGCCCAAAAATGAGAAGCAAATATCCTTCCAAACAAGCACTGAAGCAATGATAGTTTAAAGCACGGAGCCTCAGTTGGCTGACCGCAGTCTGAATCTGAACTTTTTTGAATGTTGAAACCGAACCTCAAAATACACAATAAGTAACTATAAAAACAGACGCCCGGTAGGGGGAGAAGGCCATGCCCCTTCTGCCAAATTTCTTTGACTCAATCTCAGCACCACGCTATTTCCACACAAAATAACAAAAATTTCTACTCATTTAAACTTAAAATTTTCTTTCGATTTCCATTCCAACTTCATGCTTCATTATATTTTTCTTTGATTCGATGTCGTCAAAGAAAGAAATTGGTTTATTTATTTTTATGAAATCAATTTAAAGATGTAGTAAATGCAATCTCGGAAGCAAGATATAGCTAAAAACCTGAGCAAACGTCAATAGGGCTAATGGATCATTATTTTGGTCAAACTTTATAATCAGTGCAACTCTTGATAATAACAAAAGTTTCTAATGAAAGTTAGGCCGCTTACCCAAATGTTTTGCAGGCAATGTCTTTGTGGCCATTTTCACCGCCGTATAACAGACACTTTCTACAAATATTTTTTTACGTAAAAAGAGGACTTTGCTCAAAAGCAAAACCATGCGATTGATTTGGTCGTGCGGACGTAAGCGTGTCAGTGTCTCAGTGAACTGTAAACACTAAATACCGCTTCACCATTTGGAATTTACTATTTCTCTTCAGTCCAAGAATTCAAATGGAAAAAAACAAGTAGAAAAACAGAGGAGCACTATTTATTGCCTTAGTAAGACATGCAAACGACATAACAAAAACTAGTAAGGCGCATGCTTCGCAGAAGGGGGAAGGAGATTGTGGGGAGTTCATTTTATTTGCTGCGATTGGCAGTGACAAATGTTTTGTTTTAAGATATTAACAAACACATATTTTGGCTAATGAAAGAGGGAGCTTTTCTTTTTGTGTCAAATCTTTTTGTTATATAACGGTGGCTCTCCATTTTTTCAACTTATTTCTGATGAAATTTACTGGATTTACTCCCGATACCCTCAATTTTCAGCAATTTTTTTTGTTGTGTCAGCAAAACAGAAAAGTAAAATAAAGTAAAGTATTCCAAGAATGAAGATATTTACTCACATGGGTAAACTTACCCCAGGCCAATAAGTTCTGGTTCAGGTCACAGGAATCCCTTTTATCGGTTATGCTAGAGCATTGTTGTTTCAAATTTGTTTCAGAGTTATCAACACTGACGGCACAGAGCATTTGTGCTACAAGCTGTGCATTCATGCAAGAAAAATAGCCATAATGAGCTTTTCCGTGTCGGTAATAACATTGCCATTGTGACTTTTCAACGCGATCGTTGTCACTTTCTACAGTGCTCCTATCCACTAGAATACGAGGTCTATGACGCTGCCGACGAGGGCGAATTGACTGCTCTCAGGCAATCTTTCTGGGAATGGATTGTTTGACTCTTGCGCTTTCATGAATTGATTGTTTGTAATAAGGACAGTTAACCTTATTTCGCTCGGTTTGCTGTGCCGTGGTATTGTTGGTGCGAGCCGCAGCAGTCCAGCCGCGAGAGTCCTGCCAAGGGTTAGAAAGCCGAATTAAGGAAAATTAAGTTCCGCTGCAAACCAAGAAAGCAGCGGCAACGTAGGCGCAACCCCAAAATGGTGGAAGCCCGCTCATGGAGTCCATTTTAGACATTTTTTGTATTTGTAGTAACTTGATACTAATACGAAGAATGTCACACAAAGTGTCAAGCAACAAAAACGTTGTGTAGCATGCATGATTAAAATGATATACTTCCACTCAAAAGCACAACGAGAGAGGCTGAAAAAGCTGATGTCCCCCTTGCTATATTGCTTAAAGTCATATTGCCAGTGGTAAGGATTCACCACTCGAAGGGGATGAATCTTCTATTATAGTTGTCATTGGCGGACGGCCAGGACCTTCTTCGCACTGTTCTCTATCCAACCACCAGTTTAAAATCAAACAGTAAAATCAATGGGTGTATTGACAGAATAACAATAAAAAACTTGGAATAGGCCAGCGCGAGAAAATTGACTAGACTTTTATCCTCAACGATTGAACCAGCAACATTCAAAAACCAAAAATAGAATTTAAAATCACTTCTTTTTCTTGATATACATAATTAGTAAAAGCCTGAAGCCACGCGTTTTGTGTGCTTAGGTCAGAGTGTAGAAATAGATAATTGTAACAAAGTGAAGCGCGACAAAACAATACGTGCAACAAGACTCCTGTTCTCAGGGCTGCAGTTCGATTATCGGTGAGTTAAAAAATGGGCATTGGTGCTATAACAGCCAGCAACTCTGCCAAAAAACTATTGAAAACCTTTTTTATTGCGAGAGACACTAAAAGCCCGTGGTAAATTGTTGTAATCAAAAAAACATTTTTAGAGATCAAGCAAGTTTCTGTGCTAGCCTCCCTTACAAAAATCTTGACTGCACAGCTGCCTTAAATATATGCGACGGAGACTGCCAGAATCTTTGCATTTCTTAAAGGTAATTTGGAAGCAATTACAGTTTAAAGATGGCTACTTTACTTTTAGCCTTCTCTCAAGGTAAATCCTTTTTGCCGGTTATGCCTTTGGCATCACTTTTTAATTCTACTGCAATTATGCAGCCGATGATTTGGCAAATCTTACTGCCATTGTCTGTTTTTTTGTTTGCAGTTGATCAGATTTTGTCTTTAGTGCGATTTTTGTCGCCATGTGAAACGCTGGCGCCAGCTTTCCCTTGACGCTCGCGACACTTGGCGGATACAAAATATCATTACTTTGTTTTCGCGACTCCGAATTCCCCTACTCAAAGAATGTACTAATGAAATTCCAATCTCTTCAAAGTGAATTGTTCTAGCAGCGTTCTATTTTGTTTTTGTCGAACTTTCTCCATTGACAGCTTATGCTGTGAGTGGATGTGAGCTAGACGAGAGTTCTTGCATAAGAGGAGGCTAGACCAGTGGTTTTTAAAGGATTGAGTCTATCAAGAAGGGATAAGCTCTACTCGATAGTTTCCTGTTTGGACAACTCTTTGTTCTGACTCTCTAAGACCATTCATAAAATTTCTTTTTTTTCCCATTTCGTCCCAAATGCGTAGCCACAAAAAAACTTTGAGGAGCAATTTTAGAATATTTAACGCTCTTTAAGAGAAAGTGTAATCAAAATTAAGATGGGTAATATACATGACTTTTAATTAACTTGCATGAAATAACTTCGACTTTATACAAACAAACTAAGATGATAAATTCAATAAAATCCAAGCTTTGAAGGAAAATTGCAAATAAATAATATCTCGTGTGGCTTTTTTCTTTTTCCAAATCGTTTATTTGTTTCAATCACGGTTTAAGATATTCGAAGAGCCATGGTTCCCTTCTGGCTGCGCTTATAATCTGTCATTGAATACTCCTAAGTAGGCTATAACATGAAAATGTTTTGTCACTTTTGGCAGTTTGATGCACAGTTCTGCATTTTGCCAAAATATTCTTTGAAATTTTGATAAACTTTTAATCATGTTTCTAGCTTTTATTGAAATTATATGAAGTCAAAATGGATTAAGTAGTGAAAAGCAGACCAAGTACTGCAAAACCAAAGACAAGCATCCTATGGCCGGTATACACAAACATAGAGATACGCAATAATAAGCGTTAAAAAGGAAGTCTGAAAATTGAACGGTTCAATGTTCACAAGGAAATTGCAGAGCGTGGAGAGATATTTTGAGTTAGAAAATTTTGAGCATTGAGGGGAAAGAAATATTTCAAGTGAAGATATTACTAAAAAGTTAAAACATCTCAACTTGCCCTGGAATCTTGGCTTCGTAGAAGGCAAAATCTGACGGCGTAAGTTCATGTCAAAGAGTATTCTACTGCCAAAGTTTTGTTTGATAAATCATTACCAAGCAGAGCGATCTAGAAATGCTAAAGAGGAACAAAAAGCAATTTGAAAAGCATAGTGGTATTTGTTGGCAATCTAGCAAATTTGAAATTGCCTAGCAACGGGTTAGCACATTATAGTTTTGTCAGTCATTCACGCGTATGAGCTCATGCTCGGTTTGCATGTCTTTCGTCAGACTGGGCCACCACGACGGGTAGACTGCTTGGCCCCACCATCTGTCTGCCACATAAAGACGGAGGCATCCCGTTAAGTGCCGTGCCCAAGGACACAACAAGCAAGCTTGCCGGCTTCTTCTCCACACTATCCCTTTTGTGCTGAGCGCCAAGCAGGGAAGCTGTGAATACCATTTTTTAAAGTCTTTTGGTATGACTCGAAAAGGGAAATGAATCCCAGGTCTACCAACTGCGAAGCGGACGCTCTAACCACTACACCATCGCGCCGGTGTTTTGTCAGTGAGCAACAAACAATCAGGAGTTAAGAATTGTAACTTAAGCATTAGCCTATGCATGAGATGAACGCGATTCTCAGTTTTAATTTAGGCATACGATGCAGCGGTACGTCAAACGGCACTATAGCGACAGCGATTGACGATGCTTAGCGGAAATGTTGCAGTGATACCTTACTCGATAAATATAACAGGCATTTTTCGTTTGTCGAGTGTGATATCACAAACAAATCAAGTCGTTCTTTCGACAAATTTATTGTTTAAACTTGACGTTTCGCTCCCCTTAGTAACCGGGGAGCTTCTTCAGAAAACGGGAGATGTTACCAGTGTAACATATAAACTGTACGACCTAGGAATATAAAGATAGCCTGTGTTACTAAACACTAAAAATTATTTACAAACAAAGCAGGCAATTACGTAATAACAAAAACATTATTACATCACCCAGCCAGGGGTGGGAACAGGAAAAAAGTGTTGTAAAATATATATGACATCATTTATTGTCGACAAACACACTATAAACCGCAGGAAAATTTGTACCATCATTTCGATTAATTACATTTAGTTAATGAGCCTTTTGATTTATCAAAAAATTTTACGCAACACGATGCCTGTACGCATGTAACTCTAACTTTAGTATTTTGACATTATCCCAATCTATTCTATGATCGAAATCCATAATATGTTGACTCAGCGCTGACTTTTTAGTGTTAAAAGTCTTGACCGCATCAACATGTTCCCGTTTTCTGGTTCTAACACTATGACCTGTTTCACTTACGTACACAGCATTGTCATCCCGGCAAGAAATTTGATGCACCAAACCACGTTTTTGTTCAAAATTAATAACATATTGCAATAAGCGTATATAGGAAACCAACTCACACGGACATGTATCTTCAATATTCTTTTCATCACCCTGTTGATCAAAAGGTTAATGTGGTTCGTACATTATTCTCCAAAGCCATCAGAATCACATCAAATAATGAAAAAAATATTAAAGAATTTCATCAAATAACAAAAATCTTAAAGAATAACGGATTTCCGAGTGGCAAATGCAGTTTCAAGAAGTACTTGAAAAATCACAATATCAGAAGAACAAAAAAACTGAAACGGTTTACTTCGATTCCCTACGTGCAATATGTTTCCGAACCTATTAGCCGAATTTTGACTCAAGTTGATATCGGAGTTGCTTTAAAACCACATCACACGTTGTCTTCGTTGTTTCGTAAACCAAAAGATGTCATTAATTTTGAACAAACACGGGTCATAGTGTTAGAACCAGAAAACGGGAACATGTTGATGCGGTCAAGACTTTTAACACTAAAAAGTCAGCGCTGAGTCAACATATTATGGATTTCGATCATAGAATAGATTGGGATAATGTCAAAATACTAAAGTTAGAGTTACATGCGTACAGGCATCGTGTTGCGTAAAATTTTTTGATAAATCAAAAGGCTCATTAACTAAATGTAATTAATCGAAATGATGGTACAAATTTTCCTGCGGTTTATAGTGTGTTTGTCGACAATAAATGATGTCATATATATTTTACAACACTTTTTTCCTGTTCCCACCCCTGGCTGGGTGATGTAATAATGTTTTTGTTATTACGTAATTGCCTGCTTTGTTTGTAAATAATTTTTAGTGTTTAGTAACACAGGCTATCTTTATATTCCTAGGTCGTACAGTTTATATGTTACACTGGTAACATCTCCCGTTTTCTGAAGAAGCTCCCCGGTTACTAAGGGGAGCGAAACGTCAAGTTCAAACAATAAATTTGTCGAAAGAACGACTTGATTTGTTTGTAATACCTATCTCGATAGTTGTATCGCCGATGAAATTGTAACTATACCTAGAGGCTTTATCACTATTTGTCAAATTAAATATATTTCGAAAGATTTGGTCTCATTTTCTTTTTTTACGCGATAAAAAGACCAGAGTAGATTAAATACTAGTTTGTAAACACCTTAAGCCTAGATTTTTTTTGAAATTTAAAAACTAGGGCGTAACGTGATAATAATCTTAATGAATAAAGGTAACTTGCCGTCCATCGTCGGAATGGAAAAGTAAAACCGCCCAAACAGCAGGTCGTAAAAGGCTGAAACAGACGTCGCTTTCCCAGGTTTATTATTTAAAAAATTTGATTTTGAAAAATTTTTATTTCTGCTTTCAAGCCCGCGACTTTTGAGTATCGGCAGTATTTGTGTCGGCAATGCGCAAAATTATGACAAAATAATACCGATCTGTGATGCTTTCGTTTCGAGGAATGCAAATGCGATATCTATGCATCGACATCGGTATCAATAGCGATGTCGATACCAATAGAAACTACTGTCGATATCGGGTCAATATCTCGTTACGCAAAGTATATCTCGATACTGACCATCACTGGAGATATTCTAAATTTTTGTATTTACGTAAAAAACTGGAATTCGACTTCGTTTCAACTAAGATTATGAGTTGCATCGGCTACGCTTTCAAATAAGTCTAGCGGTTACAACATTTTATGATTTATCTAGCCGGTTCTCCCGGCGTCGTCCAGCACAGCCATCATTCAGTGTAGTTGGGTAAAAAATATCGCTTCAGCCATCTGCGACAGCTTCACCCAAATAGTATTTCTGTAAGCAAAAAGTTGGTATAAATGGGAGAAACGCCCCTATGCTCCGGAATGATACTATTTGGCCCAGCCGTTTAGGCGCTGCCTTTTGGGCATGGCTGTTTGGGTGCCAGCTGACAGTTAGGCACAGCCATTTAGGCGCCATCCCATTTGGCGCCAAGTTTAACAAATTTTAATAAATTTTAGAATTTAAACAGGTTCATTATAAAACGTAACAAAAACAAGTTTTAAAACTTTTATTATAAAAAGAAATCTTTAAAAACATCACATTATTTAGTTTATTTGGCAATTATGAGCAAGGCTTCTCAAGTACTCAACGGGATCCATGTTTTCAAATCTAAGAACAGTTTTATGAATTCTTCTGTCTGCATCTCTATACTTTTTTAGTTTTTGTGGTGGTTGATGACCAGCCAGTAATTTTTCATAATACAGTATACATCTCTACCTTTCTACACTTTACGCAAGCCATCTATTAATTTCCAAATGGTGGAATGATGAGTGCCAAGTTCGTATTTCATTTGACGGTGGGCTGCCTCAGCATTATTGTTTGTGCGATCTTCCCCATTTAATGTTCTCTGATAAAGGTTCCAAATCTCAGGAAGAAATGGAAGAGTTCTTCTTCCATTTCCTCGTCTGTTCCGACGACCAACATAAGTATCTTCAAACCAGTTGAGTAAATCTCCAAGTTCTTGCGGCAGTTCGGTCGCTATAGCATCAAGATATTCATCAATTTTGTTTTAAGGCACAAAGGCAATGGCAATAATCATTTTAGCTTTTAATGCGAAATCTGGATCAGTGTTATACACACTAGTGAGCCCCATCCTAGCTAGATGTTTTTGCATATTTTGCGCTAAATGAAAATAAGATCGTTTGATTTGAACATCAGGGAATGTTTCATTCATAGCACCGTGTGCAGCTTGTTCAAAATCACAGACAATTGAACTGGGTTTCAAGTCGGGTTCCATTTCTTTCAATAACTCGAACATTTTCAAGTATGTGGTGCGTTGTTTGCTGGGTAAAAGAGCATAAACCGCTTGGTGAACTCTTCCGTGTTTTTTTACTATGATTATATAAATCTGACAAAAGAGGCTGGGTGCAATACTGAAGGTCCATCAGTAAATCACATATCACATGTCACTAAGTGCTGTAACCAACTTTGTCTACCAAAGATCAATATCTGGTCACGACCTGGTCCACCATCACACCGTAAAAAATTTTCTTGTACTCCTGGTTGAGGGACATATATTCTGTAGCATTCTGGCACAAACAATTGTTGTAAGTCAGCTGGATTGCTAGGAGCATTCATTACTGAATTGCGCTTTCTGTGTATTATTTTCCTCAAAGCAGCCATATTAGGAATAGCAGCTAGACTAGATTGAGATATGTTTGTCAAACACTCGTTAACGACAACAGTCGGTGATTTAAGGGTTTCCTCTGCTCTCCTTTTAATTTTAGTTTTCACAAGTGCAACCTCTACTTGTGCAGCACAGGCTTCGTGCGAGTGGCTGTTCAGTTCTCTCACCACCTCTCCAGCTTTAGTATGGAGCCTTGCTTCGCAACGATTTTTTGCTCACAACGCCAATATTTCAACTCGTTGTCAGTTTTGCCTTGTTTTGTAAAACACGTATAGGAATCCGTTATGAGCAAATTTTTCCTTACCACGTTTCGTTAATACCTCCATAGCCATTACTTGCAAAAGCAAAAAATTTACTTGAACTCCTAGTTGAGGAACATACATTCTGTAGCATTCTGGCACAAATAGTTGTTGTAACTCAGCTGGATTGCTGAGGGCATTCATTTTGAATTGCGCTCTCTGTTTATCATTTCCTCAAAGCTAAATGAGAAGAGAAATAGTTTCCTTAAGTTACGATTAAGATTTGACACCATCGCCATCGCCAAATGGGCCAGCGCCAAATCAGCTGGCGCCAAAAAGGCCGTGCCTAAACAGCTGTGCCCAAACGGAAGCGCCAAAACGTACCCTACCCCTATGCTCCTACACTCAATCATCGTATTGTGAATTAAGACTGGTTTTACTTATAAAATCTCTTTTGTTTCACAAACCCTATCGTTTTTCAATTAGTACAGGAGCACAAAATCAAAATTGGTGATGTGAGCCATAATCGTTTTTGTTTTACGATTACAGAAATACATTATTTGGTGGTATGATTAGGATTGATAGGAAAGTGATCCATCGATAATCAAGATGAAAACTTCGACTACGATCTTAGCCTTTGTGAAATCAGTCAATAAATTACTGTCAAATGACAGCATTAGCAAAAACTGACTTCAAATGGGATTCGAACCCACGGGCCACCCAAGCTACCCTGGGGTGTAAATCTACGCTTTTGGTAACGGGACGCAGTGACCGGTAACCACACCCTAATCACTCGGTCACAAGCTCGCGAATTTCGTTAGATAAAAACTGAGGCCTTGTGCTCAATGACTTACAGAGCTGGGATCACTTGCGCCCTCAAGTAGTGTCCAAGAATAAAGTAATAATTCGCCACATCAGCCAGAGAGATTGTCAAGCTAGAACAGGGTATCACGGTATTCTGCCTTTAAGATTACATTGATTAGGATTGAGAACTGAGATCAAACCCTTGATTATGATGTTAGCCTCGATGAAATCAATCAATACGTCACTGCCATACGACAGCATCAGTAAAAACTGAGTTTGTGCTGAATTCAAATTTACAAAACGCATCAACTACCCTGGGAGGTGAATTCAGTTGTGATGGATCACTCTCCCATCATCCATGCAATTTTAAAGACAGCATATAGGGATTCCCTGCTCTACCTTGTTAGTCTCGCTGACAGATATGGCGAATTGCATAGTACTCAATTAAATATTTGATTGTGGACTTATTTCACGGCTTGGTGCAACCGCCTCGTAGTGATATTTGTGACGCCAAGTTTCTTGGCTGTAGTTATGTGCCTTGATCCCAAAACTGTATAAAACAACTCCAAACCTTTGCTCAAACGCGATGCATGTGATCGCCCCATTGGTCAAATGTCCCATTTTTATTTGAAAAGCTTTCTCCCAACGGTGAGATTTTACTCAGTGGTACCGATTGCTCTATTATTTCCCCTCTAACTTTGGATTTCATTAACTATCCCTCCAATATTGACTTCGTTGCTGTTACATTAAGATATCCCTTACTCAAAAACAGCAAATAATTTCAAAAACTTTTATCCGTTTCCTTCATTAAGAGGGTGTGTGAACTCGGAATTTTTAAATGACGCAAAAGTGATTGATATATTTACAAGTTTAGGTAGTAGGCTAGCCTAAGCGTAATAGGCCTGACAAACTTATTACTTACATCCTTTTTGTAGTTGTAAGCCTAGTTATGTGACCAAAAGACTGTGGCTGCGCGTATGTTTCGAGCTTTCGACATACAGACGGGGAAAAGCAACCTGACCCAGAGTCCAGCATCTAAATTTCAGTTACTTTATTAGATTAGGTTGTAGCTTGTCGATTATCCACTGACTAGATTTTTGTGCTAACGAGAAGAATAATTTCTTTGAAATGTGCAAAGTGTCACATTAAACCTTGGCATACTGTTCCGCTTTGCAACACGCGATCAATATCTACCGACATTAGGCTTTGGGGTTAAGTTTGTGCAAAACTTTTACTACAAATGTGTTCTAACTTTGGAGTCACACTATAGTTCAAATATTATAATTACAATTTTCGTCAAATATTATAAATTGTAGTGTTTAAAAAGCAAAATGAAACCGGTACGTTAGTGCAGTAATACATCATTGTACTTTAATAGGCAGCATATCAGTTATAAGTACAACTACTGCCTGTTGCTGTTTTCGCTGAAGTGTTACCATACAACATTATAACGTCACATAGGTGCGACGAAGCAGTTCTGTTTTGACGCGTTCAACAAAAAAAAGAAAAAGGCATGCTTCAAAAAGGAATACTTAATCATTTGTGGCGTCGTCGATAAAGCTTAAACCGACGAATAATTATTTTTACCGGAAGCTCCTTCTTGATACCTTCCGAAAAAGCTTTTCACTGCTTTTCTGCGGTCCGTACTTTTCGAGATAAGAATGAAAACAAAGTTTACAGTCAATGTTTAAATATGGCCTCATCTTAGTTCCCCAGAAGGTGAAATTCCTTGAAGTCGGTAAATAGAATGCTGGCTTTTCAGCAAAAACCGCCTTCCTCTGTCAAGAAATAAGAAGTTAAAAAATTGTTCTCTCTTAATGACACTCACTTTCGAATTGAGATTAATCGTGCTAAGTTTCATGTTTGCACATACAGTAGTTTCGGAGGAGTAAAACAGATACACGGAAAGATAGAATTGCGCTTTAGAGTATAGTTAATTAAATGATTTTACTTTTCAATCAAGGCACAGCTGATTTTGCTTGTTTTCAACACTCTTTCATGCGACAGTTACGTAAGAAGTGTGATTATATTCAATTTTCTGGGGTTTTAATTTTCGGTAAAGGCTATGATCGAAGATCATTGTGATGACTACAGCAACATCACTATGATGATACATTTTCAGTTTTGGCCAAAGACGCACATCTTTTCACTTAACAACTTTCTAATGGAGATTCATCAAAAAATTTAATCCAAACTGATGTCAACAAAACGAATTTATGTTTACAACAATTTACGTTTATATTGCTTACAGCCCACATCTCGCACTGCAGTCTACTTTGGCTGGCAAGTCAACGTTGACTTTTACTCGTCCAGTTACTGCTTTTGCTATAAAAACGCTGATCATTTCTATTATTTCTTCTGACAATTTGCTTGAAAAAGTATTAATCAGCCGGAAAGCTTTGGTAGATACGCTACTTAAAAGTAACACAAATTTCACTAGGCTCGGAATTGGAAAAACGCTTTACTCAAGTTACTTCGTCTGAACAGACCAATCGCCACTTCTCTTTTGAGTTTAATTTATTTGTTATTTCAAAACTTTTGTTATTTTGTAAACTAGCGGCTCGCAACCATAAACCTCAGAATGACCAGATGATTTTTTGAGGGTCAACAGAAGATTTCCGAAAGTTACATACATAGGGCACACTACAAATTGGTTTAGCAGCTCTGGGCGAGAGAGCCTATGAGTTTAAAAGTAGGAGAATAATCAGAGAAAAGTGCAAATGTGGTCATGTTTTCGTACAGCACTTATGGTGGGATACACCCATTTTTATTCTTGCAATAGAAGCCTTTTCAATTAGCCTTAGGGTCCACAGATTAATCTAAATCTTCCACAGGGTCCAAGAAATCTAAAAAGTTGGGAATTACTGGTTTAAAGATTTCTTGTTACAAACAATTTAAATAAAAAATGGTGACTTTGCAAAGGAAGAAGTTAGTACAATTGAAATTTAGTGAGCGTGTGATTTTAACAATTTGTTTCTCTATACGAGGGGTGGCCACACTTGCCGCAACAATGAGCCAAAAACGATAAAGGTCATCACTGCAAGAGCCATTATGCGATCCTTTATATAAATTGACGCATTTTCCGTCTAAAAATCGACGCATTCGTAGTCCAAATCGAGGATGTTCACCTTTTTCTTGGAGACTAGTATTTCCTAAGAACGAAGTTTGACATTTACCGCCCCCAAAACCCTGTGTTGCGCTCAGCTGGTTGCACACCCCAACAGTAAGTACATCACATCACTGCACACAAAATAGCCGTAGTTTGGCCACTCTATACTGTTAAAAAAATTTGGTATTCAAATCGAAAAAGCGCTTCCTGCTGCAGCTTTGACAAATATGTGCACGACTAAACCGAAGCATTTGTGAGTTGCTTCTGAAATATTGACGGCATAACATAACTTGGATCTGTATACATAAGGACAAGGCTACTATATTTTCAACATGTAAAAAAGCGCAATGTTTAGGGATCGTAATGCGCGCGACTTTTTGTTTCTTTTTTTTCGAAATCCAGCAGACCTTATTAAGAAGATCAACCGTTTGCAAGCGATTTATTTGCCCATTTCGGTCAACGGTCCTGATTTTGCAAGACTTTGATGGCTTTTGTGTTGAGATTGGCAATTGATTGCAAAAACGATAACATTTGGCTATTTTTTGGTGTTTTTGGAGAACAATTATTTTTTCTTGCAAAAGGAGGACATGTTTTTTATAAGGAAAAGTCATGGTAGCCCTACGTGTACAGTTTAAGCTAAAATTTGTATATGTAATCTTTGTAGTTTTTCGATAACTTGTTTACATGATTGTTTCTGTGATTTAACATTGTTCTGTCTTGAAATCCGCAAATTTCTACTTATGGTGTCATAGCTAGTTACAATTGTAGCTTTTGCTGGAAGCATATTGAACATTTTACGATTGATATATATGACCAAAAATCATAGGTAGATAGTGAGGTACATAAATTGTGCAAACGTAATATTGTAGTCAGCAAATAAAGTGTTTGTTTTTGGAAGCCGTAAAAGCCAAGTGGAACTACTGGTTATAAAGTAGCAGGTAGAACGCTCAAGATGTAAATTTGTTTGGGTAAATATATTTCTAGTTGTTCGAACAATAGCCGTGTTGATCTCCATTTATTTCCAACTGAAATAGCAAGGTCTCAGAAAAGTTTTCAGTCAGACAGATTATTCGAGCGATACACAAGGTCGTCTTAAATTTACAACTCGGTGAGCGTTGCACCGAATCTCCGACAGGCGAAAGTCATTATTGTGTTTAGAAGCAACACGGGCAAATTAACAAGTGGGGCTCTGGGCTAATACACTTACGCGGCCCTTTCAATGCTATAACCGTCTCAGGGTGCATAAAACGTAAAAACACACGCAAAATGTGATCACAACATTGATGCTACGTAGAAGGCTAACCTACAAGTCACGTCTAGGGTAATCACTTACAAGTCATAGTGATATAGCACGCTTTACAGCGCAATTGCATGTATTGTGCTCGTTGTGTTGAGTAGTCGTCGATAAAATTCGATATCGAATTGATTACGGTACACGTCACACGACAAATTTTGAGCAACTCTTGAAGTTTTCAAGACCCCTAAATTTTGTGGGGTCTCGTGGTTCAGCCTTGCTCTCCTTAATTCGCCGCTGAGAAGCAGCTTTCGTTTTTGGCTATCAAACACCTGAAATTGTATGCAGAGGCACGGCCTCTAAACTTTCTGACATATATAACCGCAGCTGCCAGGGCCGTTGAAAGGTTGGCCCAGGCCCGCAAAAATTGAAAGTCTTGAGCACACTCGTTAAGTTGAAAACTTTTTTCAAATCAATGTTTCATAACCAATTATTTTCCTTATTTTCGTTACTCAGGCCTTGTTGAAAGCGATGTTTTTGCTCTTTTTTAATAGGAAGGTTGCATATGACGTCACACATTGGACGCGAAAAAAAGTGGCTGACCAAAAGCTGTAATTTATACTGGAAAAGTATAGGACGAAAACCAACTTTTGGGGTTATTTTAAAAACTAATAAAAAATCGATTAAAAATTGGAATGAATTATTGCTAGTTTGCTACTGGGAAACCAATAAATTTAATCAAAAACAATTTTTTGAGATTAGGTCTTTCAGTTGGCTATTCTAAGCTTAGAACTGTGTGCAATTTGCCAAAAAAATGGCGCTAAAAAAGTTCCATCTAAATACCATTTGCTCCTTAGTTAAAAATAACTTTATGCCAATTAGATACTTGTAGGGACATTTGCAAAAACAACCATTATCTAATCATTACTACCGGCAACGTAAGTTTTTTAATTACCCTTGGTCCAGTAACCTAGGCAATAGCCAAAAAAATTGTTTATGGAGTAGTTAAGATCACAAAATTACATCTGACACATCAATACGACTGGTCTGCAAGCATTATCGACAAAAAATTTTAAAGAATTACTGGTTTTATCCATCAATATCTAATCCAACATATGACAAACGGTACAGAAGTCTGCCCTGTTATTTAGGCTACAATATAATTTAGGTTTACAACTTTTCAGTATGATTATGCAACTAAATATACTGTATAAGTTGCACATTACAATCAGCTTAAATTCCCGAATACGCTAATTATTCGGATATGAAACCCTAGCAGAAGCTGGCTACAAATAAGCCTGCATGTTTAGCCCATAACATTAGCCTAACTAGAACCAATAACAAGCAAACCTTAACACTTCTTACCTTACTTTGTTTTCAGATTCATTCCACAACATCAGAAAAACAACATATTAAACGTTCATTTAACAACTGTCTAGTTTATCCATTTAATTTGCAAAAAAATGGTATCACTCCTATTCAATTCAATGTAAAAACACTGAAAGTGGTCGACCACATTTTTCGAAAGCGCATTTTGGTGACGTTTGATCACGTACGTGCAACCTTTCTATTTAAAGACTTTTGCAACACCAACTTTATAAAACCGAATTTAGGAGGGGGAATATTAGCAGACCATCGGGCCTCCTAAAACAATACCGAGCCCTTTAAAAACTTCGGTTTCTGGCCTACAGGTATTCCCTGCACGCCTTTGTTATCGCCACTATTGGCCGTTTACTGTGGAAAATGTTGATGGTGCTTAACGCCCTAAATGCGAGACCACTAAATATTCTATACTCTAGTGGTAGCTACGAGTATAGCCTTAGGTTGATCTTGGGCTTCCATTTTCATACTTTTATGCCAAATTTTAGAGACCAAGATTAGACACAGAATGACTAATTGATAATTTGAGTTTATTGTGGGCTAGTACATGTAACTTGTGCTGGCCACGTTGTCAGAAATTACCCATTTTCTTTTAGAGCTGTTTTAAAATGGTGCGAAAAATCTATATTTGTGGCGTCCATTGCTCAGGAAAAACAACATTGATAAATTCCTTGAAAAAGCAATTGAGTTTAAACAATGGAACAATGCATTATTGTGACGAAGTTGCAAGAAGGGTACTGATGGAAAACGAAATCTCCGCGGTAGGTTTGTTCTTTTAATTCCGATTGAGCGCATGCTGGTGACCGGTGCCGATAGCCTTGCCCTGATATGATCATGATAGTGTTTGTGGGCAAGACGGCTGATTGACCTTACCTTGCCTAAAAAGGTGTCCAAACCTCACGTTTCAAAACTTGCTATATTAGGGCATTTGAAGAGTTTTTGAAAGCTAGCTTATGCACTGGAACCAGTCCCGTAGCACTCCAACTTCGGCCCCCCCCAAAGTAAGCGCAAGAGCCCCTGCGCACAGATCATATCACTTTAGAGGTGTAAAATTGAAAAGCTGCATTAAGAAAATACACCACAATTTGTACATAAGTAAACAGGCTAATGTCAGAATAAAGCATGCCGATACCGAAGGTGCAAGTCATAAAAAATTCGGCACCGATGCCAGAGTTCAGTAGGACATTTATGTAAACACTGCGAAACGAAAGCAATGACACTGAAAAACATGAAAAACTTATAAAAACACAGTATCATTTAAATAGTCTGGAGCGAACCTTTTTGTTCGCAAATGCTGTTATGACATTGTCATAATCAAGAGATCGGGCGCAGTCATTTTCGATTGACAACATGGCTAATGAAGATAGTCTACTGTCTGTCATAGACGTTCTATTAAAAGTTTTGATCAGTTTCAATTTGCTGAAGCTTCTTTCAGCGCTCGCAACAGTCACGGGGCAAGTTAGTAAGATTCGAAGTGCGATGTACACATTCGGATACAATTCAAATAAATGAGTCTTTAGAAGATAGTTCAGAAAGTCTTGAGCCGTATTGAGATTGCGTTTTTTTTGTAAAATTAAAACAAACCGCTGTAGCTCAGCGCTCATTTCATCAGAATCAATGTCACCGAACTTTTTTTGGAACTCTTTACAGCAAGTAAGAAGAGCATTTTCTTGTTGCACAAGCAAAAGTTTGTCTCGTGTGTACGTACAAAAACGAAAAGGCGGAAGAAACCTCACGTAACAAATTAAAGTGCTCCTTTATTGACATAATAGCCTGGTCTACTAATGGATAGAAAAAGTTGCTTTTAAATTTCAGTTCAGGAGTAGCTCGTTGTTCCTCTTCACCTTGGTAATCAAACAATCTTCTTTTCTTTCCACTTCTTGACGGATGAAAAGAAGGATCAATATCCAATTCCTGAGCTATTTCAACAGCAGATGTTGCGGCACTGTCATAACCCGTTGTGCGATAGTTTTGCAAAAACTTTTCAGTTGCCTGGATTTCCGTTTCCATTGTATGAAGGGAGACTCCATACGATTGAAGAATCTTGCTTGCTTTATTGATTTGGAATAGGATATCATACCAAATAAACACCGACAAAAGAAAACTCCATTTTGATAAATGAGCTATCAACGATTTTGTTTCTGAGGCAGCTCTTCCATCTTTTCTTTCTATGGAAATGGCTTCCAAGTCTTTCAGTGCCAGCAACACCTCTTTTAAATTGTATCGAAGAGGTTTGATGCATTTAATTCTGCTTTCCCAACGAGTATCAGATTGTGACTTTATGGACAGCTCCACATGTTTCTTCAAAATTTCCCAACGCTGAGCAGAGGAAGAAAACAGCACATACAACCTTGTAAGTACTCCAAAAAATGTCAATGCTTCCGTCGATGAATTAGCACTGTCAACAACAACTAAGTTAAGGGTATGGTTTGCACAGGGCACGTAAACAGCTTTGGGATTGATGTCTAGCATTCTTGCTTGGACCCCAGAATGTTTTCCTTTCATGTTAGCACCATTATCGTATGACTGACCTCGACAATCAGACAATTCGAGTTGCAGTTCGGTCGCTTTTTCTAAGAAAGCGTCCAACAAGCATTTCCCTGTACTGTCACTTATTCTCAAGTAGCCAAAAAATGTTTCTTTAACAACAGCAGCTTCTTCATTACATAGTACATAACGGAGAATGACAGACATTTGTTCATGATGTGACATATCTGGAGTGCAGTCCAAAATTATAGAAAAATATTTTGCCAATTTCAATTGCTGTAAATTTTCTTTTTCAACTTCTGTCGCTAGCAATTCAATTAGTTCATTTTGTATGGTAGGACTCAAATAGTGATCTTTAGTGTTTTTATTCTTGATTCTGTCTTGAAGCTCTTTTAGGATCGGATCTCTTCTTGCCAAAAGCTCAAATATACCCAGAAAATTTCCATTGTGAGGAGATCCTAAGACTTCTTCAGATCCTCTAAAAGCAAGATTCCTTTCCGATAGAAACAAGGCAATGTCGATAAGTCTCTCTAAAACATTTCTCCAAAAACGTCTTTCATTGAAAAAAATATTCATCTCGCGTTTGTCGATAGTGGATCAATTTCTTATCCCTTCAGCTAGCAACATCCATTGACTGCAGCATTCTTGGTGGGAAATGCCGTTTTCATGGTCTTTCAGTTTTTTCGAAAAACCCTCCCATGTATTTATACCACTACAAAAGGGGCTTAGTGTTTTTCCAAATAGCTTACAACAAAAGCAAAAAACTTGATCTGATTCCCCAGAATAAACCAGCCACGACCGTGAAACACTTTCACCATTAGGTAACACACGTTTATAATGGTTGGAGGAAAAACGTCGCCTTGAAGTTGTGTTATTATATGGAAAATTCATTATTAGTTGATGTGGTCCACGCTTTACTATATCACATCGTTGAGCATCAGAAATACTTTCAGGCCATTTACATGGGTCATCAGGGATAGGGGTAAATTGAGATTCAGTTATTTTTGATATTGAAGGTTGCGTATTGGCAGGTAAATCACAACTTACATTTTCTCGAAATTCACAATCACTTTGATGCTGATCGTCATAGTCTTCTTTTTCTTGTACACTATAGTTTTCTTCATCCCTCTCGGTACTAGTGCCAGGTCTACTCTGCTCAGCAATCTTGAAAAAATCTGTCATCTTGGGCAATTTCGCTACAGCATCTCGAGCAGTGGCTGCTTCTTTTCTCTTTTGAGCACCACTTTTTGAACGTTTCATTCTATACAATGTCAATAAAATACTTTATCTGCACCCTGCAGTATATATATATTGTCCCGGTATTTATAGCCAAACAGAATTCCAGACCATTCTATGATTGTTGCGTAACAACGGCATTGTTACGTCAATCGAATATTCAAGATTCTACCAGAAAATCAATCGAAATATTCTAGATTCTGCGAGATAAAATGACGCTGTATTCACTTATGATGTCACAAGCCAATTTCTTCCTACAGTTTAAATCGGTTGTAAACAAGTTTGCTGAACTGAAAATAGTCACGTAGCTAAAAAGCAATTTCAGACTAACTTGGGCCCCCAAAGTTGACCTGGGCCCCCCCAATTGGGGGGTTTGGGGGCGGCTGCTACGTCTCTGACTGGAACAATCTAGTGTTGAACTGAGGGAAGCTGAAGAAGCACGTGCTTCATGACAAGTGAGAAAAGGGATCTCGTAACATTAAAGTTGAGACTTGAAATATCTTTTTAAAATGGGAAAAACGTTAATATACGCGCCACCAGTGTACCACGTTTTATTGAAGGTCCAACTGCGCTTCAAATGGATTTAATCTGATCTTGACTGAACCCTTTTCCTTCAAGCTAAATTCCTAGAAGCCATACTGAGGACCTCATTCAAAACCTGGTTCAGAGCTGCTGGTGGTTGGTACAGGGTATTGGCCTAAATGACAATCAAGGGTTTTAACGCTAAGGCTTACAGAAACTTGGCTTGATTTTGATGATAAAAACGGGCCGGCCATTGTTGGATGGAAAGGAGAAGACGGTTAGGTAAGTTTCCCCAGTCTCCCCGTTGCTCAAGGTTCTCCAACTTCCTCAAAGTCTCTTTTGGAGATCACTTCACAAAGTGATTGAGATAGTACCCCTAATTTTGATGTTTTAAATGCCTTTTACAAACCTTGTGAGGGGCATCCGGAAGTTTTCGTGGTCCATTTGCGGTCAACAATATTTTTATCTATAGAGACTAATATGATCATTGCACTCGTTGCTTGTAAATTGAATTGCGGTTTTTTGAAGTTTTTTCCTCTGTTTCGAAATGCGAAAAACGGTACTTCACCTTGCTCTGTACCTGAGAATGCAACCACGGTGTCGAAGTCCAATTCTTTTTTAGCCACGTGACTTCCTCCCAAAAAAATGAAGGCCTTTTTTAAGACGCCAAACAGCTTTGCCTCTAGAAAGCTATTTGGCGTTAATATTATAATTTTTGATTAGCCATCTTACAAAACCTTTTTTGAACTCTTTACTGCATCAATCTGTTGCTGCAGTCAAGACTGGATTATGAAGAGTTACACGTTGCTCGTACACTAACGACTGAGGTAAAATATGGATTTTGACAAGGAGATCAAAATTTTTTGTTTAAAGGACGATTTGAAAAAACTAAGGGCGCATTTACAAATACTCTTTTTCAAAAAGGAATGTCTGGGGCTTACTGGCCTTGATTTGGTCATTGTTGCAGTCCAAATGATACAGTGGCTTTACTCTCAAAGGTTAGCCAAATATTAAAAATTGAGCATTTTAGAAAGATCAGAGAAATTCAGAAATCTTCAAAAATCTCAACCTTAAAATCCTAGAAGAACAGTGCAAGAAAGAAAACGAAGTAGATTGGTTGGAAGGTTTGCATTGATCTATTATTCTACTCTCGGATTTGTGGAAAGGGGATACATAATGATTTTGTTGAGGAGTGGTTTGTGAGCAGAGATGGTTTCTATATAAAGAAAAATTTATTAGATGCCTGCCAGCTCATTCCACGACTGAAAAGGAAGAAGTTCAACATTCTAGGAAGGGCGGGTTGAACCTTCCAAGGGCAAAAGAAAACTCTTATAAAGGAGAGTGGTTGTTCGAACATAATAATCGGCTTCTGACAAACATATTGAGTATCTCTAAACAACTCTTCAACTTTTTGAGGCAAAGTAATATCGGGTGTCTCTAAAATAAGGTTTTTTCTTTTTTTTAAAGTTGAATGATGGCCAATAGGGGGCTCAGTCTGCTGAATCCACTATTTTAAGATACGTCTTGGATCAAACTGTTATGCTCTGGGGGAATCTAGTTTTGTGTGATAAAATAAATTTCATTGAACTATTATTAACATCCAAATGCCATAACGTACCAATAAAATTTCTCTCTAGTAGGTAACTCCTAGCAGAATACCGTGAGAGATCTAAACATGGCTTTTCTTGATTATTGTTAGGCTACGTTAAGCGCTTAACCGCCCAAAGTCTTTGATGTTTTATTATGTTTTAATGTTCCAGGCAATTAAATACGATTTCGATCCAAAAAAAGCAACAACAAAAAGTAAACAAAACTTGGCATACTATAATAAAATTCTGTGTTATTTTAGATCCTAAAAACAGCTTGTGCGTTTTTGACCGAGGAATCCTGGATCCAATTGTTTATCTTCACTTGAAAGTGGGAAAGCAATATGCTGAAACCGTGCTTCAAGAAAAACAAATTTGGAATATCGTTGAAAGGTAGGAAGGTGGCTCTCAACAGGTCGTGGTAGGAATTAGCAGGTGTAGGCCTATTTTAAGTGTAATTGCTGATGGTGTACAATGTTTCGGCTTATCAGATCTCAAAGGTACACTTGATGACAGAGAAGAGGCCAAAGGCTTTAAATAATGCATAGCCTAAAACTTCACACTTGTGGGACCTAAACTAGGTCCAGGGCTGTGTCATGGAAGCGCTCTGCAAACAGTATCACTAGTGAATGACCGATGGTTGTCGCAAGCGCACTACTTCTAATACAATGCCAGAACAATAATGCTGTCTTTGCACGGTGGTCACAGCCTCGTAATTTCATACAAAAAAACCAGCGTTCCACTTTGACTGTTTCACTTCCTCTACTCATTTGAGTTTAACTCCCTTTCGAGCTCTCACACCTGCAATCTTGATAAACTCGAATTCTCCGAGGGGTCCCTCCCAAATAACACTGTGCCACTTTTTTCGGAGCTCTTCAGCACGTTTTCCTTCACTGTGGATTGCAACCCGGCCAACCCCCTCTGCCATTGCTGCTCTCCCCTTATTCTCGTGCATTAGTTTCTTACCCTCCATTTGCTCTGTCTCGAATTCCTGTCTTGAAACCTTTCCCTCTATCCTTCACTTTCGGGGCTTTGTCTTCTCATGTTTTCTCAAAACGGACACACTCAAGGTTCTTCAGTGGAATGCAGTGAGGTCTTTATGCCAGAAGTGTAGAGCTTCTTTCCTTTTCTTCGCTCTTTCTTGAAGAATTTATCTGTATCGAGGAATTCGATCTCAACTTCTTTTCATTTTTTTAATTTTCTTGGGTACACTGCCCTATAATCGGATCGCAATCACTACCAGTCTGGCTCTCTTTCTCATATTGGGCTGCGGTAGAGTAGTCCTTTTTGTCAGACAGGGTCCAACCATGGCCTACTTAAAAGAAAAGACTGCCAGACATTCTACCTTACAGAGCGAAAATTAGACGGGTAACATCTGCGCATCGCCTTGTTTACTTTTCACGTTTACGAGATTTTATGCTAGCATTACAGAGGTATAATATGGGAAACTTTTTTATTTGTAGGATCAAAATTGTTCTAATACGCCGCTGGCTAATTTTGATCACTGCCAATTATTCAAAAAGATTGTTTAAAAGTAAAAATTTATCAAAAACAGCAATTATTATTTAAACTCAGAACAGCGCAGAGTATGAGATACTTAGCGCATGAAAATCATCAAATAACAACTATACTGTGAATTGTGCCGCCTTCTAAGTTAAAACCACACAACACTGTAGTCGCAGTTTTTTTTGCAATCACATGTGTCGTCGCTTCCTTTGCCTTTCTTTAAATTGTACAACTTCTCTTCGCACTTGGCTATTGACACGTTTTTGGGCGTTATTGAAATAGAGGTAACAAATTGTGCGGTTGATAAACTTGTTTTCAAGATGATTTTCACACAGAAATAATTGAGGCAAATCATTAAATTTTATTACATTTTCTGTGGCAACTCTTTCATGTCGGTCACTCTTGCGAATAATATATTCGCATAGGTCTAGCATATTCATATAGGTATGCTGGCAACGAAGAGTAGCGCAACATCAGGGCAAGTTGCAAAAGTTTTGATGTGAATTTTGGGCTGTCATCACGTTTTTTTATATCGGATTTGCTGTAGTTCATCCATGATATTTGTGTCTCAGTTATCTGAAAAACTTTTAATGTACGATGAAAGTTTTCCAGGTAAGATTATTTTGTCAGTCGGCAATCCTTTCCTTTTACAAAACATGGAGGGAGGAGTATAGGGAGCCAGAAAAGAAAAGTTCAACATGGGGGTCATTATCAATTACGGTTGCTTCAGTAACTGTTGGAATGTTAAATGTCTTGCAATTTTCCAGTTTGTAAAAAATAGCTCTACTTTTATCAAATAGCAACTTGTAGCCACTGGGACACGGGCTTTTACCAATACTGGAAAAATCTGAAATTTTGTCATGGTCATTAAAATCATCAAGCTGATCAGGTAATGCAGTCACTCTACTTGGAGGCTCTCTTTGGGTTTTGGGTGTAGACATAACTGACTGGGATATGGATTTGTTGCCAGAGTATGTAGAAGGAACTGGTTGTAATCCAATCATAACGTTACTCGTTTGCTAACTTTCAAAAGCTTTTCTTCAAAATCTTTAGAAAAAATGCCAGAACGTCGCATCGGAGCCCAATCTCTTCTATTCAAAATCAAATCCATTTTTCTGTTTAATTCTGGGTTTTTCAAAGGAAACGAAATACTGGGAATTTTTCAGGTGTCGGTGAAATAGAAATTTTTTGATTCTATTTCAACTTCAATTTGCTTCTTAAAATTGAGGCGACTTGTAGTATCGCTCGAATAATTAAGTCTGGTTGCAACTTAATAGCTCGGAAAAGATTGGCTTCCACTAAGATTCTTTAACCCTCGCACTTCTCGATCAAGAACAAAACAAATATATTCACAAACCACTTTATAACTTCAAATTCCTTCACTTGTCAAACACAGAAACGAAAACACTTTTACATATAAATATCAGAGACTAATCAAAATTAAAATCACCAAAATAATCGCTTGATTCCTCTCACAACAGTCACCATACAACAACGCCTTTTTACTACACTCTCCACTCTGCCACTCTAAATCGTAAAAATTTCGCCGCCTTACATATATATATACTGAGACGAGCTTCCAGAAAATGCTAGAACATCACGTGACACAGAAAAACACCGTTATTAAATTACGTAATCGGCAATAAAAAAAAAGAAAAAATCTTCGAGAAGAACCAAAATTCACTGGAATAGTTTGGAACTTAGTCACGTAATCAACCATTGTGACGTAAGAAGAGGCCTGTGAGTTTCAAATTTAAATGCAAAAGAAAAAAGGTCTTTTTCGAAAACAGCCGAGATATAAAACCAAGTTTGAGCTTACAAATTCAGATTTACAATTAAAATAATCACAGCAAAACAAAACGACAAATTACACAAACTACTGTATATACTCGTATAAAAACTATTCCTACAACGCAAATTAAGTTATTCGTGACATCAGGAATAACATAAACTTTATCCTGTTTTGCAATAGGCAGCAACAAATTGCTAGCTCCAAATGGTTACGATCGATAGAGAGCATCTTATAAGCGAGAAACAAAACAATAAAGCGAGTCCTGAAGGCGCGAGGCTTCTGAAGGAAGCAATGCTATTAAGAGATATATTCAAATTTACAAAGCCATCCCTGGACGCGTTTCATCCTTTTGGATTCATCAGCAGGGCTTGCCAAGGGCCAAGAGGTCCCCCTAATAGCATTAACGTTGACTTTTATAAAACAAACTAACACAAAGCACAAGACTTACGTACTGTTTACCTTTGAACGAGGTTCGTTTTGACGTACTTCTAGCCGCTCGACTATGGACTAAAACTGATATTCTTATGTAAAGTTGATCACACAAGCAGCGATTAGGCATAAAAGGTCTTCCAAAGGTTACGAACTAAATGCGGTGCTTTAAGACATGGCTGGCAGCAAAACTCGGCGCGCGTGTATCTAATATATAAAAAGCAATTCTGTCTGTCTGTTTGTCTGTATGTCTGTTTTAACTCCTCTGAAGCTGCTAGAGGTACAATTATCAAACTTGGCACGATTGACCACTATCCCGTGGTGAGTGTCATAAGGGTGTTCGCGACGTCATGATGACGTCATAATCAAAATAAATTTGTTTGATATTTGCATTACTTGACAGAGGACAGCTGCTTTTTGCTCAAACGAAAATCAGCTTCCGACTTAAAACTTTCGTTTGTTTGGGATCGAAAATGACGTCACAATCAACGCTTCATTGCTTAATCTGTTTTTTGTTCTTTCTCAAAAAGTGCTCATCGCACAGACGCGATTAAACGTTTTTCCAGAAGATATTAATAAATTGCTTTTGATAAAAACAATTCTACAACAATTATTGCTTATTTGACAATGCTACGAGCAATTCGTTATTTAAGCACTTACGCTCTATAAGCATTTTTTTTCTCTATTTCGCTTGCGCGCTTAAAACTGGCTCTAGGATGTCATAATATGTCTCGTACGATTAACACAAATTTTTGGCTACCAAAGATCATAATATCAAGATGTTTTCAAAACTTCCACCCTTTTTGCAAAATTAGTTTACTAAAAACTGATTAGTGATCTCATTTCTCAACCGATTTTCAAACTTTATTCAACAAATTAAAAGCTGTTTCAAGGCGATTCCGATAGTATATAATATGGGCAATTAATGTTTGTTTTTGTTGTAAAAAAATGAACTTTAAGATCTGTGGTGTAACTTTTTACCCCTCCCAAACAGTGGTGAGCTCAGTAAGAAGAGGTAACTTTAATACAAAAACGTTATTGTAAGGTAGTAACAATTACTGTCCTTTGAAAGCTTAGGAAATTTGCTTTCCAGCAATATATGACTCCAATTACTTAGGGTTAAGGATTAGTTTATAATATCTGATCAATAGTTGGTTGCCATACATCATGTTCCATTTTTAGTTGTACAATTATCTAACCTCACCAAACAAACTTACAATTGTTAAACCAAAGTTAGTTTTTTGGTACATTTTGACTCCTTTTCCTCACAAGCACGGTTCTTTTGCATTATCTGTCGACGTTTTCGAAAATATCCATCAAAAACTGAAGTCTTCAAATATTTATGAAATGTAGTCTACCGGTTAAAAAAACGCAAAACTTCGTTGCCTACATTTCACACAATTCCAGTTTCTACAAAAACTAAGTCCTTTAGAACAGGGGTGTCAAACTCGCGGCCCGCGTGCCGCATTCGGCCCCCGGGGCCTTTTAATGGGCCCGCGAGACAATCGCCATTTCTCCGGGAAACGGTCTCCGTAATGTAGCCCGCAGCGAGATCGATCACAAAAAAATAAATAAAATATCATCTCCTCTTCAGGCATCCAGAACTCGGTTACTAATTAACGATGCTTGAAGAAAGGCAATGGTGTGAAGATGCTGGAGAGATAATGACCTTTTTTATTGAGATCGACCTCGCTGCGGGCTACCTTGCAGAGACCTTTGCCCGGAGAAGTGGTGATCTCCAAAGCAAAAAACATCATGCGGCCCTCGGCACAATTGCCAACATGCAATGTGACTCCCACAAGCCCACGAGTTTGACACCCCTACTTTAGAACATCTTGGCTCTTCTTACTTGATAGCATGGATCTTTGGCATTATCAATTAAAACATTCAAAAGATTCATCGAAAAATGAAGTCTACAAATTTTAATTTGTAAAGTAAAAAACTTGGTGATTACCCAAGAAAAAGACAAGGAGGTAAAAGTGGTCCTTTCTTAATTTTTGCAACAAAATTTAAGTGTCGGGCAGCAAATGATCTAAATGTTGAAGCAATTTCCTTTGCAATTGGACGAGGCTGCCGTAGCTGCCAGCTGATTTGATGTTCTTCACCTCGACATTATTGATGGGGTTCCGGCTATTGCTATAACTTAACTGTGAGTGCTTCATTTCAAATTAGTTTGCTCTTTGCATGGCGGCGTTTATGCCAGGGCCAAGCAACATGGCCGTTAGTTCAGAGACGTTAGTTCATATTAATTCGCCTTCATAACGAAAAAGTGTTAAGTAGCAATCCTAATATTCAATCGCTTAAAATGCACTGTAAGGTTATAATCGTAAATGACCTCTCAATGCTTGCCACTATTTAGTGGAAACAGCAGCATGCAGCTAAATTGTCCACTATCATTTTGATAGCAAACATAAATGGTAAAGCCCATTATTGATATTTGTAATTGCAAGGATATTGGTACAAAACACTAATCTTTATTTAACAGTAGAGAGGTCTGGATTAGGGGAAAAGTTAAATGTAATAAAATTCCAAGTTCAAGAAAAGATCAAAATTAAACAATAATAGCATCAATTCGCTTGCGGCCGAAAAAGGATTTTTTTGCGGCTGTAAAATTGTAAAAATATTTTTTAGCCGATATTTACGCTAGTTTATTTAAATTGTAAAAAAGTAAAAAGTAAAAATTGTAAAATCTAATAGTAAAAATATATTTATGCTATAATACTGTACAGGGTGTCCACAAAGTCTTTAGACAATTTTATAAATTCATTAAAAAAATTTTTTAAATGCAATCAAAATAATTCTTTTTGTATATTAATCAGTTGTTGTTAAAGTTTTTTATAATGCCACTTTTTTTTATTTCAGAGATAAATTAGCTAAATAAAATAATTAATTTCCAAACACGTTAAAAATGACTACTCCACAAGAAAAAGCACAACGCGTTTCTTGGTTTATCAAAACGAAATGTGATATTCAAGCACAAAGAAATTTCATAGCTAAGTATGTAAAACGGGCCCCAGCAAGGCAGTCGATTCGCAATTGGCATAAGCAGTTTGTGGGAACAGGAACGTTGCTACTAAAACCAAGGAGTGGATGGGCAAAAACTTCTGAAAGAGGCATCGAGCGTATTCGTTAGTCATTTAGTCGTAGCCCAACAAAATCCATCCGCACTGATTTCGTTCGGGCTACGTGAAAGATGTTGTGTACCGCACCAAAGTATAAGACATAGGTGACCTTAAGGAAAGAATAACTACCGCTGTGGAAACAACTGATGAAGAAATGTTGAGAAGAACGTGGACTGAAATTTAATATCGTTTAGATGTTCTCCGTGCTACAAATGAGGCTTATATAGAAATTCATTAATGTTTTGAATAAAAACTTGACTATTTATTTGATATTAATTAATCATTTCAGACATATAGTTTATTAATGTTTTAAATAAAAACTTGACCATTTAATTGATATTATTTAAACATTTCAGACATTTCCAACGTCAGTTGTAATATCAATAAATTTTTTAAATTGTCCAAAGACTTTGTGGACACCTTGTATATTTAGCAGTTTTTTAGGATATTTTTTCGAAATTGAAATCTAGCATATTTCTTAGCATTTTCTAGCATATATTTTTCAGAATTAAGTTTTAAAATTTCCTAGCATTTTAAATTTAGATATTTACCCTTAAATTACATATTTACATTAAAATTTGCAAGTATTTCCATGTCATTGAAATGAAAAAGAACACTAACAGAATAAAAACGAGTATTTAATTCAAAATGGGAGCAGGATAATTTATGATTGAGACAGCAACACATTCTATGATGTGTCTAATATGCAATCAAGTTGTGAAGACTGTGAAAGGGGATAACGCAAAGCAGCACTTTTGTCGTCACGAATCGCACTCTTACGTGAAACTGAAAGGGGATTCGAAAAAGATCTGAATTGAAAATTTGAAAAAGAGTGTGCGAAAGCAGACAGCTTCCATGACAACTTTCGCTAAGTCCACTAATAGCCGCTGTGAAGCATCCATCATACAGAGTGGCATATCATCTTGGCGTTGCGGAAAAACCTTATTCCGATGGCGAACTCGTGAAGCGATGCTTGATAGACGTTGTTAAGTTCATTCAGTCTGGGAAGGAAGTTGATTAATCTTCAATTGCTCTCTCGTGTGTTACAATGCAACGCAGGCAACATGATATCGTTCAGTAGTTAAAACTTTCTCTGTAAGCAAAGATACACAAGAAAGAAAGTTTATTTTCACTTGTTGTTGATGAATCAACAGATATCAACGACTCTGCGCAATTGTTAATCTTCGTTCGTAGTCTTTCTTCAAGCTTTGAATTGTGTAAGGATTTCCTTTCCATGGAAACAGTGGCTACTCGCACCCGTGGAGAAGACATATTTATTGCAGTTAAGAATGCCTGCATTCGCTGGTGGATTAAATCTAAAATACCTTTGGGGCATTTGCACGGACGGTACGCCTGCCATGACAGGTAACGAACAGGGATTTGTTACCAGATTTTCGGATTACGTGTCCAACAAATATGACAATAAAGAACTCATCAACCTTCATTGCATTATCCACCAGGAAGCACTATGTGTCAAATCTGTTACTTTAAATACCATTCTGAAGGATGTGAATCGCATTATCTTGTTATTCTCACAAATGCTTTGCATCATGGACAGTTTCGAGAAATTTTATCTAAAACATCTGCTGAGGACATACTTTATCACTCCACAGTTCGTTGGTTGTCTATAGGAGAAAATTCCCGCCGTGTACTGCAATTGCGAAAGGAAATAGTAGCATACTATTCAACCAAAAACAAGGAGTGTCCTTGCTCGACAAAAACTTTCTCATGTCGCTTGGTTTTCTGGTGGATTTTCTTACCCAGGTTAACTTCCTGAATCAAACTCTGCAGGGAAAGACAACAACAGTTTGTCTGGTGCACAAAAAAGTAAAAGATTTCGGTGACAAATGTCGTCTCCTCAAAATTCATCTGTATCAGCGTAACTTTTTCCACTTTCCGCAGAAGAAGGCTCTGATTGACAGCAAAGAAATTCAAGTGGATGATATTCCCATCATTCTTTTCTCAAGCGTTTTTGATGGGGTTTTGCAGGAATTTTCCAATCGTTTCCAAGACTTTGCGAGAATTTCCGATACAACAACGCTAGTTGCTTATCCACATCTTGTCGACACCGAAACTACACCATTGAACCTTCAAATGGAACTCGTCGAGTTGAAGAACGACGAACAGTTCGTCAAAAAATTTAAAGACGAAGAAGATCTGTTAGATACGTGGAGAGGAGTTGTTAAATATTCGAATCTACAAGAATTGGCCAGAAAAACTCTCGTTCTTTTTGGAATTACTTGCGAGTGCGAAACAGAATTTTCAAGAATGAAATATTTAAAGAACAAGTACCTGACCCGGTTGTCCGACAGCAATCTAGAATGTGGACTACGACTCATGATATCCAGCGAGCCATTTAACTTGTTGTTGTTGTTGTTGTTGGTTTACTCCTTCTCTTCCTTGGGATGGAGGTATGGCGCGAACAGCAATCCAGGTTCACGCCATCAACCTAATTGAATTAGGCTAGGGGAAAGTGGCAGCCCATTTCGAACCAGTCGTAAATGCAAATTACAGACTGGTAGCCCCACCACCAACAAGGCGGACTGCCATTGGTGGGTACCAAAAAGTCGCCTCTTACCCCATGCTGGGTGAGCAGCTTCACTATTCTAACCCGGTGAAGCACGAGTGAGCCATCTAACTTCACAAGTTTATCTGAGGAGGTGCAAGATCAAGGAAGCCATTAAGTACAATTTTGTGATTTATGATTGAATAAATTCTCCAAACTTGAAAATTTGACTTTTTCTAATGTTTAGCATGAGTAGTGAAGACATCATTTACGGCAATTAAATTGTAAGACTTAAAGCGTAAATTCGTGAAAAATGACTTTAACTAGTGGCGGCCGTTAGTGCATTTATAGGATGTTTTGCAGCTGGCTGTAGTGAAAAAATTGTGCACCCCTGGTCTAACGGTACTATTATCTACTTCGTAAATGTCTTCCCAACACTCGCACATTATAAGTAACTTACAGCAAAATAAACAACTAATAACAATAGCTAGAACTTCAGATATTAGATAATTTTTACTACCTAACTGGACTTTTTGAACTGTGCTCTGCATCCTAGCACTGCTAAACGACTCGAGAAAACAATGATAAAAAGCACTTTATTGAAAGATTGCAAAGGATTAGCTCTGCTGGAAACCAACAGTTAAACAAAAGTAAATAAATGACGTGCAAATGTTACCCGTCAAATTTTTGCGCTGTAAGGTAGAATGTCTGGCCGTCTTCTCTTTAAAGTAGGCCATGGTCCAACGTTTTCTGAACTTTCAGTATTCTTTTTCTCTTTGCTTGACTTCTACTCTGACTATGTGGGAATCAACATTTTTATGAAAAACTCTTTTCTCTTTTTCTTAACGCCTACGTTCTTTTTATTTGCTCCTCTTCTGCGAAAAATAGAACCGACTCCTTTTCTCTACCTGTTTTTTCCTCCAGAAATCTTTTTCTTCTGAGGGACTCTAGCTGTCATCACTCTCTATGGGACTTTAGTGATACTTCAGACTTTCGAGAATATAACGTGTAATATTTTTCCTCAGTGTAAAGTGTTCGATTTGGTCACCTTTTTTGCCTCCTCCTCCTACTCAACGACTCTGCTCTTCTTTCGGCATTCGCTCTTCACCGCGCAACTCTTTTTCTCTTCTCTAGCCTTCTCCTGCTCCTGGGAAATGCCGAAGGAGTTGGATTTTGACCAAGTTCCAAGTCTTCTCATTGTTTATCTTTCTTTACTCTGCCGCTCAGATAAGCGTCCTTTTTTTCTTCAGTTTTTCGAAAGCTCGATGGGATAATTTCGTTGTTTCGGTTTTTTCTTTTTCAATTTTCATTGTTCTTTTGTCGAGGAATGTTCCTCTCTTTCTCTTTTTTCTACGGCTGCACCCTTTACCTCTTTGGCACTGAACGCGGCCCAATCTATTTTTTTGTCCTTGACGAGTGTCAATCTCAAGTTTGGTGGTTTTTCGAAGTGAAAGAAGTGATAAAAAAAGATGCAAGACTTTTGCTTCAGCATACGAAAGCGACACAGACTATCAGGTTTGCATAATCTCTGGACATGCTTTGTCTGTCATTGTCAAGGTCAAGACTAAGGTATGGCATAAAACATGCCCCTCTCTCTTTTCCGAACCCGACCCTAAATCACTTATTCTATTTGTTGTGGTTCTTTTTCTTCGTGCTCTTCTTTTCATAATATTCTTTTTCCAGAGAGTTGGCATCGCTTGATGCCGACTGCTGAAGCATGCTGAAGCACCTCCCTCGTTTGGGCTTGGGTCCTCTTCTACTCATCTTTAATTTTTCTTTGTCTTAGCATTCTTTTCTTTTCATTTAAAAGTCTTCAACTATTATTACCATTGAAAAGATGGGAAAATCTTTTGTTTCACATGCTTCCTTCCGGCCTGTCTCTATCTTTACTCCTCATCTCAAAGATGTTTGAACACATCGTTTTATCTCTTCCACTCTTCTTCCTGGAATTTAACTTCATTTTCTCTCCTGGTCAGGCCGGTTTTCACCCCTGGTTGGTTTACTCTTGATTTAATTATTTGCCTTTATCAATCCATTTTGAATGGGTTCAACAAACCTAAACCGGATTCTCGGACAATCCTTGCCACTATACAAACTGTTTTCCAAGGCTTTTGACTATGTCAGGAACCCCACTCTCTTTCTACAAGCTTAGTTTCGCCTGATTCCCTCCTTGGTTTGTTTGGTGGACTCAATCTTTCTTTTCTGACAAATGAGCTTGGACGACTTTTCAAAATCACAAAAGTCGCTTCCTTTGTGACCATTGGGGTGGTTCTCAAGGATCTGTTTTTGGCCTCGTTTTATTCTTTCTCTTCATCAACAATCTTACTATATCTCAAGCTTCTTTTTTCAGCTGCTCTCCTTGTGATGACAATTAGGCCATCTGTTCCTCCCATCGCTTGGTACCACTTGCTGCAGGAACCACACAAGGAGCGGTGATTTCATTGAAGCGGTGCTCTGAGCGCTTGTGTCTTCTCAACTTGAGCAAATGTGAGGTTTTCTTTCTTTAGAGATCCCCATCAAGCTAGTCTTCAGCCTGTCTCTCCCTGTTCAACTCCCTTTTCCGCTCTTATTCGACTACTACTTTTCGAGAGGTTACGTTTAACCTTACTCTTTTCTTTTGTAAACATGTATCTTCGCTGAACGCCTGGTTCTTTCCTCGCATCAAGTCTTAACGCTGTATGTGTGCTTCCTCAAAAGATTCTGCAAGAAGTCTCTATTTCTTCTTTGCAAAGCTTTTTGTCGTTCCATTTTCATCTATGCTTCACCCAGACGGTTTCAGCGTTGCTAACGTTATCAAGTTGGAACGCCTTCTCCAAGCGGCTAGTCGCGCCATCACTGATTGTCTGTTGTCCTTTTCTATCTATTTTCTTCTCTCTTAGGCGTCCTTGTCCCCATACTAAGACCCTTGTTAATTTCACTCCGTTTTCTTATCAGCGAGCCCTTCCTCTTCCAACCTCTTTTCTTATTTCAGGTTCGGCCTGTCATGAAGTAAAAACAAGACTCTTCAGTTCCTCCTGGAGAAACTTGGCATTTATTTTTGCTCATTCCTTCTCTTTCTTACTCTAGGGAGGCTCTTCTTGTCTTCATTGCCCTCCCTATTCTTTTTGGAACTCTTCTTTCTTCAGTGTCGAGATTACTTTCTTTACTCCGTGCTCTCGCTCGGACCCTTCTCTTGCTCACCTTTGCTTTCTCTCCTCTTACGATATCATGATTTGGACTGATGGCTCTGGCTTTCCTCATTTGGCGAGAGAAGTTTTGACGTTCTTACCAGTTGTTTGCTTGTTGCGCTGAGGTCATCATTTCCTATTCGGCAGGTCCAGTGTTCAAGTTTCCCTACTAAAGCTTGCGCCATTCTGCAAGCTCACCCATGGTCTCGACATCACATTAATTGTGTTACTTTTCTTCCACCAAACTCTCGCACTGTTCTTTGATATTCTTTTCTTTCCTGTTTTTTAATCTAACGCTTTTCGTAAAATCTGGCAGGAACTATTCATTCTCTTCTTTTCCTTTTTTGTCCGGCTACAATAAATATTTGGTCAATTACTTCCACCGGGTAATGAAAAGACTGATGATCAAAACCTATGATCAAAACCTTGGAAAGTTTCCGGATCTTTGGGGCCTTTGGAGCTCCATGGTCTTCCACCATCCCCTCATCACTTGGAAGGGGCGTGGTGACAACAACACGAGTATTTTCGAAATAGAACATCTACAATTGCAAATAAAACTAACAAGGAATACTGAGCGTAGACCAGTCTATAGGCCTTGGTACAGACAAAAGGAAATTAAGCTGGTCCTAAAAACTTAATCCTTTTTTTCTTTTAGGTATCAAAATGTTGACAATTGTATTGTCTTTGTCACCAAGCCTCATTTGGAATATTTTCATTATGATGATGTCAGAGTGGATACCTTTGATTTCGATGATTGCGTTCATTATGACGTCACTATGAGAAAATTAATGACCGATTTGGAGATACCATTTGTCCACGTTGAAGCTAAAAATCTTCAAGATAGAGTTGATGTAGTGCTGAATACAGTTGAGACACGATGGCCTGAATTAAGATTAGCAAGGAAAGGCTTTTTTCCGTCTGCTTTAGCTGCAGACTATTAGTCTAAAAACAAACGTGGCATACGAAAGGACCAACTCTAACAACACACAGCAAGCAAAAAGGCTGCTCGCTATCCACAAAAAACTTCGAATTTACTCTTTGATCAACGTACGAGAAAACAAAGCAAGTTTTCGACCTTTTGACATCGGGAGTTAAAAGTTTGGGAAGGAAGGAAAATTTCGTAATATCAAAAGACGTACTTTGAAAAATAACGTAGGCATACTTTTCATGTATTTTATATAAGAACAAAAAACAATCAGTTTAACCCTATGGTTCAAAACAAAGCAAAACATGTCTTTAGATTTGATAGATTGTTTTTTTTGTTGTTGTGTACACTTCACCTCAAGGAAATAAGCCTACCTCGTTTATCTGTTTGCATTGAGATTTTCGTTCCTCCTATCAAACCGAACTTTCTGTAGACTTCCATATTAACAAAGAAAATACTTTCTTTAATTTAGCTCAGCTTAAACCAAACTGGCCTTGAGACGCTCATTTAATACACCTTCGTTGCGTTGGGTCCTAATAGTAATTCATAATTTTTTTTCTCAATTCATGAGGTGTTGTCCAAAAAAAAAGTTATCGCCTCAAATCAAGAAGCCCTTTTAATCACAGTTTTGGTGTGTCCAGCACCATCTTCTTCACCCCATACTAACCTGGCCATATCCATAGCCGTTTTGAACGTAGGTTACTGGCCGGGGTTCAAAAGTATACGTGTAAAGTGAGTTAGATTAAATAATTTTGTGTTCAGGAGTGTGACCAGTAAGAAAATTTTGGAGAAGATCAGATTGTTTTTATCCTAAATCCATATGGGTTTTTGTTTTGACACCTCCCTTATTAGGCCTAATGGGCGGAAAGAAGCATTGGGCATTACCATGGTCCACCCACGCTTGGGTGGTTTTGACCCCAAAGCAAAAAAAAACAGCTAATTCGCGGTTGTGAATAGCTATTACCCCAAATCGCACTTTTTCGGCAAAATTCTGAGCGGCATCGTGAAGTAGTCTTTATTGGATAAATAGTTTACCCATACCTTGTCAGAATTCTCGGCTGTTCGGAAGGGCTAATCATTCGTATTTTCGGAGTATCAAAAAAATTTTGAGTAACAATCAAGAGTGTCGATCAAATGTTGGAGGTTGATTTATGGTATTTACCTTATTTTTTAGAAATCTCTTAGATATTTGGTCAAACACAAGAGAGGTTTACCAACTTATGAAGGCTTTGATAAATATTTGAGGAGGCTTCGTCTTTGTCTTAGTCTTGATTAGTGGACTTAATTGTTGTAAACACCCGCTATAAACCTATTATTTAACACAATACAGTATTTTTGCACAAAAGAAAGTTTATTGAAGTTTTTTTTGTTTTTTGCTGTGAGTGATTTCTATTGCTTCATTCTTCTAGACGCAGATATATTTACTTGGTTTCCACTGTCAGCTTTATGACTTACTTAGCATCTGCTTAAAAAAGTGCTTTAATTTTTTACTGTGGTTTTGTTTCTTATGCACAAATATTAACGCTATGTGGTAATATTTTTGTAAAAATAAATACCGAACAGCCCATGTCAAAAAGTACAATTCAGCGTGCGTGTGTCTAGTGTGTAAACAACAGTGGTTTTCTCTAAACGAAAAGAACCAAAGGCAGGAACGTAAAAAAAGGAGGTAACTTTCTGAACTTTATCTTAAACAGGAGTCGGCAGCCTTTTAGAGACGGCTGGCCAAAATCCACTATTCGAGCTCTCGACGGACCTGATCACCACCACAATATAATGCACACACACCGTGCATTATTTTTTTCCTGCCTATTGATAGGGGACTTTTCAGCATCTATTTTTTTATTTTTTCGAGATATGTTAGTTCAAAGTTTAAATACTTGCCGAAACTACCTTGCATATCTTTTTATTGTAGGGTCATTCCATGACAAATCACCACGAACCTTTAATCACTACCTCTATGAACTTGATGAAAATTGGTGTATGGGGTTATCTTACAGCCAAAGCCCACTGGTGAAATTTTTAGATTTCTCGGACTAATAATTTTTGAGTTGTAAGAGGTGAAGTTTTGGGGGAACAAAAACTTCCTTTTAAAAATGCATTTATCTTCCTCAAAATACGTCTAAAATATAACATGTTATATATGGTTAGAATCAGAAAAGAACAAGAAATTCAAATATAGTATTAAAAATTCTATAAATATTAATTTTAAAAAGTCATTAACTTTTAAGAAATATTTCCCTACAAACACCCCCCAGGATTTGAAAACCCCCAAAAATTTTTGTTCCATAATCCATAAAACTATGCGATAAAAACAACGGATATAGACCATTTATTATGCTTAACACTCAACACAAATGATCCACTAAAGCAATTTTTAAGGCAAATATTTCCAAAAATTTAATTAAAATGTGAAGAATTTTTTTACATACCTAAATTTCAACCTTAAAGATATTTTGTATTGAAAAAGAAAGACAATGAATTCAAATTTTACAAAATAATTAATAGTTAAAATTATCAGTTGGATTTTAAAGTTAAACATTTTTTGAATAATTTTGTCTAAATTGCCATCAATTTATTAACCAAGGCTCAGGAGGCTTCTAAATATAAAAAGCTGCGCAGTGCATAGATAAAAAAAAAATAATTGAATTTGTACTATGAAGAAATAAATATTGCAATAGACAAATAATAGCCATGAAAAGCAATTTAAAGAGATGCCTTGAATGTTAGCGCACGCAGTGATGGCCTTAGGGGTGCGCAAATTAGGCAACTGCCCAGGTCCCCCGAAACTTTAAGGGCCCCCCCCGTAGTTAACATTTGTACACCATCAGTTGTACATCATCATGATTGAACTACTTTTTTAAAATTGAATACTATTATCACTGTGTGACTTGATCAGTTTTACAAAACTTAAAAAGCATGGCTATTGCGTATATACCATGGGTTGTAGAAATTTGTTGAAATCGATGTTGATAGGTGACAGCAATATTTAAAATTTTTTTGTTCCTGCACATTTCCAAAGTTTGCTATTTTTCGCAAGTTTTTTTGCTATTTTTTAAATTTAAGCCAAAAATATTGCTTTTGTTTATTGCAGCTGATGTAATGATGCAACTGGTATTTGTCCAGTGTTTATGTATTGTTGCCCTATGCAGTTTTGCAATACAAATCCGAAAGGCCGCATCAACATGTGTTTTTCCAAGGGCCCCCCTTACTACCTATGACAAGGCCCCACAAAGCCTAGGCCATTACTGAGCGTGCGAGCTTTTATCAAACACTTAAGTTGGAGATCTTCCTAGTTTGCAGAACTGTTTAAATGTTTTAACTGGTTTTTAGCAAAGCAATTAAATGCACTTGGGAAAATCAAAACGAAGTTACAATGATTTGATTCCAATCGGATGTCTTGAAAATTGCATTCTGTGCAGGATAGAGCTGTGGCAGACAAGCAAAACTTACATTTATAAGCTAAACAACCTAGCGCCTGGTCTGCGTAGCTTTTATGTAAATCATATCACTGCATTGCCAGACTTAATCCACAGCTACTAGCAATGGTTTATTTGTACTTTTGGCTTTTCTTGAGACACGTCAAAAGTGCAGGAAAACAGAGTTATCAATCCCATTGCTCTAGATATCCCTGATAATTGCAAAGACTCATTTTTAAACGCATGTACAAATGAAAATTGCAAAAAAAAACATCATATTTAAACTGTTAAACATCATTTAGAGTATTAGCTGAATGTCAAGGTATGCATAAATTACTGTAACAAGTTAAATATTGGTTTGTTCATTTTATTATTGTTACTTCTTTCGTTTAAATTAATATTGGATCCTGTGAGTTCCTAATTCTAAGGATGGAGCAGCCAATATTCTCAAGATATTTTTTTTGTCCAAATGGCGAGAGTATTCTATTTCAGGATAGCAATAATCTTTATCATATCTTCTCGGATACAAAAATTTAACTTTAAAATCATCAAACTCTTCATTATAAGAGCTGATGAATGCCACCCAAACTTTGTCATCATATTTACAAATGACATAGTCTCCAGATTTTGGGTGAAGCAAATCTTGAACCACATCTCTTTTTGAATTCTTTTGTGTAATTCTTTCCTCTCCTTCATCAGCATTTGATGTTTCACAGATTTTACCTCTACCATTGCCGGCTGGAATTATTTTACGCAATTTTTGGGTTCAAGAAATTGATAGAGCATTTTGGAAATTGTTGACAAAAATTTTTCTTTCTCCTCTATTTATTCACTACAAGTACAAAAAAAATTAATGTTTTCTCCAAAATCTTCTTTGCAAAATGTTTACATGTCCTTAGGAGTTAATATTTGATTTTCAAATGGTCTCTGTTGTCTAGCTTTAGCGGTCATCTTTTTCACCACTCCTTCAATTCCATCACAAGCACTTTTTCCATGTGAAGTTGCAAAAAGTGCCACTCACACTCTACATCAAAATCCATTTTGTGATAACTAGGGCCAACTAAAGTCAATAAAGTCAAAATTTTTTCAGGACCTTGTTACATGATCAAACGTTCGTTTCAGGTGTTCAGGAGTCTGTTTTGGTACATTTTATAAGTCAAAATAAAGTCAAAATTTTGCATAAAGTCAAAACTTGTCAAAATTTTCTTCATCAAAAATTTCCTTACAAAAGCGAACAAATTTATATTTTTTTTTATATTTTTTTGAATTTTTGAGCTGCTATTAAAATTTTATGCGCAGTTCTATTAGATTTTAAACTTCTGAAATAGTTGCAATGGTAAAAATGCGTGCGGTAATTGAGAAGGAAATAGCACTTATTATGGATGAAAAGATGAGAAGTGGTACAAAATTTCAACAAAGCTTTAGTCATCGACCATTTCAATGTACTCTTTTACAAAGAATAGGTGAAAACTCTAACGTTTTCGTCTAGCTCTCTTCAGGAGTTATCGCTAGAATGAAGCCTGGTGTTGATGCCGAGGCATTTATTGCGAAAGCAGCTGGTGAAAATGTCGGAACAATTATTATGGATGAAATTGTCATTGTTGATGCATAAACACATAATTGTTAGACAATTAATCTATTCCTATAAAACCTTTGCGCTCTTTACACGTGGTCTTTATAAGTCGTAGCTTGCAAAGCAAAGAATGCCTAAACAAGCCAAATCTTCTACATCGAAAGTTAGGCAAATTTGCCAGGAATGTCCGGATGAGTTTTCGGCAACTCCTGCCCGCGACTTGCAATGCAACCTTTGTGACGTGTTAGTCAGATGCGACAAAAAGTTTTTTGTGGAAAGCCACCGAAAAAGTAAGCAACACCAAAGAAAATTGGAGACGAAGAGCAAATCTCAAAGTAAGCAAACCTTTTTACAACTCGATCAAGTAAACTTCAAAGAACAGGTTGTCTCTTCATTCTTAGCTGCAGATATCCCACTTCATAAACAGAACCATCCTTCTTCAAAGTCTCTGTTTGCTACAATGGGAAAAGTATTGCCTTCGGAGACTGCAGCCCGGGCATGTGTTGCTAAATTAGCATCCCAAAAAGAAGAACAAAATCAAGAATTACTTCGTGACAAAAAATTTTTTTAATTGTGGATCAAGCAGAGATTGCTAAACAAAAGTATATTAGTGTGCTTGTGGGCAGCTTAGATGCCCCAAATCAGACATTCCTCGTTGATTGCCATCCACTTGACAGCGGTAGCAATGTTAATAGCAGTATTATTCTGCACACTGTGGATGACATATTGTGACAACTTGAAATAAAACGCGAGAATTTTTCATTGTTCTTGACTAATGCTGCTCGGTACATGTCTTTGGCTGGAAAGACATCAAAGGAATTATATCCTTCTTTGATGCATGTCACCTGCGTTGCGCACTTACTACATAACTGCGCTATGCGTGTGCGTGCTCATTTAAAAAATATTGATGAAATAATAGCAACGATCAAGGCAGCAACAATCAAAAACACAGATCGCAAGAAAGATTTTTATGATGCTGGTCTGCCATCTCCTCCTGACCCTGTAATTACAAGATGGGCAACTTGGCTTAGAGCTGCCTTATATTACAGTGAGAACCTTCCAGCTGTTCATACCATTGTCAACAATTGGACAAGTGCAGGCCTCTTAGTCAGCAGAGCAAAAGACGCTATCAATGTGGAAGATTTGGTGCCGGACTTGGTTAAAATAAATCAATACCGGACTCTAGCAGCCAACGTAGAGTTCTTAGAAGGAAGTGCCTGCGCGATAACCGAAGCATACGGACTGCTGAAGAATATGCAATTCGATGATGATTCGTGCGCAATTAAAAATTACATTAAAAAACGACTATCCAACTCTGATTTAGAAACAATTATAAACTGTACCAACTTGACAATTGACCCAACAAGCTACGCACTATTGCAAAAAGCCCAGCCAACCTCTGCTGCTTTTGAGAGGTCGTTTTCTATGCTCAGTAAATTAATGAGAAAAGACAGAAATTTTGATGTTAAGAACGTAAAAAAATATATGATGCTGTATTACAATAAAAAGTCCTGGTAATTATGCTGTTTGGCTTTCGTTAAAAACATCATAGACAGACTGTTAATGTAGAGTACCGTTGCGATAATAACGCATTTTTTGTATTACACACTAATTGATACCGGTACACACAATGGCTCGTTATCCTAGCTTTTGACTTCATGCGTCGCTTTGTTGCATTAGCTTCAAGACTGAGTGATTGAGAAAATGTTTAAAGTAGGCTACCTTCTTCATTAAAAACTTATGTAAATTGCGGATTACAAAACATTTTTAATCAAAAAAGTGCAACAAGACATAAATAATAGGCGAAAGCGGTTAGGTCAAAATAAAGTCAAAATTTTGCTAAAATAAAGTCAAAAATATATTTTTTTAGGTCAAAAAAAATGGCCCTAGTGATAACATAAATTTATAAAATTAAATCTGTTTTTATATTGTCCACCGCAACCATCACTGTAGTGATAAATTTTGCTCAGTTTGGGTATAAAGCACTTAATTTTAGGCATTGGAGCAGATACAAAAGTGTACACCATAGATGTATTATGCTTTGTGTTTGGGGATAAAAAACAAACACTTTTATGGGTAATTTCATCATCATTTGATTTCTCGTGGTAAACTACAAAACTACATTGGGAATTTTCCCAACAAAAATCTTGGGCTTCGCCTTGTATGATAAAAGAAAACTTCTCAAAAAAATCCGACAATATTATTACTTCATTTATGAAAAGATTGCTTTTTAAAGTTTGAAGAAAAGTTTCTAGAGATTTTGAAATATAGTGGCGTCCTGTTAATTTATGTATTCTTTCACTCAGTGAAGTCCTAAAATCATCGAAGTCTTCTGTTTTTTTTGCAACAAAGTGCATCTGTCCACTGTCCCTTACAGTTTATATTTATCTTCTACTACATCCTAAGGGAAAGACCTAAAGTGAAAACAGAATTATATTTGGATAGTTTGTTCTTAGTGGCTGGTGCTGTCAGCTGACGTCCGAATTATTGAAATATCATTACGTTTTCACCCTTTGATGCGCTAGTCGCTGATTAGAGCGTCACGAAAAGCTTATGGCAATAACAGCTTTTTTTCAAAGCTTTGTCAAAAATAATCCATTTTATTTGGATCAAATTTGGTAAAATCTTTCCCAAAAATTGCTTTAGTGGATCATTTGTATTGAGCGTTAAGCATAATAAATGCTCTATGCCCATTGTTTTTATTGCAATTTTTGTGGATTATGGAACAAAATTTTTTGAAAAAAATTTTTGGGGCTTTCAAAATCCTTGGAGGGTGTGGGGGGGGGAAATATTTCTTAAAAGTTAACATCTTTTTTATGTTAATATTTATAGAATATTTGATTCTATATTTGAATTCCTTGTTCTTTTCTGATTCCAACCATATATAACACATTATATTTTAGACGTATCTTGAGGAAGATAAATGCATTTTTTGAAAGGGGGGTTTTTGTTTCCCCAAAACTTCACCTCCTATAACTCAAAAATTATTAGTCCGAGAAACCTAAAATTTTCACCAGTGGGTTTTGGCTGTAAGATAACCCGATACACCAATTTTCATCAAAATCATAAAGGTAATGGTTAAAAAATTTTTTTTCGTGGTGATTTGTCATGGAATGACCCACGGCCTACTATAAATACGGCCGTATATGTTACCTTTTGATGCTTATAATTACCAGGCCGACTTTTATGGGGCGCCATTTGTTCACCGCTGATTACACATGTTTTAGGACAACATTTACGACTAAATCAAATGCATTTGTTTAAATGCACAAATACATTTAACATTTGTTTAAATGTTTATAACATTTGTTTAAATGTTAACATTTGTTTAAATGTTTTTAACATTTGTTTAAATGTACAAATACATATGTCACTCAACCGTATCATTCACATATGTCACTCAACCGTATCGTATCGTTCTTTAAAGGGAATGTACTGCGAATAACGCTTTTCCGATAGATTTGGTCATTGGACCATCACGTGATAGGTTTGCGACAGACTCGTTTGAAATGGGCGACAGGCGCGACATAGTTAAAATTCTTGAAATGGGCGAAGAAAAGCAGAGGAAAAGTTTGGCGAATAATAAATCGCTCAAAGATGTTGTAACTTATATTCATAAAAAGACTGCGAGTTTAGCACTTATAGTTACATTGCATGTAGCATGGCCGAAACGAGTCGGCATTTACAGTAAATTGATTAAACAAGATAATAAAGAAAATATACATCATAGGATATCAAATTAAAAAGGTTTTTTAATGTTTTATCCTATGATTAGGGTGGCCATACGTCCCGTTTTAGGCGGGACAGTCCCGCTTTTTCAGGCCTGTCCCAGTTAAATTATGGAATGTCTGGTGTTTTCGCTTAGTCATGCAGCACAGCTTGACCTAGGGTATGCCAAAGTTAGCCGTGATAAACTAGGGCATGTTGGCAGCAAACCCTACCTGAATGATGATTCCGGCCGAAAATGACAACAAACGGGCAGCGAAATAGGTGGTGACCTTTTTTTTTGGAGATCCACCCCACCGTAGGCGCGACCGCGGTCTTGAGCGTCCCGATTTTGATCTAGAGTCTATAGTAAGCCAACTATTTGGCTTCGTGAAAGGCGGCCACCCACTGTCCCGTTATTTGCTCATGCAAAATCGGGACGCTCAATTGGAGGTCTGTCCCGCCTAAATCGGAACGTATGGCCACCCTACCTAGTCATAATAGCAGTCTGCAATAAGCGTCCCGGTTTTGCATTTCGAAAAATGGCCAGCCTACCTATGATATATATATATACATACATAGTCTTTCATAAGTATCATTATTTTCTGCAAGAAACTGGCAGACTGAGTTCATTGACTAACAGCATAAATCTATACAGCCTATGTTGCACTTTTGCTTCCAGCAGTCATCCTATATCCTATCCAGCAGACATCTTGTAGTAAGAGACTCGGACTTTTGCGGTTGGTGGTTTAATTTGCTGCAGACCACATGTTTCAAGAATTTTAACTATGTCGCGCCTGTCGCCCATTTCAAACGAGTCTGTCGCAAACCTATCACGTGATGGTCCAATGACCAAATCTATCGGAAAAGCGTTATTCGCAGTACATTCCCTTTAAAGAAAGATACGATACGGTTGAGTGACATATGTGAATGATACGGTTGAGTGACATATGTATTTGTACATTTAAACAAATGTTAAAAACATTTAAACAAATGTTAACATTTAAACAAATGTTAAAAACATTTAAACAAATGTTAACATTTAAACAAATGTTATAAACATTTAAACAAATGTTAACATTTAAACAAATGTTATAAACATTTAAACAAATGTTAAATGTATTTGTGCATTTAAACAAATGCATTTGATTTAGTCATAAATGTTGTCCTAAAACATGTGTAATCAGCGGTGAACAAATGGCGCCCCATAGACTTTTCTCTACAGCGAAAAGGCGAGATCGTGGAGTCAACGAGACGTTGGCGAAACGTATGTGCGAGCGACGAAACAAGGTTGCACTTTCGCGCACACACTGTTTAAAATTCATTGTAACGCTCGTGCAAAGCAAACCACGCACTGAGTTACAAAGTAAATCGTATTTTTTTGGCAGAGCAAATAAGACGAAAATGTCTCCACAATTCAGAATACAAGGTGATAAATAGTGTTTTAACCTTTATATCAAGGTAAAATATGAACAGGTAATAGAAATGCAGACAAGATAGTTAATAAATTACATTAATATTTGTAAGGTAGTAGTCTAGATTATGGATCAAAGTAATTTCTGAAGAATCGCCTATAAGAATATTTCAAAGAGTAAATGAGTTGAGTTGTTTAGCTTCTTTCATATATCGCATTGCTGATTTTGAGCAGGACATATTATATTCACTATTTGTATAGTTTATTGTTAATCTTTGATCATAAGAAAACCTTTTTCAGTTATTGCGAGATCAGTACTTGTGTTCTGACGCGTTTTGGGTGACTTAGTATACCCTGCTAGCACAGTGCAAGCAAGCAGGAGACTGTTGTAATGTGTTTTTCCCAAAGGCAAAAGCGAGCCATGTCACCACAAATGGCACTCTTATCCACTTGACGACTTTGCGATTATTTGGAATAAATGATGCCTGAAAGCATTGGGCCTTTACCTGTAGGCCCTATGCTATTACAGCTAAGGCCCCTATTGATTTTCAGGTACAATATATGCTTTTAAATTTGTTTAAAGTGCTTTTGATATAACACCTTCATAATACTTCAACAATAGCCGCCTGCAAATGTTATATTTGATATTTGACCAGTCAACAATAGCCGCCTGCAAATGTTATTGTCCTCAGCGAAAGGATATGCAAAGCTTTGTAATTATGATCAATAAGTGGTGGACTATTGTTAATTTTAAAACAAGATTTTCTGCTAATCCGCTGGCCAGTGCAATTGTAAAGATGATGGAAAAGTGGAGTTTTTACAATCGCTTGCTCACTGGTTTTCCAGCTGGAGTAAAACCAGAAGTGGACTATGCTTATCACAGCAAACGTTTTAACTATGGTGCTGACCCTGCAAGCACAAGCACACTTAGTGACAGACCTGCTTCAAGAAGGTTACGAGTTCGTTATTCCAGCTAAATTTCAAAGTGATCCACTCGAGCAAAGATTTTCGCAATATCGCCAAATGAGCGGCGGAAATTTTCTGGTAAGCCTAAGAGAGGTATTAAATAGCGAAAAAACTCTTTTATGCAAATCACTGTTAAAAGAAGGAGATGGCGTATTAGAAGAGATGTTAGAAGATACCCACAATACCTCTAAAATGAAGAAATTTCATGAATCTTTTTTAAAGATATTGGATGAGGTTGTCACGGACAACATTGTTTTATGTAAAGGTAGTGAAGAAGTTGCAGTAACAATTTCTGGCTACATAGCAAAAAAACTGTTAAATAGACTAAAGTGTGAATTATGTACATCATTTATGGTGGAAAATTCCTCTACCATTTCATATTGTAACCACCTTTCTAGAGGAAATCTGACTGTTCCACCTTCCTCCTTGGCTGATTTTGGATGTTCTGCTTTTGCTTTGTTGGATTATTTCGATGACTTTATGACTCGACAGGACAATGTAAACATACGCGATGCTGGTTTCAGCGTATTGTTAACATGCCTTCCTCAGCACAATTTTTCCTGCGAGGTTCATCAGGAAGTAGCCTTAAAACTGGCTATTAGAATGATTGTAAACATTTATTATAACAAACAAAAACGTAAAAATGATTCCATTGAAAAAGACGCCATTACTGGCTTCAAAAAAAAACAAAGGTCTAAATAGTTTTTGTGCTTTGCGAATGCTAGTTTTAAAAACAGAGTCAAGATGCTAATGCAGTATTTTTAAACTTTTAATTTCTTTATTGCTTTGGTGTACTAGTGATTGTTAACATATTGTCATATCAATACCTTTGCTTGCTCGCTTAATGTTTGTGAAATTTGTATTTTTTTAAGATCGCATGTAACCTGTGGAAACAGTTGTGCAGACAAGTTTCACGGTTACATCCTTTTTTAACGTGGCCGCTATTCTTTTAGTGTAACCTCTCGGGAATAGAACCCAGTGTACCAATTATCAGTCAAAATTCCTAAAATCGACAATATTTAAGTGTTTTTTACTTTGATGACAAGCTGCTGATTAAATTCTCTGTTATCTCGTTTATTTACAAATATTAATGTAATTTATTAACCATCTTGTCTGCATTTCTATTACCTGTTCATATTTTACCTTGATATAAAGGTTAAAACACTATTTATCACCTTGTATTCTGAATTGTGGAGACATTTTCGTCTTATTTGCTCTGCCAAAAAAATACGATTTACTTTGTAACTCAGTGCGTGGTTTGCTTTGCACGAGCGTTACAATGAATTTTAAACAGTGTGTGCGCGAAAGTGCAACCTTGTTTCGTCGCTCGCACATACGTTTCGCCAACGTCTCGTTGACTCCACGATCTCGCCTTTTCGCTGTAGAGAAAAGTCGGCCTGGTAATTTTAAGCATCAAAAGGTAACATATACGGCCGTATTTATAGTAGGCCGTGAATGACCCTATAGAGACCTAACTTTTCAAAGAGCAAATCCATACTGCTGCGAAGGAAATAACCCTTTTTTTCAATTTTGACCACACCACTCGTAAATACGCTCGTCTCTTACAAATAAGCGCTTAATTCAAATGATGCGCAGTTCAACAACAGGTCAACAAAGAATCAAGCGACAGGCCATGTCAGTCGGTTAACGGGCTGGAAGATTTTGCTTCGTAGAGCCGATCCGGCCCGAGGGCCTTATGTTACCGACCTTTGATCTAAAACAGCAGCACAATTTTTGCACTTCGTGGTATGCTGTTGACTGGTAAAAGAATCAGTCCCGTAGCACTCCAACTTCGGGCCCCCCCCAAAGTAAGCGCAAGAGCCCCTGCGCACAGGTCATATCACTTTAGAGGTGTAAAATTAAAAAGCTGCATTAAGAAAATACACCACAATTTGTACATAAGTAAACAGGCTAATGTCAGAATAAAGCATGCCGATACCGAAGGTGCAAGTCATAAAAAATTCGGCACCGATGCCAGAGTTCAGTAGGACATTTATGCAGACACTGCGAAACGAAAGCAATGACACTGAAAAACATGAAAAAGTTATAAAAACACAGTATCATTTAAATAGTCTGGAGCGAACCTTTTTGTTCGCAAATGCTGTTATGACATTGTCATAATCAAGAGATCGGGCGCAGTCATTTTCGATTGACAACATGGCTAATGAAGATAGTCTACTGTCTGTCATAGACGTTCTATTAAAAGTTTTGATCAGTTTCAATTTGCTGAAGCTTCTTTCAGCGCTGGCAACAGTCACGGGGCAAGTTAGTAAGATTCGAAGTGCGATGTACACATTCGGATACAATTCAAATAAATGAGTCTTTAGAAGATAGTTCAGAAAGTCTTGAGCCGTTTTGAGATTGCGTTTTTTTTGTAAAATTAAAACAAACCGCTGTAGCTCAGCGCTCATTTCATCAGAATCAATGTCACCGAGCTTTTTTTGGAACTCTTTACAGCAAGTAAGAAGAGCATTTTCTTGTTGCACAAGCAAAAGTTTGTCTCGTGTGTACAAAAACGAAAAGGCGGAAGAAACCTCACGTAACAAATTAAAGCGCTCCTTTATTGACATAATAGCCTGGTCTACTAATGGATAGAAAAAGTTGCTTTTAAATTTCAGTTCAGGAGTAGCTCGTTGTTCCTCTTCACCTTGGTAATCAAACAATCTTCTTTTCTTTCCACTTCTTGACGGAGGAAAAGAAGGATCAATATCCAATTCCTGTGCTATTTCAACAGCAGATGTTGCGGCACTGTCATAACCCGTTGTGCGATAGTTTTGCAAAAACTTTTCAGTTGCCTGGATTTCCGTTTCCATTGTATGAAAAGAGACTCCATACGATTGAAGAATCTTGCTTGCTTTATTGACTTGGAATAGGATATCATACCAAATAAACACCGACAAAAGAAAACTCCATTTTGATAAATGAGCTATCAACAATTTTGTTTCTGAGGCAGCTCCTCCATCTTTTCTTTCTATGGAAATGGCTTCCAAGTCTTTCAGTGCCAGCAACACCTCTTTTAAATTGTATCGAAGAGGTTTGATGCATTTAATTCTGCTTTCCCAACGAGTATCAGATTGTGACTTTATGGACAGCTCCACATGTTTCTTCAAAATTTCCCAACGCTGAGCAGAGGAAGAAAACAGCACATACAACCTTGTAAGTACTCCAAAAAATGTCAATGCTTCCGTCGATCAATTAGCACTGTCAACAACAACTAAGTTAAGGGTATGGTTTGCACAGGGCACGTAAACAGCTTTGGGATTGATGTCTAGCATTCTTGCTTGGACCCCAGAATGTTTTCCTTTCATGTTAGCACCATTATCATATCATATGACTGACTTCGACAATCAGACAATTCGAGTTGCAGTTCGGTCGCTTTTTCTAAGAAAGCGTCCAACAAGCCTTTCCCAGTACTGTCACTTATTCTCAAGTAGCCAAAAAATGTTTCTTTAACAACAGCAGCTTCTTCATTACATAGTACATAACGGAGAATGACAGACATTTGTTCATGATGTGACATATCTGGAGTGCAGTCCAAAATTATAGAAAAATATTTTGCCAATTTCAATTGCTGTAAATTTTCTTTTTCAACTTCTGTCGCTAGCAATTCAATTAGTTCATTTTGTATGGTAGGACTCAAATAGTGATCTTTAGTGTTTTTATTCTTGATTCTGTCTTGAAGCTCTTTTAGGATCGGATCTCTTCTTGCCAAAAGCTCAAATATACCCAGAAAATTTCCATTGTGAGGAGATCCTAAGACTTCTTCAGATCCTCTAAAAGCAAGATTCCTTTCCGATAGAAACAAGGCAATGTCGATAAGTCTCTCTAAAACATTTCTCCAAAAACGTCTTTCATTGAAAAAAATATTCATCTCGCGTTTGTCGATAGTGGATGAATTTCTTATCCCTTCAGCTAGCAACATCCATTGACTGCAGCATTCTTGGTGGGAAATGCCGTTTTCATGGTCTTTCAGTTTTTTCGAAAAACCCTCCCATGTATTTATACCACTACAAAAGGGGCTTAGTGTTTTTCCAAATAGCTTACAACAAAAGCAAAAAACTTGATCTGATTCCCCAGAATAAACTAGCCACGACCGTGAAACACTTTCACCATTAGGTAACACACGTTTATAATGGTTGGAGGAAAAACGTCGCCTTGAAGTTGTGTTATTATATGGAAAATTCATTATTAGTTGATGTGGTCCACGCTTTACTATATCACATCGTTGAGCATCAGAAATACTTTCAGGCCATTTACATGGGTCATCAGGGATAGGGGTAAATTGAGATTCAGTTATTTTTGATATTGAAGGTTGCGTATTGGCAGGTAAATCACAACTTACATTTTCTGGAAATTCACAATCACTTTGATGCTGATCGTCATAGTCTTCTTTTTCTTGTACACTATAGTTTTCTTCATCCCTCTCGGTACTAGTGCCAGGTCTACTCTGCTCAGTAATCTTGAAAAAATCTGTCATCTTGGGCAATTTCGCTACAGCATCTCGAGCAGTGGCTGCTTCTTTTCTCTTTTGAGCACGACTTTTTGAGCGTTTCATTCTATACAATGTCAATAAAATACTTTATCTGCACTCTGCAGTGTATATATATATTGTCCCGGTATTTATAGCCAAACAGAATTCCAGACCATTCTATGATTGTTGCGTAACAACGGCATTGTTACGTCAATCGAATATTCAAGATTCTACCAGAAAATCAATCGAAATATTCTAGATTCTGCGAGATAAAATGACGCTGTATTCACTTATGATGTCACAAGCCAATTTCTTCCTACAGTTTAAATCGGTTGTAAACAAGTCTGCTGAACTGAAAATAGTCACGTAGCCAAAAAGCAATTTCAGACTAACTTGGGCCCCCAAAGTTGGCCTGGGCCCCCCCAATTGGGGGGTTTGGGGGGCGGCTGCTACGTTTCTGAAAAGAATTAAACAGCTGAGCTGACGAAAATTTAATCAATAAACGGTTTTAAAGCTAAACCTAATTTTGCAGCTGGCTTACCGGTGATAGAACCGAAATTTAAAATCGGTTGTTTTTTGCACTTATTTTAAAACAGAACTTGCCTGAACTCAACCGCTTAAGATACATATAAATTACAGCAGCAGTAAATAACATGTCACTTGCTTGATGTCACGTACCAGTAAGTTAAATTCTTAACACAAAATTTAAAGTAAACAACAAAAGCAACTGATCATTAATTTTGATGCTCAATCACACAAAGTTAACCGAATTTGCGGCAGAGCTGTTCATTCATGCGTATGAGTCCATACTCTGTCTTTCTACTATGTAAAGGTGGATAAATCTGATAGCGTGTTTTTATCAAAGGCGCATAAGCTACTTGCCGGCCTTTTTTCGCGCTATCCCAAACGTGCTCAGGCGTCAAGTGAAAAAGCTTTCAAATGCTGTCTTTAAAAAGGGGTTTTTATATCGTGAGGTCGTGGTTTTAAACCGCATGTAGTGTGTTCGCGCCAGACGCTCTACCTACCACATTTTTGAGGCAGTTGCATGATTGCTAAAACAATCAAACAATAAGCTACTTTTAAAATCTGCACTTGTGCAGGAATGATGACGCAACTCCGAACTACATAGCTGCAATCTGGGCAAAATTAGAGAACCTATGCATCTTGATAATTCAAAAGAAATTATGTTGTTGTTAAAAAACGTTGTTATGGTGGTTGAAGAGGCAATTCAGAGACGTAGCAGCCGCCCCCCAAACCCCCCAATTGGGGGGGGCCCAGGCTAACTTTGGGGGCCCAAGTTAGTCTGAAATTGCTTTTTGGCTACGTGACTATTTTCAGTTCAGCAGACTTGTTTACAACCGATTTAAACTGTAGGAAGAAATTGGCTTGTGACATCATAAGTGAATACAGCGTCATTTTATCTCGCAGAATCTAGAATATTTCGATTGATTTTTTGGTAGAATCTTGAATATTCGATTGACGTAACAATGCCGTTGTTACGCAACAATCATAGAATGGTCTGGAATTCTGTTTGGCTATAAATACCGGGACAATATATATACACTGCAGAGTGCAGATAAAGTATTTTATTGACATTGTATAGAATGAAACGCTCAAAAAGTCGTGCTCAAAAGAGAAAAGAAGCAGCCACTGCTCGAGATGCTGTAGCGAAATTGCCCAAGATGACAGATTTTTTCAAGATTACTGAGCAGAGTAGACCTGGCACTAGTACCGAGAGGGATGAAGAAAACTATAGTGTACAAGAAAAAGAAGACTATGACGATCAGCATCAAAGTGATTGTGAATTTCCAGAAAATGTAAGTTGTGATTTACCTGCCAATACGCAACCTTCAATATCAAAAATAACTGAATCTCAATTTACCCCTATCCCTGATGACCCATGTAAATGGCCTGAAAGTATTTCTGATGCTCAACGATGTGATATAGTAAAGCGTGGACCACATCAACTAATAATGAATTTTCCATATAATAACACAACTCCAAGGCGACGTTTTTCCTCCAACCATTATAAACGTGTGTTACCTAATGGTGAAAGTGTTTCACGGTCGTGGCTAGTTTATTCTGGGGAATCAGATCAAGTTTTTTGCTTTTGTTGTAAGCTATTTGGAAAAACACTAAGCCCCTTTTGTAGTGGTATAAATACATGGGGGGGTTTTTCGAAAAAACTGAAAGACCATGAAAACGGCATTTCCCACCAAGAATGCTGCAGTCAATGGATGTTGCTAGCTGAAGGGATAAGAAATTCATCCACTATCGACAAACGCGAGATGAATATTTTTTTCAATGAAAGACGTTTTTGGAGAAATGTTTTAGAGAGACTTATCGACATTGCCTTGTTTCTATCGGAAAGGAATCTTGCTTTTAGAGGATCTGAAGAAGTCTTAGGATCTCCTCACAATGGAAATTTTCTGGGTATATTTGAGCTTTTGGCAAGAAGAGATCCGATCCTAAAAGAGCTTCAAGACAGAATCAAGAATAAAAACACTAAAGATCACTATTTGAGTCCTACCATACAAAATGAACTAATTGAATTGCTAGCGACAGAAGTTGAAAAAGAAAATTTACAGCAATTGAAATTGGCAAAATATTTTTCTATAATTTTGGACTGCACTCCAGATATGTCACATCATGAACAAATGTCTGTCATTCTCCGTTATGTACTATGTAATGAAGAAGCTGCTGTTGTTAAAGAAACATTTTTTGGCTACTTGAGAATAAGTGACAGTACTGGGAAAGGCTTGTTGGACGCTTTCTTAGAAAAAGCGACCGAACTGCAACTCGAATTGTCTGATTGTCGAGGTCAGTCATATGATAATGGTGCTAACATGAAAGGAAAACATTCTGGGGTCCAAGCAAGAATGCTAGACATCAATCCCAAAGCTGTTTACGTGCCCTGTGCAAACCATACCCTTAACTTAGTTGTTGTTGACAGTGCTAATTGATCGACGGAAGCATTGACATTTTTTGGAGTACTTACAAGGTTGTATGTGCTGTTTTCTTCCTCTGCTCAGCGTTGGGAAATTTTGAAGAAACATGTGGAACTGTCCATAAAGTCACAATCTGATACTCGTTGGGAAAGCAGAATTAAATGCATCAAACCTCTTCGATACAATTTAAAAGAGGTGTTGCTGGCACTGAAAGACTTGGAAGCCATTTCCATAGAAAGAAAAGATGGAGGAGCTGCCTCAGAAACAAAATTGTTGATAGCTCATTTATCAAAATGGAGTTTTCTTTTGTCGGTGTTTATTTGGTATGATATCCTATTCCAAGTCAATAAAGCAAGCAAGATTCTTCAATCGTATGGAGTCTCTTTTCATACAATGGAAACGGAAATCCAGGCAACTGAAAAGTTTTTGCAAAACTATCGCACAACGGGTTATGACAGTGCCGCAACATCTGCTGTTGAAATAGCACAGGAATTGGATATTGATCCTTCTTTTCCTCCGTCAAGAAGTGGAAAGAAAAGAAGATTGTTTGATTACCAAGGTGAAGAGGAACAACGAGCTACTCCTGAACTGAAATTTAAAAGCAACTTTTTCTATCCATTAGTAGACCAGGCTATTATGTCAATAAAGGAGCGCTTTAATTTGTTACGTGAGGTTTCTTCCGCCTTTTCGTTTTTGTACACACGAGACAAACTTTTGCTTGTGCAACAAGAAAATGCTCTTCTTACTTGCTGTAAAGAGTTCCAAAAAAAGCTCGGTGACATTGATTCTGATGAAATGAGCGCTGAGCTACAGCGGTTTGTTTTAATTTTACAAAAAAAACGCAATCTCAAAACGGCTCAAGACTTTCTGAACTATCTTCTAAAGACTCATTTATTTGAATTGTATCCGAATGTGTACATCGCACTTCGAATCTTACTAACTTGCCCCGTGACTGTTGCCAGCGCTGAAAGAAGCTTCAGCAAATTGAAACTGATCAAAACTTTTAATAGAACGTCTATGACAGACAGTAGACTATCTTCATTAGCCATGTTGTCAATCGAAAATGACTGCGCCCGATCTCTTGATTATGACAATGTCATAACAGCATTTGCGAACAAAAAGGTTCGCTCCAGACTATTTAAATGATACTGTGTTTTTATAACTTTTTCATGTTTTTCAGTGTCATTGCTTTCGTTTCGCAGTGTCTGCATAAATGTCCTACTGAACTCTGGCATCGGTGCCGAATTTTTTATGACTTGCACCTTCGGTATCGGCATGCTTTATTCTGACATTAGCCTGTTTACTTATGTACAAATTGTGGTGTATTTTCTTAATGCAGCTTTTCAATTTTACACCACTAAAGTGATATGACCTGTGCGCAGGGGCTCTTGCGCTTACTTTGGGGGGGGGCCCGAAGTTGGAGTGCTACGGCACTGAGGCAATTTTTGGTACGCCTACAAGTAGGCTACCTATGGTACTTATAATAACTGACATATGTAAAGGTTGGTTTCCATTAGGAGTAACCTGCCAGCGTTGTGTAGATATTTTTTGTTTGTCTATTTGAAGTTATTTTACGGGTAAAAACGCTCCGCGCATAACATTGAATAAAAAACAAAGACTTTATGCGCTATTTACGCGTATGGAAACCAGCCTTAAAAAGTTAGGCATGTAGTTACTACTATAGTAGATCGACGTTTTGGCATGAATCAGATAATGAAACAAAAGGAGTAGGCTTTGGAGCCAGAGTCATTTTCAATAGAAGTTTAGGGGACGCCATTTGCGGTAAACTTTATGCGGAGCAAAGAACACTCCTTCTTCTAACGGTATCAAGACTAACACTGTGAGTGACATTAAACGCCTACAAATGTATTGAGAATAGAAACACTCACGACTAATCATCATCCTCAGGTATATATTGTTAGTCATACTGAGGCTACACTTATTTTACAAGCACAAATAACATTTTGCAGTCCGTGTCACTTAACAGAGGAAAGCATATAATTCAATTTCAAATAAAAGCTTTTTAATTTGCCTGAGGGCTGCATTGGTACCTTTGATGTCGGGAAGAGCGTTGACAAAGGGGTCTAGGGGTGCTTTTGGTACCGGGCCTGGAAATTTTTAGGGAGCCCGAATTTTTGAAAAGGTCGCACTCAGTGTTGAAAATAAATTAGGCCTAAGCTTTCTATTTTTTCTGTTGACAAATACATAACTTGTATAATAATTTTTGTGACAAGATGAGTTTGCTTAAATACTTCTTTTAAAAAAATTTGGGCCCCCAAAATTCTTCCTGGCTAGGGTTGGATTACCCGGATAACGGTTAACCGGTTAACCGATCAACCGGGAGTTTTTTTGCTATCCGATATCTGGATATAATTCTGTCGGTTAACCGGATAAAAGAATATCGTTGCTAATGCTTTAACACTTTTTAGTAAGTTTCAACATTCTTTGTTATGAGGAGGCTGACTCCCGCTGAGCGCAATTAAACTTTTGATCACACTTTTAATATTGTCTTATATTTAATGCATGAGTGAACTTTACTCACACGTCCCAAAGAAAGCCAAGGAAATGATTATTTTAATAGAAGACTGCATTTGCATTGTGAAGAGAAGTTTGTGAAGTGTGCAGGGTTTGACTGTAAGAAGATTTCAGTTGAACTTGAAAAGCTTTAAATACAACCTAGTTTAAACTGACTAAATTTAGGAGATGGAATTGGAACGTTTTAAAAATGAAAATCCCGTGTAGGGCTGCTTTCTACGATCAAGAAATGGTGATCGGGAAAAATGTGAAACTTGCGAAAACAACGATTTCTTGTAAAGGCGGATCTACACGAGCAATGAGAAACCAACTAAAATATAAAATTCTTCTCGACACAAAGAAGGCAAAACAGCAAGTTTCTTTGGAAAACGCAAACAAAAGTTCCACGGGCACCAGCATGATTGAAAACTATTTTCAACCAACCAAAGAGTCTCTGGAAAGGATTGTTGCAGAGCTAGCAGCTGTGGACAGAATTTTTTTTAACACCGTATCTACTGGCAAGCAACTACGACAAGCATTTTTAGCAAGAGGATACAAGCTACCACAAACGGTGCAAAATGTCAGAAGTATTATCCTATCTTTTTCCCAAACACTGAAAAGCGATGTAAAGAAAATGATTGAAACAAAAAAGGGGCTGGAAAATTTTGTTTTGTCACTCTTGATGAATACGTAAGTACCAGAAGCAGAAGATACATGAACCTGCACTATGGTTCAGACCCTGTTAATTTAGGAATGGTAAGAATCAAAGGTTCTATGCCATCTGAAAGAGTAGAGAATTTGGTGAAAGAAAGATTGCACGAGTTTGGCCTCAAGATGGAAGACATTGTTGCAGCTACGACAGATGGAGCTAGTGTGATGAAGAGTTTTGGAAGAATGATTTGTTGCGTCCACCAGCTCTGTTTTGCGTATGGTTGTCATTTAGCAGTAACTGATTTCTTGTATGCAAGGCAAAATCTCTTTGAAGGACTAGAAAAGGAAAGGGAAAATAATAATACTGGGTCGAATTCAGAATTTTCTTCAGAAGAGGAGATGGAAGAAGTTGATGAAGCTGCTGTAGATCTTGTGGAGACTGAAGCAATTGGCGTAGAACTTTAACAGTTTGTTGCGGAAGTGATAGGGAAGGTTAGAACAGTGGTAAAGATGTTTCGCAAAAGTCCTCTTAAGGACGAAATTCTGCAAAAGCATATCCAAGCACAATTGAACAGAGAGCTGAAGTTGATTCTAGATTCTAAGACTAGATGGAACAGTCTTTTAGAGATGATTAAAATATTTGTAAGAGCAGAAAAATGTATCAAAATAGCTCTTGTCGAAATTGGAACTTCTACCACCATTACGAACGCAGAAATTAAAATTCTCCATGATCTGATTGATGTCCTTGAACCTGTCAAACACGCTGTAGATGGACTTTGCAGGAGGAAGGCTACACCTGAGCGGATTTATGATTTTGTGTTTAAAACTCTCTCTAATTTTAATTCTGCGTACTCGGCATCTCTTAAGTCTCATCTTGAGGTAAGAATCAAAGACCGGAGCAATGCATGTCTTGTTCATCTACTTGAATATTTGCATGATCCCGATTTTCTAATGAAGAACAAGTTTGATATTTTTGGCGAATACGGAAATAAAAACAAGATTTACACTCTTGCTGCAACCCTGATGCAAAACCTGTTTGGAGTACTAGAGTGTGGTTCTGGAGAAGAAAGCCAGTTTACGTCACTCGCTTCTACTTCAGTATGTAGAAACTCATCACGTGCATCTCTCAAGAAAGAACTAGTGCGAGCTATCACGTCAGCATCAATTCCAGCTACTCGTCCATCCATTAATCCAAATCTTAACAGAAGAATGGTCCAAAAGGAATGTGAAGTGTTTGAAGCTTCTGGGATACGACTTGCCAACCTTCAGACTCTCTATGAAGCTCTGCTTACTATTCAGCCCACTTCTGTGGAAGCAGAACGATCATTCAGTGCATGTGGACTCTTTGTTACAAAACTCCGGTCTCGTCTACACGATTCCACAATTGATGCATTGTGCTTTAAAAGGAATGCGTTGCAGAAACAGTGAACATTAATCTGCGAGATTTTTTTATATTCGATTGTACTGCACGTGTGCTTATGTCTATAATAAAACTGTACAATACTTTTCATATTTAGCAGTTATTATCCGGTTAACCGGTTAGCTAAATTCCAAGTACACGGATATATCCGTTATCCGGATAATAAAAATTATTGATATCCGAACTAACCCTATTCCTGGCCCAGGGCCAGAAACATAAAAATCCGGCTCCTGTAACTCTTAAAGCACATAACTTCCAAAACAACAGAATTTTAAGCCCCAAACTCCTAAATCTTAAATCCAGATATCCCATATGGATCAATCAATTTGTTTATGGCCAGATTTTACAAAATCAATTCTATTTTGTTTTGTTATCTCTATTTAACAGAAAGATTGCATTTAATTACCGATTACTGGTAACTGATAATGATGCATTGCATGTAATTCACATTTTGTTTTTTATTTACTTTTAGTCTCACATTATTCCATAAACAGAGTATTACAACTGTGCTTGATTTATTTACCCACATATAGAAGTTTGATTATTAGAATAGTAAAGTAGCCAGACAGCAATGTCGTATTTGATAAGAACGGAGCAAAAGAAAGAAAAAAAGCGCAGAAAGAAAGCAATTTTTGAGCAATTATGCCAAACACTCGTCCATTTGTAATCGGATAAAACCTGGCAATTCCAATTTGTCAGATCCTTGTATAAGGGGGCCCTGGGTTAATGTTGGAAATGGGCCCGGACTATCCCCTCAACGCCACTGGGTGTCGGGCCCAGGTCAGTCTCGCAGTGGCCTTTCCAACGTATTTAGAAGGGACATTTTCCCATGCCTTTGCATTTTGACCTTGGGAATAAAAGAAAAAATTAGTTTAATTCGTCTATATGCTCTCTCCCTTTTTCAAGCATCCTCGGTGCGCTAGTGGTTAACAGTAATGCAGCAGTCTCACAACAATCTTCCTCCATTAGCGTTTCCAAAACCATGGGTCGCGACCCAAATATAGGTCCCGAATATCTCATAGATAGGTCGCAAATCTATTTTGCTAAAAATGCTTATTTATTGATATGTATATTTGTCACGAATAAGTATATTTGCGTTGTAGGAATAGTTTTTACATATACAGTAGTTTGTGCAATTTGTCGTTTTGTTTTGCTGTGATTATTTTAATTGTAAATCTGAATTTGTAAGCTCAAACTTGGTTTTATATCTCGGCTGCTTTCGAAAAAGACCTTTTTTTTCCTTCGCATTTAAATTTGAAACTCACAGGCCTCTTACGTCACAATAGTTGATTACGCAACTAAGTTCCAGACTATTCTAGTGAATCTTGGTTCTTCTCGAAGATTTTTTCTTTTTTTTATTGCCGATTACGTAATTTAATAACGGTGTTTTTCTGTGTCACGTGATGTTCTAGCATTTTCTGGAAGCTCGTCTCAGTACAGTATATATAAGGGGGCGAGATTTTTACGAATTTAGGGAGTGGCAGAGTAGAGAGTGCCACCGTATTAGAGAAAAAAAGTGTATTGATCTGTGGTGATTTATTGTGGATTTCTATTAGTGTGACAAGCGGTTGATTAGTGGATTTAGTCTTGGTTAGGCCTGATTATTATTTTAAAGTGCATTCTTTTTTTGGTGTTCGATGAGCGAAGGAATTCGAAGTTTTAAAATGGTTTGTGAATATATTTGTTTTGTTCTTGATCGAGAAGTGCGTGAGCTAAAGTATCTTAGTGGAAACCAATCTTTTCCTAGCTATTAAATATTAAGTTGCAACCAGACTTAATTATTCGAGCGATACCACAAGTCGCCTCAATTTTAAGAAGTAAATTAAAGTTGAAATAGAATCAAAAATTCTATTGTACGCGACAATATTAGTGTACTGAATATGGGTCGTAGTCATCACTGTATATTGAGTTTTCAAGCGATTTTGGGTCGCAAAAGAAATGGATGAGGTACGCTGCTTCAGTGACAAAGATAATGTTTGCGACACAATTCTTCGGTGACAAAACAAAAAATGTTTTTTGTTGACTTATTATTGGAGAGTGACAAAAGAAGGTGTTGATTTCTCGCTGCGATGAAGCAAAGAACAACAGAATGAGCTCATCACGAGCAATAAGCGAGTTCCAGCGTGGTGAAGAATATAATTGATTTAAAGCTTTAATTACAATATGATTCGATGTGTTGCCTACTGAATTGAACACCTACAGTATGTGTCGACTTTCTTAGGTCTGAGGGGGGCCATTGCCCACTTTGGATACGCCACTGTTTACTTCAGCAATAATGGCGAGTATCCTGAGGACGACGCTGACGGCACCGACTAGTAGATTTGTATATACGAGTCTAGGTAGGCTATAATATCTTTGAGCAGAAGAAAGTTGAACTTTTAAAATAACTGCTGACCCATTTTATACCAAGAAAAATTTAAATAAAGCAAAAGTCAATAGGCTTTGTTCGCCAAGAATACCGTTAACATTCATCCAAGCAGAAATGTTTACACAAAAAATTTTCTTGCGATTAGTGGTTTCAATGAGGTTGTCACAAAGCATTTCTCAAGAAATACCTACCGGATAGTCAATGAATATTTAATGGGTGATAACGAGTGGAACTGAAGTTTGGATGTAAGAGAATCTTAACACATTGTCAGCTTCGTGGCCACCATTTTTTTACCAGTGCAGTCAATAAATTAGTCAATAAGGGATCAAGCTTGTGCCCCAGTCGACGTTTTTGTAGCAGTCAATAAGCCTAGCTCTATTAATTTGATCAAAGGGGTTTCTATTAGTTTTTTAAATGGTGCGAAAAATTTACGTTTGTGGCGTTCATTGCTCTGGAAAAACGACTTTAATAAATTGTGTAAAAAGCAAGTTAACTTTGAGCTGTGGGTCGATTCATTTATGCAATGAAGTGGCGAGGACGATAATGCAAGAAAATGGAATTACTGGGGTAAGTATGAAGTTTTGTGAGTGATCAATCGGTAGTAGCTAGAGACAATTAGGGCTAGACCCTCTGATTATTGTGAAACTTTCCTTGCTTTCAAAATATTTTTTTAGCTTGTTGTTTTTAGTAAAAAATCCCTGCAAGACATGGTCAAAGATACAAGTAGACTACCGTGTCACTGGCATTTTTAATCGTAAATCTACAAGTAGGTCCATCGGAGGAGTTAGAGGCGAAGTAAATGGTGGTATGTGTCCCTTTAATTCTGAATAATAAAGAACAAGTGGTATTTTCTTTCACATTAAGTTGCAATGTAGCGTTTAGTTTTTGACTGAAAGCAATGTTGTAATAAAATCTGAATGACAGCCAAAATATAATGCATATTTTTTAACGTAAAATCAGCATTACAAAAAACGTTTTGATGATAATTAAATTGTAATGTATAAACTCTTAATTTAAAATCAGTAGGCTCGTCAGAGGATCCTAATGATGCACTCCACAAAATATTTAGCCAAAAATTTGTTTTGAACTTCCCAAATTTTCCGGAAACTTGCTCAAAGTAAAGCAAACCTCATCCCTCTTAAAAAAATTGGAATCCTTTAGTAAGTTTGCGAGCTTAAAGGTTTTCTGCTGTGCATATAGTAAAAGAAGAAATTTACTGCCTGCTATTTACGCCGCAATTGTTGTATTTACCCTTCCTTTGAAAAATTTAAACCTTTTTAGTAATTTGGAAACACTACTTTTTAAAAATATTGCATGTTTTAACATGTTGTTTTCATAGCCTTATCTCCTTTTTAGCCTACAAAACTAGTTGGTTACAGTGGACCAAAGAAATGATAAGCTTACCATCAAAAAAAGTACGAACTACTTGAGATGTGTAAAACTTTGTCTAACTTACGCTTCGGCAGGACATCTCTTTGAAGTTTTTCTTTTTATCGCATCGATTCTTAAAACGCATAATCTACCGGTGGCGCAACCAGGGGGGGCGGGGGGCTAGGAGGGCTGAAGTCTCTTGATACAACATTATTGGGAAAACAATTAAGAATAGTATGGTTTTTACATCTCCTTCTTCTTTCGGCTCTTCCCTTCCAAGGTTTGCCTCTACAGATCATTCTTCTCCTTCGCTTTCGAACCATTGCATCCTGCTCTACTTATCAAATCACTTTTAAATCATTCGTTATACCTTCTATATATCTATATACCTTCTTTGTAAAAAACAAACCAAAGACGGGGTTTTAAAAACAAAGAGGGCTGGCCGAGTTACCTGCTGAAAAAACTTTTGATAAACTTTTTTAAAGGTATTTCACATTGTCATCTAAAAAATTTTTGCTTTTTAAATTTTTTTTCTTTCCCAAGAACATAAACCAGACTATACGTACATAGATCTGCACAGGCACAACCAGAAAGGGGGCTAAAATCCCGTGAATGTGTTTCTTCGAAAAACGTAAGGTACTCTTGATTGGTAAGAAATTACAGGAAATTGTGTGATTGCTCTGCAAATTATCGCATGCTTCTAAAACGCGAATCGAGAATTCAGACTTATGAACAAATGCTGCTGAGCCCTCTGCTTTAAAAAAAGCTTTTGATAATTTTTTTGATTCCATATTGTCACCTGAACAAACATTACACTGTAAATTTACTTGAGCTCCAAAGAGCATAAACCAGGTAAAATGGCTGTAACAATTAGTGCTGAAAGTTAATCCCAACCTCCCACTTCTCAATAATTAGATGTGTCGCATAATTTAACCTAAGCTGCAAACCCTGACACAGCTGTGCTTAATGACGTTCGTGATTTATAATTCCACGACTGTATAAGGCTGACACAAAATGATTCTTTGCGGTTGCGGCTACGTAGGTGGAGAAGCATTAGATATTTCCTATCAAGTGGTATCGTCTTGCATCATACTTTTATCCTTTTGTCAAAGAAAAGCCTTTGCTGTTATAAATGGAACAACTTTTGCCCGAATGATCTTCTCAGCTACCAGAGTGGGTCCGATTTCTTCAACTAAGATAATGAAAGTAGCAAAAGATTGGATTCAGGAGAATTTGTATGACACAGCCTGCCAAATTGAGGGTGTTTTCAAAAAAAGATCTTCACCTATAATTTGTGGCAAAGAGCCAAAACTCAAGACATCAATTTAGTCAAATTTAACAGGAACATTGTTGGAAAACCTTTTATTGCAATCAATTTTTTGTGATTCCAAATTTTGTCAATTTTGCCTCAGATTTGTTGAAAGGACTTTGTTTGGAGATCAGCGTTCTGCAGCAGATACATCTGCGAACGCTTTCACTTTTTCATCGAGTCGGTGAAAGGCATGAACCCTGCGCCCCCCAACCTTCTACGCTACGCCTATGCTCCAATGCTGATCTTTTAGTCTTTCTATAACAAGTTTTGCTGTGTGGTGAAACAGTGTGTTGGTCGATACGAAGTAAAAACTGTAAATTCCTTTTCGCTGCTGTAATAGTTCTTGAGTTATTTCTCTTTTTTCTTGAGACAGAGGCAGACCCAAACAAGGGATATTCATTGTATATTGAAGGCCTAGGCCTAAACCATGCCCAAGCTATATAGCAGAGCAACTCAATTAATTTTAGCCGAGTTCCAGTTGGTTAAGTTCAGTATTTCCAGAGGTCCAGTAACATTTTTGACTTACAACAACAAAAATGACACTATAAGTTTCAGTAAATACAGAAAAATACTTGGATTTTCTCTTAGTCTACACACTCCACACTAATCATCGAAATTAAAAATAAAATAGACCGATTGGACGTTATTCTGCTGATTTTGTGAAAAAAGCTCATCGCTTATTTTTAGCCAGTTTTTAAAACTTGATCGATTGACGTAAGACCAAATGAATGGCGGTGGTGGGGCGTTTGGTCTTTGTACCATACAGTTGGCTATCGTGCGCGGTAATAATCTGCCAATGCAATGCCTGATTTATTGTTTTTTCAAAGCGGTGTTCAACATCATAGGTTTGTTTAAACACTTGATCAATTATGTATTGACTATGCCTGAAGCCAGCTTGTTTGTCAGGAGGTTGGGGCTCAAAAACGGGTTCTAGACGCCTCAATTGTTTGGCAGGTCAAGCAGGTTGTGTACTGTAGAATATTTGAAGCCATATATTACATTTTGGACCCGCAGGGTTTTGAAATGTATCTGGCGGGATATTGCCTGGACTTTGAGGTTTCTACACTTGATTAATTTAATTGCAAAGGCACATTTAGTGGACATGAGAAGTATGGATAACAGACCTTTAGCAGTGGGAAATAGTTTTTTCCTGTTTTTCATGCTGATCGTGTTGTTTGTTAATTCTAAAGGTGCCGTCAGTTAATGCTAAGAATAGGCAGTTGCGCAGAAGGCGCGAAAATTTTTGCTTTTTTGTTTGAAAATAACTTAGTACTGAGAACAAGTCTACAACGTTTGGTAAAATAGGCTTTTTGCAATGAGACTTTTTTGCAACCTCTGGTTGCACCTACTGTTTCTCATCCTGGATCTTGAGGTCCAGTTTCAATACTCGAAAGATCCGGATTCGGACCGCAGTCCGCCAATTGAGTAGCCCTGCTATATAGCTTGCGAGCCAATTATTTCCAACGTGCTGTTAAGATATATGTTGCTTCGTGTTCTTTTTCAAATTTTATAAACTGATATCTTTCCTCAAACTATTTAACTAATGATGTTATTATATAACAGTATTCATTAGAATAGAAAATGATAGCAGTAAGCTTAAACGTAGCCTAATGTTGTTGTTGCCCGACCCCTTTCTTGGAATGGGGGCATGGCTGAAGACCATGGACCTTCAAAAGTCGAGCAGCCCTTTATGGCCCGAAAAAGTGGTTGCAAACAGACAAATAGTCTCTAATAAGCAAGCGATGGAAAAAAGATTGAAGCAGAAAAGGGAAGGAAGACATGAGAAGCGCCCTGAGTTGGACAATAACGGGCGCCACACGAAGGACTCGCAACTCTGCCGATTCCGGATAAATAAAAGCTACGCCCGTATCAGCGAAAACTAGACAGGATACAGCGAGCATAAAGAGAAAGCACAATTCCCTTGCCAATAGACAAAGAGGAGAGTAGCGCGGCAAAAAACTTTGATGAAACAGTGCGCCCCAGTACGAAAGAAGAGATGAATGGACACGAAGAAACATGTGCTATCAACGTCGCCTGATAGTACATAGCCTACTGTTTCACAAAATATTTAAACAACGTTATACCCGAGCAGTTTTGTTTGCCCTCCTCCCTTAGCTATACCCTGGTTGCGAACCTTTACTCTACAGATTATCTTGTAAACGTACATGTTTTGTATGGGAAGTTAAAGCCACCTGAAGACTTTTTCTAAAGATGAAGTTTTTCGCAGTAAATTATTCTGCTATTTGGCTGCTTTTTGTTTTTCCCACTTTCTTTCCCATTTTTTAAATTTCTGGAAAGCTGAGAAGGCTGCAAAAAATCTGAGGCTACATTTCCCCTACTTTTGCACCAAACTTTGTATATGTGTAACTTTTTGCTCAATAGATTACAATTTTAATTTTACAACACCTTTGTTTACGGGAACGGGTGTGCAGCCAAAACAAGGGGACGAATAAAATTGAGAGAGGTTATAAATACGACATTGAACTGGGAAATGTCAAAAGCAGCAAGCTAGCTCCTTTATTACCAAATTGTTTTAGAAAAAAGATGCAGCAACCATTACTTTTTAGAAAGATCTACGAAATCCGGAAGTATTCAAAAACCTCAACCTTCAGATTTTGAAAAAACAAAGCAAAAAAGAAAGCGACGCTGATGAACTGGCAGGTTAGAATATGTTATTAGTTTGCAAACTATAAGCCGCAAAAACAGTTTCAGAATCCTGTCTTCACTTTCCCGATGTTAAGGGTGGGCTATATATTGTGTTTTCTGCTGTTGATTTTTTAAAAAAAGTCATCCTATCTCTTGACGCAGAATTAAGCGCTGATGAGGAAATCGCAAATTCGCGGCCAGAACAAGAAGACATTGAGGTAGTGCTGAATAGAATACTCTGCTCTTTTGCAATGACTTAATATCTTATCTAAAGGTAGTGAAAGCCCTCATTTGTCTTGAGCCTCTTGGTGAGCCCACGGCTATTCAGCTAGTCCACTAATATCAAAACACAATTACAAGAAATAAACTATCCACCTACCTCCTATTTTATGCGTTCCAATGTCCTTCATGCTTCATAGCAGTTTAACCTTTGACTTATCTTGTTGCACATTTGCCGAAAGGTACTTTGAAAGCATGTTTTAGTTTATCGCTCTTAGTTTTTCAGAATGACAATAAATTAGTCAATAAGGGATCAAGCTTGTGCCCCAAATAAGAAATCTTCTTTGGAATTTATTTAACCTAAAGCTCTCCTCCGAGAGAAGGTTTAGCATAATTGAAGATATCCAAATAAGGCCTTGTATTATTGTAGATTCTAAAAACAGCTTGTGCATTTTCGACCGAGGAATCTTAGATCCCATTGTATACCTTCATATAAGCGTCGGAAAGCAATATTCCGAAACAGTGCTCCAGCAAAAGCAGATTTGGAATATTGTTGAAAGGTAATGGCTTGATTAATTGTTTAAAGCCGGTTTTTACCGAAACATAATGCAACAGTTCTTCACGCAAGGTTATTCAATGAGATGCGTGTTTACCTTTAATATGCCTTGGAACCGAAGAAACAAATGATGGTAATCCAGCTTTACATCATCAACCTAATCAAAACAGTTTGGTGGAAAGCGACAGTCCATTTCAAAACACGTTATGAATACAATTGCAGAGTTGTAACCTCACCACCAACAAGGCAGACCTCTCTTAGCCTCCTTACAACATTCTGGGTGAGCACAAGTTAATCTACTTAGGTTAGGCCATAACCAAACATATGTTGTGATTACAGGATAAGGATATCAATCTGTCAACCTAATGTACATTGTCACAGAAAAATACATTTTAGACTTCAAAACGACAGCAATTGCATTGTTTTTGTCACCAAACCGTATTTGGAATATTTCCACTATGATGATGTCAGGGTGGATACGTTTGATTTTGATGATTGTGTTCATTATGACGTCACCATGAGGAAATTAATGACCGATTTGAAGATTCCATTTGTCTACATTGAAGCTAAAAATCTTCAGGACAGAGCGGACGTAGTGCTAAAAGCAATGAAGAAACGATGGCCTGATTTCAAGTTTTTGTAGGAGTGTTTTGATCACTTTTTCTCATTAGGTTGTTTTTTCCGACTCATAAAGCAACAGTGACTTCCACCTATAAAAAGGTAGGCGTTGACTCGTATGAAAAAACCTATCGACCGGATGACAAAGACAGTGCCTACGAGTGTAGACAAAACTTGCCGGTAATTTGTAACAACAAAATCTCAACTTTCTATCTCAAAGTACCTGCTAGTAAAGTTTTTGGAAAATATTCTTGTGTTTACGATAAATATCCAGTGAATGACACATTCTTGCATCAAATTTCTATTGCGTTTCTTAAATATCTATTCTGATTTCTTTAGCAGCTGAATCTGGAGGGATAAAATGTTCGTGACTCAAAAGAGGACGACCATCTTGTTAAAGGTTGAAATGCACTGTACCAACCGCTCGCAGTGGAATAATTTTTGTTTCTTTTATTCAGCAAGAGCATATTCGCTTATCAACCCATTAAATAGAATTCACTCGTGTGTTGCACATAGGCAAGAGAAACCTCTTGTCACGAATACGTAAATTTGCGCTAGAAGAAGAGTTTTATATATTTATAGATATTGTGATCTGTTGTTTTATTTTGCAGTGATCATTTTTAATTGTCAATCTAAATTGTTTCTAGTTTTAAACGTGCTAAACTGTTTTCAAAATAAAAGACCTTTTTTCTTTTGGATTTATAAATAGATTTGTAACTCACATGCCTTTCTGACGTCACAACGGGTGTCTACGTGACCCAGTTTTCCAGCGTATTCTAGTGCTTCTTGCTTCTTCTCGAAGATTTTCCTTTTTTATTATTATTGTTATTACCGAATACGTAATTTATTAACGGTGTTTTTCCTGTGTCACGAGAAGTTCTAGCAATTTCTAGATTATTTTCCGTCATATGAATAAAGCGGCGAGATCTTATTCATTTAGAGAGTGTAGTTTAGAGAAAGATAGCAGAGTGTAGTAAAAAGCGTTGTTCTGTGGTGATTGCTGTCACAAGAATCAAGCAATTATTTTGGTGGTTTTTAATTTAGTTAGTCTCTAATATTTATTTATTGAAGTGCTTTAGTTCTGTGCTTTGGCAAGCAAAGGAATTCGAAAATACAAAGTGGTTTGTGAATATATTGTTCTGTTCTTGATCGAGAAGTGCGTGGGTTCAAGTATCTCAGTGGAAGCCAATCTTTTCCTATCTATTAAGTTGCAACCAAACTTAATTATTCGATCGATACTATACGTCGCCTCAAATTTACGAAAAAATTAAGATTGAGATAGAACAAAAATTCTATTGAAATGTGACAATTCCGCATTTATCACTTGTGAAAACTTGTTGTTTTCTTCTCTTCTTTTGGATGGCAGCAAGGCATCAAAGCTTTTATCCATGTTCACATCGCAAATCCCATCAGGATCAAATGAAGGAAAACGGCCGTTCATATCAAACCAGTCAATTTTGAATATATATCGCAGTTTTGTAGCCTTGCCTACCACTACTAGCGAGATGGTCTGCCGTTGTTGGATGCCCAACAGTCGCCTCTTACAAAATGCTCTGCAAGCAGCATTCACTTCTTCAATTTGATGAAGCGCGTGGCTAAAAAGCTGTGGAAACTTCAACGCAATTTTCGAGCATTTGCAGGAGGCTACGCAAATACAACTTTCTGTGCGATTTGTTGTCTGATGGTATAAAAAATGGCAAATAGAAGATCCTCCTTTTAAGGAAACTTATCTTTCCAAACAACCACCAATTTATGTCGTGAGACTTCTCTGGAGTAGAGATGTATCCGAGTAACCTATAATCATAATTGATAATTGGCATCAAATTCGATTACATGAGGTATTAATCGTAATTGACCCGAATAAGTCTAATTTATATTGGGGTTGCACATTGGCAAAATACGACTGAAACCCAAACCTTGTTTTTGCTCTACTGAACAAACTGTGTTTGCCAATGTGCGTTTGCTTTTTGCATAAATAAGTAACTCATATATGACATCACAACTGCCATTCAAAAAAATTGCAATTAAAGCAATGGCCATGACAATACTACTTTTATTTCAACCAGATCAATTGGTTCTTTCGACAATTTATTATTCAAATTTAACGTTTCGTTCGCCTTAGTTACCGGAGAGCTTCTTCAGAAAACGGTAGCTGTTGATCATGTGTAAATATTGAATTGATCTGGTTGAAATATCGTTACACTCGACATACGAGGAATGCCTGCTATATTTAAAATACTACTTTTGTTGCTCTATATTTAAGTGCGTTTACGTTTGCCAAGAAACAAGTACACCGATAATTTTGATTTTTAATTTGGTTAAACCAACATCTGCTGCAAGTAGTAGCTACTGCCAAAGTCTTTCCCCAACACTCAGTACCTGTGGGATGAACTTTGCAGTATGAAAAGATTGTCAAAAGTCAGTGAAAAATTTTACAAAAATTCTTGCAGTAAGAGGAGCCGAGTCCGCAATAAAACCTAGAATATTTTACCGCTTTTTGTGCACGTTTAATATTCAAATCGCACGAAAGCACGATCTATTTACTTGAACTCCAATTAATTAGCAGTTTAGCACTTCCAAATGAGTGATCAGTCAGTATTGTTGAAAACCGTTGGAGAGTTGATAGAGTTAGAGTACAAACTACGAAGCTTACAGTTGAAGCATAGCCAATAATACTGGGAGAGTTTAACTCAGAGCTTTTAGCTTCTGATGGGACGCCGAGTTCCCAAAGAAATACGGTATGATACGTTTAGGCTTAAGTTGTACGTGTCATGTACAGTAATGTCATTTATGGGATAAGAAATGATTATGAAAAATTCTTAACAAAACGTTTTCTGTTTGGCATTTGGCGGCTTGAGATTGGAATGCAACTCTTGGGCGTTGTTTTGCCTAAAACCGGGCGAGATTTGCATTTTAATTAGCTGGCTTCTCGTTCCAAGCAGTAAAGTAGTAACGTTTTGGATTTTAAGTCAGTTGCTTAATTTCGGCTGCTGCACGAAGTTTAATTGGTTTTTCTGCATTCCGTTATTTTTGAAGAAGCCCTCGGTGAATCTGCTCTTTTCGATCGATTTTGGAATTGATTTAACTGAGTTTTTCGGATTTGAAATTTTCTTTTACTGAGTTTCCGAAATAAAGAAGTTTTTATTTAGTCGTTGTGTTTGAAGAAGGAGCGAAGGCCCTAGAGTTCCTCCCGGGCACTTGTGCGCAAATCTTTGTTGTTTGAGGATTTGTAACAACAATGTTCTTGTGGCCTAATTGCCATCACAATCAAAACGATGACATATGAAATAATCGCAATCGTAATCAAATTTGACTTCAAGGTGAGTAATCGTAATCGACCACAAAGAATGTAATTTATACGTCTCTGATAGCAAGGGCGAAGATAAAGGGCAACGGCAATAGAGACCCGAAGATTTTCATGCTGCAGGATTTTATAATTCCAAGTTTTGTAAGCGTCAAGAAATAAGACTGATTTAGTGCTGAAATTACATCCTTGAAATAGAAAAAAATTGCACATTATGGTTGTCTCCTGCCAAATTAAAATCCTGGCTACGCCACTGTAAGCAAAAATATGAGCCTAGCAAATATGAAACCTGGAGTATTTTTGGTGAAAAACTATTTGATAGATTTGGGTCAATGCTTAATGGCGCACTCTCTGCGTATTCTTCATTTTTATAGAGAGCTTTAATCTTTTTCATGTTTAATGTTGTAGTCTACTGCGTGTTACAAAGTCCATGGCATATAAAGCATTTAAAAAAAAGAAAACTCCATTATTAAAGATGATTGGTGTACTTGGTACAAAGGCGTATAGGAGATTCCGAAAAAAGGACGATCGGCGGAAACAAATGATTCTCAAGTGGTAAAATGGTGTAAATCTTTCAAAAAAATGACATAACTAAATTGGGAATTTGTTCGCAGTGATGAGGTTGTCAGTTCAACGCTAACACTGTTTCTCTGATGTTTTGTTTTGAAAGCGACAGTTTACCAGAAGTAGGCCTTTCTCTCACGCTTGTGCGATTCATTGACTCATTTCTCTGTCTTCATATAAACGGACTCTTTATCTACCATTATCTTTTTCCTACTTTAGAATTAACTAGACACAAAGCGAAACCAAGATTATTCAGGTCCTCCTGGAGAGTCTTTGGGGCCATTCACTCGCTTATGCTCTGTTGTATCTCCAAGGATGTCCTGCTTACTTACTCTTCTCCTCCTTTCAGTGTCTTTTTTTTAAAGTGAGATCCACCGGTTTTGCTACATGCTTTCGCCCTGACCCTCTTTCTAATCAGATATTGCTTTTGCCTATTTTGGCTTTTTTCCAAATCACGATCTTGTAATTTGGACTGATGGCTCTGTTTCTGGCCTTTGGAACAGCCGAGGCTTCACGTCTTTGCCAATTGTTTATTTTGTGGGACTGTAATTGCCCTTTTTCTTACTTCCGTTTTCGGCAGGCCCATTCTGTCCCAAGTTTTTCTGCTGAAGCCTGCGCCATTCTGCAAGTCTTTCGCTGGTTTCGGCAGCACCAACAAGCATGCCCTTCTTCCCCATACTGGTTTTACTTTGCCTTTTCCTCTTTTGTTCCTATCCTGTCGGGCATAGTGCAAACTATTCACCCTTTTCATTCTTATGCAGCAGTTAGTCTTCGGTCATTCATTTTCTTCGGAAAACGACAGAGCCGATAAATCAGCCAAAGTACATGCTCAGTCTATTTCCTGGTACGTCTCTTAATTGTCTATCTTTTTTTTTGAACAGGAGGCGTAGTCCCGTCAAATCTTTTTACACATTCTTCCCTTAGACAAACTGAAGAAATTGCACTTCCTCGTTATGCTCACTGTGTCCTCTCTCTCTCATTGTCACTGCAACATGCACAGCCTTTATTTGAAGGCTTCGCTTACCCGAATTGAGAATCCTTCGTGCAGCGTATGCGGTGGCCAGAGTGATTACACTTTTTATCTCATTCTGTTGCGGACTCCACGCCAAACAAACAATCCGTTAAGGACCGGAGAAATACCCCAAGTCTATGGTCTTCCGCCAAGCATTCTCTTCGAGAAAGAGTTGCACCGGCGCGATGGTGTAGTGGTTAGAGCGTGCGCTTCGCAGTCGGTAGACCTGGGGTTCATTACACTTGTCGAGTCATACCAAAAGACTTTAAAAAATGGTATCCACAGCTTCCCTGCTTGGCGCTCGGCATTTAGGGGAGGTTGTGGAGAACAAGCCGGCTAGTTCGCTTGTTGTGTCCTTGGGCAAGGCACTTAACGGGACGCCCCGCCTTTATGTGTTAGACAGGTGGCCCAGACACCGAAATGGCAACTCTCAAGCGAGTGCGGATTTACCTTCCAAAATATAGCGATACAATTTGCTTTCTCGTGAATGGAGGATAAATATGGAAAATAAAAAAAAAAACTATTCTTTTTGCGAACGCAATCTGTTTCGACTGGACCCTAACCTTATGTGCTAAGCACAGAGTTTTGGAGATCTTTATTTTTGATTAACCACATTATCACTATGCAACAAAAAAATAAAAGATGAAAAGGCAGTGCGAAGAATAAAAGTTCAAAAAGAAACAGATAAAAATACATCTTCCATCCTGTCTAAGACCACCCTATCTCGCTGATGATCTCGCTCAATCGCTCGTGTATCACTCCTGGAATAGGGCGCTTGGCTGGGGCTTCATGCCAGCAATCTTTCATCAAAAGCCAGCACTCACTGCGAAACGAAGGTCGGTGCTCAGGACGCAGACCTAAAACAGCAATATTTCATAGGATGCTCTCCAGAGCTTAATAGCGAACTAGGAAAGGTGTTACCTTAAACCGAATAGCGTCGTAAAACAGAAATTCAGTTTGCGCAACGCTTTGCGTTGATCATGGTAATTGTGAGCTCATGTTTTGAGAAAAACCATTAGAATTCAATAAAGAAATAAGCGGATATGGAAGAACAGTTGCACCGAAAAAAGCGATCGAAAGTGGTAGGAAAGTAGATGGTTGATTTTCGCATGAAAAAGCGTTATTGATTGTGAAAAATGCTGTTATTCGGAATCGAGCAAAAAGTGTTTGAGCCAAGAATATAACCAATAAAAAGGTTATCAATCGTACTGGGAACTATAAATGTATCGAAACACAAGTTACTGTTGACACAATGCTGCCATAGCTCACCACCCAGGGGCTCAACCATGAGAAATCAAAGCCCCTTCTTTTTGAACCATGCCCCCTTGTCTCAAAAAAAGCGAAAACAGGAGAAAAACTTGTTTTTGTAATATTAGCCACATCAGAAAAGATTATGATTTTGGTCATCTCCACATTACAAAAAATTTAGTAGCGGCCCTGTAACTTGTAGCCACATCAGGCTTCAGTCAATGTCTCAGCAAGGCAGTCAAAATCAATAAGACGAGAGAATGCAAAAATATAGATCAGTTAAAAACATTCATTCCATCAAAACCGAATATCACTAATGGCATTTTTTAATTCCAACAGCCTTTAAAGCAAAGGAGCTTCCAACAATTACTAAGTATTTTGTGCAGTGCTCACGGTATCATATTTCATTCTTTGCATGAATTCCAATGCTGAATGCCAAGCATGGGATCTACAGACTACATCGTTGGGGCAAAGCGACAAGGTCATTAATCTCAGAATATAAACGAGAGCATTGCAACCTTGAAAGTTAAAGCGCGGAAAGTTGCCTTATATTGGCGCATACCTTTTCTTACAGATTTCCACAGCAGATCCTTCGAAGAGCAAGCTTGGTAATGCAAGGGCAAGGCTACAGTGTCGGCACAAAGATACCAGAACAATATCCCGAAAGCGTACACGTCAACACTGCGATCGTAGTTTCCTGCAGGGTCAAGTGGTAAGTTGAATATAGGTTTCATTGCACAATTTTACAACAAGGATTTCCGTGCTTCACAGGAATAGAGTAATGAATCTGGTCACCTAGTATGGCATAAGAAAAGATTTTTGGGCGCCAACCAAAGGCAATCACCGTTGGGGATATAAGGTTGTATTCAAGACCGATTCGAAATGAACAACCGCTATTTTCTAACCGGATTAGCAAGCTTTTACTTGTTTGGTTGGGTTCACCGTGGGAGAACTAGACGTTCTTTGCATACGCACATCATGCCTTGATCCCATGCAAACATACGTAGATTTCCGGTTGAAGCAAACCAGAAAAATCTCTGCAAGGAAAACGGTGCGCAAAATGCAAAAAAAAAGGGAAACCAAATATGAACATTATTTGAAGTGTTAGATGGGCGTGAATGAACTGAAAAGGAAAGCTCTAAAGCGAAACTAATGGAGAACAATGGTAGGGTTGGGCTAGCTTCATGGCAATAAAGATATCCATCGACGAAGTGACATCACCTCCAGGGCAAAGGAAAGATACTCCATCATTAAAAATAATCACGTTTGCTGTATCTTCAACTTTACAGGAAAACTACTATGATTATATGACGTTGTGCTCAGATCTGCTTCAGAATAGCCAGTACTGCTGGTATAGAGCAGTATTACCACAAAAAAAGCAATTAAACAACGAAACCGTCGAAGTGGCTTTCCCAAGGGTTTCAAAGTACAACCAAGTATACGACCCCGATTAGTTATTACAATATCATAGCAGTAATACCTGTCAGTAGCTCCGGGGGCATGTGGATAGGCGTGCCTACTATTGAACCGCTCATCATGGCACTGGGCTTGCAGAATCCAAGATCAGAAAGTTTGGCACGGTTGTTTTTATCCAACTAAACAATATTAGTGTAAGGCTTGGTTATCTAGGCAAGCAATAAACGGATCAAAACGTATCTACATTTGTTGCACAAAACGAGACTGTTTTCTTTCATTGAAAAACATTGTACTGAAACTACGGTGAAGTTGATTAACTTGGGATATTTTACATTTAGCCTATCAGAAACAAGGGCAACTTTGAGTGCTATTTTTTTCCCTAACAAACGGAGTTGGACAGAAGCAGCTTCCATTACTAATTCTAGCCTATGGACAGGACTGTAATTATCACAAAAAAACAAAACTTTTTAATACGTTCGGATGCTTTTCCCGGCAGATGCCAAAAGAATTTAAAGTCTACCGCGTGATTTGAAGTCCACAACTCTTTTACAGTTCCAAAAAAAAATTAAAAATCAGGGCGAAACAAGGTACACATATGACTTACCAAAACATTTTTAAGCTTAATGTCTCTATGTACAAGACCTTGGCTATGCAGGTATCTGATGCCATCCACCACATCAAGAGCAACTGACATGCGAGCCGTTTCGCTCATGCGCATCTGAAAAAAATAAGTGTTTGGTGATCAATTTTAGTGATTATAGTTACTGAAAGTATGTCTGAGTGTAGTAACGGCCTACGTTGCTTGATTCACTATTAGGTAGTAGTGTTAACCTTTTTAGCACACCCCTAGATTAGTGCAACTTCCACCATAGTATGGGCCCTTTGAAGCCTTGAGCGTTGTTGCGATTGCTTTTTTCAAATAACCGGCCAATATTGCTCGAAAGTGTTTATCAAAAAAAGTACCTGCAAGTAGACTTCACAGCGTCCATCCAAACCAAGAAACCTAGCCTGACGCAAATGCGTACTTCATGTGCAACGTCTTAAATCATCTACAAACTCCCGACTGAAGGCTGCTGTTCTACAGGGTGGGCCATAAGTTTCCATACATATTGTATTTTTTTTGTTTTCCAGATATATAGTGTATTTGTTTTTGTTATAATACATACATAGTATATTTTTTTTGTTTTCCACATACCCTAGAAGATGCGTTTGACGAAAGAGCAACGAATTGAAATTATACTGATGGCTGGGTCGGGAAGCAGTCGCATGGTTGCACTGAACTTCAACAGAAAACATGGAACGAACATCACACATGACACTGTGGCTAAACTTATTAGCAAGTTTAAGAAAACTGGAAATGTTGCAGATCAACCAAGAAGTGGTCTAAGACGTACGGCCACCGATGAAAACACAACAGCTACGATACTTACAGCGCTTGTACAGAGTCCCAGAAAAAGCACGCGACGGTTGTCTGCAGAAAGTGGTGTCAGCAGATCGAGTATCAGGCGCATTTTAAAAGCAAGCAAACGCATTTTAAAAATACAAATTGCATATGGCACACCATTTGAGTGAAAATGACCCGGATAGACGCATGGAGTTCTGTGAATGGGCATTAAGTAATGTGAACGAGGATCCAAGCTTTTCTACTAAGATTTTGTTTACTGATGAAGCAAATTTTTACGTCAATGGAGAGGTTAATCGGCAAAAATCTACGTTATTGGAGTAATGAGAATCCTAAATGGCTGAGTCCGACGAAGATGCAAGGTGCCGGCAAATTGATGGTGTGGGCCGGGATATGGGGAGACAGAATTATTGGACCACTTTTTGTCAGTGAAAATCTTAATGCAGGAAAGTATCTTAATATGTTGCAAGAAGAAATTCTCCCTTCCCTGCTAAACGAGGAAGGTGACTACCCAGTTTACTTCCAGCACGATGGAGCTCCACCTCATTATGGTATTCAAGTGCGTCGGTTTTTGAATCAGCAGTTTCCGGATGCTTGGATTGGTCGGCGTGATCCTGTAGAGTGGCCTCCAAGATCTCCAGATCTCTCCCCTCTTGATTTCTATCTTTGGGGGCATTTGAAGTTTATGGTGTATCAGGTAAAGATACAAGACATAAATCACCTAAAAGAGCGAATCACCGACGCCATTAGAAGCATACCTTCAAATGTGCTGATGCGTGTTCATCAACAGTGGGAAACACGGGTTAATATGTGCTTTGAAAACAATGGGAATCATATAGAGCACATTATATAAATAAAAATGGTTTTTCAACATAAAATGTTTATTTTGCCTATGTATGGAAACTTATGGCCCACCCTGTATATTACATTGAAGCAAAAGCGGTCTCTGTTAATGCCTCTACCTCTGTCCTACATTAAAAGGTTCTTTCTTTGTTACATAATAGGAAACGTAACAGGAAAAAAGGTGAAAATATTCATTTTTTGAAATGCAAACGCAGAATTCCTTCTAATAGTCTTTAAGCAACCCCTGGAACGACACTGGCACTACTCTACCTTAAGAGCAACATAAAGGTCGCATCTCATCTTCTCCATCACCAGGAGAACAGCAGCTTGGTCCAATCCTCCTCCATAGGAATTATCCACAATGGATCCAAAAAGCTCCACAATCCTGGGATGCTGAGGAAGACTAAAAAAAACGACTTGTGCAAAAGGCTGCTTTTCTGTTTTTGGCTGCTTTCGGGCAGTTTTCTGCTGCTTAGGGCAAAGTGCAGTACAGATTAAGCGCCAATTGTTATTGCAAAACACAGCACAGTTTTGAGGTTCTGGGCCTTAAGAGCAAATAGTTATTGGTTCGAAACCTCTTCACGTCATTAACATCTATTAAAAGCATTTTCACTCTAAATATTTGCATAGCAACTAATCTTTCGTTTTTGCTATCGCCTTAGGATATACTAAGCAAACTTATCAGACCGCACACCGGTAAAGCAGGATAAGATTAATTCGCTTTTGAGTAAATACTGTACAAAACAAGCCCGTTTCATGTAAAGGCAGGCAGTTGGTCTAGTCCGGTCGTTAAAGCGTCCGCTTCGCAGTGGGTAGACCTCGGTTCACTTCCTTAGTCAAGGCATACCAAATATTTTCAAAGTTGATAATCCATCTACTTTCTGTTTGACGTGAAAGGCCAACTGACTCACAAATGTCGATACAGAATGTGCAAAGCTTACAAGGAAAATGTGGTACATGTGGTAGATGAGAAGTGGTACATTACAATGAAAATGTAGTACATGTGGTAGATGAGAAGTGGTAAAAAATTTCAATAAACCTTTAGTTATCGAGTACAATGAAGTGGTCGATAGCTAAAGCTTTATTGAAAGCTTACAATGATAACTATACCACACTACTTCTTTACCAATAACGTCCAACGTTATAGAAAAATAAACAGCTCATAACGTCAATTCATTAAATCTTAGGGCACACCTGCACTACAAATGCACGCAGGGATATATATTTTTTAAAATTAACATACAGCTACTAAACCTTGCGAAGTAAAAATGCTATTGGTGTAGACTTGCTGGGCGCTAGTGGGGATGACAGGTGCCAAGTCAACGAAACCGCACTTACTTGACGCTGTAGTAAAACTCTAAGGACAGATCGTTCCAGTGTTTCTGATCTGGAGGGACCACGCTTTTGACAGCACATTGCTTCCCTTGCCATGGCTTGCTCGAGTACACAACGCCATACATTCCGCGGCCAATTTCTCTCTCTAGCTTTGGAAACCCTGACAATGACGTCACAAACAATCAATATCTATCAATAGAGAATAGTAAAGCTGTTTGCACATCATATCACAGGAGGTTAGCATAAGTTATCTCCAATGGCAATGCGCCTCGTTAGTTGTAAGGTTTGTGCCTTGCACATATCTGGTTCGAATGGACTGTAGCTAAACCTGATCAGCATCTTATTGCTGTTCGATTACGCTTGTGCAAAACCCTGGCTTTATGTTCCCCCACAATTCTGTAGGCATATCGCATTGTCTTTTTTTCATCTGCACTTGCACAGCAAGAGCGGTAGCGGTAAACATAGGAAGACTGCAAGAGCTGTCTAGACCTGCTTCGGAGTTAACAAGTTTCAAGACTACTCTCAAATCGCTTTCGAAAACCTCTTCAAGCAAAAAAATTATTGTGTGGTAAGTTGATAAAGGAAACTAAGCAGTCATGATGATGTTTGAACAAGTGATCTTGACACCATATAAGTGGTATTTCAATCCGCTTGGTCATGTTCTCGTATGGGAGAAGCGTTCTCTTTTAGTTAAAGAGGTATTATACTGTTGGCCTTGTACAGCACGGCTGAGTTCATATTTGCTGATCAAGAATTTCGCCTGTGGGTAAAGCAACGCTCCACACGAATACAACTTCGTTCAGCAAAACGCGTAGATAAAGTTATATAAAGCATTAGCTCGATTATATAATTGCCTTAGGCGCTGTGTGTTGAGTAGCCGCTAATAATATCAATTGTTTGCAAGAAGTTTATTTTTGCGAAAACGGAAATACCATAGTCGCTGCACGGAAAAAACCATAGCGGTCTCGCTATCCTTCACGTATCATGCAAGGTTTATCGCAAAGACTGGCATGTTTACGAAACAGCATCAAGTTCGTATAAGCTGCATCAGCTATGACACTTTTGATGATGAAATTTTGCTCGTACAATTTATGTCCACCAGTAACCACTTCCTTTCAAACAAAATTTTGATGAAAGCTGGTGTACTTTTGAAATTTCATAGGGCGCTTACGTGAGATCTTGGACTACGACTGCAGCCATTTTGAATGGTCACGATACACCGCAAATGCATTTCCGGAACTGCAGCAACAGTAACAAGTTGTTTCATCTTTGTCATGAAACTTCAGCACTTTAGAATTATTGTTGTTCACACATAAATTTAGTGGCGTAACATAATGGCGACCTGAACAAATAAATCACTTACAGTATTATGGCTATCGGTAAATAATCTGCCATTGACGCTTAAAAACAAAAAAATTGTAATTTTAAACCTTTCAAACGCTCAGCGACCAACGTGTGAAAGGTTCAACTACGATACTTTCACGTCGGTGTAACTTGACAGAGGGACTTGTGAACTTACCATGTAAGACTTCATCAACTAAAGATCGACTTCGGAGAGCAAGTTGGGCAACTTGCGGGGAAAGCTCCTTCGAAGTCCGCTGCCGTTCCTGGGATTCCCGATCCATGCGATCTCTCTGCACCGCTTTCAGTCGCTTTAGCGCTTTCACAAAAGCATCGTGTGAACTTTGCAGCTTTAGCCTAAACAAAAATTGCATGATTAGTCAGTTTAATTTGCCCACAGATGTTACGCTGTTGCATCGCGGTAAGACAGCATGCCCTATAAACATAAATCGGTGAAGTTGTAGCACAGTATTTTTTCGCCTCTTCGGCGACAAGGAATTACCGAACGAAATAAGACAATTTTGTCTTTGCTTCACCGGGTTAGAATATTATAGCTGCTTACCTAGGAGGCAGCATTTGGGCACCTATCCAGCGTAGTGAGCACTTTCTATGGTGGGGCTACTGGTCATCAAGGCTTGAAATAAACTGCCGCTTTCTCCTTAGCTTGATCTTGATTAGGCTTGACATATAAACCGGGATAGTCGTCTCACGCACTGCCTCGATTAGAAGAGATGTAAGCACAATAGAACAAATAACAAAACAAAGCAATCACACTGTAGCCAATCAAGCACTGAATGCGACAATAATGTCACAGAACATTCGAACTTTTTTGTTCACGCCTACGAACCCAGAATAAATTTCGGGGTAGGATGGGTACGTTTTTGTAAAAATGCCACAATGTTCTGCAAATACAAATCTTTATAAAACATGGCACACATGGCAATTTTAAGAAGTACATCTCAAAAACAAACGGTCTCCAACTCTAAAAACAACCAAGCCCTCAAATAAAGGTCATCTTCTTACGCCGCTGGCTCTGACCGTAAAACTTCGATACCGGACTCGGGTCAATCTCTCAATGCTCCTGTTCAGACTTTTTGACAGGTCCTTCGAGATATTTGACAGCTTCGCTTGTACTGAAAAATGTAGGCTTTCAACTGAAAGCCAAAGGCGCCCGAATGAAAAACCTAGGTATTTGCCGAAAAAAGATGCCATTATTGTTGACAAAATTGATAATTCAAGAGCGTCTGAAGATAACAATTGCAAGAGGCGACTTTTCAATGTTGTCTAAAAAGCAACGCTGCTACTGTTCTGAAAACATGTAGTTGGCGGGTGTCCAAACAATTTGCCAAAACAAACGCCTAAGGGATCCTACCTGACGCAATCCACTTTTGAGGCAATTGTGTTTCCTCTTAAGTGTGATTATTGCTGGAAAATATTACGCATGAATGTCCGAGTTCGTAACCGTAAGTTTTTAGGATGAGCTATTCAAGTAATAGTAGCATGTACATGAAATTGCTCTAGACTACACAACAAAGGTCTACGAAATTACTCACACTGTGTCTTTAAAGCTAAGGTGTTGAGGAAAGCAATCACGCACATATTCGACACCGACCTTTGAACTAATCGTACCAAGCCCACAGCTCATTTTGTGTTTTTCGTAACACATTTTCAGAGTGCCTTAAAACCTCTAGTAAAATTACTGTGAGTTAACTACAGGGTGCCGCAAAATATTCAGCTATTCAGTAGGGTGCTGCAAGCTTACAAAGAGAGGGAACCATCGAGTTATACCACTGTCGCCTGCTACGATATGCTGGGTGGACAGCTCTCTTTTTACCCGGTGAAGCGCGCCTGACAAAGACTTCAAGCTTAAAATAGATAGAATAGAATAAAGAATAGATAGAATAGAATAAGAAGTAGATCTACATCACAAACAATTCAACATATCGCAATCGCATGTTTGTGAAATATCTTATCACGAAATCTTTTTCCACATTAAGCCTAACATTTCTAGCACCGCTCATCAAAACAGCTGGCAACTGTCAACCGTGCAAACTTTTTCTAAATATAAAAACTTGTACAACGGCCAAGATGATTATACTGCATTGGCGTAGCGGCATTCAATATCTGAGCGCAAATTTTTTGGTTTGCAGCTTTTAGTTTGCTGCTCAACCACCACAGCTGGCATCTGCAGCAGTTGATTTTTCGGGTCTTAGGTATAGGGCGACTCTGGCGTGGCTACTACTGGCAACAGCGCAATCAGCTTTCAACTACTTTCTCGCCGCCCTTGCGTGAAAGATAAAAATTTTTGTGTGACCACTTTGGGAATTGAACTTCCACTGCCAACCGTATGCTTACTGAAACTGAAGACAGATTACTCCAGCCAATTTCTTTTCGCACAAGTTATCGAGAATATTCAGAGCAACCTGTCGCTTCCAGGCGCTGTTCATCTCAGGAACCTCCTGACAAGCCAAGCAATGCCACATCTAAAAGCATGAATAACAGCAAATTAACAGCATTCCAATATTTTTTGCGGGAGGCGTATTTTCAGAGCTCCAACCCCTTAGGGTGCGTAAAAATTGCCTCGTCAGCAATTTTCAGTTTAATTTCAAATCACTGGAAATTTTGGGGTGCAATTGGGGAAAAAGAGCAACTTGGATAATTATCTTTGATCAATTCCATTACTGCAGTCAATGCACTGTGGTATTTAGCATTTATTTTGCAATGTTTAAGACTTCATTACTTGCGCAAGGTTCAAAAAAGTGATCACAGAATCATTATTTTTTAACCATAACGCTTGGTTTTCCCTCTTTTTTTCGTTTTCGAAAGTGTAGACGTGCTGGTTTAATCAGTGCCTGGCGATTATCCACACGCTTTCGAACCACGTTTTTTGCTGAAACAACTCAGCACTTAAAACTGCAAATGCTGTTCTCCTGACAAATACCGTACTGATCAAGTTTAGATGGCTTTTTTTATCATAACTAGTGGTGTTACATCTCTTTCTTCATATCGCACCAATTTCTGCGCTTCAATAAATCTACGAGCGTTATTCGTTGGCATGCGGTATGACTTTGCAAGGGAAATGAAATATGGTCTATTGATAAAAAATTCTTTAAGTACAGAAATACAGACTATTGCAAGAGCTTATATGACAAGATCAACCTAGTTTTGTTTATGAGAGTGACCTTTTAGTCTGCACCCACCAAAAAGGAGCTCAATGAAATTACTTTCCAAAAATAAAGCTAATTTATTCAAGAAAAGCTTTGTTTGACATACCTGCCTGATTTTATCAATGACGAGTTTCAAAATGGAAGAGCAGGATCGTGTGTTGATTTCAATGTCATACGCAGAACTGAGAATCTGTCAATGAGTAAAAAAAACGTAAAAAAATGCCTCTGCTCAAAACGAGTGGTCGGAGCTCGATTCAACGTACGCATAGGTTTTGCTGCAGCGTCCTCTGGAAAATATCTCCACGGCAGTTTCTGCATTGTTGCAGCGCGTGTTGGTAGGCATGCACTGCGTCTCCAGTAGCGGTAATTTTGAAGGCGGTAAAGCAAAACCGCAACGTTTTTCGCTAATCGAAAAATAAACTGAAACTGAATAACTACAGTAACAGTGTCTAGTGCTGTCACTTCCGAACACATCCTCCAGTGTTCAAGTTCAATCAAGATATCAATATTCGAATATCATTTACGACGCATCTTGATCAATGACTGACGCAAAGCATCAACAACGACAAATTGCGAGTCGAAAAACAGACCCCGAAACGCTGATTTATCAGCAGAAACTGGCCGCAATTTGAGATTCGCTTCCCACCTTTTGCAAGTGCAAGCTTGGATCTTCCAACGCCTCTGGACTTGGATCAGACGACCTCGTGTCATCTTCATACAACTGCAAGCTGTTGATACACCTCTGCAACGTGCCTGTTGTTGTTTCACTGTAATAGCAATACTGCATGAGCACGAGACTAACCAACGCGATACACATGACACAATTCATGGGCCTAGAATAAGGCCAAAACTAATCACTACAGAAAACCGGCCAGACAGGCACCGTAGTGTAGTGATACGAGCGTCCGCTTTGCAGTCGGTAGACCTGGGTGCAAAGCTCTTGTCAAGCTATACCTACGTCCATAATAATATTCAAAAATCACCTCCTTGGCTTTCAGCTATAAAGATAAGTTCAAAAATTTATGTGGTACATAACGTCCTGAAGTTGCTTTCTCCACATATTTGTAAACACCAAGACTTTGCTCTCAGTGTCACATTTAGAAATAGTCGAATTTTTAAATGCATTTTAATGCCAACTTTATGACAACTGATCTAACTGTTAGCGTTTGAGCACATATTAAACTATAAATCTGAAGTTATGACCCCCCCCCCCCCCCACATCCACTAGCGATGATAAAAAAATTAGTGAGTCGGTTTCAAGGTCGGGAAACAAAAGCTTAACTACTCAGTTGAATCACACCTAAGGCCATAAAAACAGCACTCACAGGTTTCCTGCTTGACGTTCAGCACGAAAGAGAGAGGAAGGAGAAAAATTCGGTAAATTTCCCCGCTATGTTAACGGACTACCCTATCATTATGTGGTAGGGCCGACAGGTACAACCATTGAACTAGGCTGGACCGGACCGCTACCTGTGACTCAGTCTAACATACATTTAAAGGCTAGGAAAGACGATCCTCAGATTACATGCATGTATCATAAAAAATATGTTCATATAAAAAAAGTTAAAAAATCTCCGTCCTAAGTTGAAACAGTTATTTCAGTAAGTATTGTATTGGGTAATTTGTCTATTAGGTTATTAAAGTCTTGCGATAATAGTTGACCATAATCCCGAGACGTCCAATTCATAATGATGAAAAGTCGCCCATGTGTAGATCAGTTCCTGTTTGCAGACTTTACAAGCACACAAAACCGTATTTTCGCTCCATTTTGTTACAAACAATTCATGCTCGCAGCGTGCAAAAATTGAAATCGGAATGAAGAGAAACTAGTGTCAGAGCAATCACTTCAAATAAGTTGTAAAACAGTACTATAAACGCTAAACCAAAAAGAAACTATCCATTACAGCAGTGGTTCTCAAACTGTGCGTCGCGACGCCTCGGTGGGTAGTTTCAATTCTCCAAGGGCGTCCGCGGGATAATTTGGTTTTGCGCCAATAAGTCTAGCTTCTATTAATATTTCGTCAAAAGAACTCTGATCGTAGATTTATTTTTTTCTGACATTCATAATCAATGGTATTTTTACAATAGTGTTTCTAATACACTGTTGTAATTGTTGGCTTGTTATTCAAGAATCAAATTGCAGAAGTTTAACTTAATTGGCGAAAAATATATAAAGAATAAAGCATTCAGTTGTATGTTGGACGAAAACAGGAAAGATGAGTTGCAAACTTAGAAGAGCGAAATTTTACGATTGAAGATGACAGACCTAAAACAAAACCTCGGGAGCATAAGGACAGGTATTTATGTAGATTATGGGTCACATTCATCTCGCAATACGGCAAACTAAACCCTAGGATACCGTCTGGTGCGTCGCAAGATCTCCCAAGCTTTTTCAAATGCGTCGCAAGATCTCCCAAGCTTTTTCAAATGCGTCGCATCGAAAAAAGTTTTGAGAACCACAGCGTTACAGTGTAAGAGAAACCAACAAAGCCGAGCGCGTGACGGGACCATTTACATGCTGTATGACACCATCGATTGTTTTTCGGTAGCGAGCTAAAAAAAAGCTGACATTTTTTCCGATTAGGTTCTTACGATTACTACTGAAATTTCTTTCTAGTTTTAATGCAGCACTGATTACAGAGCAATTCGCTCTGCGCCAGTCTTCGCCTTTCAAACAAAAAAAAAAAACCGAAAAATTCAAATAAACATCAACGTCTTGATCAACTATTGAAACGCTAATGTCTTTCAGCAATACGAAAACGCACGCAATTTACAAGCGCGTGGGCTAGGCATGATCAATGACGTCATGGAACTTTTAAAGCAGCTCCAAGGGTTTTGGTTGTTTTTTCACGGTTTACTATATTATATGATTTCCCAAAAATGAATAGAATAACTTAAACCTATAACTGCTAGTGAGGGTCCGCGGACTCAACGGTTTGTGTTTCCTTCCGTGGCGCAGGTGTGTTTGAGTCATTTGACTGACGTCCATCAATTCCTCAAAACTATATGTAAGACATATTAACTTCATACCCCTATGGCTTATGCAGAAAACAATTTATGAGAGAAAATATCGGCCCATTTCATACGATGTCGCCTTCATACACGAACAATTGATAATTTAAGATACAGTAGAGCAGATGCAACATTTTTCATCACTCTAATTCAGTGATTCTCGGTGGTGGATCGCAGAGCCTATAGAATCTCTAAACCGTCTTGAGATTCTCATAATGTGGTGAAAATCCTACTTTAAAACGCTTTGCCAAAGGAGGAAGCTGCTTGCACGTAGTGTAATAAATAACACACGTTACAACCCTATCAAACCACCGAGTAAATGGAACAACCGAAACGTATAACCGTCATAACAGAAACTTGAATGATAAATTTGAGGGTTGCATCAACTGAATGAATTCTTTCTTGTCTTTGATGAAAACATTTGACAATCGAAGCAGTCATCGCTCCAATTTATTTTTAAATGGAGCTGCTAGACTTGCAGTCAGATGTGAAGTTAATACAAGCGTTTTAAAAGTGGCAGTTGGATTCCAAAGAGAAAATATACCGACATGATAAGCGATGCATAAAAGAATACTACTGAATTAGGTTTAAAGTTCTTAATTTTATAAAAAGAACTTTTCAGCAAAATGGTCAAAATTAAAAACAAATATCATTTTGGAATCGATTATTCTTCATTTCAACCAGTTTTAATGTACCGCATGGCTGGGTCCCGCTTTAACGAACTTATAAAAAGTTGAAGCCCATATCAATTTTCACGATAAATTGCTTTGTATGTTTCAGAGTTTTCAGATTAGTAGTTGCTATGTTTTAGTGGTTTTAAAATACCTGGGGTTATTTTCATACAAACGCAGCCAGGCAAAAAGCAAACTAACCGGAAATCAAACACTCGCGGTTAAGATGTGAAAATAGCAGCGCCTTCATCAGTATTATGGAGTTTAAGAATATCGGTTCAGCCGGCTTCATCAAATTGGTATTTGCAAGAACAGCAAAAAAAGTTAATGTGCTGTTGACGCAGCCAATTGTCGTTCCAAAGTTAAAAGTACCGTTTTTTAAAGGAAATCGATTAAGCCTTAAAAAACCATTTCCGGTGTTGCGCATAGCCGCCATTATTTTTCAAAAGTTTCTGGAGTTCCTGGCTACATCTTGCTTGGCATGTGTTCTACGAAGGAACTGAGCATGCTCGCAATTGGAACAGCCAGCGATTCCAAAAATTTTGATTTGTTCAATTTTATAAAGTGCATCGAAGCAAAATTTCAAAGTAATGGGCAAGAGAGGCGCCAAAGTAATTTGACCTAAATATTTTTAAGAATACCCCATTAAATACTAAAACCTGTTTTAATGACTTTTTCGTAGCTGAATGCCTATTTGTGGGACCTAAAGCCTCTGGCTTCACGCATGTTGCTTGGTCTCGGCATATACGCAGCTACAGAGAACAAAGTAACCGGAAGTGATGGACCAACAGTTAAGTTATTACAATAGTAGCCATTGGTAATGATGAGGGTAAGATTATCAAATCAGACGGCTGCATTGGCCTCACCTAATCGAAAAGAAAATGGCATCAACATTACGATGATATGTAGCTCGGAGCTAATAGTTTGTTGCAAAAGATAAAACAGGACCGTCTTTATTTCTATGTTTTTGCAGGAGGATCATCACCACTTTGTTTGGTTGGAGTAGGCGGCAACATTTTAAAATGTTTAGAGACTTGATTTTTAGATAAATCGTTTAGAAAATGTAAAAAGCTAATGCTAAAAAAGCATGCCTTCGAGAAAAAGTAGTGAAAATGTACCAAACAGCTAACTTTTTTAGAAATTGCAATTTTCTGAAGTGCGGGCACCAAAATTTTCAGTGCTCTTAACCGGTAGAGTATACCCGAAAAACTTTAATCTTCATTTTTTGATAAATCTTTTACCAAATTCAGACAAATAATGCCAAAGAATCATGCTTTAGTGCAAAAACTAATAGTAAATGTACATGACATGAGTTATCGGAATCGCCTAAAAATGTCATCTAATTTTTAAAAAAGTTTGAAAATCGGTTGAGAAATAAGGTCACAAATCAGTTTTAACTAAATTTAAATTGGCTTTGCAAGTGCTGCAATTTTTAAAAAATTCATGAAATAATGATTTCTGGTAGCAAAATGCTAATCGTGCCAGGCAGCATTATAACATCATAGAGCAAGCGAGTTGAAGCGTGCAGAAAAAAAAGCAACAAAATCATGCTTAGAAAGCTCAAATAAAGAATCTGTTGTTACATTGCCAATTCATAATTAATTGTTGTAGGCTTTCTTTTATCAAAGGCACCTTGCTAAGATCTCATGAAAAATTTTTTCAATCGCGTTTCAATGATCAGTATTTTTTGAGTCAATTAAGAAAACAAATTTTACAAATAATTGTTTTATTTCGACGTCATGTAACATCGTAGTAGAACAAAATTTGTTGAAGTTGACAAGTCGGGTTTTCGCTTTTGTCTAACTCTAAGCCTAAAACCGCGTTTCTCGGTCCAAAAATGCGATTTAAAAAAAATTATCTTTGACCATGACGTCAAAAACCCCCTTATGACACTCCCCCGAGGAGTTGATTATTCGTGCCAAGGTTGATGCTAGAACGCCTGGCAGTTTTGAAGGAGTTAAGACAGACAGACAGAATTGTGCTTTATTTATTAGATTTGCATATTTAATTGAAAGACCTAGAACCTATCACCAGGATATTATAAATTAAATTAAGGGTACCCACAAGATTTCATTCGAAGAACAAATGCACGAGAAAACTATAAAGCATAATAATGTGCTTGGCAAGCATTTAAGCAAATTGTTTCATTTGAATGGCTACTGAAAAGTCAGCGGAGAAAAGGTCTAGTCGTTTTACAAAAAGATAAGCAAGCGACGTGGACTCGAGCTCACCAGTTAAGGTAGGTTAAAGTTGCGAAAGTAATATTCATCGTCACCAACGCTCACGACAATGTATCGATGTTACTATAAATCGGTGAAATCACAAGAGTCCGTGACGTTCGGGGTGCCACCCCGTAAACAGATACGGTTTCATCAAGACAATTAACTAGACATAACCATTTTCATTGTTTGAAAATGAGCTGGTGGAAAGAAGCCGGTGGACCCCAAGTCACTACACTATGTCAAGTCATTCAAAAATCGTCAAATATCTTTCAAGCACGTGACGTAGCTGAGTGGAAGCATTGAGTCCACAGTCTGCACAGAAACGCATGAATTACATTTGAATTATTTTGTCCATTTAAGGGTTGAAATAGCTTTGAAGGTCTTCCGTTGAAAGCTGTTTGTGGCTTTTAATCGGCAACGGCACCACGTCAAATAAGAGCTGAAACGAACACGTTCTAACGTATCTCGAGATATAACGACGTGTTCAGTTGTTAGCTCTAGCTCAGTGGTTTCCAACAGGAGGCCTATGCACTCCCAGGGACCCACAGAAAACTTTTTGGGAGTCCACATAATTTTCCATAAAGGTACACACCAAAGACATCTGCGACTAAAATTTGATTTCATAAAGTAACCTCCGAAAAAAGCTCTTTTAAAATAAAAAAAAAGAGGCAAAAACGACTTAACTAAAAATTTGTAAAAAGTTTATTAAATTATCCAAAATAAGCAAAACAATTCCTTTCAAAAAAGATTTCTAATTGAACATATATTAACTTGAGGGTCCACAGCATTAGTCAAGTCAGCGAAAAGGGTCCATGGCATCGACAAGGTTGGGAATCACTGCTTTAGGTCTTCCCATTTGATGCGATGCTGCCGCGAAGAAAGCGATGTTTAAAACAGCATTGTTCATAGCTAAGTTAAAGTTTTATATCACAAATAGCTTGACAAATTATTTCACTTTCAGATAAGTGTTCAACATACTATTTTACAACTCTTATATAAACTGACAGCTTATGAACGTCATTTCAAAGTTATCTTTCAATGATGCAATTACATTTTCGTGAAAAAAATCATCAAATGTGTTGAAAAGACGTTAGCTCAAAATACGCAACCTACTTCAGGATTTTGATAGGTTTGGTCAATCTTTCCACTGCCGCCATCTTTATTTGCTTTAGCACCATCGACTCTATTTGACTTGTGGCGTTTGAAATGATGACTGGAGTTTCTGTGCTGGCTTCCAAATCTAAATAAACAATTACGTAAAGCGAAGTCTAAAGAGCCTCGAAAATCAGAGCTCTTAAACTTCTACAACCACTTGCTTCTTAACAATACCGCATAGTTTCATTTTAATTTCAACACCAGACCAGCTTTCAAAATAAACAATCGCAAAACCATCACCAAGGGAGATAGTAAACAAAAAGCAAATAAGACTTTAGTTTTATAAAGAGAATATATATCATCAGCGCAACAGTCGGCACACCTAGGTATAATTCTCGAGTCACATCCAATCAAAAACTTTAAATTTGTCACTAACGTATCTCCGGCTTGCCACTTAGCAGTTGGAGAAAAAGTTTGCAAAAACTACTTTCTTACAACAGCAGCAGGTAAAAAGCGCCGCAAACTTTCATAAAAGTACAGTTACCTTTCAATTCCAACTTGTCCACTTTCTTGAAAATTGTTTCTTTTTCATCGCGTTTCAAATTAGCGATAATTTCCTGCATACAAAACTGTATTATTTTTCAAGCTGAAAAAACAGCATTATTTTTCTAAGTCATCGTTATACATGGTCAGACATTTGCTGCGCGCAGCACTTTTGAGAATGTTTTGCAGACGTTTTTGATGACGCAATGGCCAGCGGCTATTATATCTTTGACATTTGATGCAATAATGCAGTTATTCGGTGAGTCACTACACGGTTTTAGCGAAGAAATTTTCGAAAATTTTGAGAGCTTATCACTTGTAAACTAGAGAAGCAACGTTTTGGGATGTTATGGCTTTCGCACTCCCTTATCCTTTTGCGCATTAAATTGAAAGATGAAAATGCCACTAAATTGTTAAGAGCGTTGAAATTATATAAAAATGTGTTGCTAAAAAGAGGTACCGTGAGCCAAGTTACTACGGCAGTTATGAACGGTGTTTGGAAAGATATTACAGGGTGTAAAAAACTACGTAAACTTAAGTACAGCCAGGGGGAATGAGCAAAAGTCTTCCCAACAAATGTTTTTTGCATCGCTTTTACTATACAGCTGTTTCAATGAAAAACCTAAACGTTTCGTTCTCTTCAACCTCGGATTTCATTAATTAAACTGTACTTTACATCACTAGCATAATATTAATCAAACAACTAGATTCATTTCATGCAACTTAGATTGTGAAATTTACCAGAAAGCCTAAAAGCCTGAATTAAAAAATTTGATTTTGGTCAAACAATTTTTCAAAAATTTCCAGAAAAATTGCTCCTTCACATGAACTTTTTTTGGCCATGCCCAACCATGTTAAGTCACGGCTTTCCAAACTTGACCCCTACTCCATCAGTTAGGCTGCTATAAACGACCTACCATGATTTCTGCTTGCTTGTTGGTTGCTATTCCCAGCAGGGTGTGGAACAGCTGTTCCTCCTGTCTTTCGGCATATTCAAGTTTCTTTGGCGTTACCATCACATCCCGTGACAAGTTATACACAGTGGAGATCATGTCATCCAAAATATATTTGTGACATCTATTGAAAACAATGGAAAATTTTTCTGCTATTGCGCTTTAAAATGACTAATAATAAACGTTGCCTAGGAGTGACGTAGCATCACCGAATCTTGCGCGTGATTATTTCAGTATCAACGAAGTTTACATCTACCTTCTGGTATTGGTAACCTTTTATCATACAAAATAGAAAACACTTCGTGGGTAAATCCGCTTTTGAGTTGCTCGTATTGCTGACACAATGTTTTCTACAAAGCGCAGTGCAGTCAATCCAAGGAAAATAACGGCATTGTTTTTTCTAAAGCAGGCAAAACAGCTCCCAGTTCAAGACCAGTGCCTTACTAACTAAAACCTGCTGAAAGTAGGTGTTAAGTGATAGGCATGCACCGTACTTGCAACATGTAACTGCCAACAACACGAGAAAAAGCATGAAAAACTGGTCATGACTGCTAACCTGTTAAGGTCTTTCGCTGCTTTGGTTATGTGTGATTGAAGCACTTTTTTTAAATAATACGAAATGGAAATGCGGATTGTTTTGCTTCTGTCATTGAATCGGTAAATTAGGCTTTTTGACTGGCGTTCTGTCAAGTCAGTAGCTTGTTCAACAGTGGTATCCTTGGAGTCTTTTGGAAAAGGAATAAAAGAAAATTCTAATGCTTCCAACTCACGCTGCAGCTGAACTGGGTTAGACGAACAACTTTGCGAAAGAATTTTTGAACTTTTGGGGGGAAAACTGCAGTCTAAAGGTATCGTATCGTTGACAATTAACTGCTTGATGTCATCAATTTGCTTCAATTGATCACCTTTCGTATACAAGTCACAGTGCTCAGTTGTAAGTGCATTAAGTGCGTTGATTTTCACACGGTCCAATGACTTCTTGGTGAAATCTTTTTCATGAATAGCAGGAAGCAAGGAGACAGAAGTAGCCGTCGTAGACATTCCAGCAGTACTGCTGCTGCTGCTGCTGCAGGAAATATGCTGACTGTCAAACTCAAAAGCGTTGGTTGTACCATCCACACGGCTACCGCCAAACCTTCGCTCGTACGGACAGTGGGTCAAATCATTCAAGCAGAACAATACAGAAGAGTTTTTGTAAAGCGTCTTCAGTTTCTGAAGCAGCGTAATATCCGCTAAACGTAAGCAAGCACAGGGCAGGGAATACACAAACAATGGAATCATTCCGCGCAGAGGATTTTGATGGACCAATTTTGACTTCTTTGCAGGTGCCTAAAAAAACGTCAATTACAGATGCCGTTTTAATTGCAACGGTATCAAGCTTAGAGCAGCAAAAATTCAACGATTTTGAGCTTAATACTTTTCGCTATGTACACTTCATCTGATGCTAGTCGGTTACAACGGCTCTGCGACAATTCAAAGCCGCGACAATTTTCACACACACACAATTTCAAGTCGGAAATTTAAAGTCAAGTTCAAACCCTAACCCTAACTCTAACTCTAACGCGACTTTGAATTGCGGGGACACCGGTTACAACAAGAAGCAAAATGATGTTCTAACTTGTGGAAAAAAACTAAAGTTTTTGCTAAGTTTATTGAAACATTTTTAGTTTAAAAAAAGCATAGAAACAATTCACAGCGTAACCTCTTTAAGCTGACCAATCACGTAAACCCAGTCATGTGGTCCGGTTTGTGACATAAAATACAATGCATTTCAACACATAGCGAAATATTCAGAGCTATGTTAAACTTGCTTTGCAATGGTGATGCAGGAGTGAACGCCTACAAGGATTTCACTCCGTAACAGCACTATTGTCCGTTTTTAAAGGCAAGTAAAGTAATTAGCATTTCCGTTGGAGAACGTTTTGCTTGTGAATGCCAATAAATGATCTGGCCCACGAATGACCAGACCTGATTGTAATAACCCATTGCTGCTACAATAGCAGCAATTGAGAAATGCAATAAAGAGCTGAAACAGGGTTCCTTCTTAAATGCTATTATACATAAAGAGTACCGTATTTTTCGGACCATAGGGCGCACCGGACTATAAGGCGCAGTATCAATGAACGTCTCCTAACCCGTGTATTTTTCTACATAAGGCGCATTTGATGAAACCAAAACTCAACGCATTTTATCAGTTCTTACTAGTACTTTATGATCAAACAATCAATTGTTGCGTTCGCATTGCGTGAGAAGTGTACGGCTAGTTGCTAGGAACCGTACATGCGCGACGCACGTGTGTGTTTACCTATGTAAAGTGAAAAGAAAGATACATTCGTAAAGGGAACGAGAGTAGGTGAAGAGAAAAAACACACTCGTAAGGGGGATGAGACTAGGTCAGTTGATCATAAAAAAGAAAAAAGAAGTTTGCTCTCAAAAAAGAACGAGTTGAGGTAGGTACTATTACGTTAGTAACGATTATTACAACATAAAATTTGTTCAGAGCTTGGTGACAAAGCGCAACCTGATCCACACATTAGACGCACTGGATTAAAAGTCGCACGTTTCATTTTTGAGAAAATTAAAGGATTATAAGTGAGCCTTATGATCCGAAAAATACGGCAGCATTAAATAACCAATGGTTGAAAACTTGAAATCCCAGCACTAGCATACAGCACGGGAAAGGCTGGGGTTTCAAGACTAGACACGATTGGTATTGGAAGAACAACGTCAAAAGACAATGGCTTTACAGCGAAAGATTTAGAGGTCATTTAAACCCTGTTCAGCGATGCTTTAGAAATAATTCGTAACAGGGATTTTCCTGTTTAATGGCAGAGTTAGGGGAGGAAATGTAAAGCGTCAACGGCAATGGCTGCTCCGAAACGGATCTGAACACAAGTTGTTTTGTGTGTCATTCTGAAGGAGTTTGCAGTCAGAAAACATAAATATGCAGCAAGACTGGCGTGATACATTATTTCCGTGTCGTTGATCTCACATGAAAAGGTATTTAACATTCTTAGCATGTGGTAATCAAACACGCTAAAGCGGCAAAAAAACGAAGCTCAAGAGGTAGTAGTGAAATTGAACAGTCATGATTTATAACCAGCAGTAACTTCGGCACTCAAAACCGTTTCGTTACTAAAGCACAACGTGTTAAATTTAACTCTTCAAAAGTAAACTATACCCCAACCAGGGAAGACTAGAGATTAATATTTGTAATGATAACGCAGTGCACAAATCAGTAGTCACTTAATCAACAGGTCGGAAGTTCAATACCAACATGGGCTTTGCAATGCCATATTATTGGGGAAAACTTTGTCAATTTCCTCTCCTTGGTTGCAGTGTTAGCAGTAGGAATGAACTATGCTGGCGGTACGGGCAACTTCGAAACAGGTACAAGCCAAACACGTTGATCTCAGCAGCGTAGCTCATTGCTACAAAGTGCTGGCTTGTAATTGTGAGATTGCGAGTTTAACGTGAGCTCTGGGAAACACTTTACGGCAATTCCCCCAGCTCGGTTGCAGTGCTTGAAGTAGAAACGCAATGTGCCAGCAGTACTGGTAACTTCAAAGCAGATGCGAACACAGTTGGTTTACGTAGAACTTCAAAGGTTTTACCATGATCAGGGGATTACAATACATAATAAAAAAACGTGATTACTCTAATAAATTTCTCCCAGGCAATGAACATAAACTCGTTTTATTGGGTTCAAGCTCACTGTATCCATTGTGGAATAGGCCAAAGCACACATAGGGGTGCATGTACTATTGCCATAAAAAAGCTCTTTTGGATCTGGTTACTAATCAGAACAGCCAAAAATATCTTAAGTAAACACAAGCAAGTTTCTACCAATATTTGAGATAGGTTAATATGTAACTAGACAACAAAGTACAAAAGTCTATAAACCTCTGCCAACAACAATAGCACTACACAACAAAACAGCACCACTGGATGTTTACGTTCTACATCCGCCGAAACCCTTTGACTGGTTAACAATATGATTACTTCAGTGCCACCCTTTCACCGCTTGCATCTTAAGCCAAATTTCACGAACATTTTATTTTCATCAAACAACTGACTCACAGGGTCAGCAACTGGGTAAGAGGGTTGGAGCGATTGAGGCCAGTAATAGTTGCAAGGTTGAGAGTCCGCGAGTTTAAATCTTCAAACGAATGCGTTGTTGTTTCCATGGTCAAGACATTCCACTTCAATTTCTTTCGTGTAGTTTTCATTGCTCAAAAACTTGTTATGCTATCAATGCTAGGCACTTCACAGCTGGATTCAACATAGGTTGTTTGATGTTAAATTGACAAAACCTTTTCCACAAACAGAACATTTCAGTATATAATTCACAGCTCACTTGCTCATCATCAAGCAGTTCATTTGCATCAATATGACGACGCCAACCTTCAATCGCATTTTCAGTCTTCTAAAATTATATCGTATTTCACACAAGCAAACGAACAATTTTAAACCTACAATCATGGTAGCAATTAGAGGGGGTTAGCCAACAGTTAAGTAAACCAATAGTCACAGATTAATTTTGGCCTTTGCACATATCGTGAGGTTCTTTCCATTTCTTCAAAACGCCTCTCCAAATCAAATGCTTTAACAAATGCCGTAAATGTTCACTTTTGCATTTTAAAATCAAAACGTCATCAACTGTTCTCAAAAGTTTAGATTACATTATGTTTAACATTCTGTCCTGATTTGAATTAACTACAAAAGTTAGGGTCGTGCAACCCAATACTACATTTTCATATCACACAAGGACAAATAATTAACAATTTGTGAAGGCTACAGACCAGAACAGAACCAAAATAAAGTGCTGCATATTGCACATGCATTATGCTACAAAGGACAAATGTATATTCAGTCACCGAGCTATTCATAATCACACAAAGTACCGTTAGTTCATTAGCTTTGAATACTTTTTGCCTCTCATCATTTTTAAATCTAGAATCAATTGCTGGCACTACTTTATTGTCTTTTAAAATAAACAACAATTGAGATTGATGATTGCTCTTTGCATTCCACGCATTATCCATTGGCACAGCGCCAACACCAGAGAGCCATTTTACAGTCTAAAATAGCATATTCAGCATTAACTATCAGCATATTGTTGCAGCAGTAAGAAAAAACAGTATTTCTTTTAATATGAATATTAGCTTAGATGCAAAATACTATACAATATTGCTTTCACAGACAAAAAGAATCTTTTTATATTTTCTTTGCAATATATTTTAGTGTAGAACGCAAAGCCTCTTGTTTGTGTAGGGTTAATAGTTCTGCCTTTTCTCACTTCGTAGTTATCATACGTCTTTCTATATCTTCTGAAATATCTGATTTAGGAATGTATTTTTCTACAAGTTATTGTTGTAGACTGTCAAGAAGCAATAGCCTCAAAAATTGTAAAGTTTTCTAAGCATTTTTATATTTTGTCTTTCATTTTTCTTATTACTAGTTGTTATTGAACATGAAAAATGTGAATAAAAGAGCTATAATAGAAAAGCATTTGAAAGATTTTTCCTTTAGTAATCTCGAGGGGTAAATAAATCAGAATCATAACAGGACAAGTACTGGCACTGAGTACTAAGCAAAATTCCATTATTTAGTCAGTTTTTTTTCGGAAAATAAGTGGCTTGTTTAGTCACTAACCAAATCATATGAAGGCAAATTCTTTCACACAACAGCAGGCGCACTCTGCTTTTCTGATACACCAATAACCAAAGATGATCGAACATGTAAATTGTGAAAGTGATAATACTTTGTAGAGGAGAATTACATGATGAATGGCTGGGCGCACCTAATTTCTGGTTTAGAGCCACATATATTGAGTACAAGACCACGTTGTCAGCAATTTAAGAGGAAATATTGATAGTTAACACTTTGAGATGCACCGTTTTAACCTTTTCCGATTACAACCACTGTAACGTAAATAAGTTAGTTTCGCTCACAAAGTTGATAAAATTAAGTCCACCCTGGGGCCAAATTTTCCCTGCATGTAACATGATAAAATACACCCACTAATAAAAAAACTTACCTGCAGCTTAGCTTCTAAAATTTGACCAACTACAACCAAGCAAAAATCTTTTTTCACAACTTCTAGCAAACTTTGCTCTTTGAGGCCTAACTGTTGGAGGCCTTTAAGCTCTAAAAATAATGCTATAATTTAGTAAACGCAGCATATACCATAAAAGATTTTAGAACACAATGTGACAAAATTAAATCATCAAGACATATGCAAAAAGCCTTTTATAAACTGGATTGACATTAGGCAAGAGTTTTGATAGTCTTGTAATTAAGTGGAAGATATATCAAATTTGATGTCAAAAAACAAAATACTTGGCAAAGTAATTTGTAAAACTACTGAAATGGGCTTTCTTAGCTCTCCTGCTACCAATTCGCAATAAGCTCTCTTTCAGTCATAGCTATAGTGATGCCTTAAACAACTTAATGAGCACAAGACAAACAATGAGTACATGGAAATAGTAAACTTAAATTGCATACCTTGCACCTGCAGCCAACAATAGATTTGCAAGCTACAATTTGGACTCAAATTACAACATTAAAATGGCAGTTTCACTTGACCAAATAACATAAAAAAACTATTGATACAAGATGGGTGCTATGTATAGAACCACACTGCCTACAGTTGGAAGGTCTAAAGCAGTGATTCTCAAACTTTTTTAAATGTAAGACCTAATAAGGAAATTTTCTTTTTTTCAAGAAAATGACTGTTCTTTAAAGAGCAACTTGTGATGGGGTACTACATTACAAGTCGAAAACTATGAAACTTAAGGAGGTTACGGAGCACTTGACAATTACTTGCAATCTCATTTTCAGCACTACTGGACGAGCATCATTTTTGTTGCAAGTTCTATGATTAAACAAACCTAGGATAGGTATCTGCAATGGCCACATTGTTGCACTTTTAGAAAAGACACTTCTTTTTGACCATTTCTTCTGTTTGGTGGGTTTGAATTGGCACCATATTTATTAAGGTATGGTCAAGTGGAATAAAAAAAATGGAAACACTAAAACAGGTGTAGATAATTTGGTTTACATTGAACCCAGTTCTGTGAGTTTAGGGGATAAACAAGAAAACCTAGATCAAATGCTAATTATATGCAACTTGTATACAGCAACCCAAACATCACATTTATTATGCATTGTTCATACCCAACTCTTGTGAGATAAAGTTAAATGTATCATCATATATTTTTCTCAGTGTTGTTTGGTAACCTTCATAATCAGAGAGGACATTTTTGACCGATTCCAAAATTTCAAAATCCATATTGTAACCTTCAAAACAATGTAATTAAGGTTATATGCAACTGGAGCATAGATAAGGCATACTTAAGCAGGTCATGCTTCATAACATCAAATATCTTATACCCAAAACCACATTACCGTTGCATTTAGAATGGGCAAGTTCAATAAAGTTTTGCACTCTACCCAAATTTTGATAGACATTTTTTAATGGTAACTACACGTCATATGCATACGTCACATGTCCAAGACACTTATTTTTTGGTAATGATTAGGGTTCAGTTTGCTGGCAAGAGCAGGACTGGCAATAAAACGCTAACTAGTTTTAGTCAGTGGTATATACATATGACTTACTGTCATAGTTACTTGTGTTTAGATATGATGCTTTAAGTCAGCCTAAAACAACTGGGGTTCAAAACCAAAAGAGTGCCGTGCAATCCTTTTAACAGCTTTTGAAATTTGAGTATTATTGGAATATAGCAATAAGTTGCCAAAGCAGCATCAGCTTAATTTATAAAGATGCTAACATAACACAGAAATTCCATGGACCAGTTCTTACTGTAATTGTAATCCTAACTCTAACCTTAAACTTAACCTTACCCTTAAGCAACCTTAACCAAGTGTAATCTAAAGTCTAACCTAACCCTAAACCACCATAAACACTGATCCATGCTGGAGATTCGACAGTTGCAGAAGAATCCAATTCTATAGAATACATTCTGCAGACTTCCATGTTACACATTCTTCTAAGTTATCATAAATTTGCAGACAGTATGGTACTGGTACACTAGACAAAGTGTTATTCTGCTGCTTCCTGCATGCCACATAGTCAAGCAGAAACTGTGTTTGCATTAAAATTTGTGTTTTGACTTTGAGCTATAGGCTAGCTACTGCATCAAATGCAATGAAATGTTTACACTACTGCACTAGATGATTCTTAACTCAAAAACAACCAATTCATAATCTCACAAACTCTTGGTTTGTATTTTCAGTGAGATGAAAGAGTGTTGGTTATTACTTTTTGCACCAACTAGATTAGCATATTCACAGCAGTAACACTAGGCATCCAAATACTAACCTCTGTTTACCACGATAGAGTGAAGTTTTCATCATTTAAAACCACAATATCAAAGTCACCAATTTCTTAAAAATAGAACGTATTTATTATTTCAGTTAATTAATAATAGATTTTATCATTTAACCTGTTAAAGTGTAACAAATGAACAAAAAAAATATCTAGCATTTTAAGCCTTAAGCTGGATAGGCCTAACAAGTTTCTGCAGGTCATATCTGCATTAAGGCTGTGTGTATTTTAAGGCAACAGTACAAAATGGAACTATAGAAATTTTAGCTCAAGTACAAAAATTCCAATGGAAACAGGAAAAAGCATTAACTAATAACTAAAATTGCAGAAATAAGGAAGTACATAATTTATTGCAATTTAACCAATTATCTGCAATTGGGTAGGTCTAGTCATATTGCTAGTTTCCATCAAATTCCTAAAGCTGGCAGTACCAGTATAGGCTGGTTGGTAATTTTTTTGTATTCTGTAATTTAGTCACCTAATTTCTTGTTTAAACGAATTTCCTTTACTTCATGTTATAATAACTTTCGAATTTTATCATTTCTATGATTAAGCAATTTTATATTTTTGAATTATGGTACATTTGAATTTTCTCATTGTTGTGTCTACTGACTGCCCTATTGCTGTACGGTGTATGCCAAAGGTCTATTTCAAAATACCGTTATCTAAAACCAGTATCAGTTTCTCACCTACAAACTCGTGCAAATATTTGTTCAATTGTACATAAAACTTGTTTTGAGCCTGAAAACAACTTTCTCTTTTTTCTTATCCGGGAAACCTAAACAAACTTTGCAACAGCAACAACAGCAAATAATAGATTGCCATCATTAAATAGCGGAAATAAAATTTGATATTTAAATGACGGTCGCACTGGTCACTGATGATTGTACCTCATTAATGCAAATACACTGACTGTTATCGTACCACGCTTCAAGTCGGAGTGAGAACAGTGATCGATTAATCGAATGATTTAATAAAAAGCAAAGCAGTTTTGGCTATGAAGTAAAATGACCGGAGTTTTAAAATTCACCATTGGCTTAGTTTTCCGTTTTAGTTCAGAAGTTTAATTTGTACTTAATTAAAAATTTAACTTAACAATTCTTAGCAAATTTATATTTTTAATAAAGCTCACAAAACAACAGACATAAAATGAAAACACCCAACCATGACCGATTAATATAAAAAGATTGAACTACTGAAACTTCACCACAGCATATGAGTTTAGAACAATAACATATTTTCATCTTTTAAGGTCACTCTTCATGAAACTAATTAATAAATAAATTTGATTGAATTTTAATAATTTACCTGGCGATACCTTACCAGTACCAAAAACCCATAAAAGTTTATTTTTCGTAATGGCTGAAATCCGAAATGCTTTAATCTCCTAGGTGCATGACTTAAAATTACACCCGGCGACAGAGTTTATATGCCTTGAGACATAAAGGAGCTGTCTCTTAGCTGTCGTTGCTCCCACATCACCCTCGCGCAAGGTGTAGCTCCTGATAGCGTTCCCTGCTATGGTTACAACATGACAATTTTTTTAATGTATTTTGCGGTACCTTGTACATATATGCATTTTTTCGCGTGGGTTTTTATTTGACTGATGGTCATGCCAATCTCTTCAAATTTAAACAAAATTCTTTTAATGCATATCGTTTTACCATCGTCTTCTTTTTTTGTCCAATGCTGTCAAATAATTTTTTTTATACTAATTTGGGCAAAAATAAAGCGATCGATTCATTGACAACTTTTCGATATCTTCAGTTCGAAACTCCCTTTTTGGTTGTTTAATTTCCGTTTTTTCCCTAGAGCAAAACTAAAATTTTTTCTAGAAATTGGGTTGTCTGCGACGAAGTTTGTTGCTAGCTGAAGTTGACAGCTTCAGTGGTAGACTTTATAATATCCAAGTGTTATTAGAGAACTTTTGTGTTGCCACTGAGGACTAACAGCGTTGAAATCAAAGCTGTTAAAAATTGATTTGCAGACGGCAGAGCAGCTGAGTAATATGCAAAAAAGTGTGTGGTTTTCTTAGCAATTTGTGAGTGCAACTTGGCCAAATTTTCAAAGATTAAACTAAAACTTGCCTGGTGTTAAAACTTAAGAAATGACAACATAGTATAGTTTACTTCATTCAGTGCCTATATTGTAAAGAATTTGGTAATAAAGTTGTGTCTATTATTTTTTTGAAGCAACAGTACTAAACAAGCATAGTAGTCTACTGGCAAAGGAGGCATAATAAGCATAGTACAAGCATGGTAGGCATTCTATGCCTATTGGCTACTATGCATATTTATTATCATCCTACCTTAGGGTATTTACATTTATATTATTGTTTAAAATGTATTCAATGTTTGTAGACCTATGCATACTGGTACTTAATAGTATCTGCCTTACACTATTTTTGATCATATATTGCCTTTATAAGAAAAAATAGTTGAAAGAGATTTCAATGGTAGGCAGACTCTAATTATTGCAGTTTTTGTTCTGTTACAAGGGACGACGCTAAATATATGCAAATTTTCAAAATTACAGAAATGAGCAAATTTTTACAGAAATACGGAGAAAGCTTTAGTTGAATTACAGAAATCACTGAAATATGGAAATTTATAACAATGCTTAGTTTAACTCACCTCAGTTATTTAATTGTACCCAATTCTGTGGTTATACTTTTAGTTTATAATAACTTTCGTATGTTTCTGCATTTCAATAATTTTATTACGGTACTTCTTTAGTAAGTAATTTTTCCTTATTTCTATGACAGTGTCAGCCAGTGATTCCTTTTATGGAATAAATTTCTTTATTTAAGTGTTGTCCCTTAGGCTACAAGTGTCATTTTTTGTTTTTTAGTGGGTCAATTACACAACAGTGTTTGTTATGATATCCAAATTTAATGTATCAAAACTTTGACTTATACCTTTTTGATGACAACTATAGTATTTGTCCTAGTTGTGTAGATGGGTTACTGTATATGCTTTAGGTACTAATTGATAAAAATTAGCAGAATAGAGAGTTTACTATAAAATGGCTTTACGGTTTTTCAGTCAGCTGCTACTTGTTGATGCCATTGTGGTCGGTACAAACCATTGTTTACTCTTATGCCTGAACATGAAAGCATATGATAGTTCTTTATATTCATGCTGCATGCAACATAATATACTGAGTTATGAACTTACACCTGTTTGACTACAAGTTTGATGCTCAACAATTATGCCAATAACAATGTCGTGTTATGCTATGCTTGTGTTGTTTTATTTTTTGATTGTTACATGGTGACAATTATCAAATGCAATCACTATTAAAAATACTAGCCAGTACAGTTCTCATGCACAGTGATTTTCAGTCAAAGTTAAGCCTGTTTTGGCAAAAATTCACAAATTTGAAAGTCTTGTCAGTAAGGCTGGGTCAGCACTTGTTTATCTGGCACTACTGGTATCTTTTACTGACAAACCATGGATTTATTGTGTCTATAATTATGTCACTAGTGGACCTGATGTGAAATGTACAAAAAACTTTTATTGTGTTTTAGTCTGCTGGTGACTATCCGCAACTAGAACTTTGGGTAAGTGTGTGGTTAGTGCTTACTATAAACTAAACTGTATGTTTAGCTGACACTGCTTTGTATTTAGTGCAGTTTTTGCCAAAAAAGTTTTCCAGCATTTCTGTGTTTTAAGAAAGCACAATTTTCTGTAAAGTCGTTAAAGGTTTTTTTTTGTTGCTCAATCCTTGTCATTTTTTTTGTTGTTTCATGCCTATTTCCTTGATATATTTCAAAGGATGGTTAACCTTTGATTGGTTGACATAAAAACTTATTTGGTTGAGGTTGTTTATTTGTTGTTATTGTTGCATATCGCAGAAAAGTGACACTGTTGGTGTCATCTCAAGATTTTTAAACTTACTGTTTTTCTCTTTTTCCTGCATTTGCTAGACTTTTACATTTTTTTTGTTGCTTGATAGAGTGGCAGCCAGTGTTCCCTTTAAACGCAAAATTGTGTGCGGCGGATTCGCGGTTAAAATTCAACAGTGCATAGAAGAAGTTTGCCCGTTTTTTGGTTATTTTTTTAGTTTTTTAAAATTTTTTGCAATTTTGCTAGCAAAATCTTCAACCAACTGTTGAATGTTTCGGAGACAATGAAAAGGAATTCAAGTTAGGACCTTTTGTAGAGCAGTGCAACGTCTCACTTAAATATCGCTCGGCTGTGATGCAACAGCGAGTGACGGCGACTTAAGTATCGCACGCCATCACCACATATTTTCGGATTACAAATTTTCTCTCAAGCAATTAACTGAAAGTGAGATCAAAATTTTTTTCTTTACTTTTCCCCAGCCGATTTCAATAATAGCTAAAGAGCATCAATAGCAAGCAGCTCTCGAACTTCAGTTTTGACACAAGACATCATTTTTTAAGGAAAGTTTGAAAGTAAAATTTATTAAATTCTATGTGTTTACGTTTCAACGCTAACTTCAATTGTGCTTGTTAACATAGCTTTTGTTTTCAGTTTAGGACAAAAACACCATTTTTTGAAAAAATGGTTGTTTTTGCGGTTTACAAATGAATAGTCTTCTCTCACTTGCCATTTGTGAAAACTATAAGTAAAAAAAAACATGACTTCTAACTAATTTTAGTTTTAAAACTCACCAGAATTGTTTTTTTTAATAAAATGTAGCTGACAAATATGTGCTGCGATACCTTAATCGTGATTAAAATAAGCCTAAAGACGTGATGGAAAAAATATAAATCGTAGTTTGATCAATTTAAAAACTTTTTATGTTGAAATCTAGCCATTCTTATCGTAATTGCTTGAAAGGTAATTTGTAAGATAGTAAAATTTGTCTATGACGTTATCAGATTTTAGAAAAAACTGCCATTTACAATTGATCGTTCCAAAATTGTCTTTTGATTCAACATCAAGGTGTATTATCCAATTTGATTTATCGGTGTAAAAAAAAATTACTAAATAATTATAACAACAGAAATTCGTGCACTGCGTAAAAAACTTGAATAAAGCGTAATTGCGCTCGCGCGGCTATTGCAGTCTTTTGCATCTACCTATACACAGTGGCACTGGGTAAACTAGGCAGGATCCCCCCCACATTTTTTTGGGGGAGTGCAGCCCCCTCGTAAATGCAATAAAACCATGTGCTTGCTATTAACTGAAGAATAGATCTCAATATTTTGTTGTCAGCGCCTCTTAATGAAACCCTGAAGTTTTATGTGTAGTTACAAATATTATCATTTCAATTTTTTTTGCTAGCTTTAGAGGCTCCATTTACAAAACTTGCGAATATTCGCGTCCAAATATTTTTTCCTTAGTCAGCTTTCGAATGTTTTTCACAAAGATAAAATTTAACCCATCGAATATTTGCGATCTCTTCACGAATTTCGTAAATGGTTAATTAAATACTAGAGCAAGCTATGTTGCCGATTCCGAAAAAATATTTAGCAGTTATTTGCCGCTACTATCAACAAGGGTTACGTAAACAAGCTTCAAAAGTGTCTCAAACCTACCATTACTTTTGTTACAATATCTTGGCAATTAACAACAATTTGTTTTTTCGCATCTGGGACACAACTTCTTAAAAATTAACCTATTTATTTTCCCGCGTGGTTTGTGAAATTAGTTTACAAGACTCTGGTAAAATTTGTTATCGCTCATCAATAACATTGCTTTCTGAGATACGTTATACAAAGAAAGCAAGACTTAACATTCTACTTCTACATCACACAAAAATCCTAATTTTCTTCTTTCGAGTTGCGCGACTTTGGCCATCAAATATTTTTCGATTTTAGGTCGAAAGTTTACTTTCCATTGCAAAATCCTGCTGTTTAATTGATTGCGATTCAGAAATGTAAGTTGTTTAATATTAGGTTGTACGGAAAATAATGGCCGATTTTAGATGATGTGTTTTTAAATTGGTTCTCTAATGAATGTCTTGTGTATTTCTGATCAAGAATGAGCCTTATTAGTTCATGAAGTCATAAATCCTTTAATAGCTCATTTCATGAGTAGTAAAACCATGCACTTTTAATATGAAAAAAGAAGACTTGCGATCAGTTTTCTTGCATGAGTTCAAACTCGGCAATAATGCTGCTCAAACTACTGCAAACATCAATAAAGCATTGGGAGAAAGCACAACAAGTGAAAGAACAGTACGAAGATGGTTTCAAAAGTTTCGTGGTGGCGACGAGAACCTCAAAGATGAAGACGGTAGGGAACGGCCACCCATTTTTCAGAATGAAGATTTCAGAGCGATTGCCAAGCAAAACCTACGACAGAGTGTGAGGGAAATGTCAGCACAACTTGGTGTCAGCATTTCAACTGTGTCTGACCATCTGAAGCAAATCGGAAAGTTCAAAAAGCTCCCAAAATGGGTCCTCTTGATAGATCAACAAACATAAATGATCTTCTTGATAGATGGCAAAGATGTATGGCTGTTCAAGGTTCATACTTTGACTGATTTGAACATCAAATTGTCACATTTCATTATTAAAAGTTTTGGTCTAAAATCGGCCATTATTTTCCGAACAACGTAATAATTTACCATAATCGAGCAACCATTAAAGTTCGCAAGTAAATTTTTTCCTTGTGCCATAATCGTGGTAGCCACCTAACATCGCATTATTTCATAAAAGTCCTTATTTCTCATGCTCATGTCGGTCATCGGCAAAAGATTTATTTTGTTTACGCGCAATGTTAACCTGCCACTCTAAAACGCTGACGAATTACTATTGCAAAGGCCGTTGAATTTGAGAGACCAAATTTAACCTAAATTAACTTATTAAAGAGAAATAGCCAGGTATTTCGCACTGCCTTTTAGTAACCAATAGGCTACCTGTTTGCGAACATTTTGGGGCTGACATATTCACGCAGGTTATTACGTCACAGAAGCGCATTGTCACAGATTTGCCTCTTCTTGCTCCGCAAATTTTGAAAACTCGGCGCTTACGCCCATGCAGTTGTTGTTCGAGCTTGTTTTTGGGTCATTTTGAGGCTTCAAAAGCCTTGGCGCGCAGTTAACTCCAGTTCATGCTGCGAAAGACCTAGCAGAGTAAAGAAGATACAACTCGCAAGCTGACGCCTTGATCAGATTAAAAATAAAGATCATTTGTGAGAAATGGTCGCCTGGACCAGTGACCTTCAATCGATAGACCATGGTCTTCGCTGGGTTAGTACTTCATTTAGTCTTCGTATGGAGTGAATTGGAAAACTTTTTCTTGACCACTTGTTTTTATATCTTATGTCGGCAACACCCGTGAAATTACTTCGATAACTTTTTTGAGGTTGCTCGTAAAAATAAAAATATATAACCGGGCCTCATGCTTTCGTGCATTTCGAATTGAGGCCACACGCCAAAAACGCTTAAAAACCACTGAACTAGATAGAGTGTGTCATAATCGAACAAAATACGTCTGAGGAAAAAAACAAAAAGTGCCATTATTTGGAAACCAATGTTATGAATAAACTTTACGGTATGCAACGTTAGCTTAGCGTATACACTGAATAAATAACAGAAGGCTACGCAAATAACTATTATATTTTTACACCTTCAAATTGTGTTGCTAAGGCTATTGTAACGGTTTGTTTAGCAGTGTCAGCCAAAATTTGTCCGGCGGTTTTCCTCCTTTTGTTAGCAATTTCGCGCTTGCGCCGGCGGTTACGCATTTACTGAAATCTTAGAGGGAACACTGGTGGCAGCTGTTCCAAAGACCTTGATGTTTTTTTGCTGTCTTTTTGTCAAGTGACTGTTTGAAATTACATTTTTCGTGTTTCTGTTTATGCAGTTTAAACAACTTGTTCTTTTCATGCAGCATTTAATAAACTTTCCTGAATTGAACTGAACCTGGAATCAAAATCTTTCATAATAGCTTTGTGATAGGATGATTAGGCATTAATCATTACTTTTTCGGCTACATTAGCTTCTTCAATGGCTCTGGGTTCACTTGCTGAGTGAATGAGCACTGTGGATTTCTTTTTTTGAAAGGAACTATTATCAATTTGCTTGTTACTGCATTGTAACAGAAACACAGTAATTGTTCGCTACTGGCAACCGTTGAAGAGAAGTTTTGAGTATGTTTTTGACACAAGTGTAAGGTTTTTTCATGACCAGAGGATAAATGGTGTTATTAGCTTACTAAAGTAAATACATTTTGACAAGGCAAATCATGATGAACGTTTCAATTTTATTGTGGAATGGTATGATCCATTGGCTGCTCTTTTGAGAAGATACCAACTATTGTATTTCCCAAAAGATAACAGCATTGAAATGGTAATAAGTATTTCATATTGCTTTAAATGTTTCGGCTCAGTTTTCTTTATGTTTCCTCGTCAGTAGCAGCATCCCTGCAAATGGTTTTAGTGACTTGTATTATAATTTTTTTTTTCGAGTCATGCAACATCAGTGATAGTGCTTAACTTGGTGCAATATTTAGGTGCGCAGAAAAGTTTTTCATGTTTGCTTCGTATTTGTTTTTACGCATGTTACGCCTATAAAAATTCTCCAAGCCAAGGAAAATTATTGCAATTTTTAAAAGCAAAAAACACAAATTGTTTGTTGTCACGATTAAAATAGCACCAGTCCGCTAGATTACATTTCCGACTTTTAAAATAAAAAGAAAGTTAACGTTTCCATCCGATATTTATTTTAAAGTGCTTAAGAAGTTTGATAATTGCCATCAGGGGCCTATTTCAGGAGGGACATGCCCCTCACAGCTTTCAGACGTTTTGTGGTTATTTTACTTGGTTAGTTGTATTCGTATTCTGTAGCAGGCGGTAATATGCATCTGACATAAAGTGTGTCGCCCGCAAAGTTTCTTAGCTAACTAGGTCCATGTCTACCATACTCAGGCGTGTTGGCATCAGTTTAGTGCCCATAGGGAGCCTGTATGATTTAATGTTGTTATTGCTTGTGTAGGCGTCAAATCTGTCGGTCATCGTGGAGCAAGCCAAAGATACAGAGTTAAAATTCACCACCAAAACACATATGTTGATATTAAACTTGCACTCAACCTTTTATTTATTAATTACTGAGCAATAATGTTTAGGGAGGCAAAAAACAAGGAAAGATTGCCCCACAGAAGATAAGGTGCCAGTGGCTGTTTTGCCATGAGTTTAATTAAATCAACAAAGCAACTGCAATAATTGCATGTCATGCTCGTAATTGTGGAGTCAATTGCACGTGAAATTCATGCAGCGCCGTGTTCTTTAGAAGACACTACCAAAAATTTCTCTTCTTTGTTGCAGCACTGATTGAAGAAATGCACTGTATTAGCAGCACAACTCGGAGCAGTTATGAGCGCAAGTTGTTCTATTTGCAAGATTAAAAGATTTTCGGGTGACCAAAAGACAAAATATGTGACTCAAAAATCGGATCTTGTTATAAAGACATGAAAAGTAATTAAATCCATACTTTTTGTTCTAGCATGACATTAAACAGCGGCGCAAATTCCTGGCTCGCACTAAATTTGAATCGGTAACATTACGAGATTTATTTATTGGTGGTAAATTAAATATATGCTCACGACAATTGCTTGTTAAAGATTTCGGAGACTCGTATACGAGGAGGAAACTTGAAAAAAGTAATGAAAAGTACGTTTTGTATTATGGAAATTTTGAAGTGTAGATGCAACTCAATCTAGATGTAAATTTTGTAGCAGGAGATATAGCAAACATTCTTGTGTTTTTGTTGTATACGCTTCTTCTCTTGATTGCAAACGCGATGTGAAGCAAAACATTTCAATTCACACCGCAAACTCAATCAGGATCAGGCTAGTAGAAAGTGGTACTTCATTTTCAATCAGTCATTAATTCAAACATACTGATAGTCTTAACGAAGTGAACTGCCATTGGTTGGAGGCTGTAGGTTGCCTCTTTGCCACATACTTAGCGAGCAGTTGTACTTTTCTGTTGTAGTAAAGCACAAAAGCAGATACGTCCCTTATTCAAGTCTAGACCCATTAAAAACAAGTGCTATTCCAACAAATTGTAAATGTTGATCAAAAAGTAAACACTTCGCTTCAATGTGTGGTCCTGAATGTGTGGTCCTCGGTTTTTAAGAGGAGTGAAACGTTGACTAGATTGCAAATTTGCTGAAAAAGCGTTAAGATTTTGTTACGAGCAAAATGCCCTCTTTATTTGTTTTACTATAATTTCTATTTTTGATTATTCGCCTTTTTGAAATCTGTGGTAAAGCTACAGTTTGTCTCCGCTTGCTTGCTTTCGTAGTTCAAACCCCATGCTTGAATGCCGATATGATTTAGTTAATGTTTTTCACATTCTTTTCTGCACATGCACAGACAGTCATTTAAAAATTTAGTTGCTATTCAGTTAGGGGAACACTCAATCAGTATCGTAGATGATTAAGCCCTCGATGTGTTATGAGTTGTTTTTTCCTGGTAGTGTTCGATTACGGGCAGAATCCCACAATGTCCTGGGGTTTTCCAAATGTGTTTGAAATTGTTTATAAAAGCGTGACGTTGGGCACACCGTGCACGTCTTCCAGGAAATCTGCCACTCAACGAAAGATCTTTAAGTTCTTGTTTGCGTAAAACATGTCCCAAAAATTTAGTTGTCTTTGTTCAATCAAGTAATTTCCTTTGCTGACCAATTTGTTCAAGAACAGTCTCATTAGTTTGAATTGCTGTCCAAGGGATGTTAAGTATTTTACTATGAAACCATATTTCTGCAGCTTCAAATTTTTTTTTGGTTTTTGTTGTAAGTCTCTAGGACGAACAATCGCATGTGAGGACTGCCCACATAAAACATTTTGATAGTGTTATTTTCAAAGAAATGGAAAGCTTACGGTCTCTAGAAATATTGTTCGTGTCGTTGAAACTTGATTTGGCAAGTGCGATGCGTCGTCTTATTTCTTTTTCATATTTTGCGTCCGTTGTGAGCCAAGATCCTAAATAGTTAAAGTGTTGCACTTGTTCAATCTTCATGTTCTTAGCAGTTATTAATATCAAAGGTTCTGGTGATTTTTTTGATCTAGAGTGCACGTAAAAAAAAGGTACTTTTGGGAAGGACTTTGAGCTACGTCTGTAAAGCATAAACGATTAGTAGATCACATCCTGCCTATCCGATTAATAGTAAGAAACAGTGCGTTTCCTTGTGCTGATAGATAGCCAGAACGATTAGAATTTGTAGTCTTCTCTAACGATTATGACTGATCTATTGTAAATGCCGTTCTCGTGATGTAAGTGTCCTGATGAGATCTTGTAGATTGAAACAGGCCTGTCGGCATCTGTCACGCGTTTGTGAAGCATGCTAGATTTTGCGTTCCATTTTTGATGTTTTGCAGGACTTAAACGTGCTGGTTTAAACAGTATTTGCCACTTTTTACTCGCTTTTGAACCAGAGTTTTACTGGAGCAATACATTTCTTTTAATTCCATAGGCCCATGTTGACCATGTCCAATGATGTTTTTGTGGAGATGCAAACTTTGAGTCTTTCATTCTGTGCGTTTCAATTGAGTTTGATTCTATTTCAATTTTGATTTAATTCTTAAAATTGAGGCGACTTGTAGTATTGCTCGAATAATTAAGTCTGGTTACAACTTAATAGCTAGGAAAAGATTGGCTTCCACTAAGATACTTGAACCCACGCACTTGTCGATCAAGAACAGAACAATGTATTCACAAACCACTTTATAACTTTGAATTCCTTTGCTTGCCAAAACACAGAACTAAAGCACTTCAATAATTAAATATCAGAGACTAAATGAAACTAAAACCACCAAAATAATCGCTTGATTCCTGTCACAACAATCATCACACAACAACGTCTTTTACAACACTCTAATCTTTTCCCTAATCTACTACTCAATGAACTTTTGAATGAATAAAAAAAATCTTGCCGCGTTATATATATGGCTAGAAAATAATTTAGAAATTGCTAGAATATCACTTGACATAGGAAAAATACCGTTAATAAATTACATAATCAGTAATAATAATAAAAATAAAAAGGAAAATCTTCGAGAAGAAGCAAGAATCACTAGAATACGCTAGAAAGTCATATAGACAGCGATTGTGATGTCATAAATGCGTGTGAGTTACAAATCTATTTATAAATCCAAAAGAAAAAAGGTCTTTTTTTGAAAACAGTTTAGCAAGTTAGGGCTACAAACGATTCAGATTTACAAATAAATAATCACGGTAAAACAAACAGAATGCAACTCTATACATGTGTAAAACTATTCCTTAACACAAATTTAAGTATTCGTAACACATTCCAATGTTTAGAACAATTATCAATAAGTTACATTACGGAAACTAAAATCTGAATTATATTACATCTTTTTCATACTTTTCCTTCCGCTTCATTGTTTTGCTTTGTTTGAGAAAAGTATTTTTAATATATGAATTACCTTAAAGTGCCAAGCAAGCATGGAAGTCATCACAAAGTGCTTTATCCAAAAACGCAAAAATACTGATCTCACGATGACATTACACTTTTGTCGCGCAATTATGCACCTGCCAATGAGTGACAGCTTCAATAGTAGTTTTTGCTTTTGCAGAACATTGGCAGTGATTAAGCCGGATGCTGTCAAGAAGGTTGGTCAGATATTAAATAAAATACGAGATAATGCACTGGAAATATGCCGAGGAAAAATGTTTCAACTCAGCAGAGATAATGCTGCTGTTTTATATGAGGAACATAAACAGTATCCTTACTATGTGTAAGTGTGTGAAATACTTAAAGCCATTTTTTTGATGATTTTTTGAGGTATTTACAAACCAAACACTTCTAATTTAGTGGTATATGGGAAAGCGTTTTGGCACTAAACGAGCCTATAGACTTTAAAGAGCTTTTAATCTGTTGGCATTCTTCCGTACGTAGTCTTAAATGTGGCCTTAGCCTACACACTGCCTTTAACTTTTGATACTTCACCAGGGTAAAAAACTTAATTAAAGGTTGTTGAATCATGATAAGTTGGCAGCGTGTTCTAGTGGGTTGAAAGGCCATGTTATGGCGACAATGATCTCATGGTGACTGTCTGGCGTTCTTGGAAAAGGGTGCTCGACTGAATATGGTGGAAGTAGTTGCGCCATCTGTTCCGGTGTCTCCGAAGCGAATTGGAACACAAAGACTATACGCAACCGAAAAAATTTTCTTAATCGCAGGATTATTGCGGCGCCGACGGCAGTTGCTTGCGCTGGTCGTTGAGGTCCATTGCACTTTCATCATGGCTGAGTAAACTCAGATGCAAATTTTACTCTCGACATTTTTTCTAGCGTTGAGCGCTGAGCATGAGATATGCGAATACTACTTTCAAAGTCTTTGGTATTACTTGACAAAGGAATTGAACCCAGGTCTACCAACTGCCAAGTGGAAACCCTTGCCACTACATTATCGCGCCATTTGACCGTAAGGTAGATGTGTATAATTTTGTCATACGTTGTTGCAAATCGGTGTTGGCTGCTTATGGTGGCTTACTGGGAACTAGGTAATCAATTGGCCTAGATTGGTCACGATGGCGAAAACAGCAAAGCCTAGAAATGACTACAGCGTATACAAATTGACGTTGCATTTAACTTAAATTATTTTCACAGGCACTTAATTGATCACATGTCCTGTGGTCCTGTAATTGTTCTAGAGTTACGGGGAGTGGATGCAATTGAAAAATGGAAAAAACTGATTGGCCCTGTGAATTCTGCTGTTGCTCTGAAAACTGACGACGAGAGCATAAGAGCTGAACATGGAATAGATGATATTGCAAACGCCGTTCATGGTGCAGATAGCCGGGAAGCTGTTGAGCGAGTAAGTGGGCGCTTGTTGGCTGCAATGATGCTTCTCGGATGAGAGTGATTGAAAGAGAGATCCAGGTTGATTATCTAGTTTTGTCCCAGTTAACGGAGCTAACCGAAATCATCTCGTGTTTCTTACATTACAGAACCAGTCTTACGTCACTTCGTTCTGTTGTTAGCGTCTTCCTATCTAATCGCATTTTTTGCTCTCTAGTTCAAAAGTAGCCGTTGCTGGTTTATCAGCAGCGTGTTTTTTGTAAAATAACGACTGAGCTGCTACTACCGTAAATTTTCGAGTATAGTTCGCATTTTTTACTGGAAATTTTAAGGTCAAAATCCTTAGTGCGTACTATACATGAGGTTAAAAAAAACATATTTTCTTAAGCGTCAGCCCAATCGCTAAATCCGATCGCGGACATCGCCATATTGAATGGTAACATGATGCACAATGGTCACATGACGCACAATGGTCACATGACGCACTACCCAGAATGCATCGGTTTTGGCGCGCTTTATTTAAACCAGTACATTAATCTGAAATAAAATATTTTGTACATTTCATGTCCATAAAATGCCTCGTAGATCGTATACAGCTGTGTTTAAGCTTCAAGTTATATCATATGCTGAAGAACATGGTAATAGGGCTGCCGGAAGAAAATTTGATGTTGATGAAAGTAATGTCAGGAAATGGAGAAGAAATAAAGAGGATATTAAAAAGATGCCAAGTATGAAAAAGGCAAGAAGGGGGAAAAAGGCCCAACATCCTGAACTTGAAAAAAGGTAGAGGAAAGAAGACTATAACTGACAGTGAGTCTTCTGTGGACTATGAATCTGAAAGTGACAGAGATTTAAACTACAATGATGCTGACATACTTACGAACGAACAAATGGACCGGCGCGATGGTGTAGCGGTTAGAGCGTCCGCTTCGCAGTTGGTAGACCTGGGATTCATTCCCTAAGTCGAGTCATACCAAAAGACTTTAAAAAATGGTATCCACAGCTTCCCTGCTTGGCGCTTAGCAAATAAGGATAGTGTGGAGAACAAGCAGGCAGACTTGCTTGTTGTGTCCTTGGGCAAGGCACTTAACGGGACGCCTCCACCTTTATGTGGCAGACAGGTGGCCTACCCGTACTTCATCGGATTACAATTGTGAAGTTGCTAACCCAGCATGTCACACGACTCTTGGGTACCCACCAGTGGCAGTCCGCCTTGTTGGTGGTGGGGCTACCAGTCACTCAAGACTGGTTCGAAATGGGCTGCCATCTTTCCCCTAGCCTAATTTCAATTAGGTTGACGGCATGAATCTGAATTGCCGTTCATGCCGTACCTCCATCCCGAGGAAGAGGAGGGGTAATCACAACAACAACAAATGGACCAGATATTAAATGCTGAAAGTGACACTGAATTTGCAGAATTTGAATAAATGTTTTTGTTTGAATAAATCTTTTGCTCTTGCTCTTTGTTTTGTAACTCAAGTTAGGGGTGCGTACTATACATGAGGTTTAGGTTTTTCCCCCAAAAAAAACCCTATACTTGCCCTGCGGACTATACAAAGGGGCGGCCTATACTCGAAGATTTACGGTATGTTATTTGCTGCACGGGTGGCAAGCTCCAGGCAGTACTTCATCCGAACTTAACAGACACAACAGCACTCAGGTGTTGATGTCCCCACTGGGGATGCAATTCAATCCAGTGTATCTATAATCTCCACTTGTGCGATCATCTTTGTATTTTACGTAGAGCAACATGAGTTTAGCCTACTTCAGAGTTATCAGTACTGCCGCCGCAGTGCATTTTTACCGCAGGCTGAGGAAAAGCCGTAGTGCTTATTCAAGGAGGCGATATGTCAGCGTCATTGGCATGAACTTGTGACATGTTGCTTGCAAGACATGTGTTTGGTAACGTTTATCACTTTGACTGCAATACCTTACGCACAGGAGCTCGAGTTTTTCTACCCATCAAAAGGTGATTTCCGCTTGCAGCCTACAACCAAATACGTAAACAGTTCTTGTTGTATCATCAAACCACACGCAGTGAAAGCTGGTTTTGCTGGAGATATATTGAGCGCCATAAAAGCTTCCGATTTTGAAATCACCGATTTTCTGGTTGTGAGTATTATTTGTTTGCGTACTGTGGCCTAAGTGGCTTTATTTGTGGTTTTAGGTACGAAATAAAAGTTAGGCTAGTGACAAGGTTTCGGTTCAGTAGTGCTGCAGTTGGCGAAGGCGGTTTTCACTTTCAGCCCCGTTTTGGTCCAGAATAGTCAACTCCTGGCTTGACTAGAAGAATGGCGTTTCCGAATATAAAGCCAAGCAGGACAGGGAAGTCCTTTAGCCATTATCTCATAGTATCTCGTCTAAACAATGAGGTAGAATTTGTGTGGCATCAACACGTCGGCGCTTTCCCAGCTAACCTAGGGGTGCGCCACGGTGGTGTAGCTTTGGGTTGAACCAGTCATCTCGGCTTCTTTTGCAACATAGGATAGCTTCATGTAGTTTAAGGTAGTGAGTCATGTGCAACTATTACTCTGCCTTAGACGCCCTGGCATAATCGTTTCCAACATCGCCAGCACAGGTGATCTCGTAGGAGTACATACTAGTAAGTGATGTTTACGAAAAAAAATATCGTATCCACTCTTCCCTTTTCTCAGGCTGGATACGTACTGTCTTATCTAAACCCAGGGATCTCAGTGCTTTCTCGTCACGCTCGCTGTATTTTCTTTTGTCTTTGCTGAAACGGACACAGCCTTCTGTTAAACTCATTTTTCTACAATTTGCAGAATCGAGAATCCTTCATACAGCGCCTGCGGTCATCCGACTCAAGGCAACTCATCTTATTCTGCACTGTACAGCTACCCACTCTTTGCGCCCCACGCTTTTTGACAACTCTTTGTCTCTCTACGATCCTTGGACTAGGTCCTAGGGAGTTGCCCGGCTTTTGGGCCCCATGGTCTTCTGCCATGCCCCTATCTCTCGGAAGGGGTTGGGTGATAACAGCATGTTTAAAAAAAGATTACACGTGTTTGTGTTCTTTATAGTCCAACGGATTTGTGGTTAGAGGAAACTTGTAGCGGACCGAAATAAAGATAATTTCATTTTTTTAAATCCGACTTTGCCCTCGTCGACAGAGGAGGCCGTATTCACCTCGTGCTTTTTGCAACTTCAAAAACAAAGTTGCGGCACTTGGCTTTGTTGATGACATATTTTCTCCTCGTCTATTACTTAGAAATATCCAATATCCGACTCAGTATCAGCAAAGGGCTGACCCCGAATAGATTAAAAATCTTAAATTGTAGATAAACGCATCGTCCTTTTGTCTTGAAATCGAGAGTTTTCTGATACAAGCTTGAGTTTTATTATTATTCTCAAAAAAACACTATGTCATTAATATCCTGCCTGGTTGCAGTGCTTGTGGTAGAAGCGCAGTGTGCCGGCAATTCTTCTCGCTCTGAAAGTGGTTTGAAGAAAACGCTTGAGAAAAAAAATGACTAACTTTTACAGATTACCATTGATAAAGTTAATGCGGTTGAGTTTTACGATGTCTACAAAGGAGTAGTAGCCGAGTTCCAGCTTATGGTAGACGAACTTGCCAGTGGTCCGTGTGTCGTGGTTGAAATATCTAGTAAAGATGAAGACACCGTTACCGCGTTCCGCGAATTCTGTGGCCCTGCAGACCCGGTAAGCTTTCTTACGCTACGTCTTACGAATTCAAATTTCGACCATGATCCCCAAAAAATGTTTTCAGTTTTGGTATCTAGTTTAGTGGGGATACTGCATGAAGTGTTCAATGTTTTTTGTGATGTCCAATGCGGTCTTGCAAAATTAATGCAGCAGTAGGTATTCTTCATTTAATTTGCTCAACACGTTTTCTTTTCTCTTCATTTGCTAGGATACAGGTGAAAAGTATCTCAGCAAGCTATCACACCTTTTCCAAAACAGTCAACTTCAAGTTTTTTTATCACGTGCAATCCGCACTTACGCCAAAAAGATTTCAAAAATTTTATCAATTTAAATACGATACAACTTTACCAATCTCGAAAAGTTTTTTAGTGGTCGCCGATGCGAAACTTTAAAAGAGCTGGAGAGGTGGCCACACGCTTGCGATGATACTTTAGTATGGGGTCCGCGAATGTTGGGTCGCGAGACCTTGCACTTTGGGTCGGAAAAAAGATTTTAAACGTAGACCCAATAATTGTGATTTGACAGAATAAATTTGAGATTTATAGATTTACTCGGTACTTGCCAAGTTTCTCACGATTTCATTATAAAAAAGTTGCCTCAAACACCAGCAGCCTTAACATTGCTAATAAGTAGACAAATATTTTGTAAAACTATGCTCACTAATTTTAGGTCGCGAGACGTAAAGACTCTGTTTTTTGGTCGCGCCGAAGAGTATTTGCGGACCCCTGCTTTGGTAGACGCGTTTCCAAAAAAATGTATTTAGTGTTTAGTAGTTTATAAAAGCTGTCATTTTTGTGGCTCTTTGGAGTCTGTTCCGAAAGACACGGAGTGTTGTGCTTCGTAGTCAGATTAGCATTGGTAAAGTTACACTTAATTGTAATTTCTGGCTGTCTAAATAACTAAAACAGTTTTGTCAGACCAGTAAACTTGAAACTTTTCCTTCTAGGAGGTCGCCCGACACATCAAACCCAAGTCGCTTCGAGCAATTTTCGGGAAAGACAAAATTCAAAACGCAGTCCATTGCACTGATCTGACCGAAGATGGGTCTCTCGAGGTTGAATACTTTTTCAGAATTCTCAACAATTAGCTTGATAGTTCTCTAATTTTCTGGTTCAGTTTGGAAGACGTTCTAGTTTATTTTACTGTGTTTACGTGCGTTATGCTGCTAAAAAATTTATTGCTGTTGAGTCTTAAATTGCAAGTAAAAAACTTTTCAACTGTAAAGGCTCTAATTTCTTTGCCAACTGCTCACATTGTGGCGCTAAAGTAGCCCTTTTTGACAGACTCAGATTTTTTTCTGCTAAAGCCAGCGCTCTTCTACAAGCTCTTTGCAACAACCAGTCACTTCATGCAAAACCCAGTTCTTGTGCTTGCCTTCCTTCTGCGTTTTCTTTTTTCGAGCGTTATCTGGCAGTAATTAGCCACGCTCTTCACTATTCTCAGACAAACACTGAGAATTGGGTTTCCGGTCACTCATTTCTTCTGCAGGTGTGCGGCGGATAAACAACTTTCACCTCTAAATTTTTAGACTCACAACTCCTTTAGTTTAAGAAATAGTGTTGCCTCGTGATGTTTGCTTTGTTTTCTCCCGCCTTCGCCGCAACGGATTTGGCTTTCATTTATTCTGGCGCTAATAGTGGGTATTTGATAAGACCAATGCCCCTTCGTAAGAGCAAGTCATAAAACAGCTCGGTCTAGGCCACAAAAGAGCTAGTTTCAAGAGTTGGGGCCACGAAGTTAAGGTTAGTGTTAGAATTAGGGTATGGCTAGCTATTTTGTAGCAGTACCTCTTTTTTTTGAGAACTAAATTATTTTGGCGGCTAGCTATTTTTGTACTAGCCCTTTTGTGGTATAACCGCTGAGACCATAGCACTTTTTTAATCGTGACTGAGTAAATTATTCAATTTCATGCCGCTATTTCATCCTCCACATCACTCCTGTTGTTGAGTCCTAAAAAGGAGATCTGTAGAGGCTGTTTTTAAAGTCTTGAATGATTGGACTCTGGAAATGAACCAAATTCCTACCGACTGCAAAACAGACGGTGGCTGGTTTCTACGTAATTTAGAATTAATTGTGGGATAGCCGACAGCAAAAACGCGTAATTCCACGAACAAACCACAACGCTAATACACAACTTCACGGTTTTTCCACGTTTCGGTATTTTTCCCGTTCGTATCCAATTCTCTGTAAAGTGCCAGGGCAGCCCAAAGTGAGGCTTTCCTGAAACTTTCCAGTTTCGGAATCTGCACCACGTTAGCGAGACGGTAATGGACTAAGTCTCTATGAATGCTCATTAAAGCGCTTTACTTCAGTGCTCAAGCGGTTGTGTGTTGCCCATGCTTTCTACAGGAAAACTCCAAGCGAGATAGGGAAGAGACGCTGGTTCTACATTAAAGAAAGAGGGACCAATAATGTGGTTTCATTTATCAAGTTAATTGTTTTAAGCCAGTCTTCAGCAAGGCGATTGCTTGACGTAGGCATAGCCGACGTGAAGTAAAAAAATGTGGTCTTACAATCTGCCTTGTGATAACTCTTGACACATATATTTGCCATCACCTAAAGCTTGATGCGCAGTTTTATAACTGGAATGAATCCTTTGTAGTCTGGCAGGGTCAAGTTATACTTGTCAGTACTGGCATAAAACTGGTTGTCGTGTGTCGCAAGCATCCAGTGATGATAGGTAAGAGTATCATGCGGAAAAAAATCCTATTTTATGTGTACTTCCGCAACGTGCTGGTGCGGCATACTCAGCTACACTGTAAAAGCGAGTCAGAGCAGCAATAGGCTACGAAGGGTGTCAGCTTTGGCCCCCGAGAAAGTTCCAGCTAAACATCTGAGAAGGTTATTTCGAGCAGGTAAACCTACCTTACATCTGGCGTCCGAAAGAGGTTGCTTGAACGTTAGTTGCCGGTCTAGCTTGACACTATAATAGTTTCGGAGTGGGGCAGAGACGGGTGGAGTCGCTTTTTTCACTCCGAATCCAGTCCAACTCCAATGCTGGTGATTTTGGATTTACATTCCACATTGTAAATGGTAAATAAGCATTATACATCCTTGGGTTAATGTTGGTATTACGTGATTGTTAGGCCTACGTAGTAATAGTAAGTAAATTACTATCATGCGTTTCAATTATTTAACAGTTTGTCTACATCATGTCGAAAATACGAATGTGGAATAATGACTATGTTCAATACGGCTTTACCTATAATACGGAGAAAGATAGTACACAGTGTATCTTGTGTAGCACCATACTCAAATACGAATTTGAAACCATCAAGGCTCGATGAGCATTTCAAGAACAGACATACCTGCAGGGAATGACATTGAGACATTACGAGTCAACAGAGCTAGATTTGATTGTGCCGGTGCATTGCCTATGCACGAAATTTCACCACCACAGAAACCATTACTGCATGCAAGCTCCTTAGTGGTTAGAGCGTCCGCTTTGTAGTCGGTAGACCTGGGTTCATTTCCCAATTCGAGTCATACTGAAAGACTTTAAAAAATGGTATTCACAGCTTCCCTGCTTGGCTCTCAGCATAAGAAAGGAGAACAAGCCGGCAGACTTGCTTGTTGTGTCCTTGGGCAAGGCAAATAACGACTTAACGGGACGCCTCCACCTTTATGTGGCAGACAGGTGGCCTACCCGTACTTTACCGGATTACAATTGTGAAGTTGCTAACCCAGCATGTCGTAAAAAACGACTCTTGAGTACCCACCAGTGGCAGTCCGCCTTGTTGGTGGTGGGGCTATCAGTCATTCATGACTGGTTCGAAATGGGCTGCCATCTTTCCCTTAGCCTAATTTCAATTAGGTTGACGGCATGAATCTGAATTGCGGTTCGCGCCACACCTCCATCCCGATAAAGTGGAGGGGTAATCACAACAACAACAGCTTCTTATCAAGTTGCATACCAGATTGCTAAGTCAAAGAAGCCCCATACTGTTGGCGAGAAATTAATCAAGTGATGTGCCCTTAAAATGGCAGAGGTTGTTGGCAAGGAAGCTGCATTAAAGCTGCAGCAAGTGTCTTTATCCAATGATATTATTCACAACTGCATTGTCGACATGAGTAAAGATATCCTAGAGCAAGTTGTTGCTGACATCAAGGCCAATCCAGGAAAGATTTTTCTGCAAGTGGACAAGTCAATTCATGGGTCAAACTGTTGTCAACTAATAGTGGTAGTCCGGTGCGTAAAGAGCAAGAAAGTTGAAGAAAGTTTTTTTTTGTTCTGTCAATCACTGCAAACTATATTGCAAGCCAGTGAGTACTTCATATGACAAAAGATTTCTTCACCAGACACCAGCTTCACCTTGACAGGATTGGTTCAATATGCATTGATGGAGCACCAGCCATGCTGGGTAACCGTTCAGAGTTTGCTGCATTGGTAAGACAAGAAATTCCTGACCTGAAGTTTACTCACTGCTTTCTTCATCGGCACGCTCTTGCAGCAAAAACATCGCCCCCAGACCTGAGGAAAACTTTGGAAATTAGCGTGAAAGTTGTGACCATGATTTGTGGCCGTGCTCTGAATAACCGACTGTTTCAATCGCTTTGTGAGGAAGTGGGTAAGGAACACACCGTGCTTTTGTATCATACCGAAGTAAGGTGGTTGTCACGTGGTCGTGTGCTATCTCGCTTGTTTGAATTGCGGGATGAAATTCAACAGTTTCTTCGTGAAGCGGGACATGAACTGGCTGAGTATTTTAATGAACCTCAATTTATTCAAGCCCTTGCCTGTCTGGCTGATGTGTTCACAGCACTCAATGAGCTCAACCGTTCTTTGTATGGACAGTGGTGGATATTCCAAATTGGGGGCCTGAGGCAAAATTCTAATAAGGGGCCCCAAAAAATTGATATAGCTATAAATAATTGCGATCAAATAACATTACCTTCTACAACGCTACAGGGTTGGCTATAGATTGTTGCAAAAAAATTGATGCAGATACATTAGGATATATTCATAATCAAAACCATACAATAGAAATGTTGAAACGCTTTTTTGTAGTAACTAGTTGCCGCATTTCACACAGTTAATCACCCTTCAAAAAATTGGAGTAATTTGATGTCAAAAGCATTACAATAACAGCACAATTGTAGGGAATATTTAAATGATTTGCTGCGACACAAGTGCCTTAAAAACTTGGTGTGACTTAATTCTCATGAAACACACCGCAAAACGGAATTGTGCAGAATATTCTGATGTTATGCTGCAACATAGGCTTTTTTTTGTAAAAAAACTTCTGAGACCACATAGGTCTATTGTACAGTGATCATATGGAGTATAACTTCACAAACAAATATGCCAATAAATGCATCAAAAACTAACAATTTTTACAATGCCAGAGCCTACTGTGAGACAAGGGCTGACAATATACCTAGCTAGTGTGCTGCTAGACAAAGCTTAAACTTCCTAAAAATATGGGCTTCACATGCTTATAAACGTTATGCCTCTAAAAAACCATTGGATATAATCGTAATGCGTTGAGATAGGAGTTATCTAAAATTTTAAATGCTGGCCCTGATTAATTGTATTGGGTCTATTGAAAAAAAACTTTTTTTTTTGTTTTATTTGCCATTTTTATCCTCCATTCACGAGAAAGCGAATTGTATCGCTATGCTTTGGACGGGAAGTCCGCACTCGCTTGGGAGTTGCCTTTTTCGAGGTTTATGGGCCACCTGTCTTCCACATAAAGGTGGGGCATCCCGTTAAGTGCCTTGCCCAAGGACACAACAAGCGAACTTGCCGGCTTGTTCTCCACAACCTCCCATAAATGCCGAGCGCCAAGCAGGGAAGCTATAGATACCATTTTTTAAAGTCTTTTGGTATGACTCGACAAGGGGAATGAACCCCAGGTCTACCGACTGCGAAGCGGACGCTCTAACCACTACGCCATCGCGTCGGTTCAAAACAGGAAGTTTAGTTGCAATAACTGTTGCCTTGTTTTTTGCTGAGCCTAGGTCTGCAACCAATCAGCCAATAACAACATCCTCTACATTATTATCTTTGAACTCACTGACACTTGAATACATAGGGCTACTGGTATCATTTTCTGTTTCATCAATACATATAACTTGGATGCTTGAAAATGCACTTTTTATCTCTCAGTTCTGTATTAGTAGTAGTAGTAGTAGTAGTAGTAGTAGGGCTGTTTATAGCAATAAATTTATCCATTAGACTTTTGCATCATTGATGTTCCCACTTTCTTCCTTTCGCTTTGGTTTTGATGCAATACTTTCATACTCTCTATTCAACCGATGCACTAAAACTGTCTTGTATGAGGTAAGGTATACAGCAAATCAAGGACTACTATCTTAATTGAACTGATAATTTACAAATGAATCTGAATAATCAAACCTTTTTAATAAATATGTTTGTAGTAGACTTCATGTTTGGATGAGTCACCAGACAAGCAAAGCGTTAAAGCCACTAAAATCTTTTATTGTTTTACTATCATAACCAAAGATAGTGGCATATACCAATCATGAATAATGATTTAACTAATTCTCCTTTTACAAATTTCTCTAAAAAGCTAAATATAGGAATGTAGCAAATTTGCCGCTGAATCATTGGCTCGAGCAGAACACAACAAGTACAAAGATGCCAAACAATTAAAACTTAATGGTTTTAAATCTCGCAAAAACTTTTTGTGCTTGCATATCTCTAATATTACGACTATTTTGCACTGCAAACGCAACATACCGATTATCCTTTCAAAGCAAATTTATTTCCGCTTTCACCAGTATCTCACTAATATCAATAAACTGCTCATAAAAGGATGAATTAATTAATTCACGTTTTGATACAACTGAAAACTGGACCAATTTTATGGATAAATCATCACAGTTCACAGGCAAAGTCTGCTCTGCTCAAACAGCTAAAAATATAAGTTGTTCTGATCACAGCAGCAAAATGAGGTTCCACCCTAAAAAATATGTTAAACCCACATTGTCACAACGATTTCTGTCAAAAGAACTGGAAAGCCTTCAGCCCAAACAGTAATAGAAAAAGTAAATATTAGTTTTTGGTTTTTATTTAGGCAGTGGCTATTTTGCCGTCAATGACATTTACCCCTGCACTCTATTTTTCGTTGAATGTTTGTGATTGGTCAATATCAGTGACATATTAAAAATGTGACTAGTCGTTTATGATTAGTCAGTCTCTATAATGCATTAAAATTGACAAAAAGTGATTTGACAAAAATGGAGCTGTTAGCTTACATTCCCACTCATATCCACAAACTGCCATTCCCTCCTTAATGTATACTGTCTCTGTTTAAATACCCTGCCCATAGGCGTAGCCAGGGGGGGCCAAAGTGGCCATGGCCCCCCTCTGAATTTTAAGTCAAATTACAAAACAGTATCAAAAAAATAAAAACAATTTTTTTTGCGCCTCTGCAGGTACATTAGAGTTTATTGTTGACTTTTAGCAAGGGGGTGGTGAGGGCGTGGTTTTTTAAGTTTTTAAACTTATAAATGTTACTAAACAAGATGTGTACGTCTTACACGCTAAATATCGCCGAAGTTTTTCTTCTATGTCGCAGTCGAGTGTTTTTTGTTTTATTTGCCATTTTTATCCTCCATTCACGAGAAAGCGAATTGTATCGCTATACTTTGGACGGGAAGTCCGCACTCGCTTGGGAGTTGCCTTTTTCGAGGTTTATGGGCCACCTGTCTTCCACATAAAGGCGGGGGCATCCCGTTAAGTGCCTTGCCCAAGGACACAACAAGCGAACTTGCCGGCTTGTTCTCCACAACCTCCCATAAATGCCGAGCGCCAAGCAGGGAAGCTATAGATACCATTTTTTAAAGTCTTTTGGTATGACCCCCGGTCTACCGACTGCGAAGCGGACGCTCTAACCACTACGCCATCAGTGATGAATTGATAATCCAAGTTATGATAATTGCAAGAAATAAGCGTCTCGCTGAGCGCTTTCTTGTTTTATAGCGATGCGGACTACTACAAAGACGTTGCTTCTTTTATCAGAACGTTCAACCTACCAGTGGGAGTGGCTTCCTTGAAATTCCTTACCCGTCCTTAATAAAACTACATTAGATCAGTGAAATTGCATTCGCACTTTCTCAGTTTTGTACAGCAATTTTTATAGTAGCGACGAGCGTAGTTCACGAAAGGCAAAATGCTATTATAAGCAAATGACGTCACATTAAAAGTTGCAAAATTTGGCCCCCCTCTCAATTTTTTTCTGGCTACGCCCTTGACCCTGCCTGTAAAGATTCGAACTTCTAAACATTTTATTCAGACTTAGAATCACTGTCCACACAATACTATGAGCACGCCAAAACAAGACTATGAACGCTGTAGCAAATAAGTCAATTTTGAAGACACACAATAGTTGAACGGCAAAATAGCTTGCAAGGGTAAAATGCCGCCAAAGGCAAAATAGCCACTTTTAGTTAGCACCTCCACAGTTGTTGAGACCAAGGACCCCATTTCAAAATGCCACAAAATATCTTAAAACTACACACGCCATTTTTAAAAGGGGGGCCCCTCGACAACTTCAAAAAGGGGGCGCCCGAGGCGGCTGCCTCGTTCGCCTCACCCAATATCCACCACTGGGAATGGAAGGGGAATTAGCATTCTGGTTGCATGTGAAAAGCTGTCGGCATTTGAAGAAAAACTCTTACTGGGGATTAGGCGTACCGGTATAAAGAAAGAAAACTTGGTAAATTTTTCTTCTCTTGCAGACACTTACGAAAGATGCTTTCCCGCATCCAGACTTTGCTTCAAAAATTGCAGAACATCTGTAATTACTGTGTACTTCATTTGACGGTTACTTTTCGTGTGGAGAGCTGCAAACATTTGACCACTGGATCCGCCACCCTTTCAGGATCAATTTGGAAGATATTGATGATGACAGCGACATTAAGGAAGATCTCATCAATATGAAAAGCAACTGTGGAATCCAAATAGAATTTTCCGATGGTAGCCTGGAGCACTTTTGGGCTTCTCAATTGGAAACCTATCGTGTATTGGCAGAAAACACTCTCGCTGAGTTGGTGAATGTTCCTGTTTCGCACAGGCAAGTTGCTGCCTTTTGCAACAACTTGCCTGTGCGAAATAGGATTTTCCTGCCGGCTTTAAATCAAATCAAAAACCAGAAATCGATTAGATTCTCAGCACGACATGCTGAGTAGCACTCAGAACCAAAACTCCAAGATTTGATGCCATCATAAACAGGAAACAACAGCAAAAAGTCACTAAGGTTGTTGCTTAACCATCATTTTTTGACGACACACCATGCATAGTAAATATATATCTCTGTAATTTACTGTCTTTGCTAACGTGAAAGTAATTTGCATTTTAGTATTGTGCTACTTCGTTTTCGGTTATTGAGGAAACACAATAATTTTGCTATTTATACCGAGAACAATATTACTTTTTAGCCATTACAGAAGGAGGAGCGAAAACGGATTAGTGATTTTAAAGGGTGTCAACAAAGAAAAAGGTTAAGAATCACTGGCATCTAATATATAAAGCGCATTTCTGTCTGCGTGTCTGTCTGTTTTAACTCCTCTGAAACTACTGGAAGTACAAGCATCAAACTTGCCACGATTAATCACCACTCCGTGGTGAGTGTCATAAGGGTGTTCGTGACGTCACGATGACATCAGAATCAAAAATAATTTTTTTGATATTTGCATTACTTGACAGAGGACAATCGCTTTTTGCTCAAACAAAAACCAGCTTCCGATTTACCACATTACAAAAACTTTCATTTGTCTAGGATTTAAAATGATGCCACAATCAACGCTTTGTTGCACAATCTGTTTTTTGTTCTTTCTCATAAAGTGCTCGCCGCAGAAACGCGATTAAACGTTTTTTCACAAAATATTAATAAGCTGCTTTCGATAAACACAACTTTACAACAATTATTGATTATTTGACTACGCTACAAGCAATTCTTTGTTTACGCATTTTAAGCCCTATAAGCATTTTTATTCTCTTTTTCGCTTGTACCCATAAAACTGGCTCTAGGATGTCATAATATGTCTCGTACGATTAACACAAATTTTCGCTACCAAAGATCATAATATCAAAATGTTTTCAAAAATTGCAACCCTTTTGCAAAAACGGTTTACTAAAAAACTGATTTGTGATCTCATTTCTCAACCGATTTTCAAACTTTGTTCAACAAATTAAAGGTCATTTCAAGGCGATTCCGATAGTGTATAGTATGTACAATTAATGTTTGTTTTTATACTGAAAAAATGAACTTTAAGATCTGTGGTGTAACTTTTTACCCCTCCCAAACAGTAGTAAGCTCAGTAAGAAGAGATCACTGTTATACAAAAACATTATATGAAGGTACTAACAATTACTATCCTTTGAAAGCTTAGGAAATTTGCTTTCCAGCAATATGTGACTCCAATTACTTGAGGCTAAGGATTAGTTTATAATGGGTGATAAAAACTTGGTTGCCATACATCATTGGTTTGCCCATTTGTATCTGCTGTGTGGAAACTATTTGGTAGTTTGTCTAAACTGGACATCCGCGTGAAGCAGTGGACGAAACATAAATGAAACGCGGACTACTTGGAGAGTACTTTAAGGGTCCGTGATTTCATTCCCAGAATCAGTTCAAGGCCACTTGGAATGAGTCTGCCCAGAACATCTTGGGTAACGCTCAATGGCCAGCGGACTGATGTAGGGCGTTTTCACTCGTCCATGTACAAATGGGGTCTCGCTCCATCGCCGAATTGCGAATGTGGCGCCACTGAGCAAACTGCAGATTACGTTATATCTTTATGTCTCATGCATCATGTACCAAGAGGAACACGAGGTCTGCAGGTTTTGGATGACGCAACTTGATGTTGGCTTAACACCACAACTGCCAGCATTTAATCTGGGCAGCACAGCATCCCGGGGTGGTAAACGGATAGACCTTCGGCCCTGGCCTTGATTTGTGCAGGCCCAGATTGAGTTTGAGTGCCTGACCAAACGACGACGACAACAACAACGCCTCGAAAAAAAGTGGAGCGTATGGCTAACGCTTAATGGTAGATGCCGACTAATTCATCTAGGTGTCTGCAGCCAAAAGTTTCGCATAGCTCCACAAAGCACTCATTGTGGAGACTACCTAAGTAAAAATGCTTGCATTTCGAACGTTATGTGGTTTTGAAAGAAATTTTAACTAGAAAAAGTAGGCCTTGAGGTAATTTAGCAAATCTGTTAAAGTTTAATAAGTAGGCTAGCTTGTTGTTTTATTTTACTGTTTTTTTTGCTTTATACATTGTCTATTGCATAGCCTAGCATTGTTGAGGCGAGACTCCTAAACATGGCTTCCCCCAGTCAGGGCCGGATTAAGGAGGGGGATAATGGGGCTGCAGCCCCAGGCCCACCACTATACCAAGTCAATGAAGTCATAAAAGTTACTGATACGATCACTTTCAAAAAATAGTGAAAGTGAAATTTAGAAGTATTATGGGCAAGGCGTTCTCCATTCGAGGCCTCGTCATCATGCAAAGCACAAGCGAAACTGTGTCATAGTAGAGAATACTACTTTAATTGTGTTTTCGTTGAATAAAACGTTGTAAACAAAGTGTAGACACATTTTAAGGTCACAATACAAAATACAACATTATTCCGTAACTATGGCTTTTTCTAAGACTCTGACGTTGGCTTTTTCTAAGACTCTCACAGTTATTTCGAAGTTTTGAAAAAAATGCAAGACAGGTTTATGCTTGGTAAGAAAAGCGAGGCTGGAAAAAGTTAAAATAAAAGCAAGTATATTTTCTATAGTCCGGTATTTGAAGAAGGAAGCAGATGAAATTTTACCAAATAGTTTAGACCAGAAGAAAGCAGATGGTTAAATATAGCAGGCATTCCTCGTATGTCGAGTGTAACGATATTTCAACCAGATCACTTCGTTCTTTCGACAATTTATTATTCAAATTTAACGTTTCGCTCCCCTTAGTTCCCCGGGAGCTTCTTCAGAAAATGGTAGATGTTAATAATGTAAAATACAAACTGTACAACATAGAAAGTATTCTTATGTATTTAAAAAAAAAGTATTTTTATGGTAGTCTTTATATTTTTATGTTCTACAGTTTGTATGTTACATTATTAACATCTACTGTTTTCTGCAGGTGGAATAGTTGAGTGAAATCCCAATTCAAGGGAATTTGTTCCTCAAAATATTAAATAAAAAATTACTTCTAAACTACATTACAATAGCTAAATGAAATTTGCATTGATTCCACAAGACATTTTCTTTCAATATTAAAAACATAAAAGAAAATAGTTATTTTTTTCTCTTTTGTTATTGAAAAATATATCGATATTGATATAAAATGGAGGCACATTTAGAAATGATTATTTGCAAATTTTAACTTTTTTTATTTAAATATTTTCAATATTTTTGCATTTTAAATAATGAAAATGGATGAGATACAATATCATGGTATTTTTTTGCTTAAATAGTGCACCGCAAGTATTTATAGCTTTTCAAGGGTGCCTTTATAATTAGTTTTGGAAACTACTGCTTAAGAAAAAATATATTAGAAAAGTACAGTAGGCGCCGCTTATTATGACCACGGATAATATGACCAGCCACTTATTATGATCAATTTGGTACGGTCCGGAATTTCTCCATTTAAAATCCTCCGTTTAATATGACCAAATTTCCGATAATATGATCAACATTTTCATTATCTCTCTTATTACGGTACAGTATTTTTTCCCGCCACGCACTTATAACTTCACCTTTTCAACATATTGTTACATACTGTACTTAGGTTTTTCGTCACTTGTACGGTTACAGTATTGTACTTTGTTTTTGCGTCGATTCAGGTGCGGTTATGGCGGCTTCGGTTTTTATAACCATTCGGATATTTTGACCAAAATGGTCTGGTCCCAAGGTGGTCAATGGTCATATTAAGCGGCGTCTACCGTATATTCAAGGAGCAAATTCCCTTAAATTGGGATTTCACTCAAAACTAAATTTCAAGTGTATAAATTTAGACCTTTGAATAAACAAAGGTCTAAATTTTGCAGCAGAAATTTGTTAGAGGATTCCCATATATTGAAATCAAAAAGATTGTTTTAAAATGGCTGTTTTGAAATCGATAGGAAATAGCCACTTTAGGGGGGTAACCAGCTACACTTTTACCATTATTAACTGATCTAAACGTTTCCAATCTTAAAACTTTAGCCAATTTAAAAATAAAAATAAAGAAGTATAAAAGCGATTGGGAAAAGGAGAAATCTAGAATAGAAGCAGAAAATAAACTGAAAAAGTTGTAGCAAAATCAAAAAAAGTGACCGATTTTTTTCATATAAGCAAACCAAAAAGCAACATTGTAGAAACGATGTCCAGTAACGCAACTGCCTTCTGTTCATCTTCGAGTGACTGTCTTGCAGAGCCTGAGCCAAATATATCAATAAAAATTGCTTTATCGGAACTAAATTTACAAACCAAGTCATCTGATGTTGCTGAAGATGAAGCGCATAGAGTAAAAAAACTCAACATGGATGTTGGATGCTGAGGAGTAATTTCTGACCATCTGAGAGATTACTGCTGCCAAGGAGGAAGTTTAGAGTTTCAACATCTTGATGCAGATCCTTCTACTTCATAGACATGTTTTACTGGCGATAAGTTCAGACGACGTTGTTCTAAATCGTTATTTTAGCGAGAACAATTGAACGGCGAAAAAGCAAAACGCGAATGGTTGTGCTAATTATCTTCACCAAAAAAACTTTACTGCTTTGTTTGCAAATCTTTTGCGTTTGATTCTGAAAAAATCATGTTGGCATCAGTTAGTTATGGCAACTGGAAGCATGTACCACACGACCTGGCCAGGCACGAATCTTGTAACAAACACTCAACTCTTTATCTTTCAACATATATCTCTTAAAGAGCAAAAAAAGTAAGCATTTGAAAAAATTTGAAAGAGTAAAAAGAATCTGACTGAAAAAAACTGGTGCAAAGTATTGGCTCGAGTTTTAAGTGTGATAAAATTTCTATCATTGAGAGGGCTGGCCTTCCGCCAAAGTGGTGAGTTGCTTGGTTTTCCACAAAACGGTAATTTCCTCGAAATTTTGAAGTTGTTGGCAGAATACAATACTTTCCTTGCTGAGCATATTCAAAAGAGAGTGAACAAAGGCAAGGGACATGTTTCGTATTTCTCATCAATTGTATGCGAGGAATTTATTGACGTAATTGCTACAAAAGTGTTAGATATTATTATTTCTGAAATAAAACAAGCAAAGTATTATTCAGTGTCCGTGGACTCAACACCTGACATCACAAATGTTGACCAGTTAACGATAGTTTTTCGGTATGTTTTACCTGATGGTCCCGTGGAACGATTTGCCAAGTTTATACTCACCTTTGGACACACTGATCACCAATTGGCTGATTTACTTTTCGAGTTTACAAAAGACAATGGGATCAATTTGAAAGATCTCAGAGGGCAATCTTATGACAACGCTTCTAACATGAGCAGAACTTATAAAGGTATGCAAGCTATAATAAAAAAAAGCAACCAACAAGCGGAATATATTCCTTGTGTAGCACATTCCTTGAATCTTGTGGGAAAATGTGCGGCTGAATGTTGCCAATCCGCGGTCCATTTTTTCATGTTCGTTCAGGGACTCTATGTGTTCTCTTCAGCTTCAACACATAGGTGGAATCTCCTTACTGATGCTCTGAAACCACTTCAATGTCAAACAATTAAGCCTTTGTCTGATACACGTTGGGAGGCGCGATATGATGCTCTACATACACTAACAAAAGTTACTAAACGGTTCTTCAAGCCTTGAAGGCAATGTGTGATGACAATGATGAAAAATATCAAACTAAAGAAACAGCCAGAGGTTTTGCTTCATCAATGGAAAAGCTTGAAACTGGTATTTTACTCGAGGTACGGTCGTACATAATGGAACGGTTTCATAGGACCAGCTAGGCTCTGCAGGACAGCAAAATGACTTTGAATAGGGCAACAAATTTGTTTCAGGTTCTACGTGACTAAAATTCAACTTCTAAAACCCCAATTTCAAATATTCGAAGGAAGAGGTCAAGCATTAAGTGGCTGTCATCATAACACTGAAGAAATTTCAAGAAAGAAAAGTAAGGTTGAATAGCGAAGGTGAATCTGAAGACACATTCTTGATCCATTCAGCAGATTCGAAGTGGACTCATATTTTCCGATCATTGACCAAATTCTTTCGTTTATGAAAACCCGAATAGAAGCTTACGGCCGTCTTCAAAGAAAATATTCATTTCTCATGAAATTGAACACCATGTTTAACTGCAAAATTGAAGCAAGTGCGAAAAAGTTACTTCAATATTATTCAGATGATTTGGGGGAATCATTGTCTGAGAAGACGATTCATTTCTCTACACTGATAAAACAACGTCATTTTAACAGCGAATGCAAAGAAATTCAGATGTTTAGGTTCAAAAATGAAAATGAATTTATGCATGCATTTCCTAACGTATCTGTTGTTTTGAGGCGGTACCTTTGTCGGATGATTTCTAATTGCTGGGGAGAGCGCTCATTTTCAGTTCTAAAAAGAGTAAAGAATCAACTGCGTTTGTCTTTGGGCCAGAAAAGATTGAATTCCTTAGCTCTACTCTGCATTGAAAACAAACTTTTGGAAAAAATAGACACCGATGACACTATTAAGAGCTTTGCATTGTCTAAATCCAGAAAATGTGTCATTTGAATGTGTGCACACTAAGTAAATACCGGTACTTTGTAGGGGAGATGTGGGACCTATGAACCAAAATTCACATTTTCGTCAGTGGAACTACCGTTATAAGTCGTAATTCCTCCTATTTTGGACAACTTGAAGTTCATTAACTTAGTTTCCTATCCTCTTGTTTTGAATTACGTAACCCTTAAAACATGCAATTACAGAGTTTTAAAGAAGCGTTTCCGAAGAGGTTTATTTGGTCCCACACCTGGGGGACCAATGAACCAGTGGGTGGAACCTATGAATCGGTTTATTTATAACATTTATAAAACCTGCAAATATAGGTCTGAAAGCATAATTGTTTACACAAAACACAAGTATGACACCAAATTACACAAAAAAGCAACCATGCAGTGTTTCGGACAAAATGTCGAGTTATTTTAACCCCCAAAAAACAAAATATATTCAAGTTTTATGCTCCGCAATTTGATGTATTTCAAACGATATTGAATTGGTGATGACATCTAAAAATCTTAAAAAATACTTTTTTTAAAGGTAGGCATTTTTCCATAAACTGAAAAAACGAGTAGAAAAGACCATTGAACTAGTGGTCTATACAAGAGCGTAGCCAGAAAAAAATTGAGAGGGGGGCCAAATTTTGCAACTTTTAATGTGACGTCATTTGCTTATAACGGCTTTCGTGAACTACGCTCGTCGCTACTATAAAAATTGCTGTACAAAACTGAGAAAGTGCGAATGCGATTTCACTGATCTAATGTAGTTTTATCAAGAACGGCTTTAACAGTTTGTTAAAAATAAAGAGTCTCAGAGGAACGCTGAGACCTTCACTGCTGTCCTTCCAAAGCTAGTACAAAGAATCCAATAATTCAGCAAAATTTCTTTAATGTACAAACTTCAGAGCAAATGACCGATAGTAAAAGCAGTAAAAACTAATCAAGGGTTATCCACGTCGTAATTCTAGGCAGTAAAATTTTTTAACTACATTGTTGCTTAATAACAATTCACTAAACAAAAAACAAAAGTTTCTGCGGTGTCGGCGTTTCTAAACAAAATCGCGAGAAAAGAAGAAAAAGGGTAATTACGTTGCTGAGACACAGTTTGTTTTTTTCTTTTTTTTGTTTTATTTGCCATATTTATCCTCCATTCACGAGAAAGCGAATTGTATCGCTATACTTTGGACGGGAAGTCCGCACTCGCTTGAGAGTTTCCTTTTTCGAGGTTTATAGGCCACCTGTCTTCCACATGAAGGTGGGGCGTCCCGTTAAGTGCCTTGCCCAAGGACACAACAAGCGAACTTGCCGGCTTGTTCTCCACAACCTCCCATAAATGCCGAGCGCCAAGCAGGAAAGCTGCGGATGCCATTTTTTAAAGTCTTTTGGTATGACTCGACCAGGGGAATGAACCCCAGGTCTACCGACTGCGAAGCGGACGCTCTAACCACTACGCCATCGCGTCGACTATTCAACTTGAATTGTGACGTATAACGCACTATTTAAGGAATTTCAAGGAAACCACTCTCACTAGTAGGTTGAACGTTCTGATAAAAAAGGTGAGGTCTTTGTAGTAGTCTGCATCGCAATAAAACAAGAAAGCGCTCAGCGAAACGCTTATTTCTTGCAATTACCATAACTTGGATTGTCAATTCATCACTCGACTGCGACATAGAAGAAAAACTTCGGCGATATTTAGAGTGTAAAACGTACACATCTTGTTTGATAACATTTTAAAGTTTAAAAACTTAAAAAGTCTCGCCTGACCCACCCCCTTGCTAAAAGTCAACAATAAACTCTAACGTACCAGCAGAGGCGCAAAAAATTTATGTTTTTATTTTTTTGATACTGTTTTGTAATTAGACTTAAAATTCAGGGGGGGCCATGGCCACTTTGGCCCCCCCTTGGCTACGCCTGTGGGTCTATAGGTCCCATATGCTACTGGTTCAAATGTCCCCCAACCAATATTTTTTACTCTTTACCTCCTTGGATCTTAAGGTCAACTAAGTTTCAAATTTTTTATGCTTAACCTGATTAAATAGTCATTTAAGTGCAAGGATCGTGTATACCTGCTTAGTTTAAACGATATCACAACTTTTCACTAACCTTCAAACACAAGTAAAAATATTTCCTTTTCTGCCCAAAAACATAATAACCCGAATTTCTCCAAAATCACGTCAGACTAGTCAACTAAACTTCATCAACCGCTATTTTCTAAACGTTTCAGAGGAACAAAGGTAGTATTTTTTTAATTTTTGCAAAGAAACTGAAATATATAAACGTGGTTCATTGGTCCCACATCTGCCCTATGTATTTGTTTTTCGTTTCAATTGTATTCAGTTTTTAGGTTAACAAATAGAATGAAAAATAGGCCTCTAATTATCATAGAGCCCCAAGTCCACAAAAGCTTGATCCGTCACTGCCCCCAGGCAAGAAGATTCGAGGAGCGGTTCACTCCGCCTTGCTCTGGAACACTTAATGCAGAATTCCAAGATTTAGAATAACTTGCCGATCATTTGTGCGGTGACTGCAGTCATCCCATTCAGATAATCTTTTTTCTAATTCTGCCCTGTTCTGCTAATAAGTCTTGATATAAATATGAGAACCAGTAAACTAGAAAACATTTCATCTTAAAACGTTTTGAATAAGTATAAAGCGAAACGTTTTGAAATAAAATGTTTACTAGTTTACTGGCTATCATAATTCTACTGAGAAATCTGTACTTTCCTATATTCGGCAACTCTTTCTCTCTATAGGCTATGCCGCTATGTGCATAAAACTATTCTCTGTGGCATTAACCTGCCCACTGACTTGTAATGGAAACGCAATATTTGAGATTGCGTGGGGTGGTAGATTGAGGATTTTCGGGCCTAAGGCAACATTTCATGAAAGGCCTACCATTGGCCAAGGATAATCAAAGGAGGCCCTCGTTTTTTATTCATTTGGAGATTACTTCTATTTTGAAGGTCTAGGTTAAGAAAATTTGTTGTAAACAAGAACTCCGGCCCTAAGCGAAGACCTTTCTTTTGAAGATCACCTCTGTTTTGTTGGGTTGAAATACACAGACTTTATCAAAATTAGGGTTTTGGTCAGAAGGTACCTGTGAAGACCTTGTAGCACAACCTTTTTCTTTTTGAAATTAATAGTCGTTTGCAGGGTCAAAAAGCAGTTTATTGGACTTGTTTGGAAGACGTAACCCTATCCTCCATAAAGGGGACCCTAAAAAGAGAGTATCTAAGGCAGCCCCAAAATCCACCACTTACCTCACCCAAAATCCACCACTTACCTCACCCAAAATCCACCACTTTGCAGGCTCATAGCCAGACCTCTACATTAGGAATCAATCTATTTATAGAGGAGCAAAAAATTCCCAAAATTTTCGTATTTTCGATCCAAAGTGAAAGCAGAGATCATTTTTGGGGAGACCGACTCTTTCGACTCTTTGGTTTGGAGAATCATTGTCCAAACTAGTCAAAAAGCCAGAAGATCCGAGCTCTCCTGGCTATGGGTGTGGTCTTAGGGTGGCCCTAAGATTACAGTTGATCAGCAGTGGCGGCAATCAACAAACGCGATATACAAGTAGGCTAAGTGGCATAACACTGTTGTACATTCTGTTAAAAAATCATGTAGCCTACTTGTTTCTTTAGCAAAATCAAGCAACGATTGAAAACGATATTTTGAAGTGTTTTAAACAGGGCTTTTACGAAAATAAGAAAAAGGTAATACGTTTTGCTATATATATGCAAAAAAAGGCAATCTTAAGACGTCGCACTGCTGGTGTAGTGGTATCATGCAAGATTCCCATTCTTGCGACCCGGGTTCGATTCCCGGGCAGTGCACCGTAGGTTTTGTACTATTATTTACTCTTAAGTACTTGTTTTGTATTCAATGCTTGTTTTTTGCTTCAATCAATCAATCACTTTATTTTTGCCCAAATCAGCATACATAGCTTTTAGCATACTTTCAACTATTTAAACCTTTCGCTGTCCAATGCATCACATATGATACACAGGACATATTGCTTTGACGTCCGTGCATCACATGTGATGCACAAGAGCTGTTTTATACTTTAAATAGTATTTTGGGCGTATGAGTAATTCTTAGGAAAATCCCCTGCGCTGTCCTGTGCATCACATATGATACACCGGACATATTGCTTTGACGTTTGTGCATCACATGTTGATGCACAGGACAGCGAAAGGGTTAAGAACAATATTGCTTGCTTCTGCAGCTACACAAAAATTTACTGTGTCAAGATTGCCTTTGTCTCACACTTTTTTTGTTCTTGCACACTTTGGAACCATTCAACCAGAGACATAGCAGCCGCCCCCCAAACCCCCCAATTGGGGGGGGCCCAGGCCAACTTTCGGGGCCCAAGTTAGTCTGAAATTGCTTTTTGGCTACGTGACTATTTTCAGTTCAGCAGACTTGTTTACAACCGATTTAAACTGTAGGAAGAAATTGGCTTGTGACATCATAAGTGAATGTTACGTCATTTTATCTCGCAGAATCTAGAATATTTCGATTGATTTTCTGGTAGAATCTTGAATATTCGATTGACGTAACAATGCCGTTGTTACGCAACAATCATAGAATGGTCTGGAATTCTGTTTGGCTATAAATACCGGGACAATATATATACACTGCAGAGTGCAGATAAAGTATTTTATTGACATTGTATAGAATGAAACGTTCAAAAAGTGGTGCTCAAAAGAGAAAAGAAGCAGCCACTGCTCGAGATGCTGTAGCGAAATTGCCCAAGATGACAGATTTTTTCAAGATTACTGAGCAGAGTAGACCTGGCACTAGTACCGAGAGGGATGAAGAAAACTATAGTGTACAAGAAAAAGAAGACTATGACGATCAGCATCAAAGTGATTGTGAATTTCCAGAAAATGTAAGTTGTGATTTACCTGCCAATACGCAACCTTCAATATCAAAAATAACTGAATCTCAATTTACCCCTATCCCTGATGACCCATGTAAATGGCCTGAAAGTATTTCTGATGCTCAACGATGTGATATAGTAAAGCGTGGACCACATCAACTAATAATGAATTTTCCATATAATAACACAACTCCAAGGCGACGTTTTTCCTCCAACCATTATAAACGTGTGTTACCTAATGGTGAAAGTGTTTCACGGTCGTGGCTAGTTTATTCTGGGGAATCAGATCAAGTTTTTTGCTTTTGTTGTAAGCTATTTGGAAAAACACTAAGTCCCTTTTGTAGTGGTATAAATACATGGGAGGGTTTTTCGAAAAAACTGAAAGACCATGAAAACGGCATTTCCCACCAAGAATGCTGCAGTCAATGGATGTTGCTAGCTGAAGGGATAAGAAATTCATCCACTATCGACAAACGCGAGATGAATATTTTTTTCAATGAAAGACGTTTTTGGAGAAATGTTTTAGAGAGACTTATCGACATTGCCTTGTTTCTATCGGAAAGGAATCTTGCTTTTAGAGGATCTGAAGAAGTGTTAGGATCTCCTCACAATGGAAATTTTCTGGGTATATTTGAGCTTTTGGCAAGAAGAGATCCGATCCTAAAAGAGCTTCAAGACAGAATCAAGAATAAAAACACTAAAGATCACTATTTGAGTCCTACCATACAAAATGAACTAATTGAATTGCTAGCGACAGAAGTTGAAAAAGAAAATTTACAGCAATTGAAATTGGCAAAATATTTTTCTATAATTTTGGACTGCACTCCAGATATGTCACATCATGAACAAATGTCTGTCATTCTCCGTTATGTACTATGTAATGAAGAAGCTGCTGTTGTTAAAGAAACATTTTTTGGCTACTTGAGAATAAGTGACAGTACTGGGAAAGGCTTGTTGGACGCTTTCTTAGAAAAAGCGACCGAACTGCAACTCGAATTGTCTGATTGTCGAGGTCAGTCATATGATAATGGTGCTAACATGAAAGGAAAACATTCTGGGGTCCAAGCAAGAATGCTAGACATCAATCCCAAAGCTGTTTACGTGCCCTGTGCAAACCATACCCTTAACTTAGTTGTTGTTGACAGTGCTAATTGATCGACGGAAGCATTGACATTTTTTGGAGTACTTACAAGGTTGTATGCGCTGTTTTCTTCCTCTGCTCAGCGTTGGGAAATTTTGAAGAAACATGTGGAGCTGTCCATAAAGTCACAATCTGATACTCGTTGGGAAAGCAGAATTAAATGCATCAAACCTCTTCGATACAATTTAAAAGAGGTGTTGCTGGCACTGAAAGACTTGGAAGCCATTTCCATAGAAAGAAAAGATGGAAGAGCTGCCTCAGAAACAAAATCGTTGATAGCTCATTTATCAAAATGGAGTTTTCTTTTGTAGGTGTTTATTTGGTATGATATCCTATTCCAAGTCAATAAAGCAAGCAAGATTCTTCAATCGTATGGAGTCTCCCTTCATACAATGGAAACGGAAATCCAGGCAAGTGAAAAGTTTTTGCAAAACTATCGCACAACGGGTTATGACAATGCCGCAACATCTGCTGTTGAAATAGCACAGGAATTGGATATTGATCCTTCTTTTCCTCCGTCAAGAAGTGGAAAGAAAAGAAGATTGTTTGATTACCAAGGTGAAGAGGAACAACGAGCTACTCCTGAACTGAAATTTAAAAGCAACTTTTTCTATCCATTAGTAGACCAGGCTATTATGTCAATAAAGGAGCGCTTTAATTTCTTACGTGAGGTTTCTTCCGCCTTTTCGTTTTTGTACACACGAGACAAACTTTTGCTTGTGCAACAAGAAAATGCTCTTCTTACTTGCTGTAAAGAGTTCCAAAAAAAGTTCGGTGACATTGATTCTGATGAAATGAGCGCTGAGCTACAGCGGTTTGTTTTAATTTTACAAAAAAAAAACGCAATCTCAATACGGCTCAAGACTTTCTGAACTATCTACTAAAGACTCATTTATTTGAATTGTATCCGTATGTGTACATCGCACTTCGAATCTTACTAACTTGCCCCGTGACTGCTGCCAGCGCTGAAAGAAGCTTCAGCAAATTGAAACTGATCAAAACTTTTAATAGAACGTCTATGACAGACAGTAGACTATCTTCATTAGCCATGTTGTCAATCGAAAATGACTGCGCCCGATCTCTTGATTATGACAATGTCATAACAGCATTTGCGAACAAAAAGGTTCGCTCCAGACTATTTAAATGATACTGTGTTTTTATAAGTTTTTCATGTTTTTCAGTGTCATTGCTTTCGTTTCGCAGTGTCTGCATAAATGTCCTACTGAACTCTGGCATCGGTGCCGAATTTTTTATGACTTGCACCTTCGGTATCGGCATGCTTTATTCTGACATTAGCCTGTTTACTTATGTACAAATTGTGGTGTATTTTGTTAATGCAGCTTTTCAATTTTACACCTCTAAAGTGATATGACCTGTGCGCAGGGGCTCTTGCGCTTACTTTGGGGGGGGGCCCGAAGTTGGAGTGCTACGGGTCTGCATTCAACAATAAAATTTCTTCCTTCTATCACATTTAAAGAGTAAATACTTTCATATAGTTGAGGCTTGTTTCCATTAGACGTAGATTGCAGGCGTGGCACGAAAAATTTCTTTGTTTCTCTATTTAGTTTTATGCGTGGCAGTTGGGCATATCCGCGCATAAAACTAAATAAATTTTTCAAGAAATTTTTCGTGCCACGCCTGCAATCTATGTCTAATTGAAACCAGCTTTTAAGGTTTTAAGCCAGTGATTCTCAAACTTTTTGCGATGTGACGCATTTAAAAAAGCTTGCGAGACTTTGCGACGCACCAGACGGTATCCTAAGGTTTAGTTTGCCGTATTGCGAGATAAATATGACCCATAATCTACACAAATACCTGTCCTTGTGCTACCAAGATTTTATTGTAGGTCTGTCATCTTCAATCGTAAAATTACGCTCTTCTAAGTTTGTAACTCATCGTTCCTGTTTTCGTCCAACATACAACTGAATGCTTTATTCTTTATATATTTTTCGCCAATTAAGTTAAACTTCTGCAATTTGATTCTTGAATAACAAGTCAACTGTTACAACAGTGTATTAAAAACACTATTGTGAAAATGTCAAAAGAAAGTAAGAAAGGTATCTACGATCAGAGTTCTTTTGACGCAATAAAACCTAGACTTAATGGAACAAAACCAAAATATTCCTCGCCGCCTTTGGAAAATTGAAACGACGCACCGGGGCGTCGAGACGCACAGTTTGAGAACCACTGCTTTAAGCTATGCAATCCTACAAACTCCTAAGAGGGTCACGTTTAAGAAATTAATGCGATATGTTAGGGTGGCTACACGTCCCGTTTTCGCCGGGATAGTCCCGTTTCTAGGCCTTGGTCCTGGTGTCCCACCCAGTTTACCACTTTGTCCCGGAATTTTCTTTTCAAAATTTGCTTTTGTTAATATGTCAACTAAACAAACCAGCCATTTCTTATATTGATTTGCAAGTACAAATTCCTAGCTTTGTGACATCACAGATTGAGTGTCTGCAGAGAGGTTAGAATTTCTTCACCGCAGTTGCACAATGGTTGGAACGTGAGGTTAGGCAGAAACTGAGAAAAGCAGCACAAGCTCAACGAGAAGGTACCGCCTCGAAATCACTCTAGTCGAACCAGCTTCCGATAAATAGCAAGTTGTTATGCATTCTGTCAACTTTTTTTTATGAGATAGTGTCAGATGCTAAGCGGCTAACAAATTGTCGATATTTCCATTTCCAGTTTAATTTTTGGGTCTTGCTTTTTCCATTTGCTGTTCGTTAGAATTCCACAAAAAGCTCCCAGAGACAAATATCGTGAAGCATCAACACTAATCCAATTTAAGACATAACCGTGGGATTTCGGTAAAAATTGACAGAGGTCGATGTAACCGCGTAATCTATGTTTTGAAGAGAAATTTCGGTTAGTGTTAGAGAAACAGTGACTAGAATAATTTTTAATTTTTGGATTATCATTAGACATAATGCTCAAAAGAAATTGTAAGTTTACAGATGCGCTGAAGCGAGAATTTCCTTATATGAAAGATACTGGAAATGGTAACGTGCTGTGCAATCTTGTAGTTTTGTATTTTCAATAGCCCATGGTGGACGAGCAGACGTTAATAACCATTTAGTAAGCAAAAACCACGAAGTCTCTTTTGAAGCAGCTGCATCCTCATCTCGAGTAATCTTTTTTTCAAAAATATTGGCTCCGATGCTGCTCTAACTTTTGCTTATCACACTGCTACTCACGCAAAGTTTCAGATGTTCTGATTGTACTTCCAAGTTGATCTCAAAACTGTTTGAACCTAAACTCTCGTTAGGGAAAACTAAGTGTGAAGCTATAGTTGTTAACGTCATTGCCCCGATGTGCACTGATAAACTTCACCGAGAGTTAGATCGAATCAACTTTGTCACTGTGACAATTGATGCTTCAAACATGAAAGAAGTGAAACTTGTGCCGATTGTGATTCGCTACTTTTTACCAGAAAGTGGAGTGTACCACTCGAAGAGTTTATAGTAAGCGAGATCTATTTAAAACCCCTACCTCTATGACCATAGTACGTGATCACCACAACCGTATCATACATCGATTTATTGAGTTGTAAAGGCAATCTACGCGCTCTATATGCATGTTCACACGAATGACGTGGTAATTTCACAATGTAATAGTATTGCAAATAACAAAAGCCTCCCTCCCATAATTTGACGAGACCATCCCTAGACGCGTTTCGTCCTTTTGGACTCATCAGCAAGGCCTGTCCCGTCATCACCAAAATCCAAAACCCCATATTTGCTATAATATAAAAATCTAGCATCATTCTATTACAAATTCCTTCTCACATATCACGCGCGTGGCGCATGCTATCACTTTGGTACAGGGATCCCATCCGTATCAAAGATGCAGTCTACCACTCAAAGAGCTTATAGTAAGCGAGATCTATTTAAAACCCTTACCTCTATGAACATAGCACGTGATCACCATGACCGTGTCATACATCGATTTATTGAGTTGTAAAGGCAATCTACGCGCTCTATATGCATGTTCACACGTTCATGTTCACACGCATCATGCTCACACTGATGAGTCCAAAAGGACGAAACTCCTCCCGAAACACAAACAAATTGCACGCGTCTAGGGATGGTCTCGTCAAATTATGGGAGGGAGGCTTTTGTTATTTGCAATACTATTACTTTGTGAAGTAACCACGTCATTTGTGTGAACATGCGCGTACATTGCCTTTACTACTCAATAAATCGATTTTTGCCAGGAAGTGGCGTTTAGGTAAAGCTTTTGGAATTTAAATCAGTTCCCAGAGAACCGGCTGAAATATTAAGTAAATACCTGCTTTCAGTTCTAGACCAAACCAAACTTAAGGATAAGTTGATTGGATTTTGTGCTGACAATTGCAACACTAACTTTGGCTGTATCAAAAGAGCAGGACAAAATAATGTATCCATAAAGCAAAAGTAAATATACTACCAGGAATCTACCCGTGAAGTAACTTGCTCGAAGCGATCCAGGTTGATAATCATATAAGATTAATAGATAAAATCAAGGTACACTAGATCAGCTGAGCTACTTTATTATAAGAAATATCGATTTCGCCTTATACAGGCATTTTCAATTTCAGATTCTATTTGAATAAGAAATTGAAAATGCCTGTATAAGGCGAAATCGATATTTCTTATAATAAAGTAGCTCAGCTGATCTAATGTACCTTGATTTTATCTATTGTATCCATAAAGTTAAGGATAACGTTAAACGAGGCCTTGTAGGCATCAGATGTACAATTCACATCGCACGCAACTGCCTTCAGCATGCTGTGGATACTTTGCCAATATGCGTAGAAGGCCTTGTCGTAACGATTTACAAATTCTTTACATTTACACTGTTCTGGTTTCCGAACTAAAAGAGCTTTGCAATTTTGCTGATGTTGAGTACCAACCACTTTTGCAGCACGGCAATACCAGATTTTTGTCGTTGCTACCTGCTTTGGAGCGGATTCTTGAGATATTTGAAGCATTGAAGACCTACTTTGATTCGAAAGAACATTGCCCAACTATCATTCGCCGATGTTTTGAGAATCCAACCCAAGAACTCAATCTCTTTCGTCTATGGACAGCTGAAGTACTTTAACGAAGCAATGTTGAAGTCGGAGAGACAAAAGATGAGTGCTGTGGATATGGTGATTATTCTTACAGAATTGAAGTTGAACCTACACGAAAAAAGAGTTAGTAACTTTGTTCCTCACCAAGCGAAGCGTATATTGGAAAAGCTTGAGAAAAATGAAGAAGTGGATGCAAGGTTCTTTCTTAATGGAACTAGATGTTTTACGAGAAATGTGAATCATTCCTGGATGTTTATTGAAATTCCCTCGAAGGTGTGACACCTCATCTTTGGCTGAACTCAAGCGAAGATCTATCTTGGCCGCCTGAAAGTGCATCTGCGGAAAAGATCAACTGCATGTTTGCGAAGCAAATAATTGATATCGACTCCCTTTTCGATAAGCACGTTCTGCTAAAGAACTACAACTCAAATAATCAAAGGAAAGAAAAGGTTTGCGAATCAAAATTGGGCAAAAAATTCTTTTGGAAAAATTGATCATAAAAAAAGCGCTGGAATTGCAATTGCAAGGTGTTGCCTTCCTTTCAGAAGTTGAAAATATGGTAGTCATATTACAGGCTAGCCTACCCTTAGGCCAGAGTGAGGAATTTAGGCTATGGAAAAAACATTCAATATCGATCCTGAAAAATAAAAAGCGAAAAACTGATCCAGTTTGATGATTCATAAAAAAACGAGAAAATAGAAATTGTATTAGATAGCCTACCGTACTTAATTTTGAGTGACAAGATAAAGAAATTTGTTCTATATCTTTCTATGCTGGACAGTTTACATCATGCTCTCTACGGCAACTCTTTATTTAGGACGTCTTTTTCAGATTGTACCTCACAGAGAGTTCCCCTGTTGCTAGGACTTCAAATTTTCCCTCCATCCCGAAGGAGAATCCTTTCCGGGTGACACTTTTTAAAAACATCTTTTTAATAGGAAAACATTTTAGGTGGAATTGAGGTGAATGTAGATTGAAGATTTTGTTTAAAAACCATTAGGCGACGGTCGCCTGTTAATCTTGGAAAAAATTCCAGGATAGGACGCTTGCCATAGCTGCCCCAGGTAAGCCTGTCATGTTATCTGGTCAAGTTCAATCTTTGCAAAATTTATATTAAATATTTTTTGTTGCCTCCTCCTCTTCCAAAATTTTGATTACCACCTCGCCATATTTAGCCCATTGAGTTGCTTGTAAGGGCTGCTCTTGCACATACACTTTTCAGAGATTGTGTTCGCGCCATCGAAGAATCTCTCTACATGCACAGTAGTATTCGTGTAAAGCAACTTGTTTTGCTGTCACTCGACCTTTTTGAAGGGATGTGATCATGGCAGGAGAATAGGGAGCCCCGTAATTCAAGCAACTCTCCGACGCCTGAAACAAATGTCGTATATAGAAAAGGAGTCGCCCAAGAGCGAGCGTCATAAAGATTCTGTAGCTGGACAGTAAGCCTAGAGAATGGAGTAAAAATATCCCTGGTCGGATTACCGCAGGCGCTGCACGAAGTAGGCTGTTCTCAACTCTGCCGCTTCTTAAGTAGAGAGATAGAGAATTTAACAGAAGACTATATCCTTTGCAGCAAAGACAAAAGAGGACACAGCGAGCTTGACGAGGAAGCAGAAATGCTTAAGAGAATACTGCGGGGTCTGAGTGGCAAAAAGTTTTGATGAGACTGTACGCCTGCAGCAGGAAAAAGTAAGTAAGTCTATAGGAGACATAAGAGGAGAAAGACTACATGGCACTGTAAAGGGCAAAAGAGGCGCACCTCCTTTGGCCAACTCATTGGCCTTGCTATTGTTTGAAAGAAATGAGTGATCAGGGACCCAGTGTAGCCTGATAGAAAAGTGGAAAAAGAAAAGAATCGTTCCTCCCAGATGGATTTGGGATAGTGAAAAAGAAAAAAAGATGGAGGAGAGTGTTGCAAGACCAGAGCAAGAGTCTCAGAGGAGAGGAAACACAAGAAAAAAAGTGGAAGATTTATTGGTGTTTGCAAGACTAGCGGAGAGCTCCCAGAGAGGCTATGTTTGATAGTCCTCCCTACCCTCCTCAAAATTCGCCTTTCTTCAGTATGGAGCTCTCGTGCTTCCGCTGTGACCGTGCTTTTTCTCGCCACGGTCCAGATCTTTTCCACTTTGACTTTCTTCCATCTCACAATTTTGACTGATGGCTCTGTACCATCTCCTTTTGACAAAGGAAACTCTGGCATTTTTGCGGACAGTTATCTTGGCGATATTGAGGCCGTCCTTGCCCATTCGACAGGTCCAGTGCGTTCAAGCTTTTCTGCTTAAGCCTGGGCCGTTCTGTAAGCTCTAAAACGGCTTTGCTTGCAAAGTTTATTCTTTTGCAGCGTGACAATTTGCTCGCTCGTTGCAAAATTCCCATATTTTCATACATTAAAGTTTGCACGTTAACGTTAAATCGCGTAAAACGGTACCTTTTATTTGCATCCCAGCGGTACCGGTATATAGTTTGTTTTGATGCCATTATCCAGCTGCTACGAACGGTCATTGTTTTGTTATCCAGTTGAGAATACTGCTTTCAAAACGTCATTTCTTTGTTTTACCACCATACTTTCGCAGTCGGGACTCGATTTGAGTGACTGCGCGTCAAAGCAATCAGCAAATGCTTAAAAACCAAGAAAAATTCACAAACAGTATCGTAAATTTTATTACTGAGTTGTTTTTCAAAAAGATTTCTGCAGCAAAATGACAATCAAAGCAAGATATTTGCTCATCAGAAAAAAATTTGAGTCAATATATCAGCAGTAAGGCTACAAATGTACGATGAAAAGAACCAACAAATAAACAAATAAACAGCCGAAAGCAGCAAATATAACTTGTCCTTTCCAGCCGACTAGTGGTAGGAGACAGTTCGTCTCGTTGTGCTCATTGATAGCTCGGGAACTGCTATCAGCAGAGCTGCCCAAACTCGTGTCTTACACACAACGAGCTGTAAAAAGGCTCTAGTCATGATATGAGATACCAACGCGCCTGTTTCAATCTAGAAGGTCTCTTTAGGGCAATACGTCATGAACAGCTGAAAACCCATGACTTTTTTCTAATAAATGATGAAGCTTTGTAGGCTACTACGTCTACTGCGCTAACTACATTCCACGGTAGATCATTGCATGTCATATTATTTTGCTTTTCAGCAAATCGTGTTTGTGAGTAATTCTACCACGTACTACTTATGCTTCGTGTTTTAAAGCAACTCGTTAAATGGATTATGGTACTTGCCTGTTAGCTGCTTTACAACCAGGGATATGAAAGCGGCAGCGGAAGCGGAAGCTGGAAGCGGTCCTTTATCTGTGGAAGTGGAAGGGCGAAAAATTTACCACTTCCGCTTCCACAAAGGTTGATTTGAAGAATAACTTAGCTGAAAGTTTTTTCCATTTCCCAATGTGAATTAAACGGTGAAGTTGCGCTGTAAATCTGAATAAACGTGCGATATCAGTTGCGCTAGAGAACGAGGAATAGCATAACTAGCATCACATTTTATATCGATTACAGGTAAGAAAAAGCTAGTTTGGACAATGAAACGTAGCCAATCAAATGATGATTTGATTAAACTTAACTAACCTTGGTTTGGGGGCTGAAAACGTTGAAAAAGAAAATACTTACGACGGAAACAATTTGATAATTCTACCTCAGTGCTCTTCAACAGGGGTTCCGCAATGCATGTAGTTGTGTTTCGTGAGTTTTGGGGGTTCCGCGAAGGTTCTTCGTTTATTATTAGTATTTATTTCTTAATTCAGTGTATTGAATTTTTATATGTAATGGTATTCCGTGTATATAACTATTAATGGAATCTTGTGATAGCAAGTTGCAGACTATGACGTAATTCTGTTTACAACTTTGAGAACGTCTGAATTTGCTGTAATAGTGCGTCTGTAATTTCAGTTTTGCTGTTGTTGTTACTTGACCGCTTCCGAGAGATGGGGGCATGGGGTAAGACCATCGAGCCCCAGAAGCCAGGTAACTCCCAAGGGCCTGGACCAAAGGTCGTAGAGAGTCAGAGAGTCGCCAAAAAGCGAGAGGCGCAAAGAGTCCGCAGCTGGACAGTGCAGAATGAGGTGAGAGGTGCCCTGAAACAAGTATCCGCCGGCGCTGCAGAAAGGATTCTCGATTCTGCCAATTCTAAATTGATAAGAGCTTAACAGTAGGCTGCGTCCGTTGCAGCGAAGACGAGAGAGAACACAGCGAGCGTAACGAAGGAGCATAAGTTCCTCGGTGGAAATTGAGGGAACCTGCGTGTCGAAGAATTTTGATGAGACAATACGCCTCCAGTCTGAAAAAAATGAGGGTGGATACGAGAGATAAAAGGAGAGAGACTACAAGAAATTACAGAGAAGTGGCACACTTGTTGGTGCTGCCGAGAACAGCAAAGTGCTCGCAGGATGGCGCATGCTTCAGCGGAAACACTTGAACATACTGGGCCTGCTGAAAAGAAAAGGGTGGCCTCAGTGCCACAGAGAGAGCAGTTGGAAATTACGCCAGAGCCGCTTTTGCGAAAAGGGAAAAGAACAGAGCTGTCTGTCGAGAGCACCAGATCGTAAAGAGGGGCATTCAGTGTCAGAGAGGTAAAGAGAGCAGCAGCAGAGGAAAGAAAAAAAGACGAGTATTCCTCTGCAGAAGGACCGTGAGAGTCAAACTAAAAAGCAAAGTCATCCCAACGAGCTTTCCGAAAATTGAAGGAAGAGGGGACGTTCGTTGAAGCGAAAGAGCGAAGAAAGAGGGACGGTTTGTGGAATTGGTAGGTGATTAGAACCCAGGTTCTAAAGCATTTTCCAGAAGCAAAAGAGAAGGGAGCAAAGGAGATGCCAGGAGAAGAGCAACTGCTAGAGAAGCGTTTGAGAAAAGTAGGTATGTCAGAGTCATTGAAGGGGAGAAGGTCAGAGGAGATGACCCAATCGAATACTTCCTCCCCACGGGGTCAGAAGTACTTTTTGAGTCCCAGAGGAGGTGATGGTAGTTACAGTCCCCCAGAATGGAGAGACTTCTGAAAATGGGAAGAATGGAGGGAGAAAAGGAGTCGGTTCTGCTATCTCTCGGAGAAGAGCGAATTGGGGGAGCATAAACATTTAGGAATGAGAGCGTGGAGGAGTCGTTTAGAGAAATGTTGATCTCTACATAATCAAAGTAGGGGTCAAGCGAAGAAAGAGAGGAAGTAGAAAGCTTAGAGAAGGATAAGCCCTATCTGACCAAAATGATGATGCCGCCGCTAGCGTGAGTGACATCAGTGAAAAAAATTCCAGACTGGGAGTGGTTGCAATCAAATCGCAAAGCAGAGAATCCAGGAATTCAGAAAGAGGAACATAAATTAAGGTTAGATTTTTGGATAAAAATAAGATCAACAGGATGAGACGAAATAAAGTGTTTTTTGCTACACTTTAGTGCTACTGGCTCGGAGACCCCCCAGCATTCCATTGAATAATCCTGAGAGAGTCAAGGGGGAAGAGGAAGCAGGGGATGTAGAGAAACAGCCAGAATCATGATGCGGTGGTGAGGGTGCAGATGTGGGCGAAAGAGGGATAAGAGGTTTGAAGGCGAAGATGAGCGGGAGTGCTGCATTAGAAAAGGGGGCCAGATTGAGCAGTGGAGGTATACAAGCTGGAGAAGTCCGAGGACGAAGTCACAGTGTTGGTAGGTGTGGGATCTCCAGAAGAAGCAGGGATGCAACTGGGAGGGAAGCTCCAGGAGTTAGAGCTGCCAAGAATTTTGAATCTAGAAAGGAGAGTAGTGAGCACTTTAAATGGACTCATTTGGATTGGAGGGGACTGCAGGTGCAGCATTGCACTGACCTACCCAGTCAGGTCACAATTCCAGCGCACACTGAGCAGAGAAAGACGAGGCAAGGGTTAGGATGAACGCTGCTACCTATCAGGACAAGGAGAAGAATGAGAAGACGGGCAACCGACGCGATGGCGTAGTGGTTAGAGCGTCCGCTTCGCAGTCGGTAGACCGGGGGTTCATTCCTCTTGTCGAGTCATACCAAAAGACTTTAAAAAATGGTATCCGCAACTTCCCTGCTTGGCGTTCGACATTTAGGGGAGGTTGTGGAGAACAAGCCAGCAAGTTCGCTTGTTGTGTCCTTGGGCAAGGCACTTAACGGGACGCCTCCGCCTTTATGTGGAAGACAGGTGGCCCAGACACCTCGAAAAAGGAAACTCCCAAGCGAGTGCGGACTTCCCGTCCAAAGTATAGCGATACAATTCGCTTTCTCGTGAATGGAGGATAAATATGGCAAATAAAACAAAACAAAAACAAAACAAGAGAAAGGCAGGATAAGGGAGAAGACAAGAGACCGATTATAAAGAGGCTGTGTGCTGCCCTTCTGCGGTCGTTCAGAAGGCTGTACGGCGAAAAAAATGGTTTGTGAGGGGGGGGGGGGTCCCGGGACCCTCGGGAAGGCCAACAGCCATTTCTACCCAACCCAAACGGGGTTGGGGAAGGCACCACCACCTTGAGGCAGCTGTTGATTGGTGCAGTTCAATTTTGCTCGCTTTATATATGACAGAAATTTCGCACTTCACTATTCAGAAAGATTGGAGTCAATACGTGTTTTAGGAACGGACAAAAGGTCTGCATTGATGATTAGTGTCAAAGCTAACTCAAAGTCAGAGTTAGTTGGGGATAGTGGGGGAAAATCCCCGCGATACCGTTGTGATTTGTTGTTGTGACGGCAGGTTATTGTCGAGAGCTGTAATAAGTGGTCATACGGTTTAGATCTGAGAAGCATTAAGTTAACTGTTGTAAAAGTGTTTGTAAGCAGTGAAGGAACTTGTAATAACTGTTTATTCAACAAAGTGTTTAATTATTTTTTGAAAGGCAGTAACGAAATTTTAGAGTTTGTTACAAGAAATTCGTGATTTCTAAATTTTTGTTGGTGGGGGTTCCGTGACAAACGCGAAAGTACATCACTTCCGCGACGACAGAAAGGTTGAAGAGCACTGTTCTACATTCAACGCAAGTTCTAATATCTAAAAAAGGAAACACAAGAGTAGTACGGAACAACAAGCGGAAAGTAATACATTCATTTTCTCGAAGCTTTTCGTCTGACTCGTCTTCAGGAGAAATACGTCAGAATGAAAAAGATAGAAGTGTTGTTCGCTTATATAGAGGAATACTCGATAGTGATTGGTCGATGGGTCGACCAATGAAAAGAGAGGAAACTAATGTGAAATTTTTAAGCTGTATACGAATTCTTTTTGCTTACACAAATTTGGTTTTGATGTTTTGATATAAGTAGCTTCAAGAGTTAAAAGATGGAAAGCTGTGCGGCCATGTGCAAGTATGGAAAATTTATCATCTGAATAGTTTTGTGCGCATAATTGGTTATGTAGGAGATGTTGTCCAATCGCTGATGAAGAAATTTCGGTGTTGAGGGATTTGATTGGTTTACAGGAACGGGCCAATGAGGTTCGATCTTGAGAAGTGTGCACACCTCGAACAGATTTCGGCACATGCTGCGTGATTCTCTGCTGCAATCTTTGGGAAGTACGGCCCACGTACCGACTATCGCAGTGGCACAGGTATTGGTAAACAATATTGCTTTTGTGAGAAGCAGGCAGTACATCTTTCGTGGTTGCAGGGAGAAGCTGTCTGGTGGTAAAGACAATTCGCGGTTCGACAGCAAAGTAACAACGTTTAACGGCTGTTTTGATTTGCGTTTCGAACGTCGTCGAAACGTTTCCAAGCCAAGGTAAGTGTAAATAGACTGGGCATTTCTTTGGACCTGACGGAATAGGTTTGAAGAACTGAATGATTTTTCTTTTTGTTACTGCGTCAATAATATTTTCAGGGTAGCCATTGTTTATCAAAATGGAACGGATTTTTGATAGTTCTGCTGAAAGAGTAGATTTTGAACAAATTGCCAAAGCTCTGTGTACAAGCGTAGATATTAAATTTATTTTCCGTTTCTTAGGGCTGAAAGAATTCCAGCGGACATATTGGCCAGTGAAAGTCGGTTTTCTGTATATTGAAGTAATAATATGGCAATCATTTTTCTCTACTAGCACGTCCAGGAAAGGCAAAGTTCCACCACATTCTTTTTCAAAAGTGAAGTGAAGCGAAGGATGAAGAGAGTTAAGGTGGGAGAAAAAAGCATTGCAATTGTCTTCATTGTTGAATGCAGCGAAAGTGTCGTCGACATATCGATAATAAACCATAGGTTTGTTCACTTTTTTAAACAACTCGGCTTCATAATAGCCTACAAAGATATTTTGGGCCTAGAGGTGAACCCATAGCTACACCATCAATCTGCCGGTGCATGGTATCATTGAAGCTGAATTCAACAGAAGAAGTAGCAGTTTGCATCAGCTCCACGAAGATTTCGCGGGGAAAAGGAGGTGTTTTGAGGTCGCCATTGTAGAGGGCATCAGCACAAATTTCGATGGTTTCTGATAAGGGAACATTAGTAAAGAGGCTGCTGACGTCAAAAGAACAGAGGAAAACAGATGACGGAAATTTGAAGGTTTTAACTTCATTAGCGAAGGAAAAAGAGTCTGAGATGCAGAAAGTAGAATAAAGGGAAAGTACTGGGTCAATGACTGACGTAAGCCATTGAGCCAATTGGTGTTGGGATGAGCCAGTCATTGACAAGATAGGGCGTAGTGGCACATCTTTCTTGTGAATTTTCGGTAATCCATACATGCGAGGTCGTTGAGAACCAGTAGGTCGAATGGAGTTGTAAATTTTGGCGGGAAGAAGATCATCTTTTTTCAGTTGAAGTAAACGTTTTTGTATTTTACCTTCAGTTTTTGCTGTATTGTCAAATTCGTTAGCAGGACCAAGATTTTCAAACTTCGACTTATCCAGTAAAATGCAGTTCATTTTTGAAACGTAGTCACTTTTGTCTAAAATAACTACTCCAGATCCTTTATCAGGTTTGGTGATGAGAATACTTTCATTACTACGTAAGGACTTAATGGCATGGATGCATTCTTTCAAAATAAGAAAGTCGCCAATATCGACGGGGGTACCACAAAAGGCATGGGCAAGATCGCTCAATCTGGCTTTCAAAGCGGAAAATTGTTCAGAGGAGTGTGGGACGTGGTGGAGCAATTGGCCGATCAGTACTTCAAACTCCGCAAAAATCTTTTCACGTTGGATATTGTTTGGAGGTAAACAGAAATTTAAGCCATGCGAGAGGACGAATTCTTCATTGGACGAAAGGGTGTAACTGGAAAGGTTAATAATCGTGTCCTTGTCGGGTTTTGCCATATTTCCAAAACGTTGTTGAAACAAAAGTTTCAAATTTCGCTCGTTTTTGACGGAGAGTTCCTTCTCTTTTCGTTCATCGATGTTAGCAATATACCTGCAGAATCGAACAAAATCGAAGTAAGACAAAAATTGTCTGACTTCTTGCCATAATGCGCGCAACTTGGTTTTCAAGAATGTAGACAGTGATTCACTCTTTCCCGTTTCATCTTGCATAAAGATTCACTCTTTCCCGTTTCACGTCCCACACTCCTCTGAACAATTTTCCGCTTTGAAAGCCAGATTGAGCGATCTTGCCCATGCCTTTTGTGGTACCCCCGTCGATATTGGCGACTTTCTTATTTTGAAAGAATGCATCCATGCCATTAAGTCCTTACGTAGTAATGAAAGTATTCTCATCACCAAACCTGATAAAGGATCTGGAGTAGTTATTTTAGACAAAAGTGACTACGTTTCAAAAATGAACTGCATTTTACTGGATAAGTCGAAGTTTGAAAATCTTGGTGCTGCTAACGAATTTGACAATACAGCAAAAACTGAAGGTAAAATACAAAAACGTTTACTTCAACTGAAAAAAGATGATCTTCTTCCCGCCAAAATTTACAACTCCATTCGACCTACTGGTTCTCAACGACCTCGCATGTATGGATTACCGAAAATTCACAAGAAAGATGTGCCACTACGCCCTATCTTGTCAATGACTGGCTCATCCCAACACCAATTGGCTCAATGGCTTACGTCAGTCATTGACCCAGTACTTTCCCTTTATTCTACTTTCTGCATCTCAGACTCTTTTTCCTTCGCTAATGAAGTTAAAACCTTCAAATTTCCGTCATCTGTTTTCCTCTGTTCTTTTGACGTCAGCAGCCTCTTTACTAATGTTCCCTTATCAGAAACCATCGAAATTTGTGCTGATGCCCTCTACAATGGCGACCTCAAAACACCTCCTTTTCCCCGCGAAATCTTCGTGGAGCTGATGCAAACTGCTACTTCTTCTGTTGAATTCAGCTTCAATGATACCATGCACCGGCAGATTGATGGTGTAGCTATGGGTTCACCTCTAGGCCCAAAATATCTTTGTAGGCTATTATGAAGCCGAGTTGTTTAAAAAAGTGAACAAACCTATGGTTTATTATCGATATGTCGACGACACTTTCGCTGCATTCAACAATGAAGACAATTGCAATGCTTTTTTCTCCCACCTTAACTCTCTTCATCCTTCGCTTCACTTCACTTTTGAAAAAGAATGTGGTGGAACTTTGCCTTTCCTGGACGTGCTAGTAGAGAAAAATGATTGCCATATTATTACTTCAATATACAGAAAACCGACTTTCACTGGCCAATATGTCCGCTGGAATTCTTTCAGCCCTAAGAAACGGAAAATAAATTTAATATCTACGCTTGTACACAGAGCTTTGGCAATTTGTTCAAAATCTACTCTTTCAGCAGAACTATCAAAAATCCGTTCCATTTTGATAAACAATGGCTACCCTGAAAATATTATTGACGCAGTAACAAAAAGAAAAATCATTCAGTTCTTCAAACCTATTCCGTCAGGTCCAAAGAAATGCCCAGTCTATTTACACTTACCTTGGCTTGGAAACGTTTCGACGACGTTCGAAACGCAAATCAAAACAGCCGTTAAACGTTGTTACTTTGCTGTCGAACCGCGAATTGTCTTTACCACCAGACAGCTTCTCCCTGCAACCACGAAAGATGTACTGCCTGCTTCTCACAAAAGCAATATTGTTTACCAATACCTGTGCCACTGCGATAGTCGGTACGTGGGCCGTACTTCCCAAAGATTGCAGCAGAGAATCACGCAGCATGTGCCGAAATCTGTTCGAGGTGTGCACACTTCTCAAGATCGAACCTCATTGGCCCGTTCCTGTAAACCAATCAAATCCCTCAACACCGAAATTTCTTCATCAGCGATTGGACAACATCTCCTACATAACCAATTATGCGCACAAAACTATTCAGATGATAAATTTTCCATACTTGCACATGGCCGCACAGCTTTCCATCTTTTAACTCTTGAAGCTACTTATATCAAAACATCAAAACCAAATTTGTGTAAGCAAAAAGAATTCGTATACAGCTTAAAAATTTCACATTAGTTTCCTCTCTTTTCATTGGTCGACCCATCGACCAATCACTATCGAGTATTCCTCTATATAAGCGAGCAACACTTCTATCTTTTTCATTCTGACGTATTTCTCCTGAAGACGAGTCAGACGAAAAGCTTCGAGAAAATGAATGTATTACTTTCCGCAATATTCAAGTTCTGTACCACCAATCAACTCTTCAAATATTTCGGAACAACAAGCTTAAACGAAGTAATAGCAATACATATATAGGTTTTCGTCTCCTCAAAATGATAAAGTGTAGAAGGCAGGCTACAGACCCATAAAAGTTTAAAAATTGTCAACGGTCGTTTTCTCGTTTTTTGTCAATGGAAGCGGTTGACGAAATAACTGCTTCCACATCCCTGTTTACAACAATTATTGCCAAGCATCTTTTAGTTGATGTCGTTAATTATGATGTGGAGCAACGAATTATAGGCACTTTTTTTAAGTTTCACAAATTTGGTACTTTTTCATTGCGCTGGTAAACGTGATTGAATAACACCTCTTTGTTGAACCAAAAAACAGTTTTGGAATTGGCTATGGCCATTCCCTCCATCACGTTCAAATTAAATGAACATGAAAAATGAAGTTTAACAGTTCGTTAAGTGCGATGGCTGTTTCTTCTGCCGAGGTTGCCCGAAAATAGTGTTCCCTTTATTACCATTGCCCTCTTAACAGTAATCACCAACAACAGGTCTTTTTAAAAACTGGAGCACCCTTGTACACCCCATTGCATTGGTACATCGTGGAGTATACTATACAATGTAGTATACATCCGGTTGACCAGCACTGCCCTAGGGGTATCATTAAAGGAAAACTTTACTCCAATACATTAGTATGACTCGTACTGCAATAAGCAAATGCCATTTTGTATTCAAAGCAGTTGTATTAAAAGCTTGCACAGTAAAAACACACTTGTAAGGTTTCCAATAAAAACACAGTACAAATTTAAATTAGAAATATCAATGAAAATTTTTGTAGTATTGAATTCTCATTTCGAGCTGACGTTTCCAAACACGATAAAACCTTACGATTCAACTATAGAACACAAACACTGCATTCTGCAATCGTAAGTGCATTGCTTTTGAAATTGCACAACAAGTAACTTTAGTTATCATTTGACAATGAAATCGCTTTCATCAAACTCTAACCGTATGGCACCTAAAAGACAATTAGGGAAGACCGGGAAGTACAAGGGCGGGTTGATATAAACCCTTTAAAAATAAAACATGTTACAAATCGCTTGATTTTAATTTGAACGATTTATTGCGTGATTTCCTACAATTATAAAAAAAACTTGTAAGAAAAGCTTGCTTTCTAAAGTTATGGGACCAAAATAGGTCTTTTGAGGTACATTTTAGAAAAATAAGTCTCACCTAAAAACTGACTGCTTGTTGTAGAAGCTATTTTTAACAGAGTGGGTGCTTTTGGCACCCTTGATTACGGTAATTTTAATATCAAACAGGCTTTCTAATGTAACTAGGTATTGTTCATCGGTAGAGCTGCAGCTGGAGTCAAAACCAATATCGCGTCAAATGATAATTTGTATCAACTTACCCCGCTTATGACGCATCAAATAAACGGTGCATTCATCGTCTTTTTCGGTGTCTTTACTTGCTTTATAAAAATTTATTTGATAAAAAATGCCTAGAACATATAAAAGAAAGACCAACAAGGATGCTATAGCTCTCGAAATTTACAAAGCTGCGAAGGGAGTGATTGAACACAAAGAGCCCCTGCGAACCGTTTATAAATTGCTAACCCAGCATGTCGTAAAAGACGACTCTTGGGTACCCACCAGTGGCAGTCCGCCTTGTTGGTGGTGGGGCTACCAGCTACTTATGACTAGTTCGAAATGGGCTTCCATCTTTCCCCTAGTCTAATTTCAATTAGGTTGACGGCATGAACCTGAATTGCCGTTCGTGCCGTACCTTCACCAGAGGAAGAGGAGGGGTAATCACAACAACAACAGTTTATAAAACATTTCGTGGCTGTGACACAGGTTCAAAAACTTCGCCTGCTTCACTCATGTTGGATAACCATCCTTCCATTGTAATGACTGATTACTGTCGGAAAGAAGATGTTGTGCTCTTGACTCTGCCACCTAATTGTTCTCACAAAATGCAGCCTTTTGACAGATTGGACTTTCAAATATATGTAACTTCAGCCTGCAACAATAAGATGAAGAATCACCCAGGGAGAACATGGCCATTTATGACAGACCGCACATTGAAAAACTGGCTCTACTTTTTGCTGCAACACACAAAAGGGGTTTTCAATATGTGACATTTCACCATTTAATGATAACATATTTACAGATGATGACTACATCCCATGCTATGTCAGTTTACATCAGAGTCACAAACAACTTTTACTGCCTACTGCTGGTGCATAATCTTTTAATGCACAACTCCACCAAATATTCCACTGCCCACTTCTGGTTCATCATCATCTACTGCACTAACTCGACGAGATATTTCATTGCCCAATGCTGGTCCATCATCATCTACTGCACCAACTCGACAAGATGTTCTACTGCGTACTGCTGGTCCATCATCATCTACTGCACTGACTCGACAAGATGTTCCACTGCCCACTTATGGTTCATCATCATCTACTGCACTAACTCGACGAGATATTTCATTGCCCAATGCTGGTCCATCATCATCTACTGCACCAACTCGACAAGATGTTCTACTGCCCACTTCTGGTTCATCATCATCTACTGCACCAACTCGACGAGATATTCCACTGCCCACTTCTGGTTTATCATCATCTACTGCACCAACTCGACAAGATGTTCTACTGCGTACTGCTGGTCCATCATCATCTACTGCACTAACTCGACAAGATATTCCACTGCCCACTTCTGGTTCATCACCATCTACTTTACTAATTCCACGAGGTAACTCATTATCTTCATCTGCTACACCAACTGACTTGCAAATGCAGGAGTCACTGCCTGATGGGGCCACTCTGCCTCCTCAGTTAATACTCCCCTTACCTAAAGCACAATTGCGGGTGAAAAAATAAAGCGTTCACAAGCGTCGATCAGCTGTGACAATAAGCACCCCCGAAAAAAAGAAGCTAAAAGAGGCACAACGACCTACAACAAAATCTGGCAGCAAAACCAAGGCCAAAAGAAAACTAAAAGCAAAAAAATGGAACACTAAAAATCAAGAGCGGTTTTATATAGTTTGTGCTGCAAATACTCTTAACTCTGCTCCTGGGGAAATTCGCGAGCAGTGTGGTACCTGCAAAGAATGGGCACATGAAGTCTGCACTGATGATAAGAAAAAAACTACATTTGTGATAAACCTAGTGAATAATTTTGCTGTATTGTGTGTGCATATGACATTTTATGATTTTTTGCATTCACTTACCGTTTTGTTTTTTTAATATTACATAAAAAAATACCAGTATCGTGCTTAAAAGCATTATGCCTAGTTGTTTGAAGAGGAAAAGCAATTGATTCAGACATAAATCCACTACCAATCCTGCTGTAACAACTCACCCCATACAGTGTATTAACCCTCCCTAGCTGTGAGGTAAGTTGATACAACAGATACACTGCAATAAAAGCAATTTATCTGGCGTTTGTTGAAAAACTGTTTTAAAGGAGGTATTAGATGGCTAGGGATTGGGCTACCTTAAGTGAAACTATGAGCAATCTAGCTGCAATAGCAAAGAAGGTATGCTGATTTTGCTAAAAATTCTATCAACTCTCCGGTCTCCCCTAATACAAAATTCAGGTCTCCCCTAATACAAAATTCAGATAATTAAGTTCTAGCAAGTAACATTAAATTTGTTTCCACAACATTCAAAACTTGCTCGCGTTGAAGGTAACCGTTGAGTTTTGTTATCTGTCAAAATTTGCTAAAATTTAAACATTTGATTAGTTCCATAAGTTTCCCTAACTTTTGAACGCGTTAAAATGATTGTATCAACGTAATAGGTGGCGGTGAATCGACGGCAATTAGCGACTCTCCAACAGTGGCAAGGTAGCAAACGTCTTTCACTGAAAAAGCATGAAGTCAATTGAGTAAAGAATTTTTGATTCTTTTTTGGAGACGGACAGTATTCACAAATTGATTGGGGAAAAGTTTCTAAATTCGTCGTTTTGTGCTCAAACCTTATTGGTATTACAAGAGAGGTCTTTCGCCCAAATGAGGATCCCATGCGAGATCGTAAAGCCTTGGAGTGTTCCTATTTCTTATTTTTGAAATTAAGTTACTTTCTAGTTTTTAAATCAAATAACATACTTGGTACAATCTGCGCACTTGATGAAGCCTTGTCCCATGTACAGTTGACAGCTTGTATAGGCAAATGCATGAAGGCTACACTCATAGGAAGTAACCGACTTGGCGACACTTTAATGTTGATTCCGTAGTCAACCAGATGAACCTATACAAATGTTATAAAGGTTGAATGCCTCGTTGTTCAGTTGTTATACTGTTTTCACAACCAGGTTCTTGATGGCAAGACTGAGAGTGGGGTTCGAAACCACCATCCACACCATCCAGTCGTACAATGGTCATCAGCGAGTTTTGTTTTTCCAGATTGGGAGTTACAAGAATAAAAGGTAGAACCGATTACTAATTCACTGCATGCAGTTATGTGTGAAACGGATATCTGTTCTAAATAACTACGCATATCACACATATCGAACAGCAAAGCTCACAGAACAACAAATTGGCGTTAGAAACGACATCTATTCAGCCAGCAACTAACCTCAATCCGAGTTGACCTAATAATATCAATGACTGTGACTCTGCGATAAATATCCTCGTAAAGTAGCGCGTATACTTCGCCAATGCACACTTGTCCTTCGATCGACAGCCTTGAAATAAAACATTTGTTTGTTAACTGAACGTGGATTTAGAAGTTACAAAGCAGGTTTGAACTATCCACGAAGGCGCAATGTGGTATTTTTATTTTGTTTCGTTGAAATTCACGCATAAGTTTGTAGCTCGGACATTTTGCAAAACGTACTCATGCAAAATGTGATACGCAAGTAAACAACGTCCAAAAGCATCGTGAACTTCGACTCGACAGAAAGTAAGCTGCGGTTGATGATAAGGTTACCAGTAAAGATGCTAGCTTGCTAACATGTCTGATGCAAAAGCAGGTCCGTAATGCACCTTTACAGCACCAGTAATGTCTAGTGGCTGACGCTTCGCAGTGGTAGACTTGGATTTAACTTCCTTGTACAGCCATGTTGAAGACTTCAAAACAACATTTGCAGATCACCTACTTTATGCCCAGCAATAGAAGTAATGTCGAGAATGAAATACCAAACTGAAATTGAACGTAAATAAAAAATCTTCCGAAAACTGCTAAATACTTTTAAACTTTTAAATAAATTCAATGCCATACTTGGTTCCTTTTTTAGCAAAGTAAGCTTTCATATCTTGAGATAAACGCTCAAGGTTTGAAGTGGAAGTCTCCGATTGAACTGCAACAAAACAACAATTGTTTGATTGAACTATTAAACCAATTATGACCATGAACAAAATGAAGGTATATCATATTATAAACAAGATGATAGTATGCTCATAATGTATCTTGAAAAATTAACGTTTTGTCAACGTCCATGAGATCACACGCAATGGCTTAGAATAACGACAGTTCTTCTTTCGAAGTTGCAATGCATGTACATGTACGCTGTGCCAGTAGCACTAGCACCTCCAAACATTCTACGAATAACCGTAAAAATTTTTTCGGGACCACAAGACGATACTTGAACGCTACTAAAACACGAAACCCACCAGCACCAGGTTGACCTTGTCGAAGGAGATGAATATAAAAGTCGTCTCGCTTCGGAGCTGTTATTATCTTCACGAGAAGCAGCTGGCCTACAGGCAGGTCCATCTCTTGAAGCATATTTCCAGAGAAGACCTACATATGATTAAATTTAACGCAGTTGCTGAACCCGCGAAGTGGACATGTCACGTGGTTCTAAGTTCAACACCTTTAAGAGCTTGCGGCTTTCGGCTAGTTCTCTAATCAAAATATGACGCAAAAACAAGTGGTAATGTAAGAGGTAGAATACACCGCATTCGCAACGCATAACTCGGTGTAATATCTCAGGACATAAACAATTAATTTATCCATTACCTTGGCTTGATATAAAACATCGGGACGTTTTGAATGCGGCCACGGGCAATTTTTACCCTTCCAGCAATTTCCTTTCGTAAAATACCGGCAGATTTCGGTTTTCATCGGATTGACATTTTCAACAGCGACGCATGCATCGTCAACGTCAACGTCGTATCTGCGCGTATAAACGTCAAATGAAATAATGTAGGACAAAGTAATTAGTTTTTAGAAAGTAATGTTTGCTTCAAACACGTACTGAAAACAATTACAGTAGAACGCCGATCATGCGAACTAATAGGGACCAAAGGTGATTCGAGTAATCGATTTTTTCGGATAATTGAAAGCCAATACCAATATTGTAGAGCACTGCCAGAAAAGAAACCCTCACACTTTTTGCTAGTTGATCTATAGTCTCCAGCTTCGTCTCAATCGTCACTATACTCCGTTTTATTTTCATGGAAGACATAATCTTGAAGATTACTTTGAAACTTGAAAGCTTTTGCACTTAAACACAGTCCATTATCAAGCGCAGATAGCGACTTCTTAGACAAAAAAGTAGACTCGCTTTTATGACGTTTGTAGCGCGTGTGTAGCGTTCGGATAATTGGCGTTCTATTGCATATGCATAGCTGAAAAAAATGACCTTTCTTTTTGATTGCATTACCTCATCTACGTTCTACAAAGAACGCTGACCGAAGGAAGACGGTAGTTTTTAGGGTTGCGAGGGCTTAAACTAATTCCGATTGATCATCCAGGATAAACAGCATCAACATATTGCACACAAATCCTTTCTTACTTGTTCCGTATGGAGCTAAAATCTTCTTCCATAGGATTCCACTGATCAAAATCGGATACGTCACTTTGGAGAAAATCCAACGACTAAAAAATTGAAATAAATAGTTGCTCAGCCCAGTTAACAATGGTGCCAACATGCACCTTCAACAAGCATTTACTGGGATATTGGCTTAAAATATGCTTGAGGTAGCTTGTATAACAAACAAAATATAACAAACAAACATACTCCAGCGTACAAGTGAAGTGCGCTAAAATACTCCACCGCACACTAGTGGAGTGCGCCAAAATACTCCACCATACGCTTGTACAGTGCGCCAAAATACTCCACCATACGCTTGTACAGTGCGCCAAAATACTCTACCATACGCTTGTACAGTGCGCCAAAATACTCCACCATACGCTTGTACAGTGCGCCAAAACACTCTACCATACGCTTGTACAGTGCGCCAAAACACTCTACCATACGCTTGTACAGTGCGCCAAAATACTCTACCATACGCTTGTACAGTGCGCCAAAATACTCCACCATACGCTTGTACAGTGCGCCAAAATACTCCACCATACGCTTGTGCAGTGCGCCAAAATACTCCACCATACGCTTGTACAGTGCACCAAAATACTCCAGCATACGCTTGTACAGTGCGCCAAAATACTCCAGCATACACTTGTACAGTGCATCAAAATACTCCAGCGTACACTTGTAGAGTGTGCAAGCGCAAGCTGTTTTCCAAAGCACCTGCGAGCTTACATTTAATGAATAGACGTTACAGCAAAAATAGCATGCGACATTGCACGTTACATGCTTTGAGTCAAAATAAAAGCTTCCTTACTTTCCCGCGCTAAATTATTGACTTAACCAGCTTTAAGATTGGCTTACTGACTTTCATCTTAAAATTGAAACAACTCAATATCAAGCAGTAATTGTTCAGCTTCTATACGGTTTTGTACCCTCAAAGAAATTGGCCGTATTCACCCCATTGCAATTTCTAATAGAGGACAGAAACGTGATGTACAGTATTTTTATATACAGTACGTGTAATGTATTTTTTAAAACAACACATTTTTGTTTTATTAAGCAAGTTCAATTTATACCCGAAAGAAATGCGTTGTATCTTTATTGTGGGCATAGCTGCAGGAACTATTTTTATACATAAAGCACCGCTTAAAGCTCGAACCTGATCAGACATATTTAAAAATAAACATATAATCATGTGATATTTAGAGATTGGAAGACAACGAATTATGAATTTTTTTAAATACAAGTGCTTTCCCTTTTATTAAGTAAAGATTTGAAAAACGAATCCAAAACACCAGTTAGTCTACAACAAGTCTACTAGAATAGGTTACACTAGAACCCGAGTTTACTGTTTAAACTAAGCGTTCTTTTTAACAACCAGATAAGCCAGCTGTTTTTAAAGTAGCAAGTTTTTCTGAAACAGATTAAAAACTGCACAAACAGTACTTTCGCTAAATCATTATCAAGAAATAACCGGGCCAATAAAGGGGCTGCAAAATGCAATATCTGGCTGATTAACTTTATTGAAAAAAAACTTTCAAGGTTCTAAAAAGCTACTGTATTTGAGATGACACTATCAAATCCATACGCATCTGATTTTCAAACAGCAGTTGTTTGAGTTGTTCTTGGATACATGCTGCGATAAGAACGAGTGCAAAGCAGCAGCCATTATGTTAAGGCACACTGCAAGCATCACGGGAATTCCCCAAATCGTACCGCAGCCGCTAGTTGTGTGAAACGACTAGGGAAATTCCCGTCGTACTTGCGATTCGGAAAATTGAGCCCCACACCTTGGCACAATAAGATAACTCGTCTTATCAAAAGCCTGCCGCTCAACTTTCTGAGTCGCAATATACTGGATACTAGCCTTAGTAATCCAGTTAAAAAGAACTTAGATGTCATTTGCAGGATTACTTTATATAAATCGCAATGTTGAGTCGAAAAGTGTATTTTTGTCCTCCAGCCACGGAACTATTTTCACAGTACTACATAAAACTTAAGTTCACACTCGCTACAGAGACTAGTGCTGCCGCCAAAGTGCATTACCATCAGGAGCCATATAACAAAGTAAGGTACGTTGTTGTAAAGTGTCTTTCCTAAAGACACAAGCAACACAGTCATCGTCAGATTTGAACGCACGATCAATGAATCTTAAGAACACTGTTTCCACAAACCCGTCTTTTCACAGCAATCGAGTATTTCAGCCGACTAGTTGAGGCGCAAGTAAAAGTGAGAAATTAATTTACGTGAACACTGCTGTCATCAAAATCTTCTTTGTAGCTGAATCCATTAGTATCAGGCACGAAGCAGCATCCAGATGAGCTTGAGGCAGCATTCTATACAGAAGAGCAAATTGTATACAAAAAATGAGCATCCCAGAAAAAATACTTTATATTGTGGTAGGTACAGCAGTGAAAGAAATTGCTATGGTTTGTTTATCTTTTTTGGGGGGAGGGAGCAGGGGGGTCAAGACAACCTTAATAATGCCCATCTAGTAGAAATTAAAAAAGTTGCCAAAAACCAACAAATTTGTTCGTGGTATATGGAAAGGAGAAAAAACATTGGTGGTATGCGAAACGTAAGTTTGAATAACAAGAAAGCCTTTAAGTTTCGGGCAACACTCCTGACCAATACTAATGTAGTTTTATGATACCTTACTGCAATTATAGTATTGTTTGCAGTTTATTACTACACATGATTTCATATTTTACCGTCACATAGAATTGTTTACAGTTGTATACATAGGCCAACTGTTATTCACTTGTTTATAGTTGCAAGCTGCCAGAGCCTATAATCAATGCAGCGAGTATCTACCGAAATAATGGCAACTAAGCAGAGAAACTGACGTGTAAGATTCGTAACACCAGTTATCATATACGTTATTGTATATAGAAATTGTACATAGAAAATTATTGTAAATGGAAATGCACAGTCATACTTGTACAGCTCTAAACTGAAAACTACTGCTGTGTGAGCTGACTGAGCTACACTTCTGTTGCGTAGCAAAAGGCTGTAGCGAGCTGAGAGCGGAAAGTTCAGATGCTGTGTCAGTTGAAACAACGCTGGTGCAATGAGAGCTGCAAAAAATAATCTTGATAAAGGGAATTTTCTTCCAAGTTTACAAATAACACAAGTCTGTTGAAGCACCCAACTTTGCTTTGTAAAAAAAGGCGACTTTACTAAAAGCTTTTTCTACGATACGTTCATCGCTATTGTATCACATGGAAAAGGCTTGAAAATACGTCAAGAGAATTGTCTAATGTGAAAAATTGAAGCAGTTCTCCCAGCATGTACAAAACGTGACTACAGGCTACTCGATAGCGCCAGTCTGCCGTGCAGGCGGTGGAAATACTAAAAGTTCTGCAAAGCAACTCGAATGGTTTACTTTCTTTCATTGTTCGACCTCATTGATACACTTACAATATTGTTTTTCCATATCATTCTTCACATTTTTTTCAATACTAGCAACCAAATAGCACGACTGCGTAAACCAGAAACTGATGACCTTGCAAATTTGTCAATACTAGTGCTAAAAACTTATCTGTTGCTTGCTAGGGGAATTGCTTTTCTGTTTTTTAAGAAACACTTTGTGGGTGAATTCGTTCAACCTTTTTAAACTGCGATGATATGGTGGTGGCAATATGCCCAAATGGGTTGCTAGGGTTTAAAAGGACTTATAATTCTTACATATGACTTTTTTTCAGAAAAAAATTCTCTCACTTTCTCCACTGACGTTGATAAATTACTAATTTATCACAAAAACAATGGTTAAAGTGAAGATTAATTAAGCTGAAAAGTCATGCTCAAAATTTAATGCAACATTACAGCAAGACATACCTTAAATCAGCGGAAGACGCGACTGAAACTGGTTGTTCCTGAAAAGCAAAAATTCATAAAGCTAATATATACAAGACTATGTTAGATGGGAATCAAATAGGTAGGTGTCATGAATAAGTAAATTTGCGTAGAAAGAATAGTTTATATATATGTATAGTTGTTGCAACTTATCGTTGTTTTGCCGTGGTTATTTTATTTATTAATCTGAATTGTCTAAAGCCTTAAACTTGCTTGTTATATCTCGGCTGTTTTCGAAAAGACCTTTTTTCTATCACATTTAGATTTGTTACTCACACACCTCTTCTTACGTCACAATGGTTGACTACATGACCAAGTTCCAGAGTATTCGAGTGAATCTCGTTTCTTCTCGATTTTTTTTATTGCCGATTACGTAATTTTATTAGTGGTGCTTTTTTTCCTTTTCGCGTGATATTGTTCTGGCAGTTTCTGGAAGCTCGTCTCATTCATATATAAGGCGGTGAGATTTTTACGCATTCCGAGTAGCAGAGTAGAGAGAAAAGAAAAAAGCTGTGTTGTGCTGTGGTGACTTATTGTGGATTCTATTAGCGGATAATTGGTGGATTTAGTTTTGGTTGGTTTCTGACCATTAATTTTAAGTGGTTTATTTTCTGTGTTCGACGAGCAAAGTAATTCAAAGTTTCATAGTGTCTTGTAAATAAATTTGTTTTGTTCTTGATCGAGAAGGGTGTGGTTCAAAGTATTTTAGTAAAAGCTAATCTTTTCCTAACAATCAAGTTGCAGCCAGACTTCAATTATTCGAGCGATGCTATAAGTTACACCGGCGCGATGGTGTAGTGGTTAGAGCGTCCGCCTCGTAGTCGGTAGACCTGGGGTTCATTCCCTAAGTCGAGTCATACCAAAAGACTTTAAAAAGTGGTATTCACAGCTTCCCTGCTTCGCGCTCAGCATATAAAAGGGATAGTGTGGAGAACAAGCCGGCAAGCTTGCTTGCTGTGTCCTTGGGCAAGGCACTTAACGGGATGCCTCCACCTTTATGTGGCAGACAGGTGGCCCCCCCCCGTACTTCACCGGGTTACAATAGTGAAGTTGCTAACCCAGCATGTCAGACGACTCTTGGGTACACACCAGCGGCGGTCCGCCTTGGTGGTGGGGCTACCAGTCACTCAAAACTGGTTCGAAATGGACTGCCATCTTTCCCCTAGCCTAATTCCAATTAGGTTGACGGCATGAATCCGAATTACCGTTCATGCCGTACCTCTATCCCGAGGAAGAGGAGGGGTACACAAACAAACAAACAAAAATGCTATAAGTCGACTCAATTTTAAGAATAAAATTTAGGTTGAGATAGAACGAAATTTCAATTGCACGCGACAGTATGTTGCAGGCTACATGAAACAAAAGTGAATTATACCCACATTAACCAAACTAAAAATGCAACCCTGATAAAAGGGAAAATCGTGTTCAAGCAGGACCTACAAGCGGCGTCAATGACGTCGAGCACATAGCCAAGCGGTAATGGATTTCCCCAAAAAAGCTTGTGTTGCTAGAACAATCATTACAGCATGATAGTAGCCTATTACCGAGCCACTTTCAACCTATACTTCATGCTCACAGGCTTGGAATGTTGCTAGCTTGGATCATAAGATCTACGGAGTCGTTTCTAAGCTACCTTTACATCTTGTTGGCCTGGTGAAACTGTGAGAGTGAACCAGAAGTCTAGGATCACAATGGGTATGAAATTCAGCAAACAGTTATTATTGGAAAATTACTACATGTTCAACAGGAAAAGTGAATGTGTGGGAATGACACTCTTTGACGACAAAGCCACCGTATCGTTAAGACCAAGAGTCCCTACCCCTGAAATATCAAAAAAAAACATTCAAGAGGCCAACTTCCTTCTGATAAAACTCGCCACATCAACTTTGACATAATTACCATTTAGGAGAAAGAAAGTATTTAAGGTTTGCCTCCAAAACTTGCCTAATGCCTTTGACTATTCCAAAATCTTGTGGAGGCTATAAAAAAACATTACCAAAATGCAACAATATTCCATGCTACCCATGAAATTTTTGGTGGCTACATCCCTGTCTCACCCTCTTACGCTAAACATATCTAACCTTTAAAGAAGACGTTTGAAAGTCGCAAAGTAAACATTACTAAAATGGTTAGCTACCATGCAGCGTCAAACAATAATGCAGAACCACGTCCAAGACTTACGTATCAACTACTCTAAAGCTAAAATGCTTTCAAATGAAAAAAAAATTTATGCTACTGCTGTGCAACCACGTTCAACCAAATACTATTTCGCTCTCAAGCAACTTGTTAGCGGGGTGATATGTCAGTTATGATTCAGTAAAGACTGCACAGTGCATATTTTATTACAAGTCATACTACTATCCTCCGATCATGGGAAAACCATTTGGTCGGAAATACAAGAATAACTCTGCGTTCAGACCTGCTTCGAAGTTGCCAGTCTGCAACACAATGCAGAGCAATCAAGCGAAAAACATTGCATTAAAAGACTTCCAATAACACAACGGAGCCATCGAAGGATCACAACTACTTTAAAAGATGATCCAATCTACTCGACCACCATGCCGAAGAATTCACCGGCTCTGTGCTTCACCGAGTGAAAATGGTGGAGTTGCTCAACCACAGACGACTCTGGTAATACCCTCCAACAGTTGTCCGCCTTGCTGATAGTGGGGCTACCAGTCAGTAATTTGCATTCACGGCTGGTTCGAAATGGGTTGCCACTTCTCCCCTAGCTTAATTCAATTAGGTTGACGGCGTGAACCTGGATTGCCTTTCGCGCCATACCTCCACCCCAAGAAAGAGGTGGAGTAACCCACCAAACAACCAACCAAGAATTCACCTTGTTCACATCTTACGTTACTTCTTGGAGAAAACAAACAATCTGTGAATACCATGTCTAGTGGATTTGAGTCATGAGACTATGATGTTTGCTTATCTAGTCAGACAGGGCCATCGCGACGACTAGACCGTTTGGTTCCACAAACTGTTTGCCACGGAAAAATCCCGTTAGAAATCTTTCTTAAATGACAACAAGTAAACTTGCTGGCTTTTTCTTTACACCACGCTTTTCGAACAGAGGCAAAACAAACGACGAAAATATCTCAGAAGTCTTTGGTAAGACCCTGTCGAGGTTTGAGTGACCATCTACTGCATATGAAGAGGCCGATTTACCCGCTGTATTGCCATGGCAGTGTTGGCGGCGTTTCACGCCTTTTTCCATCTATGGTTTACTTTCACGGGGGTTGTTTTTGGGGTGCCACTATGAAATATCGGGGCAAAATAACAATAAAAAAATAGATATGAGAAAAAGCCAACAATACATGCAATTCACTGTTAATAGAGGTTTGTTCTTGTTAATGGAAAGTCTTAAAAAAAGTTGTTAATTTTCAAGAATATTAGTTAACTACCAAAAAAACTATAGCATTCAAAATGTTTCGGGGCCTTCCTGAAAAAAATTGGGGCCCAGTGGTCGGGAAATAATGGTTTAGCGGATTAATCTAAACATACTCAACACATTGGTAACATACCGTTGTACTATTACTCTTTGAACTTGACGACAAACTTTTATGAGATTTTGATCGAGCGTGGCCAAGGCAAACCAGTTTTTGAGCAACATCTGTCATGCCATCGTCTTTAACAGGCAAATTCTAAACAAAATAATGTTATCACATTTAGTGTTTCCTCGAACTCACACTTCCTTTCGTAAGTTATGACGGTGTCTTGTCAGCAATATGGCAAAGTGCGCTCACAAATGTGAGGGGAACGAGTTCGGTTGCGATAAAGTTTGTGTCGTTGCGCCCTAACAGAAAAACACAGTCGGCATTTCACCTGCTTCGTCACAGTGCTTGAGGTAGACATATGTCAGCAGGAAAGTTAGCTCCAAAGCAGGCTCAAGCACAAGTTATTCTTTAGCTGCTGCACTACATTTACATTACTCGTAAATGACATTACACGTCTCTGAGATATATAGCACGATCTAACAGCTAGGATTGGCCTTCTACTGCTGGTAGGTTTGCGCGGTGGCCTACCACAACACTTACCTCGCGGTCGTCATACAGCGTCTTGGGTTCAAATACGAGGAAGCGCAAACAATAACACATGTAAAGCATCAAGTCATGCAGCTGTGTCATACATTAGGCTGAGACTGCAATTGCTACCAAAACATGTTTACGAAAATGTAATTTCAGTTGGTTCATTGACGTTCTGTTATCTACTGTATAGAACACCACATGTTTTGTATATCACTTATCTTAAGTCTTACAGCTGTGAACGGCGCAGACTTGAGATAAACTTCGTAACTGGGAAACTTAGAAGTTGTACACTTGTCAATAAAGTAAGCATAAAGACGGTTGCTGCTAAGGTGTTCACGGAACCACTTTGTAGCTACTTTCGACCATTTCGATGAGGCTGGACGAATCTAAAAATAGTGCAGTTTAGGACAAAGCTATCGTCTTTCACCATTTTGCTACAACGAACAAAATTTAGACTCGCCAGCACCAGGATATGGAAATTGTTTCTATTTCGGAACAAAAAGGCTAAAGATTAAAACTGCATGAAAATACTATTGTTATTTGTCAGAAAAGGCAACCAAAGTCTGGCTGGAAAGCGAGTGGATGGTCGCAAAAAATGCATCTTACCTGCAAGTTTAAACCTGCAAAAACGTGAAAAAGTAGACATAAAACTAGAATATGAATCATACCAAAATAAATTTTTATGATAAAAATACGCTTTGGACCATTCGTTTACTAACAAACGGCCACAGAACACGCATAGGGTGGGCGGAAGCTTGTTTGTGTTTTAATCTAAGAGCACTCTTTTACTCTTGGGAAACATTCAACTTGATTATCTTTTTTGGAGGTCATCGCACGAATTGATAGAACATATAAGCCTGGACAACAACCTTTATTCAGTTTTCAAACAGACCGCATGCTAATTAGGTCGAGAAACAGCGGTGGGCGTTGACAACGAGTTATATGTCTAACACTGACCACCTGGCTTCAAATCAGGTTTTGACTAGAAAACAAACCCTTTAATCCAAACAGCTTTCCTGAAATTACAGACGGCAAGTAATCACTGTGCAATAAAATTAATAACTGAAACAATACTATTGTAATCACACATGGCTTATGACATTGTATTCCAACAGTATCAATCCACATCAATCAACTAGTTTAGGTTATGATGTACTAACAGTATTTGGTCTTTTTATTACAGAAAATATGGGCGTACTGTTGATGGAAGCAGATCTCTCAAAGAGATGCTATTCCTAATCCTATCGTAATCATAAGAGTTTTTGTGCTCTTTAATCTTTCGAAAATGAACTCTGGACCGAAAAATGTAGACACTGCAATCAATAGACACAGCAGAATTTGGATCTTACTTGAATAGTCCACAAAGATTCCCTACAGTGCCACTGTTTGATGTCTACGTAAATAGGAAATTCACTAGAACTAGAAAGAGATAGGAACAAAATCAAGCAAAATGCTAAAACTCAAAAGTAGGTCAGTACAATATGCATTAATACTAATACAATACTTAGCGCCATTGTTGCAGTCTTGCTAGGCTGGAAGATAAAAATGCAACTGGTCTGAAAAATTACTCATTGCAGCTCGCAATATCGGACGAAATAATAGTACTTTTGCTCAAAATGCAGTCGTCTTTAAGTCAAGTCTAGTTACACCATCTCACCTCGGACAAAGAACATTGAATAGAAAAAGGCGGCAAATTGGGTAGCGTCGTGTCAAGAAAGCGTCGCAGGTTTTTAGTGTTTACAATGTTGAATTTTCCAAGGTCAATGAACATCACCTGAAAACATAAATATATTTTAAAGAACAAATCCAATTATGCCATGAGATTTTGAAACCAAATTTATTTAAAGAAAAGATTTCAGGTAGCAACCAGCTATCATGACATAACACACCTCCTTATACTAGGCCACATGAAAACGTCAAAGAATCAAGCTCTAGAAAAAAACATCAAACTGAAAAAACACCCTACACTAAATATCCAGATAAAAACTCTTATCTTTGTTTACGATATTATAGGTCATCCCACGTCATTTAAATCAACAAAAGCGTCATATTAAGTAAAGATTTTTGCAGGACGTATACCGAGGTTTTCAAACTTTTGGTTTTCAAACAAACATGAAGATCTTTTTACTTTTTGGAAATTACTGTTTTCAAAGAGATTACTTTGCCCAATTTTGTCTGGAAGCAAACACGAAGACCTTCTTTCTTTTAAATTTTTCAAAGAGCATATTTCGTTTTGTCCGAATTAATGATCTTTTCTTCCTTAATATTTTTTGGAGGGCAGCTTGTGTTAAGAGTCTGGCAAGCCGTAGCAAAGGTTTTTACAAACCGCACGGGCCATGAAGTCTTTATGTTGCGCAGGGCCGCGATACATAAATATATCCTTGTGCACAAACCTTTTAATGACCATTAACTTTACCTCCTACCTAACTCATTGATCGTGCAAAGAAGTGTGATGCAAAGGCCTACCGCTTATCGAGTTGAAAACTTACTCCTCTCCCTTAATCTTTTGGCGCACTTACATAACCGGCGCTGTAGTGTGATTAGAGCTTTCGCTTTACAGTCTGTATACGTAAGTTCAACTACCCTGTCGAATCTTGCAAATTACCCGTGCTTCACTGGGATAGAATAGTGAAGCTGCTGACTCAGCATGTCGTAAGAGGCGACTCTTGGGTACCCACAATGGCAGTCCGCCTGGTGGTGGAGCTACAAGCCAGTAATTTGCATTCAAGACTGGTTCGAAATGGGCGGCCGCTTTTCTCCTAGCCTAATTTGATTAGGTTTGCGGCATGGATCTGGAAAAACGTTTTCTGACGTGCCTCCATCCTACAGAAAAGGAGGGGAAAACAACAGTCATGCCAAAAAACTGGATTCTAAATTCTAAATTCAGAGCTTCCCTCTTGGGTACTTGACAAGAAAGATCGAGTGGAAAAACAGATGGTAAGTTCGCAAGTTGTGTTTTTGCGCAAGGCACTTAACAAACCACCTCAATCTTTATGTGGCAGACAGGTGGCGGGGTCAAGCAGTCTACCCGTCGTTGAGGCCCAGTCTAACTAAAAGACTAGCAATCAGAGGATAAGGTCATAAGCACGAGTGAAAAAAATGCACTTATATGAGCATTGTTGAAATGCTTGACATCTCTGGGCAGTACGTTGTTGTTTAGTTTAAAGGCATCAAACAAAAAACGTTTTGATGACTTCAAAACACTATCAAGTGGTTATAGGTAACCTACTTTGCTAGCCACCTAATGAGTCATAAGTTTTACAAGAAATTGTGAAATAATAAGTGTATTTAAGAAGGGCGTGCAACAGTCGAACATGTACAACTTCAGTTTTAATATTAGTTCAATAAATACACTTGAAACAACTTTTTCCCGGTAAAAAATTTTTTTGGTAAAAAAAAGGCAGCACCCATCCGAAATTTTTCCTAAACGCAGTTTTGATGACAGCTGTTTACTAGATTAGTGACGAATTTCTAAAGCATTTTCAATTGAAGAGTCACGACGTTTTTTGATTGCGTAGTGCATTAAGTTTCCATTCGCAAAAGCAATTAGAAATGCCGAAAAAGTCTACATGCTTTAGAACAAGTCGATAATTCTTTGTGATGGTTGCCCAAATCTACGTTTTAATCATTGCTAAAGGCTTATCCAGCAAAGTAGGAACCCGATGTTTGTTTGTGTTTACCCCTCTTCTTCCTTGGGATGGAGGTACGGCATGAACGGTAATTTAGGTTCATGCAGTCAACCTAATTGATATTAGGCTAGAGGAAAGATGGAAGCCCATTTCGAACCAGTCTTGAGTGACTGGTAGCCCCACCACCAAGGCGGACTGCCACTGGTGGGTACCCAAGAGTCGTCTTTTACGACATGCTGGGTTAGCAACTTCACTATTGTAACCCGGTGAAGTACGGGGGGGCCACCTGTCTGTCACATAAAGGTGGAAGCGTCCCGTTAAGTGCCTTGCCCAAGGACACAACAAGCAAGCTTGCCGGCTTGTTCTCCACACTATCCCTTTTTTATGCTGAGTGCCAAGCAGGAAAGCTGTGAGCCTGTGAATACCACTTTTTGAAGTCTTTTGGTATGACTCGACTTAGGAATGAACCCCAGGTCTACCGACTACAATGTGGACGCTCTACCCACTGCACCATCGCGCCGGTAAGGAACCCGACCGAGACCGAAATTTGAGACAAACTTCTAAAATAGACCACGATTTGTCAGTTGAGACCTTTTTTTTGAGATCAACTCTTTGAAAGCGAATCTTGAATTTGAGCAAAATTTTGCTCACGTGGCAAAAACGCACTGTACAGATGACCACCCTGTGAAATTGCAATTTCTTCTTTCGCATCAAGAGGCTGTTATAAGCAGAATCAAATCTCTGAGAACATTTAGGGTAACCCAATCAACCACATGGTAAACAAATAAAAATCAATACTTGCCCTAATATTTCCTAATAATTTCGCTATTTGCCAGCCCTTTTTATATCAAAATCATACATAGTACTACCGGTAGTTTATCTAACATGAAATAAGGAGTGACCACAAATGACTGCCCATAAAAAACGTTAGATACGGAAAAAGAAGTGATTAAAGCGGATATCAAAATTGTAGGAAAGCGAAACAACGCTTTATATGCAATTAGTACTGTGAAAACGCCAACAATGGATAGACAGAAATTATCAGTTGTTCGGACATGGTTGTTGCGGTGTATGCCTACCATATACTAATTACTTTTCTAGGACACAAAGGTGGCAGCGTTACATCACAGTTGCTCAAACCTTCCGTTCGTTTTGTGATCGCTAAATAAGTTATGGTTACATGACAGTTTGACTAGCAACAAATTAACAATTTAGGACATCTGTTTTGGAAAATGCTGATAACGCTTGGGGTTGGCTTTGAACCCCAAACTATGTACATTGAAGTACAGGCTACATTCACTGTGCCATCAATAACAATATAATAACCACTGTAGAAAACGCGTTCTGACCTCAAGCTTTTCAGGAGACAATTTCCTCACAACTTTTGCTCTGTGCCATGATTTATCCGAATTCAACCACGCCGCACAAAGTGTACCGATATCAGGGGTCATGTTAAACTTTGACTCATCATTACAGTTTGCGGAAAAAGTAGCACTAAACAAAAACGTGACTAAGTAAAATATTGGAAAAGTGATGGAAGATTGTAATAAGAGATTACAAGCAATAGGGACAATTTTACTAGTAACAAACCACTAAAACAGCCTCCCAAGATATTTAATTGCCAGAGAAAAGAAAAAATATCTTTAATCCAGTTATTTTACACATTACAAAGAGGAGGGGTACACTAAATACTGTACGATAGGGTGGCCCCTATATAGGTTTCAATTTTATAGATTCATTTTTAACATAGTTTTGAAAAAAGCTGTTTTAGCCAATAAGCTTTTCGTGACGCTCTCGTCAGTGGCGGTATCGCATCAAAAGGGAAGAGCTAGAGGAGTAAGTGTTTTATGTGATTAATCTGGACGTTGGGCAATCAAGACAAGCCAATGTTAGCGCTAGTATTGCAAAGCGTGTCTAAGAAAAGAGATTTCGCAATAGCGATATGCTAGAGAAAGCGTAGCAAGAGGCCTAATTGGAACGCCACGATTATCGAAAGAGTTTGAGAGTGTAGACAAACTCTTTCTGTCTGCATAACACCTGGCGCTAAGTCTTGATATAAGCAGCCTCAAAGAGATTAAGGTGGAAAGAGTTGCGTGCTGTGGCGAGGATTGAAAAGCGCTTATTGTCATTGTTTAATGCACATCATTCATTTTCTAAAAGATGTTGACCAATGGCAGAGTCACAGTCCGGTTTGGTGTCGTTTCGTTTGCACGATCTATGTAGTTGAAATCGGCGTGGACGAGTCAATTGTTGTTTTAGTTATTGGGATACATATTGCTTGATGCGATCCTGTAGTCGTTGAGATGTTCGCCTTACGTACAGACTATCACAGTGGCACTTTTCTAAGTGGTAGATAAAACATCCTTGCGAGCTACTGGCAGCATGCACATTGACGTAAAGACCAAGCGGGTGCTGACAGAACCACAGCAGCTTTCCACGGCGGTTTTGACTTCTTTTTCCAAGTTTGTGGACGGCTTTACCTATGCAAAGACCCTTAAGTACACAGAGCACTTTTTAGGGCCGAATCGCTTATTGGTGGAAAACTGAGCGATTTTCTTGGCGATCTGAGAGTTAACGGCGTTTTTCGGGTAGCCATTGCCCAGTAATATTTTCTTGATCCGTTCTATTTCTTCATTGAGTTTAATGCAAATCATTAAGGCTCGGTGCACCAATTAGGATATTAGAATTATTTTACGTCTGAGAGAACTAAAGGACTTTCAACATAAATACTGCCCAATGAAAGTGAGTGTGCGGTATACACTGGTTTCACAGCCAATATCTGTTTTTTCGACATAAACATCAAGAAATGGTAGACATTTTCCTTTCTCTTTTTCAAAAGTAAATTTGAGGAATGGATGAAAGGCAGTTGATTTTGATCAAGAAATCATCTGCTGCAGCTTCGTGATCGAAGATGGTAAACGTGCTGTCATCGTATCTGAAGTATGTAGGAGGCTTCTGCGTTTGAGAAAATAACTTTTCTTCATAATATCCAACAAAAATGTTAGCCAAAGCCGGACCAAGTGGTGACCCTATAACTACTCTACATGTGTTTGCTTGTACAAAGTGTGATTGAAGTCGAACTCAACCGAGGATGTAGCACTCTTCATCAATTCAACAAACACGTCTTTTGAAATGACTGGTTAAGAATCAAACTCGTCAGAGGCCTTCTAAACAGATTTTGATGGTTTCATCAAGAAGAACGTTGGTGCACATGCTGGACACATCAAAGGAGAAAATAAAGACATTGGGGTTGATATCAAGACTTTGCATGGTCTTAGCAAAGGTAAACAAATCCGATATGCAACGTGACGAAAACCGCTCCAAAACAGGTTGTAATAGGCCAGCTAACCACCTGCCGAGTTCATGATGCGACGAACATGTCATAGACGGTTAGGGCGAAGTGGAGAGCCTTCTTTGTGTGTTTTCGGCAAAACATACGTTCGAGGTCTTTGCGATCCAGTTGGTCGTATTGCGTCATATATCCACTTTGGCATAAGATCGGCTTTGACTAAGTCAAGCAGCGCTTTTGAAGGCGCGATTCAATGTTAACTGTGTTGTCATTGTTGGAGACAGGACCAAGCCTTTTAAATTTCGATTGATCATCAAGTATCTCGTTCATTTTATCTAAGAGGTCGCTTTTGCTTAAAAAGACAACGCCGTAGTCTTTGACAGGTTTAGTGATGATGATATCATCATTCTTTTGTAAGCTGTTGATTGCACGAAAGCACTTTTTGCACATTGTGAAGTCACGTGAATCTGTCGTGCTGTCACAGTACAAATGTGCAACGTCGGCGAGTCGGAATTTTAAAGTAGTGCGTTGTTCAGCAGAAGTGGCACTGTGATGTAAAAGCTGTGCCCACAGTGACTCAAATTCGGTGAAGATTTCTTCTTTGTCCAAATACCTGAGCAGCAACCCAAAGTTGAGACCATGCGACAGCACGAAACTTTCAGGAACAGATAAGTCGTAATCTGAAAGATTCAGAATATGCCTTGCAGCATCACAAAGAGCACGAAACGATCGTGTCTGAGTGATATAAGCAATCGCCCGTCTTTCATTTTGGATTTTGATTCCGATTACCTAACGTCCAATTAATCACATAAAAGGCTTACTCACTCTAGCTCTTCCCTTTTGACGCGATACCTCCACTGATGAGAGCGTCGCGAAAAGCTTATTGGCTAAAACAGCTTTTTCAAAGCTGGGACAAATTGAATAGTTTGCGCCACCGCTAAAATGAAACCATTTGAAACATTCAGAGGTGAAACTTCGAAATGTCAAAATAAGGGCCACCGCACTGTACAATCAATCAGTCTTGCTGAAAAAGCATTAAAAAATCGATTTTATTTCGTAATTTAAAAAACAAATTCTTTCCTAAAAAAGATTTGAAGTGCCTGCGTTTCAAAATAATTTCTGCAGGACTGAAGCCCTGACTCCTTGGTGCAATTATGGTTTTGCATACTTGATTTGCTCAATTCACGACAAGATTCACCAGCTTTTTGTCGATTACAGTGAAGCCCTACTCCACCTAAGCTAGAGTAGTCTGGGCAAAATCGTAAGCTTGCCTCATCCTACCACAGGCGCAAAGCAACTGCAACTGATATAAAATTGCACGTCGTCTGACTAACTTCATTTGGTTTCGCAGCTCAACCAGTTGTTCCTTGCTGTCTTCAGGTTGAACGCTGAAACGACTTGGGTTAATGATGTCACTAACGGTGACTAAAGTTCTCTGATCCCTTTCAATGGTATGTAGCAGCAAAATGTCGATGTTGTCGGTTTGTTGCATGCCAGCAACACCATTTTCCATTACTTCAGCAGTATCAGAGTAAGCCTAAAAAGAGTTGGTTGATTAGCTGCTGCCAAATATCTTCATCCTCCAACTATACATGAAACAAATATTATAAAACAAATGAAACAAATATTTCCTTACAATCGCTTCGAACTCGGCATTACCGTCGATTTTCTACACCATAACAGTACAAGAACAGGTAAAAAAGTCGAAATCTCTAGCCAAAGAGCACAACGTGGTACCGATATTTAGGCATGAGCTGACAGTCTTTCAATTGCGCAGGAATATCTTACTGCACTGAAAATGCTGCCGAATAGACGCCATTCGATTCCAAATTTGAAACTTGCAACGCACTGTAATTCACCTGAGTATCTGAAGACGTCGACTCTACCAGATCATGCGCGAATGATGATTCTAAAAAAAAACAAATATTAACTAAAGATTCAAATAGTTCGATTTCAAATCACTAATTTTCTACGGGCTGTCTGTTTTTGAACCTGAATTTGAGTCCCCTTCAGAGGGTACTAATAAATAGTACATGGCTACAATGCTTGTAAAATCCATGTTGTCCTCATTGTCCACGATGTCAGCTCACCATAACCCTATAGTAACCCTTCATCGTGTACATCGCAAACATGTAACAAAAAACATTAACCGGGTGCTTTTGTTGACGAATTTTATTAGCACTGGAGGTCTAAATTTTAAGCTTTCGGTAGGTGTTTTAAAACTTTAAACACTCTCCGCAGTAGAGACAAGAAATACAGTGTAATGTAGGCGTATCTACATAGATTTTGATATCTTATCAAAATCGTCGCAGATTTGTTGGATGAGAGTTAGATTCCTGAAAAAAGCAAATCACAAGGGGCAGAATAGTTCGACTAAATATTTTCTCTTTACACCGAAATATAAAACGAAACATACAGCATCGAAATTTTTCAGTTTGTAGGTTTCACGAGTGTATTTTCTGTGACACACATTTAACAGCTTTGAAAAAAGCTGTTTTTGCCGTAAGCTTTTCGTGGCCCTTTCATAAGTGGCGGTATTACGTCGAAAAGGAAGAGTGAGTAACTTGGTTTTCTCAATATTTCGGACGGAGGCAATCATAGCAAGCCAATAACACCACTAGTATAAAATGCCCGCCAAAGAAAAAGATTTCGCAATAGCGAAATGCTAGAAGGGCAGCAAGAGGTCAAGTAAAAACGCCGTAATTACCAAAACAGTTTAAGAGTGTAAACGAACTCTCTTTGTCTGCATAACACCGGGTGTTGAATCATGATATAAACAGCCTCTGATAGATTAAGGTAATAAGAGCTGCGTACGGTAGCGAGGATCGAAAAATGCTTGTTGAAATAGTTGAATGCACACTGTTCATTTTGTAAAAGACGCTGACCAATGGCGGAGTGACAGTCCGGTTCAGTGTCTAAATACTTACCTACCACTCAGAAAAGCTCTGTCGCTTATGAATACAAATACCACTGGGACAGTCAGTACACTGAGCGAACATTTTAGCGACTAAAGAATCGCATCACGTAGCATGGTCCTAAAAGGTTAAGACAGCATTTGACTCGTCAACGCCGATCTCATCTTGGCAGAATGTTTAAAGGAAATGACACTAAACCGGTCATTTTTTTTTGATAAAATGAACAATGTGCTTTAAGCTATCACAACAAACGAGTTTCAATCGGCGCTACCGCACGCAGCTCTTACTACCTTAATCTATCAGAGGCTATTTACATCATGATTCAACGCCCGGTGTTATGCAGAAAGAGTTTGTTTGCTCTTAAAACTGCTTTAATAATTACGGCGTTTTTAAGTGGCCTCTTGCTACACTTATTCTAGCATTTTACCATGGTGAAATCTCTTTCTTTAACGTGCATTTTATACAAGCGGTATTATTGGCCTACTCGATTGCCTACGGTCCGAAATATTGAGCTAAAACAACTGGCTCGCTCTAGCTCTTCCTTTTCGACGTAATACCGCTGATGATGAGAGCGCCATGAAAAGCTTACGGTAAAAACAGCTTTTTCAAAATTATAATAAAGTTCTGCACCACCAACAAAATATTTGTGAAATACATCTGTTATAAAAACATTGTAGTTCTGCCTTAATGATTAGCAAATACAAAATACCTTTAACTTGTGAAGAGGCATCTGATTGCAACGTGGCTGGTACCAGATGAAGGTTTCGCATGGGGTTACAGAGAGCACCAGAAAAATCACCCGCCTCAGGAATCATGTCAATGTTTGGTTGCAGACTTGGCTGTGCTACTTCTTGAATATCAAAACAAGAACTTCTTTGATCACTGTCACTTTGGTAAGGTTTAAAATCGCCAGTTGAAGGAGTGATATATGGCAGTACTCCATTACCAAAAGTAGAACTAGATGAAGATAGGCTTAAATACGAAACAGCTGTTTGGCAAGATTTATCAACTGTATTGAAAAAGGAATAATCAGTCTGGCAATCTTTAGCAGATAGTTGGTGTGCAACAAAAGGAACTCTTTGATCAGTCAAACGGCACTGGCAAGCTGTATTTTTTAAATTCAAAGTAGCGTCTACATTGGAATAGTTGTTTTGGTAATGTGATGAGGTGCTTGACAAGCCTAAAAATACAAGCATTTTATTAAATATCATACAAACAATAGAATATTTGTGATGAGGAAATCGACTGCAAGAAGTAGACTACCCCGTGCTACAACAAATTTATATCGGCTACAGGAAAAAAAGGACTGATAAACTCGTTGAACACATAAGGAATTGTTTTATGCGGTGCCTACATCCCAAGGAGGATAAGGGGTAGATACCAGAACACAGTACAGCAGGAATGAAGAGTTTGGAAAACTACAAAGTGACTTTACAGCCTAAATGCGCAATCACTCTTCTGGCATCCCAAGCCATGACTTCAACTAAAAATTTTTCTTCAAACCCAACAACAGTTCCGTTTGGCCACGTCGCGTGCAACATAAAAGTGTTGTGAGTTGACCTGCAGATATTTGATGAGTCCGACTTCCCATTAATTCTGACACTGCAGAAAAGGAAAAATAGAGCAAACATCATGGATGCACTAATTACCAGCTTCATAAATTTGTGCGTTCTTAATGCATTACATGTAAAGTTATTTTAGCTCAAGAAACCTCACTGGATACACAGGGCATACTAAACGGGTTACACATGGTAGTTGTCAGTGACTTTATGAACCCACGTATGAAAATTATCAAACACACCAGCACTGATCTGCATTTACATATAGTACAGTAAGTACGAGGGGCACATCTAAAGTAATGAGCACCAGAGAAAGTATGCAATACAAACAACTGTGGGCGCTATCATTTTTCAACATAATCTCTAGAGCAGGGTTTCTCAAACTTTTTTACTCATGGAACACCGAATCTTATCATTTTAGCCCACGGAACACTTAGCCAAAAATGTTTTAACTCAAGTTTGTCAAGATATAACAGACGTTAATTTTGCGATCAAAAAACTAAAATTACTGAAGTTCCTTTCAAAACAGAACAAAGCAAAGAAAATAAAAGGTTAGGATCTTATAAAATAAAAGGAATGCAATTTATCACTTTAATGAGAAGGATGAGCTTGCATAGAAGCAGAAAGATGTTTAACATCTGGCCTAATAGTTGATAGTTGAGTCTACATATCTGCTTCAGCATCCAATCTGTTCCTGTATTTTGTTTTTGTGGACACATATTGTGAAAACCGTTTCACATAGGTAGGTTGTTGCGAAAGGCAAGAGTTTCTTCAGAGCTTCTCTTGCAAGAGTAGGGTATTCTTTTTGCACACTTAGCTAAAACTTGCTTGAGAGGTGACTTGTAAATTGCAATTTCAAATTACCATCGCTTGAAAGTTCGATGAATTCTTCCATAGTTTTTCCAGTAAATGGAGCAGTCGAACAACTAAATGGATTACGAACCCAATCGCAATTGAACATCCCCTTTGGAAAATATAGAAGAAAAGTATTTTGCAGTTCCTGCAAGTGTCGCACAATATCGCTTTTCACAGATTGATCTATTGTGAGATTATTATCTCCAAGAAAGTTTTGCAGAGAAGGGAAGCAAGCAAAATCGTCGTTTTTTACATTTTCGCACCAAAATTTTAGTTTTTATGTGATGGCTGTAGCATGATCTTTTACAGAAAAAACAGTTGTGTACTTGCCTTGCAGGCGTAAGTTAAAATCATTCAACTTGCCAAATATATCAGCCATATAAGAGAGATACTGCAGCCATTTTGGCTCGTGCAACCTGCATTTGTTTGATAAACCAAATTTGTTTTCTTCAAAAAATATCAATAGTTCATTTCTTAATTCAAAAACTCTCGCGAGCACCTTACCTCTGCTCAACCAGCGTACAGATGTGTGCAACAATAAATTGCAATGAATACTTCCATTTCTTTGCAGATAACAGAAAAAATTCTGGCTTTCAGTGGTCTTGACTTGACAATTTTTATCACATCATCCAAAACATTGCTAAGTTCAGGAGGCATGCCTTTTGTAGCCAGTTGATGCCGGTGGAGTGCACAGTGGGAGTTGGAACATTCCGGATTTTCTTTTTTAATACGTGACACCACACCTTTTATAGAGCCAGTCATGCTTTTAGCTCCGTCGGTACAGACATCCAAGCATTTTTTCCATGGAATTTTATTTTCGCTCATAAATGTATCCAAAATCTTGAATATCTCTTCTCCTGTGGTAGCAGTGGGTAAGGTCTTGCACAAAAACAAATCTTCTTGAATGTCTCCATCATAGACATAATGAACAAATGCAAGCAACACAGCCAACCCTGCCACATCTGTCGACTCATCCAGTTGAAGACAAAAGAAATCGACCTGCTGTAAACGAGAGCATACTTCAGATTTTAAATACATTCCCATGTCATCTACACGACGGCTAACAGAACTGTTTGACAAAGGAATGCTGTCCAGCTTTTGGTGGTCACTTTTGTTAAGCAAAATTCTTGCAGCTTCAAGCATGCAAGGCTTGATAAGGTCTTCGGCAATTGTGTGTGCCTCACCTGCTATAGCAATTCTTTTACTTATTAAATAGGACACTTCCAATAGTTTTTCGGTGGAAACCGTTGTTGAATGAATAACTTTTTGCATGTCTTTTACTTCGCGAAGTCTGGCCTTAAAAACAAGATGTCTTTTCCAACTAAGTTAGGGTGATGGCTTTCCAAATGTCTTTTCATTTTGGCAGGCACAAGAGAACTATTGTGTAACTGTTTTTGGCATATGACACAAAGAGCACCAGGGTAGTCTTCAGAACCTGTCCAAGTAAACCCGAAGCCCAAGTAACTCTCGTCATATTTTCGTTTAACGCCACGTTTATTGGAATGACACTTTGGGCCACTGGTAGGTACAATAAGGTCGCTGTTTGCTAACAAATTATTATCACTGTTTTCGATTAAACCATTATCTTTTACATGTTCAATTTGTTTGTCATTTGTTAGAGGCAAATCAGAATCATCACAGGTGTTTTTGAGGTTTCCAGTTTTCAGCCAGCGATCCATTAATAAAAAATATGGGTATGTATGCTAAAATAAACGAATTAGAAGATATAAACACTGCACCTATGCATAGAAATAATTTAATAAAATAGTAACTCATTTAATCAACAAAGTATTAAAGTGTATTAAAGTTGGTAGACAAAATACTAACTTTTGAAACATGTCTTTCAGCAAAGCATTTTTATTCTAGTCTAGACTCCCTTTAGCCCGGCGGCCCTAACTAGTTGTGAAATTTCTTATCTCTGAAAGCAAAAAAGCCAATGCTTCTCAACCTGTTCAGCCTTCGAGACGTCCGGTATCATGCGATATGTGACCTCAAGTAACCTCGCAATATGTACAAAATAAAGAGAAAAAGCTTTCTTTAAACCAGAATAGGTTTAAAAAAGAAAACAGTCGTTTTTTTCTATAAATTTATTTGTCATGCTCAGTTTTTTTGCTCAGTAAAAAGTTGAAAACTTCGCGGAAGTCGCGGAACACTTTGAGTAAGCTCATGGAACACCTGTGTTCCGCGGAACACAGTTTGAGAAACGCTGCTCTAGAGAAACACATTGACTCCACTTGAGTGCCTTTATTCTACTAGAAAAAACTCCCTCTTCAGAAATCACTCTTCTACAAACCGCATAACCTTGGTACCATTGGCAAAATGTCGGCCAGTCAAGGCTTTTATCATCTTTGGACATAGGGAAAGTCAGAGATGGCACGATTGTTTGAATAAAGTAGGTGAGGAACAATTTTGAACCCACAATCATGAATTGTAGCCATAGCAACCATCTAGGTGTGTGCAGGAGCATTATCCTTGGCGTAAAAGAAAACCTTTGAAGAGCACTCTTTGCGTGTTTTCTTGCAGATGCCTCAGAAAATCGGATAAGTTCCAGGGATAGTATGGCCCTTTTCAAGAAAATTGAAGAGCACCACACCTTGGAAATCACAAAATACGGATGCCAAGAACGTTCCAGCAGATGGTATCACTTTCACCTTTTTTTGGAACAAGGGATAATGATTTCATTGCTTTTACTATTCCTTGGTCTCAGGTAGGTAGTGGTGAACCAAACACTCACCCATAGTGCTAAATCGTGCCAGAAAACTGTCTAAATTGTATTCAAACAATTCCAAAGTTTTTGCTCAACACAATGCAGAGACTTCGCTTTTGCTCCCGAATCACGAGGCAAGCGACCCAACAAGCAGAAGCTTTTTTACAAAGCAACCTCGTTTCTCAGAATGTTTTATGCTTGTTCAAGTGAGATTTCCATCCTGTCGACTCTTAACATGATAATCAGCGACCTTGCGTAGTCATAGCAAGAGCAAGCTTGATGTTTTCCTTGAGGATGGCAGTTGATGGTCTCTTAGCCTCTGCTCATCTTCCAATACTTTTGTTTGCCTCGCCTAACGTCACCCACCGAAGGTTTGACTGTAGCATATAAAAGGGTACTGCCTGCGTAAGTACTCATTAATCTTCATGGACAGTGTTTCCTCTAAGATTTTAGTGAGTGCGTAACCGCCGGCACAAGTGCGAAATCGCTAGCAAATCTACAAATACCGCCGGACAAATTTGCAGGAAAAGGAAAGTCCAAACTGTGACAATGCGCTTCTGTGACGTAATAAGTAGCGTGACTATGTCAGCCCCAAAATGTTCACAAACAGATAGCCTATCTTTTGTTATAAGACGGCGGCGAAATACCTGGCTATTTTTCTTCAGTAAGTTAGTTGTGGTTAAATTTGATCTCAAACTTTGCAGCCTTTGCAACAGTGATTCGTAAGCACTTTGGAATGACAGATGAAAAATGCGCGTAAATAAAATTAACCCTTTGCCGACGCCCGACATGAGCATGAGAAATAGAACTTTTATGAAGAAATGTGATGTTAGGTAGGTTATTACGACTATGACACAACAAAAATTACTTGCGAACTTTAACTGTTGCTTGATTACGGTAAATAATTAGACAACTTACATTTCTTTATCGTAATCAATTAAACAACAGGTTTTTGCAATTGCAAGCAAATTTTCAATCTCAGTTCGGAAAGTATTTGAAGGGAATTCAAAACTAAATTGGTTAGAAGTTGTATTCTTTTTTGTTTTTAGTGTTTATAAATGGCAAGTAAAAGAAGGTTATTTATTTGTAACGTACAAAAACTGAACCAATCCCCCCAAAATGGTGTTTTTTGTGCTTAACTGAAAGCGAGAACGATGTACTTTTTTATCTTAACAAGCACGATTGAAGTTAGCGTTGAAACGTAAAGAAAACATAAAGATTTTAAGCAAGTTTAATTTCAAATTTCCCTCGAAAAATGATGTCTTGAGTTAAAACTGAAGTTTGAGACCTGCTTGCTATTACAGTCTTAGCTACGACTGAAATCGGCTGGGAAAAAGTAAACAAAAAATTTGATTTTACTTCAGGTTATTGCTCGAGAGATAATTTGTGATACAAAAAAGTGAGGCAAAGGCGTGCGCGCTATTTAAGTCGCCGTCACTCGATGTTGCATTACAGCCGTGCGATGTTTGGGCGAGACGTTGCACTGCTATAAAAAAGCATTTGTTCTAACTTGGATTTCTTTTCACTGTCTCCCATGCATTTAACAGTTGGTTAAGATTTTGCAAACAAAATTGCAAAAATTTTAAGAAAATGAAAAAGTTACCTAAAACCGCCGGACTTATTTTACGCACTGTTGAATTTTAACTGCGAATCCGCCGGACATAATTTCGCAGATTCGCACTTTTTTTGCGTTTAAAGGGAACACTATCATGAATTTGTAATGGCGTCATGCCTTTCAAGTTAAGACACTTAATGACAACACGATACTCAATTTTACTAATGCTAAAAAATGCCAAACTGCTTTTAATCAAACACTCTGCAACACGAACACAAAAAGACTTTTTAACTTTGAAGAGCATAAAAATAATCGTAAGAGGTTGAAAAATATATAAAGTCAATAAAACTTTCTATTTGTACTTCCTTTTGTTGCACTCATTACTTTTCATACACCCTATTAATTCCTTTCGGTGTCGCCTGCTTACCACTGGATTAATATGAGCTTAGTAAAACGCGATTTGCTGACTTCAATATGGAGATATTGTATTTTGATAGTCTATTCAACTTTACAAGAATTTTTCATAGGCGGTAACAACCTTCGTATACTACCTCACACCAGCAATAATTAATATGATTTAACCAGAAAACAACACCAGAATAATCTCAAATTTTTTGATTACCTGGCAGCTCCAACAAAGGTAGCCACAGGTTGCTCAAAGCTGGTAAATCACATCACAGTAGGCCGATAACACGTTCAACAAAGATAACAAATAAAGATTACAGAACGCTGGTTCGACTCCATCATACATACAAACCAAAACGAACAAATAATGCATTGACAATGTAACACACCCCTCATAAATTATATCGAAATAGAATGATTTAATTGAACTGGAAGGGATTACCCCAAAACGACTCTGACATAGTGCTATGGGTACTACATGCAGTCTGAATACTTACTATTAGGAGTTAAGGTGGAAGAATGCTGAAACAAAACAAATACTTTACCTAAATGAAATCAAAAAGAGAACGATAAGCAAGGCTCAACTTACAGAAAACCTCAGTTGTACGCTGTGCTTACTAGAGTAAATAAAAAGTAGTTTTTACTTTCACTGTTTGCAAGGGTAATTATTTTGTTGCACATGACTGAAACTTGCATTTATGTCAGATTTAAATACTGCTTGCAAAATATTGCTAGTAAACCAGAGCTAGGTTAGCCCAGCTACTAGAGTGTCACATCCATAGACACTAAACGTGGGTTAAATTACCTTGCCAAATCATAACTAAAACTTTAAAAGTGGTTTTTACTAATCTCCTAGTTGGCAAATAGCAAAAAAAGTATTGAGGAAAATATAACACTGAATTTACTCAGTCATTAGTAAAAACAGGACAATAAACTTTCATGATTGGGGCACATAGCTGCTGTTGGCACCACAACCACAACAAAACTTGAGCTAGAGTGTTAATCACTTTCTATATTTGTTGAACACATGCGCACAAACATTGCTAACTAAAGCTAACTGTTCTTGATAAATAAAAGCAAACATTTATCCAATGTATGCTTGTAGAGCGAGGAGCTACAGTACAGAAAAAATATAACTTATTGTAATATAACTACAGCACAGAAAAAAATCTAAAAATCTAACTTACTTTCAGATAGAGCAAGCTATCATTTTTATTGCACACGTCAGATCTAGTTGGTAGAGTTGGCAAGTCAGCATCAATACTATCACAGTCTGCCACAAAAAAGAAAAAATTTGCACAGGAGCACTGGAGTGCTTGAGGGTAAGATGATGAGGCTCCAGTTACAGTAGTACCCAACTATATTTCTTTACATTTTAGCAAACGTGTCAAGAAATTTTCTCCATTCCAGCAACACCCCCAAAAATATAACTGCTATTAGCAAGGTGCCATAGCAAATGTCCACCACAGGCCGCAAACAGCATGGGTTAATATCTGCCAGCTCAGACCGAATTTGTAAATACTGCATCTAAATCATAATAATCATTATGACTAAAACTTAAATCAGTTATTACCAGGATGAAGAAGCAGCAAAATAAGATCATGAAAATCATCAGCTGCCAACTGATCAGTGAGTTACAATAATGTCAGTGAAACTTACAAAAAAGTATCAAGAGTATAAAAAAGGAAGGAAATACCCTTCTTTTTCCCAAATTTTCATGCTTAGTAATTTTACAATAAAAAGCTTTGAAATGGAAAGACTTTCTCATCAAACAATTTAATATTGGGAAAAGATTGCATCTTTAAAATTCTACTGTTTTTTGTTTTCCCCTTTCTAATTCTGATAATGTTCCTACAGAAACCATTCAAATTAATTGCATCACTGTTAGAAATGTAGCAATAATTCGGATTTGGTATTATGACCCTAAAATCAACAACAACTACCATAACTTGGCAGACTCAATGTCACATAGAATGCAAGAACTTTTGAAAACTAAGAAAGGCCACATAAAACATTAACTTTGTATAAACATTTGTGTTTAACCTTCTGAACTGCTTGTTCAGTTGCCCAGTAACATTTATGGTGCTATGTTGCTAATGATGCAATTTCTTTAAACATAGGTGCATGCTTATAAGTATTCCCTTTGTGTTTGACAAGTTGACATCTGCCAAAAAATGAGACAGCACTAAAATGCTGAAAAAAAGAGAAATTCTATTGAACTACGAAATCACTAAATCACAGGAACATAGATATTCATACCAAAAAAGGAATAATAGAAGTATGGAAATATGGAAAATACTAACCAAAGGACAGAAATCAAATAGAGATGAAAATTTTTGGAAAATGATAAAAACTTGAAATACAACCACACAATTGAATAAAATCAGATTATAAAATTGAGTTAAAAAAAGTATTTCAGCAAGTTTGCGTCTTTCTACAATATCTATAATTCAGTTGGTGCTTTTTCCTATTTCTGTAAAATTTTTATAATTCTGCATTTCCACATTTTTGTATTGCCCCAAAAATGTTAGCTATAAGGAGAAAATAACTGTTGCTAAAACCCATGTCTTGCTAATTTCTTCTTCAAAACGGCTATCTCTTTTGCGAATGGGTAAGTTTTTATGCAGTTGATACTGTCGGAACCACTTCCTTGGATTTTTTGTTCGTTAATTCATTGAATGTTTTGTTTAAATTTATTCATGCGTTAATTTTGTAGTTTACCTTTAAGCTGCATAACATCACCTCATTTTAATTTACTTTGTTGATTATTTTGCCTTTTTAATCACTTCACAGTTTTTGTGCACCATCGGCAAATTAGTAGGTGATGTAGTTTAGTTCTGCATTTTTTAATCAATTGGAGATTTGCGTCGTTTGAGTTTGGAAACAATTTTGGACATTCAAGTTTTAAGTTTGTAGTTAGCAAAGAGTTTAATAAAAGTTGTTTTAAAAAAACTAATTTTGTGGTTTTTCTATCTAATTGAAGTCTGAAGATAGTAACCCGCTACAATACCAAATGCAACAGATAACACAACAAAAAAGGCATCTTCTGTTTGCAAATATGTGTTCTTATGCAGTTGAGTTATGGTCAAAGGAGTCAATTTACAAAAAAAAATTGATGCAAAGGAAACTAAATTAATTACCATCAGAATTACTTAAGTCTTCACAGTGCAAAACACGAAATTCAAATAAATCATTGCAAGCTTTTTCAAGGTTTTCTCCAGCAACATAAAGCTTTTTGAGAAACTCCTCTTCCTCACAGTCATTTAGGAGTGCTTGAGCATCATTTAGACTCTGAAAAATACTTAAGAAGTCAACAAGACTAGTAGTGTCATACTGTAGGCCAGTGCAGTCACAATAAATTAAAATAGTAGCTCTTTATGTACTCCCATGATTTACCAGCAATGCCACAAAGGCCAAAGCACATAGCTTATAACATCTGTGCTCAAAAACGCAAACATTTAAGTCTACAAAAGCAGAGTTATTGCATCCTTGGCACTTATATGATTACAAATCATCATACTGTGAAAGATTACCACAGAGTACCCAGATACTTACAGAATTAACAATAACATCCAATTTTTGACTGAAAGCAAGCAAAACTTTATCATACATATTCTGTAAATCAACAACTTTTGAAGAGAGCCATTTTTGTTTGTGTCTTAAAACTTTGCTTTGCACTTTTTCCTTCTTTTTTTGAACAGATGAATACATAACCAGAATTTCTCAGCTAATGTTTTATACCTAAACAAAAATCTATGAACAAATACTATTTAAAGACTAGCCTATTCTGCAAAAACAGTGTGCCACTACTAGCATTGCAAAAGCAACATAAAAAAATTATAACCTTTTCAATTGCTACTGCATTTTATATTTATAGAGCTCAAACGTTTTTCATTCAATCCTAAAATTAATGATATACTAAAAAATTACCAACTGAAGAAGAAGGCTAGGGAAATTGCAGAAATAAAATAAATTTATGGGAGTCAATGAATAACTAAAAATATAACCACCCACTGACCCAATGGGGTAAAATTAGATAATTGAAATGAATTACTCTGGGACAACACTTAAATATGAATATTCATGGCATTACAAAATATGGAAATTCTTATAGAAATGCAGCAAAAATCAAATTAAATTTAAGCATCAATTAAATTACAGCAATTGCAAAAAAACAGAAATTTTCGAAAATGCATAATTAAACTCAACTATCCAATTTTAGACCTATCAAATTGGGTACTTATGTTGGGATCTCAGTAACTTCCTTGTTCCTTACGTACTGGTACATTTCCGCTAGATACCGTACGCATGCTTAAGGAGGGGAATTGTGTAGCAACCTCAGCAACTTCAACTACAAACCACAAGCAGAAAGTTGCCAACACCTGGTTTTATATTAATATATGGATCGCCATCTATTTTAATTACCTATCATGACAGGAGTAACTAGTTGCCACATAAGAGTGCACTGATTCTAATATGGACTACAGTCGGACGCTTGCCGTTGCATAAGACATTCACTTTTATTGACTTTCATAAATTTCCAAATTTCAGCAATTTCCTTTCTGTAGTTAGTGAGTAGCCTAGTGGTAGTTTTTCCAAATATCCGTAAGTCAGTAATTCCTTTCTTATATGAATTTTACCAATTTCATGTTTAATATAAGTTTTAGTGGTTCAGCATTTCCATAGATTAATATGAATTTCTAGATTTCCGTATTTTAGAGTTGTTTTTAAACTGTGCATCTCAATATCCCTAACTGAGTAATAAAGTTAGTCTGAAGATTATTCATTCGACTTCCATAAATTTCCATGAGTTACTGCAGCAATTTTCTTACTATTTTGTTGGTGGTTTCTCTGTATTTCGAAAATTTATTGTAGCACATGTTTAACATGAATTTTCGTATTTCCATGATTCAGCTATATTTCGGTACCTCTTTCTGCATTTTCGAAAATCAGGGTTTTTGCGGTAGGTCAATTTACCGAAACCGACCGAAACCCGCTGAAACCGAGTAAAAATATTTACAATACACTTATAATGTTCACCTGTTTACTTCATTTGATATATAAATACGCTCGATCCTCGTTTTTTCGGATCTCGTTAATCCGGATTTCGGTTTATCCGGACAGCGAGTCCGGACAGCTGACAAATAAATTCAAACAACGCCCGCCTCGCGTACAGCTAGAAAGGTGGCTACCGTAGGGTTGCCAACCGTCCCAGAATGCCCGGGACAGTCCCGGAATTGACGTCTGACATCACGTGTCCCGGACCGGACCACGTCTGTCCCGGAATTTACTGACAACCAAGGCGTTCTAACATAAAAGGCCATGCAAGCATGTCGGCTTCGTTCAAAACTGAAAACGGATGTAATTCACGCGAATATTTTTGTAAATAAAAGCAGTTCACATCATTCTGTATGCGTCAATCAAATAATTATGAGTTGAAAGTAATGTTGTGGTCAAGACGTTTCGTCAACTGTGACGTACTGATGACATAACAATCAAATAAGTTAAACAATTGCAAATGGAGGATAAATCACCAATCACCTTAATTTGAGACGATCATTCGACTTTGTTTATCAATTGAAAAAAACGCAGGTACATTTTAAAACGGTTTTGTAGCTGTAAGCGTCAAAGGCAAGTAAAGAGGGCAGTTTGAAAGTAAAGGTGAAGATATGACTAGATTGATTAGTTTGTATAAAGTTAGTTAATTGGCCTATTTAGTGTATAGGCCTATATTGCACTGTTAGTGTGAGGCTTTATTATGAGCAGGTTTTCATTGTTCATTCAGTTTTCAGGCTTACATGGCCTTCTGATAGGACGCCTTGCTGCAGAGACGTAGCAGCCGCCCCCCAAACCCCCCAATTGGGGGGGGCCCAGGCCAACTTTTGGGGCCCAAGTTAGTCTGAAATTGCTTTTTGGCTACGTGACTATTTTCAGTTCAGCAGACTTGTTTACAACCGATTTAAACTGTAGGAAGAAATTGGCTTGTGACATCATAAGTGAATGGTACGTCATTTTATCTCGCAGAATCTAGAATATTTCGATTGATTTTCTGGTAGAATCTTGAATATTCGATTGACGTAACAATGCCGTTGTTACGCAACAATCATAGAATGGTCTGGAATTCTGTTTGGCTATAAATATCGGGACAATATATATACACTGCAGAGTGCAGATAAAGTATTTTATTGACATTGTATAGAATGAAACGTTCAAAAAGTGGTGCTCAAAAGAGAAAAGAAGCAGCCACTGCTCGAGATGCTGTAGCGAAATTGCCCAAGATGACAGATTTTTTCAAGATTACTGAGCAGAGTAGACCTGGCACTAGTACCGAGAGGGATGAAGAAAACTATAGTGTACAAGAAAAAGAAGACTATGACGATCAGCATCAAAGTGATTGCGAATTTCCAGAAAATGTAAGTTGTGATTTACCTGCCAATACGCAACCTTCAATATCAAAAATAACTGAATCTCAATTTACCCCTATCCCTGATGACCCATGTAAATGGCCTGAAAGTATTTCTGATGCTCAACGATGTGATATAGTAAAGCGTGGACCACATCAACTAATAATGAATTTTCCATATAATAACACAACTCCAAGGCGACGTTTTTCCTCCAACCATTATAAACGTGTGTTACCTAATGGTGAAAGTGTTTCACGGTCGTGGCTAGTTTATTGTGTGGAATCAGATCAAGTTTTTTGCTTTTGTTGTAAGCTATTTGGAAAAACACTAAGCCCCTTTTGTAGTGGTATAAATACATGGGAGGGTTTTTCGAAAAAACTGAAAGACCATGAAAACGGCATTTCCCACCAAGAATGCTGCAGTCAATGGATGTTGCTAGCTGAAGGGATAAGAAATTCATCCACTATCGACAAACGCGAGATGAATATTTTTTTCAATGAAAGACGTTTTTGGAGAAATGTTTTAGAGAGACATATCGACATTGCCTTGTTTCTATCGGAAAGGAATCTTGCTTTTAGAGGATCTCAAGAAGTCTTAGGATCTCCTCACAATGGAAATTTTCTGGGTATATTTGAGCTTTTGGCAAGAAGAGATCCGATCCTAAAAGAGCTTCAAGACAGAATCAAGAATAAAAACACTAAAGATCACTATTTGAGTCCTACCATACAAAATGAACTAATTGAATTGCTAGCGACAGAAGTTGAAAAAGAAAATTTACAGCAATTGAAATTGGCAAAATATTTTTCTATAATTTTGGACTGCACTCCAGATATGTGACATCATGAACAAATGTCTGTCATTCTCCGTTATGTACTATGTAATGAAGAAGCTGCTGTTGTTAAAGAAACATTTTTGGCTACTTGAGAATAAGTGACAGTACTGGGAAAGGCTTGTTGGATGCTTTCTTAGAAAAAGCGACCGAACTGCAACTCGAATTGTCTGATTGTCGAGGTCAGTCATATGATAATGGTGCTAACATGAAAGGAAAACATTCTAGGGTCCAAGCAAGAATGCTAGACATCAATCCCAAAGCTGTTTACGTGCCCTGTGCAAACCATACCCTTAACTTAGTTGTTGTTGACAGTGCTAATTGATCGACGGAAGCATTGACATTTTTTGGAGTACTTACAAGGTTGTATGTGCTGTTTTCTTCCTCTGCTCAGCGTTGGGAAATTTTGAAGAAACATGTGGAGCTGTCCATAAAGTCACAATCTGATACTCGTTGGGAAAGCAGAATTAAATGCATCAAACCTCTTCGATACAATTTGAAAGAGGTGTTGCTGGCACTGAAAGACTTGGAAGCCATTTCCATAGAAAGAAAAGATGGAAGAGCTGCCTCAGAAACAAAATCGTTGATAGCTCATTTATCAAAATGGAGTTTTCTTTTGTCGGTGTTTATTTGGTATGATATCCTATTCCAAGTCAATAAAGCAAGCAAGATTCTTCAATCGTATGGAGTCTCCCTTCATACAATGGAAACGGAAATCCAGGCAACTGAAAAGTTTTTGCAAAACTATCGCACAACGGGTTATGACAGTGCCGCAACATCTGCTGTTGAAATAGCACAGGAATTGGATATTGATCCTTCTTTTCCTCCGTCAAGAAGTGGAAAGAAAAGAAGATTGTTTGATTACCAAGGTGAAGAGGAACAACGAGCTACTCCTGAACTGAAATTTAAAAGCAACTTTTTCTATCCATTAGTAGACCAGGCTATTATGTCAATAAAGGAGCGCTTTAATTTGTTACGTGAGGTTTCTTCCGCCTTTTCGTTTTTGTACACACGAGACAAACTTTTGCTTGTGCAACAAGAAAATGCTCTTCTTACTTGCTGTAAAGAGTTCCAAAAAAAGTTCGGTGACATTGATTCTGATGAAATGAGCGCTGAGCTACAGCGGTTTGTTTTAATTTTACAAAAAAAAACGCAATCTCAACACGGCTCAAGACTTTCTGAACTATCTTCTAAAGACTCATTTATTTGAATTGTATCCGAATGTGTACATCGCACTTCGAATCTTACTAACTTGCCCCGTGACTGTTGCCAGCGCTGAAAGAAGCTTCAGCAAATTGAAACTGATCAAAACTTTTAATAGAACGTCTATGACAGACAGTAGACTATCTTCATTAGCCATGTTGTCAATCGAAAATGACTGCGCCCGATCTCTTGATTATGACAATGTCATAACAGCATTTGCGAACAAAAAGGTTCGCTCCAGACTATTTAAATGATACTGTGTTTTTATAAGTTTTTCATGTTTTTCAGTGTCATTGCTTTCGTTTCGCAGTGTCTGCATAAATGTCCTACTGAACTCTGGCATCGGTGCCGAATTTTTTATGACTTGCACCTTCGGTATCGGCATGCTTTATTCTGACATTAGCCTGTTTACTTATGTACAAATTGTGGTGTATTTTCTTAATGCAGCTTTTCAATTTTACACCTCTAAAGTGATATGACCTGTGCGCAGGGGCTCTTGCGCTTACTTTGGGGGGGGGCCCGAAGTTGGAGTGCTACGGGACTGCCTTGCTGACAACTATTTGTCTTAGTCTTAGCCAGAGTTCATTGACTATTATATTTCCGTAAAGATTAGGCTACGAATTTTAACATAAACTTTTGGCAGAAAATTTAAATAAAAATTTACTAATGGAAATCACCCTTAACGCACTGTTGCAGTGAACGATACCAAAGATTTACGTTTTTTTTGCTTTACAGGTGTTCTGGAAGTTCTTCATTATTTTTTATAAAATTTATAGGCCCATGTCATCTTCACAAACCGAGTTAGTTGAACTAAGTGATCCTAGTGCAGAAAGTAATGATGAGGACACATTGGCACAAACTCCGCCGAAAAAGAAAGTGAAACTTGCCAAACGATATTGTGTTTTCCGTTTAGAATGGTTAAAAGAAGAGGGCATGTCATGGCTATCTAAAGTTGATGATTTTACTGGAAACTGCACTCTCTGCCGACAGTCCTTTTCTGTTAAGTATGACGGTAAATTTGCAGTTTCTAGCCATGCTAAATCACAAAAACACAAAAGGAGTATAACATTGCAGAAAGAAAACACGACATTATCTGCGTTTTTTGTTAAGACAAACAGTAAAGAAGAACAGCTTGTGATTTTGGCCGAACTGGTTTCTACTTACCATGGCGTTATTCATCATCATAGTTATGCCAGTCAAGACTGTGGCAATAAACTACTCAAAAAACTGTGTCCTGACTTTGCAGTAGCTTCCAAGTTATCATGTGGCCGCACTAAGGCAGGCAGCTATGTAGAAAGTGTTTTGGGGCCCAAAGCGCAGGAAATGTGCGTTGAAGATTTGAAAAATGTGTTCTTTTTCAGCATCGGAACTGATGCTTCAAATAAAGGCAACAAAAAATTGTACCCTATAGTTGTTCGATATTTTTCCAAGACCTGTGGTGTTGTTGATGCTGTATTAGACTTCTACAATGATAGTAATGAATCTTCGGAAGCGATTGCTCAACGCATATTGAGTGTTATCGAAAAAAATAACCTTAGTCTATCTTCAGTTTCGTCATACAGTGCCGATAATGCCTCAGTTAATTACGGTAAACATTCTTCAGTTCACCAGAAACTAAAATTAATTAATTCGGATATTGTACAGGCGAATTGCAATTGCCATGTTCTCAACAACTGTGTGAAATACGCTTTAAAGGCTTTTTCCTTTGATGTGGAATCATTTGTTATTAAGACTTATAATTCGTTTTCATCATCGGCAAAGAAATCTGAAACTCTCAGAGACTTTTGTGATTTCGTCGATATAGAATATAAAGAGTTATTAAGACATGTACCTACAAGGTGGCTGAGTCTACTACCTGCTATCTACAGACTGCTATTGTGTTGGCCAGCGCTGAAATCATATTTTATATCGCAAGAAGAAGACAATGTCGCTGACATTATATGGAGAGGGTTTTCTTGTGAAGAAAGCCTTAGCATTCTGCCACATTGTATTTTAAATTTTGTACATAATGTACTGAGTATTTTTGAAAAAGCCATTAAACGGCTCGAATCAAATGCCACTACTGCCACAGAACTGCATGGAATAATGGTGAATGTTGAGGAAATGTTACAGCAGCGACGTGCAGACAAGTTTTATGGAAGTAATGCTAAAGAACTTCTTCAGTCTGTCGAAGTCAATTTCTCTGACAAACAAAAATTTACCCGAGAAGTTGACCAGTTTTTTCAACGCAGTTTGTCATACTTACATAAATGGTATGATTATGAGCATTCGTTTTTCAAGGACATAGCTCCACTTGCTCTTGATAATGACATTGAATGGTCAAGCTTGTTATCACTTGTTGAACGCGTGGGCATAAGTATCGACTGCGATAAATTGTATGAAGAACTGTGTGCGCTGAGAAAAGTTCGTAGTGAACTTTCACGATTAACTGGTGACGTTTCAAGCAGATGGGTAAAGTTCTTTGCCACCCAGCAGCCAGACGATACACAACTGTTACGTCTTGTGTCATTTGTCCTATCAATTCCAGTGTCAAACGCGAATTGTGAAAGAGTGTTCAGTATTATGAATGCGCTTTGGACCAAAAATAGAAACAAACTAAACTTTAACCTCGTCAAAGCTGAACTGATGATGAAAATGAACTTTCATATGTCATGCAATGAGTTTTATGACTTCATCAGCAAAGACAAAGATCTTCTTAAAGCGGCGAAATCACAAAAAAAATACAAATTTAAATGTCAGGACTGATTTTTTGTTAGAGTTCTTGCAACTTCTTGGGCGGCATACTGCTCAATTTTTTTGTCGCGCTGTACGCATCACAGAGATAATACCAAACAAAGTTAACGCATTGCGTTAAGTGCAACAAAAGTTGAGCAGTATACCGCCCCTTGTTTTTTGTTAGAGTTAGAACAAATAAAGTACATTTTTTCTGTTTTAGTGTTTTTGCATTTATGCTTCAAAGATTCACTATTTCACACGCTTCTTTGATTATGATAAAATTATTTAGAGGCTGGGAGTTGGTTAATAACGCTGCTCCATTATCACTCTATTACGCGCAGCACGCACTGTTGCTTTTGATGTCATTTGTGTGTCGTAAGCTTTTGTTGCATCAGTTTTCAAATTCTAAGCATTAAGGTGTCCCGGAATGGTTAAACACAAAGTTGGCAACCCTAGACTACCGACACTCGTAAACACCGTGTTTTGTCGAGTATCAGTCGGTATTAAATGTCAATTTGCTTCAGATACTGAGGCAATGAACCAACAATAACAATTTTTCTTAATCTGTAAATAATGTAAATGCATTGTACATATTGTTAAGGACGGTTTTTTCAATTTATTTGCGCTACAAAAATGCATTTATGTTATCCGGACAGGTTCCTGCACCATCTAATCTGGAAAAACAAGTGTCGAATGCATTTTTGAAATGATGCCAACTGGATGGTTCAAAATCACAACCTTGCAGATTTTGTTTTTCATAATTTTAAAAGGATTTCGGTAAATCGTCCAATCCTAAAAAAAGAATCACCGAAACTCTTCGATTGCTTTTGTAACTGTCTAACTGTTTTCAACCATTGTACATCAATTGGTTTGTGTTGATGCTAACAGTAGTTTGCATACTTTTTTATGGTCCACATTGTGAAGTGTTGAAAAATATTGGAAAGTGTCGGTATTTCGTCCTTGTCAGAAATACCGACACCCAGATAATTATGGTTTTAATCAAAGAACTGATTTTTGTGTTTGTGTGATAAAACTAATAGTTTCCAAACATTTGGCATTGTTTTTGATCGAAAAAGCACCGCATAACGTAGAGTTTTTATGGGTGAGTTTAATCTGTTACAAAATGAAGGGGCGATTTATCAAAGTAAAGTTAGTTACTAGACCTCACTACCTCAATCTCTCTGGAAGATCTGGCAGGAACCGTCTTCTCTCTCTCCTCCTGTTCTATCAGGCTACAATGGGTCCCCAGACACTTATTTCTCCCGGGAACGATTCGGCTGACGAGCTGGCCAGACAGGGAGCGCTACTCGTGCCCCCTGTCGTTCCTTGTAGTCTCTCTTCTCTTATCTTTCGTATCCACTCTTTTCTTTTTTCGGACTAGAGGCATGTAGCGGTTTCGAACCCGGTTTTTATGTTTACAGTGTTTTTGACCTAAGTTGTCTTGTTTCACCTTATCTTTTCAGCGCTTTTAGTTAATTTCCTTGTTGCGCAGTTTAGTTAATTAGGGGACATTTTAAGTTTCTGATTTTGCTTTAAGCATGTTTTGGCTTTCTTTAAATCATTTGACTTCGCTTTTACGTTATTCATTCAATGCATTTTCAATTCAGTTCAGTTCTGTTGGTTCCGTTTTGTTTAGTTTCATTTAGTTTGGTATGTTCTGTTCAATTCGTTTAATAAATGGATCCATTCTTTTGTTAAACTGGTGACCCCGACGTGATTGTTGCAATCACCAGTTTGGTCAATTGGCGATCGTACATAAAACTGTACATCTTTGCTGCAGCTTCTTATTGACCAAATTGTTTAACAAAAGAATGGATCCATTTATTAAACGAATTGAACAGAACATACCAAACTAAATGAAACTAAACAAAACGGAACCAACAGAACTGAACTGAATTGAAAATGCATTGAATGAATAACGTAAAAGCGAAGTCAAATGATTTAAAGAAAGCCAAAACATGCTTAAAGCAAAATCAGAAATTTAAAATGTGCCCTAATTAACTAAACTGCGCAACAAGGAAATTAACTAAAAGCGCTGAAAAGATAAGGTGAAACAAGACAACTTAGGTCAAAAACACTGTAAACATAAAAACCGGGTTCGAAACCGCTACAGGCATACTGTCTCATCGAAATTCTTTGACACACAGGTTTCCTCGATTTTCACTGAGGAACTTGTGCTTCCTTGTCACGCTCGCTGTGTGCTATCTCGTCTTTGTTGCAACGGACACAGTCTTCTGTAAATCTCCTATCTCTCTAGGATTGGCAGAATCGAAAATCCTTCTTGCAGCGCTTGCGGACATTTGTCCCAGAACACCTCTCATCTTATTCTGCACTGTCCAGCTACGGACTCTTTGCGTCGCTCGCTCTTTGGCAATTTTCTTTCTCTCTACGACCTCTGGTCCAGACCCTGGGGAGTTGCCCGGCTTCTGGGGCTTCATGGTCTTCTACCATGCCCCCATCCCTCGGAAGGGGTCGGGTAATCAACAACAACAACAACAAAAGAATCTTCCCTTTTACTTAATTTTCTTCCTGACTCATGAAGGGGAAGGAAGCAAATTTCAAGAAAATTAGCAAAAAGATTTCTCTGGGTGTTGTTTATTTGTGATTTCCACTCACACATTTTTAAGTCTCAAACTACGTTACGTGTCCTGTTTCGTGCGTAGATGTAACCAAAAGAAATGTTTTGAACCCGTAAAGTAAATCAAACGGTGTTGAATCAATACAGCAAAAATGTTTCTCGTTTACGTTGCGATTTTATTCAGGAGTGCTGGTTTATTTTTTGATTTTTCCTCTACTATTACATTTCATTTCTATTCTTTCGAAGGCTAAATTGTTCTTTTGAAATATCAAAAATTTGCCGGTAACAGTTTTTGTGCTCTAGCGTGTTTGCATCTAGGGCGGTTTCTTATCTTTACCTTAGCTTTCTTCTTTACCTTTCTAAAATTTAGGCTGGCTTTATTGATTGATACCATTAGTTCAATATCTGCTTTGACTGCTGATATCAAGCTTTCTACGTATAAATCAACGAAAAATGGGCTTATAATCGATTGCAACACATACCCATACAAATCATTACACATCATCATACTTCCATATTGCTGTTTATTCATTGCTGAAAATGAAATTTCTTCAGGACTTGCAATAAACTAACCTCCAAGTAAGATTGTTTTTATAAAATATAAATTTTATTCAAATTTACTCCAACTAATGGCGTTTACTTATCTTCAATATGAAAGCACTATTACTTTAAAAACCATTACAGATTTTTGAATTTAGATCAATCTTTTTTGAAAATTGCCATTGAATGATGCCAAAAACCATGCTTTTGAAAAAAATTCTTAAAAACTATGTTTTTTAACAATTGGCTATTTTTTAGGCATAGCACCTAAGTTGTGAGAAATTTTTTGGCCCAACACTGAAAAAGCGTATATTGGAATTATGTTTTTGGTCAAGCAATATGAAATAAAGATTACCATCAAACTATCTTGTATACATATGCATCTTTGAAAAAAAATGCTTTTTTAAGATTTAAATGATGTATACAGGGTGCGGCAGAAGTAATGCTTTTTTTGTTATTTGAGTTTTCTAGCTTCTGCTTGATTTCCTCTTTATTTTAGAAATACACTTTTTTTTTGTAACTGAGTTTTCCAATTACTAATTGTTTCTTTTTTATCCAAGTTGCTATTATTGCTACTAGCAATACACCGTTGAACATAATAATACAATATATTTATACAATTCAAACGTTTTCGGGGCTACATTTCGCCCTCATCAGGATCTATACACAAATATTTACAGCATTAAAACTTTCGTTGAACGAAAACACAAAAAACATAAAGTAACTTGAAATTGACCAGACAATTACGAAGAGCGTAGAATGAAGCTTTACTGTTTTTTGTCAGAACTATTTCAAGTTACTTTATGTTTTTTGTGTTTTCGTTCAACGAAAGTTTTAATGCTGTAAATATTTGTGTATAGATCCTGATGAGGGCGAAATGTAGCCCCGAAAACGTTTGAATTGTATAAATATATTGTATTATTATGTTCAACGGTGTATTGCTAGTAGCAATAATAGCAACTTGGATACTAAAAGTCACCTCCCTACCGAAATTGTATTGTTTCTTTTTTATTTCAGAAATTGTATTATTCACTGAAATTTTGACAGCAAACTTGAATATTAAAATCTATTTCTAATATGTGTCTTGCAAAGCAGCATAAAAAATTACAGCACTAACATATTAGTTTGAATCAGGTTTTTTAATAACAAAATGGCGACTAGGAAAATTATATTAACTGATCTGCAGATGAATTCTCTTTGAAATACCTTGGTAATACAGTCATGTGGCAGGCCTGAGTACTCTTAAATGCAAAGACACTTTTATAATGTGTAGCAAAGACTAACGAAATACCGACTTTTATGCCGGTACCAAGGACCATACGCGCAGCCAATCAGAGTTTTTTATTACACTGCGCCACAAAAAAATATGACCCGAAAGTTACTCTGAACAAACCATCTGTTCTAGATGGAATTTGGGCTGCTAATTCCGCATCTGAACTCCGTTTTGCTCTATCACGTCAGGATTTTAAGTTATTTGCATTTTTTTGATTTTACCGATTTGTATGATTTTGTTACAGAAATGTCAAAGCTAAGCTTATGCAGTATGGTTCAAAGACTTTTCAACAACATTCAATATACTCGCAAACACAACAAAATCAATGAAAAATATTGTTTATTCAAATGAAAAGTAAACCACCAATAAAGCTTAGACACATCAAAAGTGTTGGGGGCATCTTCGTTTTCTGCGGTGGTCTTCATCCGTGTCTCTTTGAAGAGACCAACAAAAATCGGCCATCATCGCAGGGCTGACATTTCCCTGATATCTTCCTTCGATGATTTTTATTTCCTGGTGGAATCTTTCTCCATGCTCATCGCTAACATCTCCATTGTTTTCCGGAAAGAAATCTAGGTGCGCATGCAAAAAATGCATTTTAAGTGACATGCGTGCCCCCATTTCTTTGTAAGCATTTTGTCAATCTCTTCTTTGTGGTTAGCAGCTTTGTACTTTCCCAAAAAGTTTTGAACGACCGACTCAAATGCATTCCAAGCAGCGAGTTCATTTGGATTTAATTTTTCTCTAAAGTTTTCATCTTTTAATAGTTTTCTTATTTCAGGTCCAATAAAAACTCCTTGCTTCAGCTTTGCTTCTGTTTTGTTGGGAAAAAGTTCACATATGTGCTTGAAGCCTTCACCTAAGTGATCCATAGCTTTCACGAAGTTTTTTATCAAGCCAAGCTTGATATGAAGTGGAGGTAGAAAAATATTTTTGGGGTTGACAAGTGGCACATGCATCACATTGAAACTGCCTGGAGTTAGATTTGTACGAGCAGGCCATTCAGGAGTACTGTAATGTTCATCATCTGCCCTACTGTTCCACAAACATAAGAAGCACATATACTTAGTATATCCCATCTGCAACCCTAGCAACAGTCCAATCACTTTCAGATCTCCACAGACATGCCATTGATGAGTGTCATAACGGATACATGCTAACAGTTGTTTCATTTTCTCATATGTTTCTTTGGTCTTGGTGCAATAAGCAATTGGAACTGAAGGTTTTCTGTTTCCATTGTGTAGCAGGACAGCTTTCAAGCTGGTTTTATTTGAATCTATAAAAAGTCTGCATTCGCTTGGTTCATATTGCTGATCCAAAGACTGCATGAGACCATAGATATCAATGCAGTAACAAACATCATCTTGTTTGCTGAAGAAGGAAGCCAAATCAATGTGTCTTTCTCGAAAAAACGAAATGCTGACACCTTTTTGCAATAAGTTCCATTGCTTCAGTCTCGATCCAAGTAATTCAGACTTTTCTTTTGATAAATTTAAATCTCTCGATAAATCTTGCAAATCTCCTTGGGATAAAAAATGGTGCGTTGTATCGGGATTTATTAATGCTCTTTCGTCGGCACAATCTTCAAATTCAGAAGCACTACTTGTTCCCACATCCGTGCTTGCTTCTGATTCGGAATGAAATGGCATGATTTCAGCTGGAAGTTCTGGAACTGGATGTTCAGTGTTGTGAGGCATGGGCTTTATAGCAGAGGAGCAGTCAGGGTATTTGATTTTTGATTTTGTTTTCTTCGAAAATCCAGAAATTTTGGTCATGCAAAAGTAACAATCTGTAAAATGATCTTTTTGTTCACGCCAAACCATTGGAGACCAAAATGCCATCTTCTTCTTTTTACCATTAAGCCATTGGGTTAGGAGAGAGTAACAAGACGAACAGCTTACATGTGGGGCCCAGGATTTATCTTGATCGCCCATTTAACCTTGAAATACAGTTTGTAAGCAAGTTTCAGTCTGTCAGTAATAGATTTGCGAAGATCTTGAGGGGTAAATTTTCCACAAATGTAGCAGAAGTTGTCAGCATCATTTACACAGCAGCGTTTACGTTCACTCATTGTAGTGGATACTGTATCTTATAAAATATAAAAACTATATCTTCTAAAATATATGAAATTGAAGGAGCCGATGTAAGCTTGTTTAAGATATTAACAACAAGAAAGGGTTAGGCTAGAAAGCTTCCTGAGAAAGAATGCTGTAAAAATCCGGTCTTGTGACTATAGTTTCGCGGTTTACTGCTCATCAGACAAGCTTGGATTTCAACCCGCGACCTCATGACCGGATAATTTGCAGTTAAAATTCATTGTATTGGTTAGAACCTATAACTTACGTATAGGTATGTACACAATAAAATTAATAAGACAAGGGCATTCGCAGAAATATGTGTCCTCTCGAAAACTTGATAAGTGCCAATTCTCCTTATTTTGCTTATTTTAAAAAAATTGAAAAATGCAAATAACTTAAAATCCTGACGTGATAGAGCAAAACGGAGTTCAGATTCGGAATCAGCAGCCCAAATTCCATCTAGAACAGATGGTTTGGTCAGAGTAACTTTTGGGTCATATTTTTTTGTGGAGCAGTGTTATACAAGGTGCGGCAAAAGTAAGATTATTTTTGTATTTTTTGAGTATGAAATTATTTATTGATAAACAATTTCTAAAACAAAAAAGAAACAATTAATGATTAGAAAGCTCAGATACAAAAAAGGTGTATTTCTAAAGTAAAGAGGAAACCAAGCAGAAACTCTAAAACTCAAATAACAAAAAGGGCGTTACTTCTGCCGCACCCTGTTCTAAAAAAAATATTTTGTTGCTCAAAATAAAACAGATTGTCTTTTACCTCCCCATCCTTGATCGGGGAAACAAATTTTCGACTTAAAGTATGATTGCTTCAGCGATTTTTCCTAATTTTTGGCCCTAGTATATTTTTGAAAAAGGTTGCTGGATGATGCTTAGACACTTAACGAAAAATAACCAAAAATTTCCACGTTGCTTGAGTTTTAGTAAAATTGCAATTTTTTGCGGCCTAGCAGTAAAATTTTGAATGGTTTTGATTGGTATTGGAAAATAACGAGGACTTACTGCACGTAACTTCTTCAAGTTTAAAATGATGTCTGGTTTAAAAAGAATATTTTGCTGCCAAACTAAAGCAGAAGCACTTTTACTTCCATTGTGTGGTTGGGGATACCAATTTTCAATTTAGGTTAACACATATTTAGCTATGTTTTAAGACTGCTAGTTTTGTTCGAAACTTATTGATATATTGCGAGTCTGTGAATCTCTTAGTCATGAAAAAAGATTTCAAAAGAATGCAATATTCTTAAATTTTTCCAAAACATTTTTTCCAAGGTTCATGCAGCACCCAAGTTTTGAACCTTTTTGACCGGTATTCAAAAATAATGACGTGCTACTGCACCTATCATTTTAATCAGTCAAGGTAAAATAACATTTAGCCTAAACCAATGGTTTTCATCCGGTGGGTCTTGACAATGTCGACAAGAACCCGTGACCTTCGCCCATAATAGGTAGGGTTACCATATCTGGAAAAGCCAAAATCGGGACAATGGATGGCCACTTTGCACGAGACCAAATATATGGCCTTTTCATCAATTTTTTTAACAAAAGCGGGACGTTTAAATTCAGCTCGAGACGTGATCTTTGAGGGAGAGGACCAGCTTCGAAATTAATGAAAAAGGGAAAAAATAAGAGGTGATCTCCAAAAAAAAAAGGTCACCACCTGTTTACCTGCACCTTTGGAGTCATTTTTGGGCCGAAATTGACATAATAGATGCCACCAGGCAGATGTTGACCTTTTTTTTTTTTTTGGAGATCAACCCCCATGTCCCACTTCCTCAGCTTATCGGGGCTGATGGCCGCATACCCTAGTTCAAATCTGTTTGACAAAAGGAAAAAGCGCAAAAGCGGGACTTTTCATGGTAAAAGCGGGACAGCGGGACAAGGCCTCCAAAAGCGGGACTGTCCCGCCTAAATCGGGACGTATGGTAACCCTAACAATAGGCCTACGTGAAATCCTCTTTTTGTGGAGATGATTCAGTTTCCACAGATCATTTTCTCACATATCGTTCTAGTTTTTCTGTTATTTTGATAACGTGATTTTCCAAGTACTTTCTGAAGCTGCATTTGTTACCAGAAAATCCGTTGTTGTTTAAAGTTTTTGTTATGTGGTGAAATTCTTCAATGTTTTTTCCCCGTTAGATGTAATTTTATTAGCTCTGGAGTGTAAGATTCGAACCGCACTAACTTTTTGATTAAGTGGGGGATGGGATGAATATTGCATTATCTGTTCGTGTGAGTTGGTTTCCTATAGACCAGTGGTTCTCAACGTTTTTCCTGTATTTCTCCCTTGCAAATCTCAGGAATTGTCAATTCCCCCCTTCAGTAAAACACAAAAAGAATACTAAAAAACGCATTTATTGAAGACCAAAATAACTCAATGCACAAAAACACAAATGTTTATTTATTCACGTGAAGCTGCTGAAACAATTTCCAAATACCGAGGAACAAAGGAAGTCAGCTTTGTTCGAAGATCACCCCGGTCACAAATATTAAGACGTCCTCTTTTTTTGCACAAAATATCGGTGACTGCACTGAAAGCACTTTCAACCAAATATGTTGTGGGAAAAGGCAAGAGAAAATGTTGTGCCTTTGTTGCTACTTTATTATATTTTGATACAATGTGTTGATCCAACCACATTAACTGTTGTTTGAAAGCAAATATTGCTTTAGCACTCTCGTCATTTTGAAGATCCATGAGTTCATCAATATCACTGCCGCTCATATTATCCAAGTCATGATTTTTTTCTATGTCCAACAAAAATGGTTGAGTAATCCAGATAGGAAATTCTGGTTTCTTAAGATCTAAGAATCTGTCGTTTAGATGAACATGTAAGCTTGAAAGATGCACAGAAATTATTTGCAAAACTTCATCTGAAGGATCACACTTACCAAGATGGTAAAATTGTGTAAAGGTTTTTCTCGAAATTTGCCCTTTAAGGAAAAGCAGTTTATTGATAAAAGCAAATATTTTAGTCTTGCAATCTATCAGAGTTTTCTGTTTGCCTTGTAATTCCTTGTTTAAGACATTTAATTTGCCAAATATATCTGCAAGATAAAAAATCAAAGCTTTGGCTTTTTTGCATTTCATAAACTGAAAATCCACATTTTCTTCACCAAATTCCAGCAACGTATCATACAAACTAACGAATCTTTCTAAGCACTTTCCTTTAGATAGCCATCGCACTTGGATGTGAAGAAGTACTCTGACATATTCTTTATTCATCTCTTGGCAAAACTGTTTGAAAAGTCTTTCAGTTTTTGGACGGGATTTTATGTAGTTTATTACTTTTACCACTTTCTTCAGTATTTTATCCAGTTGGGGACTGAGGGTGGCAGCGGCCAAGTTTTCTCTGTGAATAATGCAGTGGACAGCCATCATATCAGGTTGATCATCTTTCAGCAGTTTTAACACCCCCTTGTTTCGACCAATCATATTAGGAGCACCGTCTGCAGCAATTGAAATAAGGTTGATCAATGGAATGTCATTATCAGTCATAAATTGCTTTACAACATTGTAAATGTCTTTCGCAGTAGTAGTAGTCTGTAAAGAATGAATGAGTTGTATTGAATTCTGAGATGTATTGAAATCTTACGTAGGCCAGAAGAAGAGCTTCACAGCTACAAACAGTTGTTTCATCAAGGGCCAATGAAAACTTGGTATTTCGTAAAATTCTTACCAATTGTATTTTGATATCAGTCGCAATACCATCTAAACGACGACGAACTGTATCATTACTTAAATGTAAAGCATCTAGTTCTTGATGAGCTCTGCTGTTGCCTTGCACAGTTCTAAGATACGTCTCGATGGCTGGTTTCAGTAACTGCTCGCCATCGGTGTGTGGTCGAGATTTTTTAGCAATAAGAAAGCTTAACTCGTAACTAGCCTTCAGCAGCTGTTCTTTTTTATCATCATGCACCTTAAACAAGTTAATAAATGATCTTTTTGTCTTCTGCGTATTTTCTTTTAGGCGTATAAAATAATCTAATGATCTGCCTGCGTGTTCAGGATGTACACGTTTAAGATGCTCTGCCAATTTTCCTGGTCTCATGGAATCATTACAAAGAGAGCTGCTGCATAACAAACAAAATGGTTTGCTTTCATTTCCGCACTCCTCAGTGAAACTATATTTTAGATAATCTATCGAGTACTGGCGAACTTTGCTTACACCTTTTTTCTCGACATCACTTTTTCGTTTAGGCATTTTACTATTTTTAATGTAGCACTGCTATGTTTTTATGCAACAGCGCTTTCAGTTACTATGGCAAAATATCGCTGGACAAGGTATTAGCCGATCTATTATAGTTTGATTGTCATTGTACAGTTGTCTATTACATCACAACGTGCAGTAAAATTTCTACGTTGAACTGGAAATATTAGCTGGCGATTCGGTGACTGCTATATTAGCCTATAGCTCCACTGTAATGGATCTTGAAGTGTGTTCTAAGTCACAAATAAATTAAGTTTATAAAGACAATGGATGAATTTGAATAAAGCTACATTTATTCACTTTCCTCCCTTAACGATTATTCCTCCCTTCAAGTTGCGAATACCTCCCTAGGGAGCCAAGTGGCTCACTTTGAGAAACACTGCTATAGACGTTCGTTGCAAGGGATCCATCTTTCAACTGTTGTACGTTTACGTCCACAAAGGCTAATTGTCCTGATTTTTCCAATTCTTTGGTATACTTTATTGATGTAGATACAGTGTTTAAGTAGATATGAAAAGACTCGACCTCAGTTTTTTCCTGATTGCATACAAGTCATCTACATAACGACCCATAATGACGGAGGTTTCGAGTCAATGTTCAAAAGTGTTTCTTCAATCTCTTCAATGACCATATTTTCCATTATTGGAGATAACGGAGAGTCCATCGGAAAAAACAAAAATCTGTTTATAAATGATGTCATTGTACACAAAAAACAATGATTGCAAACAGATATCTGATGCTTCCATCAGTTGCGGCAGTGTAATGCTTGTTCTACCCCCCAAAATGCAATCATTGCCGACTCCATTAGCCACAATAGTTTTGGCGGTTTCAAGAAGTACTGAAGTAAACAAGCTCACCACATAAAATGAAATTTGTGATTCAGGTTAATTTTATTTCCTTGTGATTCAGATTAATTTTATTTTTTAGATAGATTTTATTTCCTGCTGTTTATAGTGTGTTTACCGTCAATAAATGATGTCTTATGTACCCAGTGTTGCCAGATTCTTGCCAGTGCATTTTCCCAACAGAGTTTCAAAATTTCTCTAAGCAAAAATACAAGCACCAATTATCTAATCGATACAGTAAAAGACAAAAAAAATCACAACACAGTCACAAATAATTTCTAGCAGAAAAAAATAAATAAAATGTTAAAAAATAATACGAAGTTTCTGAAAAGTCGTTTCGTGGTAAGGAATGTGAAATTAGCACATAGCAATAAATTTATCCCGAAGCTTTTTGTTTGACACTTTTCAAGGGATTATACGTGAGAATGAGGGAGAGAGAAGTGCGGCAGACTTCAAACTGATTACTTGCGAAATCGATACTTGACATTGTTGCTGTCAATTTCTGATTTAACCCTTTCACTACCAAAAGTTTTTTTTTGAGAAATTGGGTTTATTTCATCTTAGTCCCTTGCAAAACAGACAGACAAGTAAAAAAAGTTGATTTATTTTTTATACCGTCTAAAACGAAATATATAATGCCTAGTTATACCACTGGGATACAAAGCCGTTAAATTTAAATCAGTTTTTATCCCAATGGTAACTTCAAAAAAATTTTTGGGACGTATTGTCCCAATGGTAGTGAAAGGGTTAAGCCATGAAAAGTCAGCCTCCAATGACGTGTAATGCTTTCTGCCATGAACTACTTTTGTCTTTTTCGTAAATGCTTTTGATTCAGCCATAAACTACGGGTATTAAATAAAAACAGATTAAACTACTAAGCAATACTATACATTATACTATTGATATATTGTAAAGCCAAAACTATTGTTTGTTGTAAACTTAACCTGCCAAGAATACAATATATTAGTTATCTTTTATTTTATAATTTCTCAGAAATTTTTCATCTAATGCTTATAAATTCAATACTGTCACATTACAAAGCAGTTTTCTACATATAACTACAATGCAATAATAAATTCTTTTGTGTGTTAATATTCAAAAGGCAGAATTAATATAGCCTACAATAAAACAATATTTTAGCAGTAGCTTTGGAACACTTTCAAATTTTCTCCTAATTTCCCCAATTTTACTTGGAAAAATCTTCAATATTTTTGTCTGGAGAGGTGCTCCAGACAGCTGGCTATTGCCTGGAGAGAAGCAGAAGCTAGTTCGTAAACGAACTAACATATGCTTGGAAAGATAAAACAAACAGCAAAAAATTTTGCGCAAGATATTATTTAAACTTACTTCGGCACTAAAAGCTTAAAACATGGAGGCTTTATGTCAACATTGCCGACTGATAATAACTCACCGCACCTTTTCTAGCTAGCATTAAAACGTAGCAATTGGTTTTCAAAATTTAAACAGCAACTGGTCCATTTCAGTAAAGGATTTGCAGAAAATATGAACTTCAATTTAAGGCTGCTTTTTATGCTAAATGGAGAACATACCGCGTGGTAATTCATCATACATTATATTTTGGCATCTACTAAAGTAAAATTTATAACTACTCTAGTAGTGTCACTTCCTGCTTAATCTACAAAGTATAAGTACACTGCGGTAGGAGCAAAAAATGAAACCACTCAAGTAAGCAACTAGATAATGAAAAGTCTACTTAAATAGTTTACTTAAAGTACAACTGCTTCATTATTAGTGGTGGGCAAGTAACTTTTTTGACGTAACCTAGTTACGCTTAGTTTTCTAGGAAAAAATAACTTAGTTACTGTTTCAGTTACAAATTTTAGATAGTAATTAGTTACAATTACAAATATTTCCAACAGCCAAAAGATTTGATGCAAAAGTAAGCTATTTTAGATGCAAGGCGAAACAGCCAAATCGCCATTGAAAACGCGGTTTAATTTGAATAGAAATAAAAGTTTGAATTCCTAGTGCAATGCAGTTCCCCCTCAATATTCAAAGGCAGTCTGCACCCTCGCCAAAAAGAAGAAAAAGCCAACGAATGTAAAAAGAAAACTTTTGATGGGCATCCCTCTACAATCGCCTTTAACTATTTTGATAATATTATACAAATTTTAGAATAAAGGCGTCAATCTTCGCCAGCTCTACAATTTCGGCTAAAAAATGCTTAGCTTTAAAAATCGCCTCAAAGGACAAATCGTAAAAATTACGTCAAATAGAATTCGAATCCATGCCCGCGCCAACCAGTGATGTACACTGGTTTCGAGTTGGTGACAGCGCTTCAACATACGACAGGCGTAGCACCACTTCACTGTCGTAGCACCGTTTTAAACTCTTGATGCAAGCACGTTGGGCATTGGCAGACGTAAAGAAATTAGGCAATGTGTTCGAACCGCTTTCGTGTCATTATCACATCTGTTCATCAGCATAAACCGCACTAAGCTATCATATCGATTTTCGATTAGATGAGTGAGACCAACTTTAATTCTACTTCGGTTGTGGGAGGGAGCGAATATGCCCCATCCATCGTCGGCCATTAAAGAATTTTTCTAAAACGACCAAAGATTTCACTTCCATACTTCCTGACTTTGAATAAATTTATTCCTACAAAATCTCCGACAATTTCAAGTCAATTGGTCAAGGTTAAAGAGTCCAAAATGTAACTAAGTAATGCGCTAGAGAGCTTAAGGCGACGTTCGCTGACAGACTGAAGCTAAGTACAAATGGCCAATATAAACAACTGCAAGCAATGCAGAGTAAATTGTCGCGAGCCCAGTGCCAACCTAGGTGTGTTCATAAAACAACCACCTGGATAGATGACTCGACGTTCAGGGTAACCTTAGCCACGTCAGACTTGCAGCTGCAAGGCGAAGCTCACAGTCTCAGGCAGCAAATGTAATAGAAATTATATATATATATACATGCGAAAAACAACGTAGTGACACGCAACAGCTGACGCCAATCCAAGCCCAGATTGAACTAACTAAAAGACAGGCATTGCCAACAACCTAAATAATTATGTACATATTAGAATTAGCCGTAGGGTGGTAGATACAAACAGCTAGTCCAAAATAATGAATGTTGAAAATATTAAATTGAATGCGCTAGCACTTAGCCAAAAATAACCAGAAAACATTAACTAAATATTTTTAGAACGACGCAGAAATTTGTCTTTGCAACGTCTATTTTTAATGTCCATTAACGAAAGCAATCGTTTCTCTCAGCACGCACGCATCTTTGCCGCACTAAAAGAGGAAAAGAACTAAGCTACCCGATCTCGACAAAGCCTGAAGTTTAACAACCGCTAAAGGGCGCTACAGAGTTGTACAAAAAACTTAATAAGAACAATGCAAGGGTAATGGGCGCAATGATTGTTTCCAACCCAAAATTTCCAATTTTTCGAAGAGACCCAATGAAATAAAAATTTTCGGCCAAAAATTGTGAACAATTTTTTCATTATTTGATGACAAGTTATTGAAATATTTGTTCTTTTTGCTACGAAAGCGCAAAAGAGAAAGTAGCTGTAACTTCTACAGTATTTAATTGATCACTAGTTACAAATTTCGTTACTTCTGCAAAATTGAAACGAAGTTACAGTTACTAAAAAATAACTGCTCGCAATAGTAACTTGCTACTGGCCACCACTCTTCGCTACTGAGCGCCTCTGAGGGTAAATTACCCCAAATATTAACTATACCGGTACTTAAAAATACAAACCTTTATAAAAAAAAAGTTGCGTCTAGTGACTTTGATTCGCAACCAATATTCACGTCACTACTCGTGTCTATGCCATCATAAAGCCTTAAATCTAAGTTCACAAATAGAAAATAGCTGGGTGCTGCTTATAGGCTTATGAGCAAAGTAGCAGAGTGAGAGCTTGGCATTCCGACGCCCAAATGGTATAGCAGAGACCGGTAATCAGAAGACTGTAGTTTTTAACCATTTTCACCGCTTCGTGATCAGAGACCCCAATCATCATCTATACACAAACACACACACCGTCACGAAAAAGGTTACCTCTTGTTACTAATATATTAAGTTAGTTTTTAAAGCTGCTATAAGTTATTACTCGTTACAGCAGATACTTAATGTTTTTCTTGATAGCAGTCCGAATGCCGAGAAACACAAACCCCAAATTAACGTACCTCGATGTTGAATCGTTTTGGGCCTTGAAATAGGCCGTGTTAGCGTTCAATCATACCTTTTGAAGGAGCATTGCACGCCGTGGTGTGGATCAATTCACACCCCGAAAATAGACCGAGCTCTTTTCATAAATTGAAACAACTATCTAACCGATCACAGGAGGGTATCCCAATCGAGCAACCAAACTGACGATAGAAGTCGGCGTAATGGCTGTTATTTCTCTAAAAAACTTGGACCGATGCGATGGCGTAGTGAGTAAAACGTCCGCTTCGCAGTCGGTAGGCCAAGGATTCAATTCCCTTGTCGAGTTATAACAAAAGACTTTAAGAAATGGTATTCACAGCTTCCCTGCTTGGCGCTCGGCATTTAGAGGAGCTTGTGGAGAACAAGCTGGCTAGTTCGCTTTTTGTGTCCTTCGACAAGCCACTTAACGGGACGCTTCCACCTTTATGGTGAAGACAGGTGGTCCAGACTGCTCGGAAATGGCAACTCCCAACCGAGTGCGGGCGTCCCGTCCAAAATATAGCGATACATTTTGCTTTCTCGTGAATGGAGGATAAATATGGCAAAAAAATATGCACCCCTAAATGTCGCGCAAAACGACAAATGGCTGAAATGAGCATGAGTGCGTGTGAAGCTGTCGTGCAAGGTCACAAGCGCTTATTTTATTGGTTATGTATAAATATATTTTGCCTATTTTTATGTCAAGAGTAAAATTGCGTTTTGTGAGCGGCGAAGACAATTTTCTGAATTGAAGCAAAATTTCGCTTATTGCCCGAAGCTATTTAGACCAAATCACCGCATTCTGTTGCTCATCAAACATAAAAAAAAAAAAAAAGGCAAGAGCGAAAGCACAGGCAAATTTTACATCATATTTAAACGCGATTGTAAAACTATACATGCTGTGTCGATGAAGAAATTGCTGTTTTCTGCCGGTGCTAAATTATAGATTTGCACTTTGTAGGTGAACTGTGCAAACTTGAGAACTTAGTTGACCCGAGCCGGGGCGTCGTTTTATGGCGATAGCATTTCCATGGTTGAGCGTTCAAGCATCATGACTGGATTGCGGTGTCTTTGAAAATCAATCTACTATCATTTCTCATGCTTGTAACAGACTTCGAGTTAGACTTCATGACCTAACGGACTACGGGTTAAACTTACCGACGTTACTAATAAGGAGGGATACTGGCCTCTTTTGTTTCCTCTGGTTGCGCCCATACCATGACAAGGAAACTACAATGCAGTCGAGGACTTGAGGCCGCAAACGTTCACTTTTGAAAAAGTTGTAAAAAATCTTACCAGTAAAGGGAGGTATTTCTGCCACTGTGTGAATCACTTTGGCGCCTATCATACTTTCAAGCACTGAAAGTTTGCAAAACAATATACTTTTTGTGAATAATATCACTTACGATTTAAGAAAAGGGAGGTTGGGATTAAGCACTGTTTGATGTTTACCCATTCACAACTTTAAATTAATTTATCCCTTTGTATAAAAGAAAAGAATATTTGTGAAATAACGAGCTGTTTGTGAGGAAGACCGGTCTTCGTTTAAAAGCAGCGAGGTCGGGATAAGGGGTAAATTTACATGCAACGAAATCCAAAGTTCGAGATAATATTGCAGTAAGCAAAAAATATAACCTTCATGCTTTCTGTCTCTCAGTTTTGTTTGATGCCTTTTTTTGAGATTGACTTTGAATTTGTTTTGGGGATTGGCGCTTTGTTATCGTTATACATAAAAATTTCTTCTTTCTTCATGGGGTTCAAGAAATTTGTAGAGGCATGACCTATGTGCCTCCCCCCTCATGCTACACTGATGGTTTGAAGGAAAATCGACATAAAATAATGTCCACAAGAGTGTAAAACTGCCCCGGGAAGATTTTTCCTAGGCCATAGTTTAATGAGCGGACCTCCGACATGGGTGTAAAAAGATTTGGGAGAAATATCCCTTTTCTCACTATGGCGGGACCAGTGTGACTAGGAGCAACCAGGAAATTTGATGTCTGAAATATAATTACACGAAGGGGCGCACAAAGACGTGAAATGGGTTTACCTCAAAATAGATAGCGTCGGGAATCATGACAATGACCACCACTAAAGGTACCTAAGCTATGACCCCATTTACAATAACTTTTGACGACTGTTGTCACAATGTTTTTACGTTAAAGCCGAACAAACCAATTTTTGTTACCGTGCGTGACAGAAGGGCAGCAGTACCGGGCAACGCCGGCTACTAACTTTCAATCTACCTATTGCACATGCGATGTGAGTAAGCCAATTGGAAAGCGTAGCTGCAAGAGCGTTTGAAAATGCGTGTATTTGTTAATAGTAAATTCAGTTAGCCTCTTGAGTAATCAAAAAAGAAACAATACTGCCACATTTGAATAACAAATTACGTCGTAGAAAACAAAGTAGCAGGTCGATTAAAGCAATTAAAGTCAAAAAAATGTTATTCAGCTAAGAGATATACACTTTCTACAATGAAGTACTATCACAATTGCAAATTACTCAGCTATAGAAGATAGTGCGCTAACACGAATTAGTCGGTCGGCTTCCGAACCAGCACAAAAAGATACGTCACATGTTATGAAATAACGCGTGAGACAAGACGCATATTAAAACATAGCAGGAATTACGTAACGGATTATGATGTACTTTCCTGTTACGCTGAAAACGCTGTATGCTAGCGAATCTGATATTTTGGGAAAAAAACTGAAAACATTTAAACTGGCGTATTCTCGATGGCAATACGCTAACGCCTATTATACGACACAGAGAACATAGGACAAAGTTCTAGGAATGTACATTTTACAGAAGATAAGCCATAAATACTTGGCACAAATTTTGGAATTTAAAACGTCTTTACAAAAGTTCCAACATAACGGGCTTGACTAGGGCGATTTAGCTATAAACTGTGATAAGAGGACAAAAAAGCGCACCAGAAGATTAAGAGAAAGCAACTCAAAACAGATTGCATTTTCTTTTCTTTAATTGTTCAGGCGGTTCTAAAGCAGCCAAAATAGCTTCATCAAAAACATTCTTTAGTCCTTTCTGCAAAATAAAGAATATTTGTAAGACTGAAAAAACAATACAACTTGGGGAAGGAGCAACGTTTAAAATGTCCTAAATCCTTACATAACCTCTTTAAATATTTATCGCTAGTGACCTTACACTTTTTTTGTATAAGTCTTTGAAATTTCTTCCGAACTACGTACGGCTTTGATATAAAGCATTTTTTTCCTAAAGTGCAGCAAGAACTTATGAAAAACCTAAATGGCATTTCCGTTCATCAGTTTACGCCACATTCAGGTCAATCTGTGGAACGAATGCGTCATGTCTCTCGAAAAGCAAGTCTACGATAACTTTCGCATTTCTGACAATAACTGACTTGAGGCAAGCATTAATCCAATAATGCAGCGGTTCTTAACCTTTTTACATGCTTGCGTCCCTTGAATTTCATCTTTTTCCAGAATTTTTCGTCCAAAACAAAGGTGGGCAAACTTTTTGGAGTGCGGGAACATAAATTTTTTCAAGTGGACGGGCAGGCCAAATGAACACAAAAACGCAATTCGTTATAACGACGCCATAGCAACAATCGAGCAGGCGACGCAAAAAAAAACACAGAAAGACACTTAAAATTATTATTTTAATGGGAGTGACGCAATCATAAGTAGTCTTCCTTACCAATTTATCAAACTTAGTTTTAAGTGTGATTGAGGCAATTTTCAAAACAGATCCAAGATGTTTAAGGGAAGATTACCATAGTTGCGCAGTTTTTTTACCTTTAAATGCACAGCGTTTCCACTTGTAGCGCCAATGAGCGACGCTATTTTTTTTCTTTTCCCGTAGAATTATCGAGGAATTAAAACTTTTTAAATATTTACTTTTTGATCCATTGGCTCGTAGTTATTACTTTAGCCTGGAAAATTTGCACAACCATGAGAAAAGTTTTTCATGGTTGTGCATGCCGATTCCATAATTGTGCACCTTAAGTATATCCACATTTCTTTAAAAAAAGCGTATTTTCTAGAGATTTTAGAAACTACTGCAGGACTAAAATGCTAAACATACACAAGTTATGAACCTGAAGAATGTATTTAAACCGTTTTGCTTAAAAATAAGGTAAAGAGCTCTTTTTTTACAGGTCAACTATGAGAAAGTATTTTGCCTGTGTTTCGAACTTATTGGGGGACTGAGAACAGTCCCCCCATTTTTGAGCCTAAGCCTACAGCATCTCAAGAGTTCCAAATAGTAGAAATAGGTAAAATAACAAAATAAAGAAAAACCAGCAACAAGCATTTTTAGCGTGTGTAGTTTGGTTTTTAAAGTTGTTTCTGCATGCAAACGTTGTCATACTGCAGTTCTAGTAACGGAGAAACATATCGGCTTAATCGTGAAATAATTTCAAGGTTTATGAAAAGTTTTCTTACTGTAAATCCAAAATTAAACTTATCACCGGCAACTTTTGAATGCAATTGCTTCTTTACCGGTTTAAAACAATAGAAATTGCACAGCAAAACTAAATTTGGAGAGGTTCCATTGCTGTGCAACTTGCACCACCAAGAAATAACCAATTGCACAACTAAGGAATTCGGTATTTGACATGATTAAAAGGGTTTTGTTCTCGCACTGTTGCTTGCAGATCCGTGGTACAATCTGGACCGCACGCGAGCTTAAATTCTTACTCTAATCAACCTAAACCTTCATTTCCAACCGCATATGGGCAAGAAAGGTGTTGATAAATTTAGAAACTGATGCAGCACAATCGCGTTGCTGAATTTAGCAATCCCAACATATAAAGGTGCGACTTGAGCCAAGTAGTGTTACACGCTTATCATTACTACGTTGTTTCGGAGGTGTGCCTGGTGATCAAGGTAAACGCTGGGAATTGTTTAAAAAAATACAGATACACAACTATGGTAATCTACCCCTATCAGTTAATTGGGATCTGTAGCGAGCTTCATAACTGTTCACCCCACTGAATGCTTGCTCAAATGTGCGGGTAGAACCAAACAATCCAAGCATTTTCATCCCATCATCACCAATTTTTAAATTTGGTTTTACTTAACGCAGTGGGCGTTTGCGTTTTTCTCGTCATTACGCCTACTCATTTTCAGCTTTTTTAGTAATTTAGACTCGTATAAAAACATACGACGCACTGCATATGTTGAGCTCTTAAAAAGGTCCGAGTCGGCAGTAGCAACAAAAAGCTCGCAACACAAGCTGACCCCTGAAAAAAAGGATTATCTAGTAAACAAAGGTTGACTGTCATAAATGGGGCATTAATGATGCAAGCTTGCAGCCCCCTATTCGACAACTTCTGCCTTAAGTTGATTCTTAACCAGTGCTTATGAACTTCAAACATATTGAAACATAAAATTAACACGGTTAAAAGTGACACGAATATTACATTGGTGCTGCAGAACTTTCAAAACTTGATCTTAAATTTTTCAAAGCATAGTTTTGGTGGGTTAAAGTTTTCCCTTAACGAAGTCACACTGAAGATAAATCAGCCCTAATTATAAATTTTCCTAAGAACTTTGCAAATTTGGTGTCAAAAGACATCCGACAATCTCAAGTGAATATAGATTTTTTAAATGTGAAAACGAACAGGAAAATTCGGTCTTGAAAGGTTTTTCACTTGTATAGGCTACATCTCATTAACAAATCGATCTTGCACACGTTTTGATACGATCAGCAGTAAGATCTACAAGTACGATAACTACGAAGTTTTATAGAATTGTTTGGAGGGCCAAATTGGGCTCACGAGCAGCCGTTTTTCCTTCTTTGGTTTAAAAAACCGACAAAAATATAACTCCAATAATTGTTATGCGCCAAAATGTTTTCCTTTACCACAACCATGCTAAGCACTATAGCAGAGCTACTCAACTAATTTTAACGAAGGTCCAGTTGGAGAAGTTTAGTGTTTCCAAAGGTTCAGTAAAATTTTTGATTTGCAATGACAAAAATGAAGCTATCATTACCAGTAAATACAGAAAATACCTGGATTTTCTCATAGTCTACACTAATCATCAAAATCAAAAATAATTGCAACTTATTGTGCTCTATTCTGCTAATTTTGCAAAAAAGGACATTTTTTATTTTTCGCCAGGTCTTAAAACTTGGTCCATAGAAGTAACACCAAATCAAAGGCGATGGCGGGGTGTTTGGAACTGGTACCTTACAGTAGGCAATCTTGTGCGGCGGTCAGATTTGCCAACACAATGCCTGATTTATTTTCTACAAAGAGATGCTCAACGTCATAGATTATTTTAAACACTTGATTGGTTATGCATTGACCTAGCCAAAAGTCAACTTTAGAGGTCAAAACAGGTCCTAGACGCCTTAAGAGTAACCGCTCGAAAAGCTTGCAAGAAACGCTCAGCAGCGATATGAGCTGGAAGCTCTTTCAGTCACCAGCTGCATTGTCAGGTTTTGGTACCGAGATAACAGTGGCAAGTCGTTATATTGTGACGATTGTTTAGTAAGTCGCGCAGGCTGTGTATAATTTTTGAAGCCATGTAACACATTTGGGGCCGCAGTGCTTCAGAATATAGGTGGCGAAATATTATCTGGGTTCTGAGCTTTACCACCCTTGATCAGTCAAATTGCAGAAGAAAATTTGGTGGACGAGACAGGCATAAATAACAGATCTTCAGAATTGGGAAATAGGTTTTCTCCTGTATTTCATGCTGATCATGTTGTTTGTTAGTCCTTTTAAAGGTGCCGTTAGTGAACGCTAAGAATGTGCAGTTGCGCCGAAGGCGTGAAAAATTTTTGACATTTTGTTTGAAAATAACTTAGTATTGAGAATAAGTCCACAAAGTTCGGTAAAACAGGCAAGGGTTTTTTTGCAATCTGTGGCTGCTCTTACTGCTACTCATCCTGGAGCTTGAAGTCCAGTTTTAACATTGAAAGGTCCGGATTCGGACCGCGGTCCGCCAGTTGAGTATTATAGGATTACACTCTTGGTACCATATCTCGCACTCCTGTTTTCATGCTTCTTACCCCCAGGGGATACACGTATCTCAGGTTAAGAACCACTGCAATACAGGAAAGCACAGCCCTATTAAGACAGCTCCAGCTAGGGTACGCTCACACCAGCGAGCGTCGAGAAGCATCTATGTACAAAGGGCTGTAATTGCGAGTGCATCGTAAATATTTTTCTAAATAGCGAGTTCTGCGAAAGAAGTTTCTCGCTTGATCTCAAATCTATTCTAACGTGAAATCTAGCGCACCCTCTGTCAAGCTAACCTTGGGTTCAACACCCTCAAAATGGAAGAAAATTTTGCTTTTTCCCAAAATTTTTGTTCTGGTACAAAACGCTTTTTTAGATCCATTAAGGCCACTTTCTATCTGGTAAACCCGAAAAGTTATCCTACAACAGACCTTATAGATTAAAGTTTCACCTACATAGATGTTGTTTTTTAAAAGCACTTTACCTTTTAATTGCATAAAGCACAATGATTGAAGTAATCGTAGCCACCTGTTTACGCTTAGACTACAGGTATGTCATATAAAGCTACACTGCAAGCAGATGAGCAAAATCAACGCACAAATGATCTGTAAACTGATTAATTAATAATGCCAGCGTTTACTCTATTTTTAAGAATTTGCCCAATTATCTTTATCAATTGGGTTGATACGAAACAGCAAACATTGCCTATGTATTTACGGACTGCTAATAAGTACTATTAAGTATCAAATGCGGTCAAGCCTGTAAGCAGTAATTAGAATTAGCTCAGACCAAGTTTCATTCACTACAAATTAAGGTTGTGTAATGGTACATCGATTTGCATGCTATTTATGAAAGCAGCAAAACGGTGCCAAAACTACTTCTATGTTTTGGTCCTAGATAGGCACAGACTTGCATATTAACCAAGGAATGCTACATTACCACTGAATGACATTTAAAAAACAAATATGACGTTCAAACTCCATGCAAGTAGTAATTTTTACAGGATAAGAGATGATCATGTTTATATAGATTCAAGCCATCATTTCTTTTGCTCACAAATGACGTACCAAAAGTCGATAAAAAAGCTGGCGCTGTACAGCCTACAACGACACCATTCTGAAGTTTGAAATGTCAGCATAAAATAATGCCAAGTATTTTTTTCACAGCTACTAATACGATGGCCAAGTTTAGTAGATGAAGAGAGCACAAACGTTTGAACGTAAGTGATGGCTGATCAAATATCCACTGTTGACCTTTGGCCGAAGCCTTCGAAAAAATGAAAGCGATAACATGATGGCTAAAGCGAAGTTTTAAACAAGAATGCAGGGTTTTTGTTTAAGAAAGCTAAAGCACGATATATCTCCAAACTGCACGAGTTCAATAAACGATTTTGTTTACGTTAACACCTCTCAACAGGTCAGACATTATCATTTTTTTCATCATGCTGTCAATAACAACGCTGAGCTTTTAAACTACGCAAGAACACACAAATGAAAGTTTTCATAGACTGTGCAAACTGACAAAACTTCAGTTGATGCCCAAATTAAAAAATAACGTCTGGCCGACGCTGAAGTGAGGTTGGCCTATACCAGATGTTCTCAACCTTTATTCTCTCATTTACCCCTTGGCAAATTTCAAACGTAAAATTTACCCCTCCAATTTTTCTATATTTTCACTTCCACAAATGCCTATTGTAGTAGTTAAAAAAGTGAATTTTTGCTAACTTAATTTATCCCCAAAGCAAGCCAAATTTACCCCCAAAGGGCAAATTTACCACCGGTTGAGAACCCCTGGCCTATACTATACACTATACAGGGTGGTGAGTCGATAATGTAGTTATCAAACTGCATGTCTGCCAGGTTCTTCCCTCAACATGGTAGTTATGGGGAGAAACCAAACTACTTTGAAAAGGTTCTGTACATACAGAAAGTACACTGAACAAACTTTTGGTTTCATGCCTTTGACATCAAGCTCTATAACCCTGCGCAGTCAAACAATAGTATTCTTTCACTTAGCCCAGTGGCACTTGGTTCATGCAAGTTTCAACCGCCTATTTTGGTGCTGGACAGGTAGCTAATTTTTTTATTGTTTGCATGTGTTTGTAAAATTAGCACAACTTGTTGCAGGATGGACGAGCATTGTTGAGGCGTCCTGGCATGACTATATCAAAATGCATTGAAAACGACAGTAACACAATGCAATGTGATTCAACTACGCAAGCACAATAAGGTCAAATAAAAGTATTTTGAAAGTTGAAATGAAGTGATTTTGAACAATATTGTTCAATGTAAGCCGCTGGGCACGGTTAGAATTCAAATAAAGCATTTATTTATAAAATGAACTTAACTCTCCATGTCTGCTACATTTAGCAACCGTCTATACTGTGGTTCACAAATCTGCATTGATGACCTAAAAAGCTTCTAGTGGATCACTATTTCTTCCATCTTTTGGGCACTTTAACACCCAGAATAACAATAGATATCCTTTAAAAACACTGATCAAGATACTTTCTACGTGCATGCATCGTCATAAATTTCAATTTTTAAAGCTAACATCAGCAAATCAAGCTTTTTGTAAAATCAAACAAGGCCATATAATGCAATATAACGCATTCACGCATGCACTTTCCAAAAATAAATAGTGATTTCTGTCAAGCTGACGTTTTACCATTATAAAACAATTAAAGAAGTTCGCATTTTCCTTTGGAAGGCTTGTCAGGCGGTGGCTCCAACGCAGCAAGAATAGCCTCATCAAAGACATTTTTTAAGCCACGCTGTATATATGGGTAAAGTAAATGATTAAAAGTTAAATGGCGATCGCCGTTCGCACGCACACTTGTTACGGCTCAAGATTTCTTGGCAAAATGTTAGAAACACAGCTTTTATACAAAAGCCAGCTAGTAATCATCACCGAAACAAGAATATTTTTAAAACTAATGTCAGTGGATACCAGCAACAACTAAAATCAACCAACTAAAACTTTTGTGGGATGATGACTGGTAGCAACACCCTGTAGCATGATCACCTGACTTAGTACAGAATATTACTTTTCTTCTGAAACGCTTGTATTTTGTTGAAGTAATGTGACTGCCATGATAACTTGACCATTTGCATGTGATTTCATGGATGGTCGACGTTTTGAGAGCACAGCTTTTTATTTTGGATCAAAAAGTTCAAATTAGTTAATGAAACTTCTATATCTAAGGTGTCACTTTGCTAAGTTGACTTTTTTCCAACAAATTACCTGGGTCAAAGCAGAGCATTCAACATATTTAACAGCTCTCAGTTCTTTTGCGAGCTTATCTCCTTGCTCTGATGAAATAGGTTTTTGCTTGTTCTTAGCCAGCTTCTCGATTGTTCCAGCATCATCTCGTAAATCAACTTGCGTGCCAACAAGTAAAAACGGCGTCTTGGGACAATGATGTGTGATTTCAGGCACCCACTGAAAAAATTGTGCAGTGCTTGAACAACAATAGAGCTTTTAGTTATGGATGAGACTATACACTGCATTAGTAGTGCAGCTAAGTTTTGTCCTATTTTTCAAGTGATCGTCAGGCTTCTATTTCATTTGCAAGAGAATAATAGTTGTAAATGTTTACAGGTGTTATACTTCCTCATATGATAAAAAAAGGTTTAGTATGAAATTTGAACTAGGACCTATTAGAACAATACTGTTGGTGTCCACACAATGTGTTTTTACCACAAACACTGCAACAAAGCAAAGAAAAGTCATTTCGTGCCTTTTATGCAAACAAAATGATGTACGAACTAACGTATAAATATCGTAGGATTTGAATTCGCAATATTTCTGCAATGAAGAGCTTTTTGAAACACTTAACCACATTACCAATAATTGCTGTTTACATGTTCAGTCATGATAATTGCTTATTTGTCACTTATAATGTCAAAGCTCTCCAACCAATATATATTAACTCTTTTGCTCCCGCGAGAAAAGCGAAAAAAATGTCCGTAAGGTGGCAGCGCGAAAAACTGTCATAATCAATCATAATTATGTACCTCAAGTTTGTTTGTAAATCATTACTCAGCTGTCTACTTCTACATTAAGTGTTATATATCGTTGAAATCTACATTTCTTGAGGATTTCAAATAGAAAAAAAAACATTTTTTTTGAATATGCAAATTTTATGCAAATTAGCCCCCCAACTGGGGGGTAGTTGTCTTCAAAATTAAAGTAGTACCCTCACCTCAAAGATCACTACAGATTTTATTTTCTACCAATTTTTTTAGAAATGGTCGCAAAATGATGCTAAGGAAATAAGCTTTCAAGGTACATCACTCAAAACTTACCTAAGAGCCTAGGTTTTCTACAATTTGCAATTTTCTGAGGCACATGACCTTTTTTTTGACCGGTACCGACCGGTACAAAATTTTGGTATTTAAATTTAGTACCTAAAATATGATCAGTTATTATCTGCTAGAGGTTAGCCTAAACCATGTAACATTATGTATTTTTGAACAGGGAATTTCTTCAAGATTCAGAAAATATCAACTTTAAATAGAATATGCTGTCACTGACAATGAAACAGCCGCTTGTTTACACCCTTCCCATTTCTTGAGAAACAAGGGGGATACAGCAAACTTTGATTTAGAGAAGCCAAACTTCTGTTAGCTTTTAAACTTGCATTTCGCTTCTTGTCTCCTTGGAAACTTGATACAAAATGACGACTTTATTAGTGAAACATTTGCAATTTATTTTATGTTCTTATAGGGTGTAGTTTTTGTAAAAATTATAATTTAGTGAAGGTAAGTCAAAAAATTTTTGGGGGTTTTGAACTGACATGATGTACAGTACTCATTTTTGATCGGTAAATATCATATACCACTTAGTCTAAACTATTTAAAGTTATATATTGCTGGAAAGGAAATTTCCTAAGCTTTCAAATGAGACCGGTATTTAGCAACATATCATATTTTTTACGCACTAAATTTACTTTTATCTACTTACCATTCAAATTTGTTTGGGGGGGTTTGAGACCCCTAAAAAATTTGGAAATTCAAAAACGTAAAATTTATTATTATCACTTGAAATTTTGTCAAATGATGCCCCAAAAGAATAGTTTTCAGACTGTGTTAATGATAAAGGGTTTGGTTTTGTGGTAAAGATGTAATCTCAATTTGATTTTAATGTAGTTGGCACGTGCTGAGAATTTGGCCGATTTTGTCGTCTGCAACTGGGTTGTTGGTCTTTTTAACCCTTTTTGGGTATAAAAATCCAAGAATTAGGGCACAAGTTATACATCTTCCGATGCGTGAGGAAATAAGCGTGATCTTTTGAAAATTTTATGAAAATCGGATGAAAAATAAAGTCACAAATCGATTTTTAGTAAATTAATTTTGTAACTCAATTTAAAAAAATTTGAGGAAAACACTGAAAACACGAGATCATCAATCGATGATCGCGGGAGCGAAAGAGTTAATAGAAGAAACAATGAATTCAACTTCCAATCAGCAACAAGTAAGCCATTAATAAGATCTTTAAAAAAAGAAAAACTTCGGCCAACCTTTTCCTTTATATTTTCAAATGATGAAGGAGAGACGACAGAAAAACAGACTAAGAACACGTCAGTCTGTGGATAGCTCAAAGGTCTTAATCGATCATAATCCTCTTGACCTAAATGCAAAAATGTTAAATACGAACAAGCATAAAGCTGCACCAATCCACAGCCGCCTCAACGTGGTGATGCGGTCCCCGGCCTCGTTTGGGTTGGGTCAAAATGGCTGTTAGCCTTCCTGAGGGTCCCAGTTACCCTGGGCACTCCCCTTTATTTTTTTGCTATGCTGCCCCCTGAACGACTGCGGAAGGGCAGCACACAGCATCTTTAAAATCGATCGCTTGTTTTCTCTTTTTCTCTTTCATTTCCCCTGCCCCTCTCTTGCCCTTCTTCGTCTCCTCATTCTTCTCCTTCTCTTGATGAGCGGTAACGTTCATCCCAACCATGGCCCCATCTTTCCTTGCTCTGTGTGCATTGAAAATGTGACCTGGTGAGGCAAGTCAGTGCAATGCTGCGCCTGCTCCAAATGGGTCCATCTAAGGTGCTCACAACTTTCCTTATCCCAATTCAGAGCTCTTGGCAGCTCTCACTCTTGGAGCTGTCCCCCCTGCCGAATCACTGTGACTCCCTCTTTGGACTCCTCCAACATGTATACCTCCACTGTGCAATCTAGCCCTGCCTCTGCTAATGCTGCTCTCTCGCCCCACCCTCGACTCCAAACTTCTTATCCCCCATCTGCTCATTTTATATCTTCTCCTTCTGCCCCTCCACCATCATCCCTTGCTCACGGCTTTTCTCCTGTGCCTCCTGCCTCCACTCCCCCCTGACTCTCTCAGGGTTCTTCAATGGAATGCTGGAGGTCTTCAAGCCAGGAGCACTGAACTACTTCACTTTCTTTTGTCCCATCCTGTCGACCTTATCCGCATCCAGGAATCCAATCTTAACTCCTCTTCCTCTTTCCGGATTCCTGGGTTCTCTACTCTGCGCTCTGATCGCACCCACTCCCAGTCTGGCATTCTCTCCTCCGATACTAGCATGCTAGCAGCGTTGTCATTTTCATCACACAGGGCCTATCCTTTTCTGAACTTTCTACCTCCTCTCTTTCTTCGCTTGATCCTTACTCTGATTATGTAGGGATCAACATCTCTCTAAACAACTCCTCCTTGCTCTCATTTCTCAATGTGTATGCCCCCCTATTTGCTCCTCCCTAACGGATGGCAGAACCGACTCCTTTTCTCCCTCCATCCTTCCCTCCTCCAGAAATCTCTTCATTCTGGGGGACTTCAATTGCCATCACCCCCTCGGGGACTCAAGAGGTACTTCCGACCCCCGTGGGGAGAAAGTATTTCACTGGGTCATCTCCTCTGACCTCCTCCCCCTCAATGACCCTGACACACCCACCCTTCTCCATCGCTCCTCTGGGAGTCTCTCTTCCCCTGACAACTCCTTTGCTCCCTCCTCTCTTGCTCTTTCCTGCTCCTGGGAGGTGCTACAGGACCTGGGTTCTGACCATCTACCAATTCTTCTATCTATCCCTCTCCGGTCTTTCGCCCCAACGAGCGTCCCCCTTCCTTCAATTTTCAGAAAGCTCGCTGGGATGGATTTGCCTCTTATTTTGACTCTCACTGTTCTTCAGCAGAGGAATACTTGTCTCTTTCTCTTTCCTCTGCTGCTGCTCTTTTTACCTCTCTGACTTTGGATGCGGCCAAATCTTGGATTCCTTTCGGCCGCATCAAATGCCCTCCTAAAGCCTGGTGGTTTGCTGAGGTGGAAGAAGCAATTAGTGAAAGACGCAAGGCTTTCGCTGCTGCTCACAGAAGTGATGAAGATCGCCAGGCTTACATCACTGCTTCTCGACGCGCCTCGTCAGTCATTGCCAAGGCCAAGACTGAGCATGGCAGACGACTTGCTCTTCTCTCTCACCTAAGTCTATCCCTAAATCTGTACACTCTCTCCTTCGCTCTATCGCTGGCTCTCCTTCCTCCTCTCCTAACTTTCCTAACTGGTCTTCTCCCAGGGAATCGGCTTCGGTCTATGCCACCTACCTGAGATCTTCCTTTTCCGTTTCTCAGCCAAAGGCTACCTCTCTGAGGTCTGCCGAGCCACGTGCTCGGAGAAGTCTCACTCGTCCTTTTGCTCTCCTTTCTCACTTGCTAAATTTCTTGCGGCTGCCTCCAACCTCTCCTTGTCCTCCGCCACTGGTCCAGACAAAGTTGCCTATCCCATGCTAAAGCACCTTCCTCGCTTTGGCATGGATTTTCTTCTTCACATCTTCAATCTGTTCTGGTCTTCACATTCCTTTCCTTCCATCTGGAAAACATCTTCCATTATTCCCATACACAAGATGGGAAAGCCTCTCGACTCTCCTGCTTCCTTCAGGCCTATCTCTCTCAACTCCTGCGTTTCAAAGCTGTTTGAATGCATCATTCCATCCCGTCTACTCTTCTTTGTGGAATCTAATTCCATTCTCTCTCCCTGCCAGGCCAATTTCCGCCCTGGGCAGTCTACACTCGATCAAATTCTGTACCTTTCTCAGTCCATTTCAGATGGGTTTAACAAACCCAGGACAGGCTCTCTGACGATCCTGTCTACTATCAATTTCTCCAAAGCTTTTGACTCTGTCTGGCATCCTGCCCTTTTCCACAAACTCATTTTGGCTGGCCTCCCTCCATGCTTTGCTCGATGGACTCAATCTTTCTTTTCTGATAGGCGCGCTTCTGTGGTCTTTCAAAATCACAAAAGTTGTTCCTTTCGAGTCCGTTGAGGTGTTCCGCAAGGATCTGTTCTTGGCCCTGTACTTTTCTCTCTATTCATTAATGATCTTCCGGCCTCTCTGCCTTCTTCCGTCAGTTGCTCTCTTTATGCTGACAATCTGGCCATTTGGTCCTCTTCCCCCTTGGTCTCCACCGCAGTGGAGGCCACACAAGGAGCTCTGTTTTGATTGGAGCGCTGGTCTGAGCACTGGTGTCTTCCTCTCAATCCGAGCAAATGTGAGGCCTCCTTCTTTTCAGTGGATCCCCACCAAGCTAACCTCCAGCCCAACCTCCTCCTACTCGGCTCCCACCTCCATTTCAATCCAACTCCAACTTTTCTTGGGGTCACCTTTGACGACACTCTTTCCTTTTCTAAGCATGTATCTTTGCTGAAGGCCAAGTTTTTTCCACGTCTCAAGGCCTTACGCTGTATCTCTGCTTCCTCATGGGGCCCCTCTAAGGAGTCCCTCTCTCTTCTGTATAAATCTTTTCTTCACTCCTTTCTCACCTACGCTTCACCCAGATGGTTTCCTTTCCTAAGCACTACCAATCTTACCAAATTGGAATACCTCCACCAAGTGGCCAGTCCCACCATCACGGCTGCCTCTCGTTGTCCCATATCCCACTTCTTCTCTCCAAGGCTTCTTTACCTCCCCTTTGAGTCACCCTGACTCACTTCACTCTTTTTTCTTATGAGAGGGCTCTTCGTCTCCCAACCTCTTTTCTTATTTCAGGTTTGGTCAGACGTGGAGTGAAACCAAGACTCTACAGATCGTCTTGGAGAGCTTTTGCATTCACTCACCCGCTCATGCTTCCTTCTACTTGTTCTAGGGAGGCTCTTCTTGCTTGCCCTCCCTTTCCTCCTTGGAATCTGCTTTCATTCAGAGTGGAGTCCACCCTTTCCACTCCATGCTCTCGCTCTGATCCCCCCTCTCTTGCCAAGGTGCAGCTCTCGCCCCCCACCTTGACTCTCTTCCCCCTCATGATCTGGTGCTTTGGACAGACGGCTCTGTTCCTTTTCCTTTCGGTAAGGGCGGCTCTGGCGTTCTAGCCAACTGCTCTCTCTGTGGCACTGAGGCCACTCTTTCCTTTTCGGCAGGCCCAGTATGCTAAAGTTTTTCCGCTGAAGCCTGCGCCATTCTCCACGCTCTTTGCTGGTCTTGGCAGCACCAACAAGTCTGCCATTTCTCTTCTCCTACTATCTGACTCTTGTTCTGTCTTCGCCTCCCTGTCCTCTCCTCCATCTTTCCTCTTATCTCAAACTCTGTGGCAGATCTGGCAGGAAGTGTCTTCTCTCTCCTGTTCTATCAGGCTACAATGGGTCCCCGGACACTTATTTCTACCGGGGAACGATGCGGCTGATGAGCTAGCCAGACGGGGAGTGCTACTTGCACCCCCTGCTATCCCTTGTAGTCTCTCTCCTCTTATCTCTCATATCCACTCTCGTCTTATCTCGAACTGGAGGAGTACTGTCTCATCTAAATTCTTTGACACTCAGGTTCCCTCGATTTCCACTGAGGAACTTGTGCTCCCTCGTCATGCTTGCTGTGTCCTCTCTCGTCTTCGCTACAATGGACACAGCCTTCTTTTAGGTTCTTATCTCTCTAGGATTGGCAGAACTGAGAATCCTTCTTGCAGCGCCTGTGGACACTCGTCCCAGGACACCTCTCATCTCATTCTGCACTGTCCAGCTACGGACTCTTTGTGCCGCTCACTCTTTGGCGACTCTCTATTTCTTTATGACCTCTGGTCCAGACCCTGGGGAGTTGCTCGGCTTCTGGGGCTCCACGGTCTTCCACCATGCCCCAATCCCTCTGAAGGGGTCGGGTAAACAACAACAACAACAACAAGCATAAAACCATGTCAACACAAATTTGAAACCGATCATCAATTGTACAACTTCAGATGTTACAGATTGAAAAAATTAATAAGATTCCTAACCCTAACTATAACTCTGTATCACTGAGCCGCAATTGCACAGAATTTTATTGTTTAAGTACTAGGCTTATCCAATCTACTGGAACACTTTCGATAGATTTTTGCATTTTAGTTTCTTTCCATCATAACATAATTACAAATTTTGTTAAGTAGTAAATTGTACCAATAGAGCCTACTCATACAAAACAGAATAAAAGTGATTTATTGTACAAAAAACCTGCATATATTTGTTGCATTAATAATACCTGCAGTGTCAAAAAGTCCTAGAGTATAAGGTTCACCTCCAATCATAACAGTCACTGCGTAATTGTCAAAAACCTGACAAAAACATTTTATTAATGAATTTAAATTACATTAAGTGAAGTAAAATCATGAACTAATATAACAATGGACAGCTGACTCGCATGCTCAGGTTTTGAAAGTCGGGCTCTAAAAGAAAAATACTGCACTCATCAGCACAAAGATCGTGTAGTAGTTTTTACAATTAGCATCACTATTTTTTGTGAATTGTCTTAGGTTTTTGATATAACTGGCATTTTATTTTGTATTTGCCATGAAAAAATTACTTTTTCAGTCATATTTATTACAAAGCACAATAAAAATTTACCAACAGTGCACTCTTTTGATGCTTGTAAGTACAAAAATTATATATATGATGCCGCACCCAAAAATGACAAAATTCAAAACCATATGGTTATTGGAACAAGCAGTATTTTTGTTGTAGAACTTAAACTTCAATGGTATGGGAAGGATATAGTAAGGATTGCTATTTTTTTTTACTTGAGTTACATACCATGAAAGAATTTGCCCAATGACAAGTTTATTTATATATAGGACATATAGCAATCGATATAAACATACTACAAAATTAGGAAGATATTCTCGTATACCGGGCATTGCAGAAACGGTAAGGACTGTTGTAGTTCTTCTGGTATAAAATAATATATGGAACAAGCAATACAAAAGTGCTCTTTTATAGACGTTTTGCTTGGCAAACACAGCAAGCTTCATCAGAAAAAACTGTGCCCAGGGTGGCATTCCAACCCTGAGCATGAGCAGCAAAACGTTAATAAAAGAGCATTTTTATAATGCTCGTTTCATGTATCATTTTTACACCAGACGAACAACAATATTCCTCATGGATTAGGATATCACAACAACATTATTCACCAAATGTTATAGTGCTATCACAGCACATAGCACCTTTCAGTTGTTTAAATACATCAACTAACGAGACATAAACGTCTTCCCTTTATGCACAAACATTAGTTAGAAAGTTTTTCTAGACGTCGCAAACAACCCGATTCTATTACATGCATATCCTTAAACAAAGTATTTTCAAAGTGTGACATGCCAGCTTCTTTTGTGCCATAGGGCTGTCGATAGTTGAAAATAGTCCAGCTACCTAATTTCTGCAGTTTTTCACGGTTTTTGAAGTTTTCCATACAAATTGATTGTGCAGTGAACAAAAAGTGCAATTCCAAGAGTAGGCACACAAAGACCCCCACAATGTATCTCTTCCACAAAATAATTTGATTATGTATCTTCTTAAAAGTTCTGCAGCTAGTCCATTTACATGAACAAGAAATTATGCAATGTGCACAACCTTGTGCTCAAGATTCGACCAATTAATCTGAAGTACTGATTTGAAAATCTTTGACCAGACCAACATCTTTCTAACACAGTTTATATTGACAGCTGGAGCACTGTGGTACCAATTTACTATGTTTTTTTTGGAGAAGACGTCAAGTCAGACTGCCTGATGTAGACTTCACACTTTCCTTGAAACTATGACGCCATTTAAATTAATATAGAAGTTGCCACCAAAGCACTCTCTGATTTTCCCAAAATATTTTCTAGAGGTTCGTGAGAAAAAAACGAATGCAAAGAATATTTGAATTTGCGATTTTCAAAAAGATATTCTGCAGCATTAGTCTTGTTGATTGTGGTGACAAAAAGCACTAGCAAAGGGGTTAGCACAATTTTTCTAAATCTGCTTCATTGTCATTTGCAGCTGGAAATAGTTTCACATAGCCCATGCAGCAAAACAGCAAAAAGAAGTTGGTAGTAATCTTGGTACCACTGGAACCCAAAGAGAAAGAGTGTAACATAGTTATTCATCCGAAAATCTAACTCGGCTGCTTTACTGTTGTTGCCAGTTAGATCAACACAAATTTTTTCATCATCAGCTTGTGCTGCCACATGACCTAGGCCAGTGATTTTTGACATGTAAGTAACCATCCTCAAAGAAATAATTTTACCTCTTTTAAGGGCAATTTATTTTGTTTTTTAGTAATGCTGTGCTAAAATATTTTCAGTTTTGAAGAAAATATGTGCGAGTGCAAACTGCTGAAAAGTTTTGTGAGGGCACAAACTACTGAACAATGTTTATGATACCACAACTTATCAGTTACAAGATTGCATGTGTATATAGGTGACATAAAAAATTCTCTAAGTTTTGTGATTTTGTGTTTTTCCACTAGCAAATCATTTCTCAAAACATTGACATTTTAAAAGTATAATTGTTATGGGAGTGTTGCATGTCCAAGTAGCAGCTTGAAAATGAAAGCACATGTGTGTTTATGAAATGACTTGCACACTGCAGATGGGCACTGTCTGCAGGACCGACTTTACACTGCCGAGAGAGCAAGTCTACTGCCCATTATAGTACTAGTCTATGAGTAAAGTTAAATATGCACAAGTTGTTTTATTCATTAATTTAACACCATTTTATTTAAACAACCCCAATAGAATTAAAGTCTGACATTCAGGTAGCACTTTGCACCAACTTTAACCAACAAACAACAAACATGTCCATTGCAAAGAATTAAAATAAAATAAGAAAAGTCAATAAACCTACACTTTACAAACCCAACGCAATCAGTTTTTATCAAAACAAATGATTGTAATTGACTTACAGTAGGCACATATTCTTGTGGAAACTTATTCGTTGTATACGAGATCAATAAACAAGTTTTACCAACTGCACCATCACCGACCACAACACATTTTATAGTTTGCATGATTTGATACTATGTAGATTCGGCTACTATTTACACACTAAGCTTCTAATTTATTAACAGTTTCAAATAATTTCACCTAAGCAGCTAAATAAAAAATTTTGCATAAATCTACACAACACTTTATTTTTAACTTAGCAGTTACATTCTTTCAGGCCAAGAGTGGCCAGTATAACTCTCAACTGACATAGGCATTGGAATAGTCTACACAGGCTGAGTCATCTTATTAGGCAACCCTAAAATATACATGGAAATTCATGCTGTTGTATCATGTTCCTCAGTACATGTTGATGATGTTTCAATATTCAAGTTTGTTTGCAAAGTACATAAAAAAAAGCAAATACAATTTTGCAGACCAAAACAGTTTGGTTTATGTAATTGGGTTTGCACACAAGGTATACTGTACAGTACTGTATAAGTAGCCAAGCAGAAGAAAATTTTCTGGCAAAAAATGCTTGAGAGCAATTTTACGACACCTCTTTATTACACTGCCTCCACCACCCTGTCTGAAGTTATGCATCATGTCCCCTACATTTAGAGCTCTCATTCAGCCAGTGAAAATATTTTGGCTTGAATATCCATTTAGAAAATTTCCATCTTAAAAAAAATGATCATTATCCTGTATTGTGGGAAGATTTTAGTGATGCACCAGAGACAAAATTTTGGCCAGATCTTCCAGCTACGTTATTATAATTGACTTCTAAGAAAAATGTAACTAAGGATTTGACTAAAAATATAATGACTTTTGACTTGTGATCAGACAAAGAAAAATAGAAAAGCACAACCTAACAGAAGCTAGAAATGAAAAGTCGTGTCAAGTATGCTTCGATGCCACCAACTCAATGCCAGACCATTTCGATGCCAAAATATACAGTTAAACTTTCAAATTGTTGTTTACTAGTGGTGTTGGCATTGAGTCAACAACATTGAGTTTGTTTGGCATTAAGTTGGGCCATTTCCGAAAAATCATACACAAATATTTAAAGTTGTAAACAGGATATCTTTTTTTAAACAAAAGCATGAACTGTTTGGGGCAACCTAGCACACACCCCTTTGGCTGAGGGCAAGAGCCACTCTCAACTCTGGCCCAACAGCTGAAGCCCACAAAATTGGCAGCAGCCAGAACCGGAGTTGATTCCATCACAACATTCACCAACTTTTATTCTGATAGAGCTTGTTCTTATAACTTTTGGATGCCACCGCTACTTACATGTACTATATTCACCATGCATCAAACACAAATAACAAAAAATTAAATTACTTTTTAAGGGGATCAACTATTGGTATCAGTTTTCCCATTTTTGTCCCAAAACAAACTTAAAAGCCTTTTCTCTTTGAAAGTGGTTTTTATGCAAGTCTTTGTTCACCACCCATAACATCTGAATCTGCCTCCCCTGGAGAGGTCAGTCTCCTTTATTGGGGCACTGATTGACAGCATATAACATACACAAGGAATGTCATACAAAAATGTATACTGCATATATCAACCTTGAACCTTTTTGATTTACTGATTTACAGAAATTTACCATTAAATACTAGTGCCAAATTTAAAAAATTCTCAAGAAAATATAAAAGTAATAGCAGTGAATTTAAGAAAGGAAATCTGGAATAAAATATAGTGTTACTGAATTATGGAAATTTAATATGAGATATTGAATTACTGAATTTTCAGAAAAAATAACTCCTATCCCAAGTACAGAAATCTCAGAAACACAATATTTAACAACTAAGTTTGTCTGAAAAACAGTCAGTAGATTTTGATAAATTTCCATATTTTTTCTATTTCTATAATTCTGTGTTTTTTGTATTTATGAAAATCTGAAGTAACATATCTTAGCACTACCCATTTAATCTATTGACAAAAGTATTGAATTCAATTCTCAGGTAATTCAATAATTGAATAAATTAGGTCTACATGAGATTCTTTGTGACATAATACATTCTGATCAATAAACTGAGTGTTACACTTGGCATCAAATAACTGTGTCCTGAATGCTCAGAAGATTGCATGAAGCATAGCAGAGTAGAACCTACTTTTACGATACTTCTAAAATATACAGGTACGCAAGGATCACTTTGTACACTTGGTACACGAGGATCAATAGGATCACTTGATACGCTAGGTTTGCAAGGATCATTTGGTACACTTCTTCATTGGATTCTTGTTGGGGTTAGGGTTAGGGTTGGCAAAATGCAACAAGAGTAAGTCAAATTTACATGATACCACATTGCCTAAGCCCTACATCTGTATTTCAATTAACATTTCTCTGTACTTTTAAAATTTACAGGTACAGGCAGATTGCTTGGTGCACTACATGCGTGAGGATAGCTTGGTACACTTGGTATGCACGGATGGCTTGGTACACTAGGTTTGCAAGGATTGCTTGGTACACTATGTATGCAGGGATCACTTGGTACACTAGGTTTGCCAGTATCACTTGATAAACTAGGAAGGTGAGGAGCATTTGGTGCACTTCCTTGGATTCACATTAGGGTTAGCAACAGGCAACAAGAGTACATCAAACTTACACGATATCACGTTGCTTAAACCCTAGACATGTATTTCAATTAACATTTCTAGGCCTCAACATATCAAGTAGTGAAACCTCACCTGTTCGCCTATTAGCAGAATTAGCTACTGCTCATCCCATGTGATCACCAGATTCTGAGATTGCTAAGCAAACCTAGTGAACTAAGCGATCCTCTCAACCCAATAGTATCGGTACCAAGTGATCCCTGCAAACCTTGTGTACTAAGCCATCCTCATGTACCTAGTGTACCAAATGATCCTTGCAAACCTAGTGTACCAAGTGATCCTCACAAACTTAGTGCACCAAGCAATCCTTGCATACATGTATATTTTAGAAGTATCCCCTACTTTTAAATTAAAGCTCACATTTCAGCTTCCAACTGTAACTAGCTTTAACTGCAATGCCAGGTATTGATGTAAGAGTGACTGTTCATTGAAAAACCATATGACTGTTGGAATCTCAGTGTCATAAATTCTCCACTTATCCTGTGTTTGATGAATAGTATAGAGATATTATTTTTGAAAATAAACAATAGACTAATCTAAATAAAATTATACCTGCACTTTCCTATATTTGGGGCTGTGGCGATTTTGCCATCACTGGCATTTTACCCTCGGGAGGCAATTCTGCAGTGAGACATTTGTCATTGGTCAATTTTAATGACATATTAAACATGTTACAGAGTGTTACTTCTGGTGGTTTCTGATTGGTCTATTTTAATGACAAAATAAAAAAATTTGCACCCCCAGTTTACACTCTCTGATACTGTACACTCCCTCTCAGTGTACAGTACCACGTACATTCACATACCATGCCTCCCCTCGAGTGTACTTTGCCTTTCTCTAAGTGCCCTGGCAGAAAAGACTCCAATCTGCAATCATTGCATTTCAAGGCAGCTGCACTGTCCATGCACCACAGCATCACTGCGAGAAATAAAGCAATTATGGCTATGATGAACACACATGAATAGTGACAGCAAAATGGCCTACAAGAGCAAAGTGCCATCAACGGCAAAATAGCCACTTCCTATATTTGGCTTCAAATATGTTTGATTACCTTACTTGTCATTTATTACAGTTTTGGTAGTTTTTTAAGAGCTGACCACTGTCAGTATTAGCCCTATTATTTTTCTTAATATTTGGTTGATGTTGCAGCAGTTTACCTAGATGCATCTAGGCCAACGCTTTTCATTGTCTCCTTCAATCCTTGTCAATATACATTTTGAGTCTCACTATTCACCACGTGTATAACATGAGCAGCACTTCACAAAAATAAACTGAACTGAATTGGTCTATCGCCTTAATATCACGCAATTTTGCATATAATCACTCATCCAGCACATATAGCCTCACCCAATATTACCACCTACACATTACCCTGAACCTCAACCAATACTGCAACGTCAAGCCGACGCTAAGTAAACTACAAAATTTTTGCCACCAGTTTCCAATTATTTCTTATAAAAATTGCATGCACTTTTTGGAGGTTTGAGTTAAAATTGAAACAATAAATTACAAGTTAGCAGTACCGCCATATAGCTGTTGTTGCATCGTGATACTTTTTAAACAGTATCGTCGGCTCCGGTGCAAAAAAGCAAGGGAGCCGGGAGAATTATGCTTTAGTTTCACCTCCAGACCCAGAGTCCACTGAAATTCCCCAAAATATCAGATTCAGCTCTGACTCCAACTCCAGGCTTGGCCATATGGTGTGACTCCGAGGCTCCGAAAGTCTGATTAACAACATCAAAACTTCATTCAAACACAATCAATTCCTCTTATTTATATTGCCTAAAAATAAACGACTAAGCAAAAAATATGGAAAACAGTGATAATCAAGATATTAGTTTTGTGATGTGCACTAGGTCTGTCACGAATAAGAAAATTTGCCTTGTGAGAATAGTTTTCGCATATGCGTATAGTGTTGTGTTATTTTGTTCGCTCGGTTACTGATTGAAAAAAAAGACCTTTTTTCTAGCAATTGGATTCGCAGTAAGTACGTCTTTATTACGTCACAAATGTTATTACGACATAGAAAAATTCAAGATTGATCTAGTGATTCTAGCTTCTTCGAAGACATTCGTTGACTGATTGATTACATAACTTGTAATGCTTTTTTTTCTTTTTTCACGTGATTTCGTTCTAGCATTTTCTGGATTGTTTTTTCGATTTATATATAAGGCAACGGGATTTTTTTTGTAGTTAGAGTAGTTGTAGAGAGTAGAAAAGTGTGTAGTGGGGAGAGAGAAAGATTGATTGATAGAGTAAAGAAGGGCTATTGTTTTTGTGATAATTTGTGGATTCTTTGGACGTGGCGAGTATTAAGCGGTTATTGGTGAAATTAGTTTTGGCGATTTCCTGATTGTTTAGTAAAGTGATTAATTCTGAGATCATTGAGCGAAAAAGCTTGAAGTCGTGAAGTATTATTTCTGCGAATACATTATTCTGTTCTTAACGTGGCTTAATGTGTTTTTTAGTGGAAGCCAATCATTTCCAAGTTTTATTAAGTTGCAGTCAGACCAAATTATCCGAGCGATTATCATACGTCGCCTCAATTTTAAAAGAAATTTAAGATTGAGATAGAATCGAAAATTGTATTACATCATTATATCAAAACGCGACAAGGTCTATACGTTGAACTGAAAGAAATGATTGCAGGGCAAGACGATGGGGACAGCCCTTTGATAAAAAATATGAAACAAAAACCAGCCTACTGGCAAAGCGATTAGAATTATTTATTTTAAATGTCTGCTCGAACTAATACTTCATGATATACAATTTCTTTTTCGTGACAGGCAGTTTGGTAACAACAGTGCTTTTATGAGCTCGAAATAATATGCTATGCTATGGTTTGCCATGATGCTGCTTTATAAATTCAGCTGATACAATTAAGCCACTAAACCACAGCCCCTTAGGCCTTATTCCTTCTAAAAAATTTCGTTCAGATAAAACACAGTCAGAACACATACAAAGATGAAGCAACAAAAAATAAAATACAGCTCTATAAAAAACATACAGTAGCCCCATCTTCTGAATAAGCTAACAAAGCACTTCTACTCAATCAATTTAACTCCCCTTAGCTACAACAGCTACCGTTCCTACATTTTGCATAAACACATGCAGTAATATTGAACTCAGCTACACAACCAAGCTTAAAGTTTATCTTGACAATAGGCTAAATATTGTACAATATAATCTAATTGGCACATAGCAAGAAAATTACAATATTTTAACAAACAATTCTCTCTTGCAAGCTAAGCACATGTTTTTGGTTCCCATTTTGCAAGCTTGCCGGAGTAAGCTTGATTAGTTTCTCCAGTCTATTTTATCAACATCTGCGCTGTTTTCTACAGTTTATTTTATTGCAACAATTAATCCAATTTTTTCCAATTTCCAAAAATTCACTTTGAAAGCCCAGGCCATGGCTGTACATCTTTTATATGCCATTTATCAGTGGCATACCCTAGTTGTGTTCCAGTACACACTTGGGTATACCATATACTTGGTTGAAGAGCAGCAGTTAAACCGTTTTAATTTAGACAATAAAGCAGTTGTTTCCATTCACCAGAAAATCAAACAATTTCACAATTACATATTAGGCCAACTATTTGTTATGTGGCAACGACTACATCCAGCACATTGCTCGACAACAGACATTTTTTCTTTTTTGATTGCAGAGTTAAACAAAAAATCCATTTTTCCAAATCAAAAGATTGTTTCAGAATAATCAAGCAATTACTTGCCGTTATTTGAAGTGAAGATGGGGTGAAGGGGGGGGGGCAAAAATGTCTGAGGTTATGTGGTTGTGTTGCAGAAATCGACAAATTCTGTCTAAAATTGTAAGGGAATAAGTATCGCAAATAAGTAAATTTGCTCTGTTGGAATGGTTTGTACAGTATATGTATAGTCTCTGTAATTTATTACTTTTCTTCTGCTGCAATTATTTTGTTTGTGAATCTAGAATTATCTCGAATCAAAACTTCGTTTTATATTTCAGTTGTTTTTGCAAAAAATCTTTTTTCTTTTGAGTTAAAATTTGCATCGTACTCTAGCCGGCTTTTTTTTTCATCGCCCGGCAGGGGCCCTTCATCATTAATGTCAGGGTTTAGTAAATCGGTAAAACCGGTTGCGCAGGATTCACCCATTTCGCTCTTGAGTGAACAGTAGCGAAAAGTTAATGCATTTTATGCACTTTTACAATTCTTGTACACAAAATTGTGTTCATCGTATTTTTCTTATCATGACTGGCAATGCTCACAAAGAATCTTGCCACAAACTATTCATGACATTAAAGACTGAAAGTATTTCAAAAGAAAAAATGTTGTCACAAACTACCATTCGTAACATTTAAAATTGTAAGGGGGGTACAACATAGTAAAAATTGGTGGTGTTTCCCTAATGGTCGTCATTTTGATAATTAAAAAAATAAACTATTTAATGGTAGGCCTATTTGACGCTATGGTGGACCCGTTTTTGTATTTTTATTTGTGACATTAAGATATTTGTCTACGCTGTTTTGCTTTAACCCTTTGAAGGATAATGTAACACATATGTTACATGATTGTTAATTGTTATGCCATTATGACATAATAACCATTTTTCTGAAACTCATTGTAATTTTGTTGTTACCAAACAATCAAGGAATTTTCTCAAATTTTATCAATTAGAATCTTATGATCCTCAAAGGGTTAATTTGTCCATAAAATGAAAAGGTACCATGCCTTTGCCCTAAGTGATCTAACATATTGCATTAGACACCCATTAAGCTCTTTTTGAACAAAAACATTCCCTCTTGATCCAGTGTCACAAATTGATGCTATTATTGTTTAATTTTGATCTTTTTTTAAACTTGGGATTTCATTACATTTAACTTTGTCTCTAATCCAGACCTCTCTAATGTTAAATGAAGGTTAGTGTTTTGTACCCATATTCTTGCAATTAAAGATATCAATAGTGAGCTTTACCATTTGGGTTTGTTATCAAAGTGATAGTGGATAATTTAGCAATCTGCTGCTGTTCTCACTATATGGTTGCAAGCATTGAGATGTCACTTAAGGGGATGACCTAACAGTGCGTTTTGAGCCATCAAAAATTAGGACCGCTATTTTACCACTTTTTCGTTACTGCAGGCGAATTAATATGAACTAACATCTCTGAACTAACGTGCATGTTGCTTGGCCGTGGCATAAGTGCAGCCATGCAAATAGCAAACTAACTCGAAATGAAGCACTCACAGTTAAGTTACAGCAATAGCAGGGGCCCTCATTTATAATGTTGAGATTAAGAATATCAAATCAGCTAACTGTGCCAGCCTCAACCAATTGCAAAAGAAATTGTTTTAACATTTGTATTAAAGGTAGCTCGACACTTACATTTTGTGGTAAACGATAAGAAAGGGCCATCTTTAGCCCCTTGTCTTTTTTTTGGGTCATCTCCAAGTGTTTTTCTGGGAGTTGACTGCATATCAAAATTTGTAGACTTCATTTGTCGATGAATCTTTTTGAATATTTTGATGGAAGATGCCAAAGATCTATGCTATCTAGAAAGAATAGACAAAATGTACCAAAGGACTTACTTTTTCTAGGAATTGCAATTTTTTGAAGTGCAGGCAACAAAATTTTGGGTGTTTTTAACTGGTAGACTACACTTCATTAACATTTAGAGGCTTCAGTTTTTGATGGATAGTTTTGAAAACGTCGACAGATGATTCAAAAAAACCACATTTGTGAGAAAAAGTAGTCAAAATGTATCAAAGAGCTGACTTTGGTTTAACAATTGCAAGTTTGTTCGATCTAGGAGGATAATTGTTCAACTAAAAATGAAACATGATGTATGGCAACCAAGATTTGATCAGCCATGATAAACTAATCCTTAGCCCTAAGTAATTGGAGTCACGTATTGCTGGAAAGCAAATTTTCCAAGCTTTCAAAGGATAGTAATTGTTAGTACTTTATTATAACGTTGTTGTATTAAAGTTACCTGTTCTTCCTGAGCTCACCAGTTTTGGGAGGGATAAAAAGTTACACCACAGGTCTTAACGTTCAAAGAGTTGATTTGTGGTACAAAATTTGAAAATTGCAGAAAGTAAGTATTCATTCTCGAAGCTTTTTGTCTAACACTTTTCAAGAGAATCCGTCAGAAATAGAGTGAAAAGATGAAGTGATTCACTTATATAGAGACACAATTCACAAAAAAGAAAAAGGGAAAAAAGCTGCATCGTGATTGGTAAAAGAATCGACCAATGGAAGGAGCGGAAACTAATGTGAAATTTTTAGACCACAAACGAATTTTTTTTGTTTGCTTAAATTTGGTTTGCATGTTTTGATGTACGCGGCTTCAAGGGTGGAAAGATGAAAAGAAGTACGGCCACGGGCAAGAATAGAAAATTTGTTATCATTATATTCACGTGCGCATGTAGGATTTTTTAAAAGATGCTGTCCAATAGCAGAAAAGGAAGTTTCAGCTTTAAAGCTTCTGATTTGCTTGCAAGAGCGAGCCAATGTGCTTCGGTCCTGAGAAATATGCTCCTGGAGAATGGCTTTGGGCACGTGCTGCTTAATCCTCTGTTGTAGCCTTTGAGAAGTACGACCCACGTACCGACTATCGCAGTGGCACAGAAATTGGTAAACAACGTTGCTTTGATAAAAAGCGGGCAGTACATCCTTTTTGGCTACAGGCAGAAGTTGTCTGGTGGTGTAGACAATGCATGGTTCAACTGCAAAGTAACAGCATTTGACGGCTGTTTTAATTTGCATTTCGTACCTCATCGAAACATTGCCCAGCCATGGCAAGTGAAGACAAACTGAGCATTTCTTCGGACCTAATTGCGTTGGTCTGTGAAACTGATTTATTGTCTTGGTTATAAACGTGTTGGTTAGCTTTTTTCCCTTTTTTTCTTTTTCATCAATTGTGTCTTTGTATAAGTGACTCACTTCACCTTTTCACTCTATTTCTTAACGTTCAGTTTTTTCAGTATAAAAACTAATGTTGATTGTACATATTATGCACTATCGGAATCGCCTTAAAATAACCTTTAATTTGTTGAATAAAGTTTGGTAATCAGTTGAGAAATAAAGTCACAAATCAGTTTTTTAATGAACTAATTTTTCAAAAGGTAGCAATTTTTGAAAACATCTATATTGTGATCTGCGGTAACAAAAGATTTGTATGAATCGTAGGAGACATATTGTGATATCCTAGAGCCAATTTTAAGCGTGCAAGTGAAATAGAAAGGAAAAATGCTTATAGGGCTTAAAATGCATAAAAAGAATTGCTCGTAGCATTGTCAAATGGGCAATGATTGTTGTAAATTTGTGTATATCGAAAGCAGCTTATTGATATCTTGTGAAAAAACGTTTAATCGTGTTTCTGCGATGAGTACTTTTTGAGTAAAAAGAAAAAACAGATTGTGTAATAAATCGTTGATGGTGACGTCATTGTAGACCCAAAGAAATGAAAGTTTGTGTAATGTGGTATGTCGGAAGCTTGTTTTCGTTTGAGCAAAAAGCAGTTGTCCTCTATCAGATAATGAAAATATCAAAAAAAATATTTTTGGTAATGACGTAATGGTGAGGTCACAAACACCCTTATGGTACTTATCATGGGGTGATAATCAATAGTGGCGAGTTTGATGCTTGTACCTCAAACAGTTTTAGAGGAGTTAAAACAGACAGACAAATATACAGACAGAATTGCGCTTTGTAGTAAGGATGCCTTCTGTACGACGTAATATTGGTAGATCATGTGGTTAGGATCAAGACTGATCTTGAGCACACTTTTCCATCTCAAAAGTTTTCGATTGTTCATGTGATGTAATTTATTAGCGGTGCTTTTTTTGTAATATGATGCCATTTTTGAATTTTCTAGGTTGCATCCGATTCACATATTTAACGCAACGAGATTTTTACTCACTAGGGAGAGAGAGAGTCCATAGAGTAAAGAGAGTGTAAAATACTGTGAAAGAGCTTAGAGACACGTTTAGCTTGTTATTCTCTGTTGGTTTGTTGTGGAATATTAGCGAGACATAAGCCGTTAATTGATTGATATAGTTTTTTGATTGGTTTCTAATTGATATATTAAAGTACATTGATTTGTGTGATCCACAAGTGAAGACATTTTAACTCTTTCATTCGCACGTAATAAGGGAAAAAAATTTTCGTAAGGTTGCAGTGCAAAAAACTGTCTTAATTTGTCATAATCAATCATAATTATATACTCCAAGTTTGTTTGTAAATCATTACTCATCTGTTTGCTTCTACATCAAGTGTTATATATCGTTGAAATCTCTATTTCTTGAGGATTTCAAATATGAAAAAAAAATTTTTTGAATATGCAAATTAAACCTCCCCAACTGGTGCTGAGTTGCCTTCGAAATTGAAGTTGTACCATTGCCTCAAAGATTACTACAGATTTTTTTTTATCATTTTTTTGGAAATGATTGCCAAATGATGCTAAGGATATAAGCTTTCAAGGCTTATGACTCAAAACTTATCTAAAAGCCTAGGTTTTCTACAATTTGCAACTTTCTGAGGTCCATGATCTTTTTTTTAATCGGTACTAAATTTTGTTAGTTGAATTCAGAACCTAAAATATCATCATTTATTATCTGCTAGAGGTTAGCGTAAACCATAAAAGATTATGTATTTTTAAAAACGCAATTTCTTTAAGATTCAGAAATAATCAAGTTTGAATACAATATGTTGTCACTGACTATGAAACAGAAGCTTTTTTGCACCCCTTCCATTTATTGAGAAACAAGGGGGATGCAGCAAATTTTGATTTAAAGAAACCAAACTTCTGTCAGCTTTAAAGCTTGTATTTTAGCTTTTATCTCCTTGGAAACTTGTTAGCAAAATATCAATTTAGTGGTAAAATGCTTGCAATTTTTTTTATCTTTTTAAAGGGTGTACTTTTTTTTAAATTATAATTTAGTGAATGTAAGTTGAAAATCTTTGGGGGGCTTTGAAATGATATGGCATACGGTACTCATTTTTGATTAGTAAATATTATATACCGCATAGCCTAAACTATTTAAAGTTATATGCTGCTGGAAAGAAAATTTCCTAAGCTTTCAAATGAGACAGGCATTGGGCAACACATCATATTTTTTATGCACTAAATCTATTATTTTTTATTTATCATACAAAATTTTTTGGGGGTTTTGAGACCCCCAGGTAATTTAAAAATTTTAATGGGTAAATTTTTATATTATTGCTTGAAATTTTGTCAAATGATGCTGCAAAATAGTAGTTTTCAAATTTTGTTTACCATAAAGGCTTTGGTTTCCTGGAAAACATGTAATCTCAACTTGATTTTAAGGTATATGGCTCTTGCTGAATCTTTGGCAGGTTTGGTGGTCTGCAATTGGGTTCTTGATCTTTTTAACCCTTTTTGGGTATAAAAATCCAAAAATTAGGGCACAAATTTTACATCTTTTGATGTATGAGGAATTAAAAGTGATTGTTTGAAAATTTTATGAAAATCGAGTCCCAGATAAAATCACAAATTTGTTTTTTAGTAAAATAATTTTGTAACTCGGCGTAAAAAAATTAAGGGAAACACCCGAAACACGCGATCATCAATTGATGATCGCGAAGCGAAAGAGTTAAGTCTCGAAGTATTTTGTGAGTAGCAGAGACGTAGCAGCCGCCCCCAAACCTCCCAATTGGGGGGGGCCCAGGCCAACTTTGGGGGCCCAAGTTAGTCTGAAATTGCTTTTTGGCTACGTGACTATTTTCAGTTCAGCAGACTTGTTTACAACCGATTTAAACTGTAGGAAGAAATTGGCTTGTGACATCATAAGTGAATGCAACGTCATTTGATCTCGCAGAATCTAGAATATTTCGATTGATTTTCTGGTAGAATCTTGAATATTCGATTGACGTAACAATGCCGTTGTTACGCAACAATCATAGAATGGTCTGGAATTCTGTTTGGCTATAAATACCGGGACAATATATATACACTGCAGAGTGCAGATAAAGTATTTTATTGACATTGTATAGAATGAAACGTTCAAAAAGTGGTGCACAAAAGAGAAAAGAAGCAGCCACTGCTCGAGATGCTGTAGCGAAATTGCCCAAGATGACAGATTTTTTTAAGATTACTGAGCAGAGTAGACCTGGCACTAGTACCGAGAGGGATGAAGAAAACTATAGTGTACAAGAAAAAGAAGACTATGACGATCAGCATCAAAGTGATTGTGAATTTCCAGAAAATGTAAGTTGTGATTTACCTGCCAATACGCAACCTTCAATATCAAAAATAACTGAATCTCAATTTACCCCTATCCCTGATGACCCATGTAAATGGCCTGAAAGTATTTCTGATGCTCAACGATGTGATATAGTAAAGCGTGGACCACATCAACTAATAATGAATTTTCCATATAATAACACAACTCCAAGGCGACATTTTTCCTCCAACCATTATAAACGTGTGTTACCTAATGGTGAAAGTGTTTCACGGTCGTGGCTAGTTTATTCTGGGGAATCAGATCAAGTTTTTTGCTTTTGTTGTAAGCTATTTGGAAAAACACTAAGCCCCTTTTGTAGTGGTATAAATACATGGGAGGGTTTTTCGAAAAAACTGAAAGACCATGAAAACGGCATTTCCCACCAAGAATGCTGCAGTCAATGGATGTTGCTAGCTGAAGGGATAAGAAATTCATCCACTATCGACAAACGCGAGATGAATATTTTTTTCAATGAAAGACGTTTTTGGAGAAATGTTTTAGAGAGACTTATCGACATTGCCTTGTTTCTATCGGAAAGGAATCTTGCTTTTAGAGGATCTGAAGAAGTCTTAGGATCTCCTCACAATGGAAATTTTCTGGGTATATTTGAGCTTTTGGCAAGAAGAGATCCGATCCTAAAAGAGCTTCAAGACAGAATCAAGAATAAAAACACTAAAGATCACTATTTGAGTCCTACCATACAAAATGAACTAATTGAATTGCTAGCGACAGAAGTTGAAAAAGAAAATTTACAGCAATTGAAATTGGCAAAATATTTTTCTATAATTTTGGACTGCACTCCAGATATGTGACATCATGAACAAATGTCTGTCATTCTCCGTTATGTACTATGTAATGAAGAAGCTGCTGTTGTTAAAGAAACATTTTTTGGCTACTTGAGAATAAGTGACAGTACTGGGAAAGGCTTGTTGGACGCTTTCTTAGAAAAAGCGACCGAACTGCAACTCGAATTGTCTGATTGTCGAGGTCAGTCATATGATAATGGTGCTAACATGAAAGGAAAACATTCTAGGGTCCAAGCAAGAATGCTAGACATCAATCCCAAAGCTGTTTAGGTGCCCTGTGCAAACCATACCCTTAACTTAGTTGTTGTTGACAGTGCTAATTGATCGACGGAAGCATTGACATTTTTTGGAGTACTTACAAGGTTGTATGTGCTGTTTTCTTCCTCTGCTCAGCGTTGGGAAATTTTGAAGAAACATGAGGAGCTGTCCATAAAGTCACAATCTGATACTCGTTGGGAAAGCAGAATTAAATGCATCAAACCTCTTCGATACAATTTAAAAGAGGTGTTGCTGGCACTGAAAGACTTGGAAGCCATTTCCATAGAAAGAAAAGATGGAAGAGCTGCCTCAGAAACAAAATCGTTGATAGCTCATTTATCAAAATGGAGTTTTCTTTTGTCGGTGTTTATTTGGTATGATATCCTATTCCAAGTCAATAAAGCAAGCAAGATTCTTCAATCGTATGGAGTCTCCCTTCATACAATGGAAACGGAAATCCAGGCAACTGAAAAGTTTTTGCAAAACTATCGCACAACGGGTTATGACAGTGCCGCAACATCTGCTGTTGAAATAGCACAGGAATTGGATATTGATCCTTCTTTTCCTCCGTCAAGAAGTGGAAAGAAAAGAAGATTGTTTGATTACCAAGGTGAAGAGGAACAACGAGCTACTCCTGAACTGAAATTTAAAAGCAACTTTTTCTATCCATTAGTAGACCAGGCTATTATGTCAATAAAGGAGCGCTTTAATTTGTTACGTGAGGTTTCTTCCGCCTTTTCGTTTTTGTACACACGAGACAAACTTTTGCTTGTGCAACAAGAAAATGCTCTTCTTACTTGCTGTAAAGAGTTCCAAAAAAAGTTCGGTGACATTGATTCTGATGAAATGAGCGCTGAGCTACAGCGGTTTGTTTTAATTTTACAAAAAAACGCAATCTCAATACGGCTCAAGACTTTCTGAACTATCTTCTAAAGACTCATTTATTTGAATTGTATCCGAATGTGTACATCGCACTTCGAATCTTACTAACTTGCCCCGTGACTGTTGCCAGCGCTGAAAGAAGCTTCAGCAAATTGAAACTGATCAAAACTTTTAATAGAACGTCTATGACAGACAGTAGACTATCTTCATTAGCCATGTTGTCAATCGAAAATGACTGCGCCCGATCTCTTGATTATGACAATGTCATAACAGCATTTGCGAACAAAAAGGTTCGCTCCAGACTATTTAAATGATACTGTGTTTTTATAACTTTTTCATGTTTTTCAGTGTCATTGCTTTCGTTTCGCAGTGTCTGCATAAATGTCCTACTGAACTCTGGCATCGGTGCCGAATTTTTTATGACTTGCACCTTCGGTATCGGCATGCTTTATTCTGACATTAGCCTGTTTACTTATGTACAAATTGTGGTGTATTTTCTTAATGCAGCTTTTCAATTTTACACCTCTAAAGTGATATGACCTGTGCGCAGGGGCTCTTGCGCTTACTTTGGGGGGGGGCCCGAAGTTGGAGTGCTACGGGACTGGTGATTAGCCTATATCCGTTCTGTTCTTCGTCAAGAAATGCATCTTGTAAAGTATCGTGATTAAGTATTTAGTAGAAGCCAATCTTCACCTTGGTGTTAAGTTGCAGTCAGAATTAATTATCATTCCAGCAATACTGTAAGTTGCCTCAATTTTAAGAAAAAAATTAAAGTTGAGATAGAACCAAAATTCTATTTACACGGCAATAAGCAAGAGGGGGGGGAGCAGATCGGATAATGTCCGGAATTTTTTTTACTTTTCCACAATAATCTAGCAAATTTTTCCATAAATTCACCTTTTCTATATTATTTTTGACTTCGCCAGTAAATACGCCGCAGCAAACAATGGGCCAAGAAACAGTAGCCCCTTAACTTGTTGTCTACCTACGTTCCTTTGTAAACTTTTGAATTTGCAATTCTATGATGACCGTGTTTTAACTTTTGAAGTGTGGTAGTGTTGATTCATCTCGACTTACGAATTGCATGTAACAAGTTACAATGTATTGAATCTCACTAACCATTGTAAACCTTGCACCTAATTGGCAAAGCAGCATACGGCCGTAAGGGGCATTAACAATTTATTAAAATGAATATGCCAGGAAACAATAATGAGTATACCACCCAACCAATTTAGACGAGACCATCCCTGAACGCGTTTCGTCCTTTTGGACTCATCAGCAGGGCCCGTCACGTCACAAGCAAAAGTAACCCACTCATTAACGTTATCCTTAAAAAAAAATCAACTATGCACATGCAGAAGCACTGAGACTTAAACCGACGACGTATTGCGTTGCTTAACAGGGCGGGTTGACAAATTGGTTGATTTTGGGTGCATATCCACTGGGAGATCAGTTTACACACTGATCTGAAAAAGCAGATTAAACTCTGCATATATAGCCTAGCGTCTTGTCTTTGCAATGCCATTACGCTCACGGCGAGTGTGTTGACAATTCACAAGGTGGGAGCCGGGCGACCTTTGATAGACATGTCGAGCAAATCCATGCCAACGAAATTTCACTCCATCTCACTTCGCAGTAAACTGGGTCTTCTACAGTGAAACGGGCAAATCCATGCCAAGTCTTTTCAAGTAGGGAAAAAAAACTGTAGATTTGAAAATTATAGGCAAAGATGGAAATTGTAAACCTTGCACCTAATTGGCAAAGCAGCATGCGGGCGTAAGGGGCTTTAACAATTGTTAAAATGAATATGCCAGGAAACAATAATGAGTATACCACCCAACCAAGGTTTACAATTTTTACAATTTCCATCTTTGCCTTTAATTTTCAAATCTCACTAACTATCGCACTCAAAATGCTTAAGAATGATAAAGGCTATTAATATTCTTGATTACACTAAGCCACGAAATTTTTGCCACTAGCTAGGTAAGAGGTGTTCTATGGTGAATCTCGATCGCTTGATTCAAATATTTCATTATTTTTTTCTCTAACATGACAGGTTGTTTAGTTATTTGTATATTTAGGAAAAAATATCAATTTTTAAACACGGGGTCAAAATTTAGTAATCCTAACTTTTCCTATCAAAATGCAACTGCCTTGTCTCGATATTTTGCGCATCTTTACAAAAAACTAAGTAAACCCCATATGATGCCATGTACATGTATAGAAATAATCAGAGCTGGAGTCTCGGCCAAAATCTTCGACTTTGGGACGAGACGAGACATTGACGTTGCGAGACCAAGACTTTTAGTAATAAGTTGAGGCGAGACCGAGACTTGAACGTGCCGAGACCGAAACGAGACACGAGACTTTTGAAATCAAATTTTTACAAAATGTCATGAATATTTTTAACACTAAATTTTGGGCATTTCAATGAATTTTCGAACACGTTGCTATATACCAGCTTATGAGCTATTTACTAAGAAATATTTAGTTATTCAATACATAATTATTTATTGTTAAAACGTAGAGAATTAACGAAAACACATGGGTAAAACAATTATAAATCGTGACACACGCATTCACCACAACGCTACTGTATGTTAAGCTGTTTTTATCAGTATAAGATAAAATTATTGTCGGGTTTTACTGTACGGCAAAACTGTGGAAAATTCGGTTTACTTCATTCAATTTTGAAACCAACCTTTAAATATGGTCGAGACATGCCCATTTTCCAAAACTTCAAGATGTCGAGACGAGACCGAGACCAAAACATAAGACCTTCGAGACCTAGACGAAACCGAGACTTTGAAAAATAGTGTCTCGGAGACAGTACAGCTCTGGAAATAATGATGCCAATAACAAAAAAGTGGTCCAAACAACTTCCGGCGAGGTATCGTCCGTTTGCTTAGCGCTTGTGCTGTGTGCCACGTTCTCGTTGCAAAAACCACCAGTAATCTTTCATCATCTTTTAAGTTATTTTACCCAGATAACGTTTTTTTATTTCTTTGATCACTTGATCAAATCGCTCACCATGTTTATCGCTTATTTTGCCAATAATAGGGAAAAAAGCCCACCAGCAGCTGCTTTGGGAAAATTGATAATTTGGATAAATATTACGAGTTGCATTAAGTAGCGGTAGCTCAAGCGCCGCTCTTTGCCCAAACTGTTTTTTTTTAAGTTTTAAGTAGCGAGTGCCCTTCTTTGCAAATTTGTCCTTATCAGTGATAAGTCTATGGTAATTTACTTGCAAAACAACTCACAAGCAGTCTATCATACCCAACATCCAGTTAGTTGGTCTACATGTTATGCTATCAAATCATGCTTGGCTACTAGTTTTGTCTGATTCTACAAGGCATGTTTACAAAGCAACAATATGCTGACTAAACGAAGATAGCAATAAAAGTACAGTAGATCTCAAGAACCGAAAAAATCTTTAAAACTGTTATTTATAGATCGCCGTGCCGAGCAGAGCATGGTGTAAAATAGGCATGACTTTCAGTTCTCTGCCAGTATAGTCTACCAGGCAAAAAGTAGAAATGTGAAAAGGCTATTGCCACTCAAACTAGCCTCCACAGGCCTACACCTAAGTACAAATGTAGAGCTACTGGACAACATGACATTGTCCGTTTATTTTTCTTGAAATTGCAAAAAAAATTCCTCATAACATTTTCATATTCAATTCACGTCGCTTTCTTCGCTTTATTACCCGGCGATCCATGTTTATTTTTTCCTATTTTTGTATTTTTCACAATACCCCAATTAGGCTACGCTGTTAACTGCGCTAACTGCTGATAATTTTCAATAAACTTCTTTTGACAAATTTCTCTATGTTTCAGCAAAAGCTCGTTAGCATAAAGATACAGGGTGTCCCAAAAAAAAGTTTATTTTTTAATTTTTAACTACTTTTGTTTTATAGCATTTGACTCTTTCATTTTTTCAGGTTTTATTCTATGGTAATAGGAGTTTTATACCTGAAATTTTGAAGCCTTTATCTTAATCATGCCTTTCACAATTGAGCAGCGATCAAAAATAGTAAAGTTCTATTTGAAAACTAAATCACTGGTCCAAACCCAAAGGGAATATCGCAAGCATTTTGGTGTAAAAGAAGCTCCATCTGTGACGTCAATCAAGAAAATTGTTCAAAAGTTTGAAGTGCATGGCACCTGCCACAACAGAAATAAAGGAAATTCTGGAAGGAGAGTGTCTGCTCGCACCGAATTAAACATTGATACTGTACGTGAATCGACTGTGCGTAGCCCAAAAAAATCAATACGGAGGCGTTCATCTGAACTTGGCTTGACAAAGTCCACCGTTCAAAGAATAATGAAGCAAGACCTCAACTTATATCCTTACAAACTGGAAATAAAGCAAACTTTGACTGATAGGGACAAAGAACAACGTTTTCAAATGTGCACATGGTTTAATGAAATGATGGAAAATGATGAACATTGGGTTGGCAAGATATGGTTTTCAGATGAGGCACATTTTCATCTGGATGGATCAGTAAACCGTCATAACTGCCGTATTTGGGGCACTGAACCTCCAAACGTTGTTACCACCAAATCACTCCACAGCAGGAAGTGCACAGCTTGGTGTGCGCTTAGCTCTGACGGAATCATCGGGCTTACTGGTTTGAAGACAATGCTGAGAATGCGGTGACGGTTAATCAAGAAAACTATCGCCACGTCATCAAAAAGTTTACTGCTTGTCTTCGTCGTCGTCGCTTTGACTTGAAAAAATTATGGTTTCAGCAAGATGGGGCAACACCTCACACTGCAGTGGAAACACGAAAATTATTGTCTGAAAAATTTGAAGACAGGCTGATTTCCTTGAAAGCTTCCCACATCTGGGCTCCACACTCTCCTGACCTTAGCCCACTGGACTTTTTTCTGTGGGGCTACGCAAAAGATAATGTCTATAAAAATAAGCCTACCTCTATTTCCGAACTTAAACAAGAAATAACTACGTTCATGAGAGCCATTTCCGCTGACACATGCAAAGCAGTAATTCAGAATTTTGCTGTGAGAGTAAGGGAATGCCTTCCGCGCCATGGCGATCACATTGAGCATGTTATTTAAGCAGCATCATCAAAATATATGACTATTTTTAAACTCCAGTAACATCAGCTAAGTAAAATGGATAACAACGATTTTGATGGCAAACAAATCTCCAACACATTATTTATGCACGGTGAAACTTTCATTGCTTTATCTTTACAAGTTTTTGCGTTACAAAAATTTTAAAAATAAACTTTTTTGTGGGACACCCTGTACAAAACCATACAGAAGTCACTTAGTATTTATATTTATTGCGCGAAATACCTGAGTGCTTGTAGCAAAAACTTGTAGAGATTTGTCATGTAACAGTCTATTTACAAATTACAAAGCAAAACAAATTGTTAAAGTTATTAGTTACATCAAGCAACAGGTAGTGTCACTACTCACTAGCTTTCTAAAACTGATAGGCTCCTTGCTAAATTTTCTGTTCCCTTAATTTAGCAGTAGCTTATTTTACAAAAAATAGTATGAAAATGATATATTTGGGTGCACTTATCAAATATTTTCAGCGGATCTGACAAATTGCTAAAAATGTGGTAGGAAATTCCTTAAAATCATCAAGTGAGAGTTCCGCCTCCCTGGCACAAGGTCAGGGGGCTCAACCCCTTTAGTCCACACTTCCTGCGCTACTGGCATTGACTATCTGATTTAATCGTTTCATTTTTGAACCGCATGTTCTAATTATATTGTAACGTTGCCATAGTGCAGTGGCAAGAGCATATGCTTTGCAGTGGACAGATGCGGGCTTAATTCCTTTGTCGACTCTTAACAAAAAGTAAATGCTTTAGAAAACGTTTAACGTCAATTTGTTTTGTTGTCAGCATTCCTTTTTCACTCGTTGTGTTTATCCGATTGACGATTTTTCGGCGTTGTGGAATTATAAGCAAATAATTTGCCAACTAGCACTAAAAGTGATATTCGCATCAGCATCTCAACTGCATTAACCCTATATTAACCAGACATACTTATATTTGAATAAAAATTATTTCCATGTAAAACCATGCTCATTTCCATGCATTAAATGGTTCTAGCCACTTATTTTTTTTGTTGGTCCGCTTTGACCCAGATTTCCGACTTGTAGCAGATTTGCTACAATGGTTAATCAGGGACAAAAACGTAGATACATAGCGTCATTTTCATGAATTTATTTTAGCAAATACGCACCCACAAATACATGAAAATTGAACACAAACAAGTAAAACTGAAATGATTGCAATTACAACAGAATGTTCTGGGCTTTTCAGGTATGTGTTGTCTGACCAGAATCCTACAGTCGCTCAAAATAAATACAAAACTTCAACGCGGAACATGAGCACAAAAAACTGTAAACTGAAATGAATTGTAGTTCAAACTAAAGGTTTTGAAATACTGAATGCTATATCGTCCTTATGGAATCACACCACCTCTCAAAAAAACAAAGTCATGTACTGTGTGTTAGTTTAGAACAAAGAAATTAATAATTAGCAATCACTTTATCCTTCCAAATATATGTACAATCTCTTTGTAGTAGGGTACAATTATGCAATTTGACAGGCCTGGTGTAGTAAGATCTATTCAGAAAAGCAAAGCAGGCATTCTCATTCTTCATGTTGGGCTGCTTATTGGCCATGATAATTACCGAAACAATTTCTGGTTTTGTTAAGACACAAATGTACCTGGCACTTAGCACATTTCACAAAGGCAAAATCATCTGGGCAATTTTTACAACGTTGCCTCTTGCTTTCATATGCAGGAAAGTGATCAATGCGATCAAATCTTACATCGTCGATTGGACGAATATTGGTATGCACTTTCCTATTTCTTCCTCACGATGGCTTTCCCGATTTGCACAAGGCTGTGGCAACACGGGCCTGGAATTTTCTGAGGGGCAGGATTTTTTTCACTCTCAACTCTTCACAGTCCCGTTTGTAGACGAACCATGCGTTAACCCGGGAAATGGTCAAAGTATGATAGAAGATGTACAAGTACCACCTTTTGGACTTGAGCTGATGCTTGTACAATGAGCACATCATGTCCAGCAAATCTACTCCACCCATCGACTCGTTGTACACGCCAATGACAGATGGCCTTTCAACAGGGATGGTTTTTTTCTGCTTTCTATCATACCTGCGTACAGCATCATGTGATTCAGCTCCAAGGTATGAAGACACTACTGTGACGCACTTGTTATCCAGCCAGCGAACAAGTGAAATATTGGTGGTAGTTTTTACAACACAATCAAACGCCCCTCTTCCTTCGGCTTTCATTTCTTTTTCTGACTTGAGGGGAGCCCCATGTAGCCGATTTCTGTTGATTGTGCCAACATAAAATAGATCCCTTTGTGTCAATTCTTTTATCACTGCAAAATTTGAAAAATAGTTGTCAGCAAATATCTTGAAGTTGTGCTTTTCTGGCAGTGTAGAACATAACTTCAAGACAACATTTCCACCCAGTCCACAGCCAGAAATATCTTCATCATTGCCAATGCCTGTACCCTTTCCTTGGTAGACATCAAAGATGTGCAAATACCTAGATGCAGCACACCTCGCCCACAATTTGAAGCCCCATTTTTTGGGCTTTTTGAGAAGGTATTGCTTCAAGAGTGCTCTTCATTTGAAAGCCACCATTATTTCATTTATGGAATGGTTTTCTTCTGGGCTAACTGTTGCAAAATTAGCATTTAGACTATTTAGCCAAGGCCTTATTTTCCAAGCTCTATCTTGTTTCTCTGAATCAGTCACCAGCAAATTATCTTTGATGTGCAAATATGAAGTTAGTTTTTGAAATCGATTTCTGGACATCATGTCTGCCACTGGTGCATAGCGAGTGTCTGTCTCCCAGAAACATCCAACAGCCGGCATTTTGACTAAACCCATGTGAAAATACATTCCTGTGAAGGTCTCAAGGTCATGAGCAGTAGATTGTAAACTGATTCCTGATTTTTGGTGAGCATAATTATTTGATTCTGTAGCCAAATTGACAAACATGTCATCATTTACAAACCTTTTGAAATATTCATAAGGAGTAACCCCTTCAATTGGTTCTGGTTCAAGTTTAACGTGAACGTAGTCAGTGTTTGCAGGCGGAATGAATGGTCTGCGCTTATCAAATTTGTAGATGTTTTTTTTGACTTGTGGTCTCAGTTTCTGCTGACCCCGTGCTGGGGCCCTATCAGCTGTTGAAGAGTGAGCATCATCAACATCAACATCACCATCTGAGTCACTGCTAACATCATGGTCTGCTGCCATGACACCAACATAAAGAAGATGAGAGTCAAGCCACACATCTTCATTCTCATCGGAACTGGACAACTCATCAAATTCACTTTCTGAGCTATTTATTACATCCAGAATGTCAGTTACTTGAACATATTTTCGACGCGTCACCTGTAAAGTCAATATCATTCTGAATAACAATATTTTCTCAGCGCATGCATTACACTCGGCATTAAATGGAAAGAAGACAGCAAATATAAGATACTCATGTACCTTGGTAATCTGAAAACACAAAAAATTCCTAAGATTGACGTCATTGCCCGCCACCCCCACCCACCATAATGTTCTATTTACAAATGAATAAGAACCACTACAGAACACTATCTCATTATATGAACCAATAAGCATACAGATCAACTGTTCACTTTACATAAAGTAGATATAGCCTTTCATTGTGTTTTGACCTTCATTGACCAATGTAGCAGATTTGCTACACTAAATTAGCCCACCCTACCAGCACAACAACGTTAGAATTTTTTTAATTTTTTTTTCGCGTATATATTCTATGGATAACAATAATCTTAGATAACAACAAAAATATATCAACTCACAGCATTATCTATGCAAAAATACCAAATAACATTACCTTAGATCCACTCATGTCAGCAGATGTAGATGCATCCATATTATAAGCTTGGTCACGTGCAAAAAACGGGAAGTGTTGCTAACTGCTTTTTTTTAAGTTGACAAACTGATGTAGTAGATTAGCTACATTGGTTAATAAAAGAAAAAAAAAACAACTTTTCTTCACAAACTTTGACCGAATAATCAGTGTAGCAAATATGCTACAGTGGTTAATATAGGGTTAAATATAGCAATGAGAAAAAACTGCTAACTTAAACGGCTACAGCAACTAATTACGGTGCAAAAGACAAAAATAGGCAAAATACAAATCTTCATCAATTTACTGTGTAAGAGAAAAATTTGTTTGACCAAAAAAGAGAACAAAGGGAAAAGTGGTTGTTAGTAATTAAAATGTGAATTTACATTATTTACCGATGGAACCTCGAGAGAGAGGTAACTCAAAAACCTTGTGAATATTTTTGGATATTCTATGTTCGTGGATCCATTGATGAATTTTTTGCATCCATCTTCATTTTTTACAGATAAATTAACCATCCACTAAGACATTTTTTAGTCTTTTGCTGTTTATAATTGCAATCAAAAACAATTGCGTGTGCATATGGTAGTCGAGTGTAAAGTTTGTCTTCGTGTTCCTTCAGGTGAACCAACCGCACACTAATTTAATTTTTTATGTTCTTTACACAGTAAAGTTGTGCATCTTAACGTATAGGGTTTGTTGCTGCTTCCTATTTTTACTGTTGTTCTATTGAGCTCTTTGCTTGGTGCGTGCTTTGCTGGCCAAAATAAATATACTAAATAAATAAAGAAGAAGTCAGATGCTCCTTTAAAAAATTTGTTTTCTCTTTTATTTGTAATGACGTCACATCCTATCTTTGGCGTTCTTTCTATAACAATAACTCCTTTTAATTTCACGTGGTCGCGTTGTGAAATGAATCAATAGATGCTAGTTCAGTTTGTCTTCGCATGCATATTGCGGCCTTGGTCAGCTAAACTGTTTCAAATCGTACAAAGTGGTGGTAAGTTTTTTGAGTCACATTTATGCCTGTTGCTCGTGCGTTAAGTTTATTTCTGAAATTTGCGACTTCAAATTGACATTTCTGGTGCTGTAGGCATAGAAATAGCATTTAACTGTTAGGGCATGTTGTGCAACTTGTGTTTGGTGTTTTTCATAAGTGCAAAGCGTGCTCCGATAGAAAAATGTGCTTTTCATCATAACAAAACTCATTCTGTAATTTCAATTAGTTTATATTGTATCAGTACTGGTATGTCTTGGCATACAAACTTTTAAAATAACACTAAGTTATTGTTTTCAAATGGCACTGAGTTGCCAGCTCATGGATACGTTATTTTTTGTGCATATACTTGGGTTAAGTTGAAAGTTTATTTAAGGTTGCGACTTGGTCAAGTGTTTTTGCGGTTCTGCAGGTCTTAGCATAACTTGGTGAAGTTACATGTCTTGTGTTATCTTCAATCAAAATTAATGCAGAGTTGTGACTTTTCTAGTTTCAATGTCATTTTTTGTGGCAACTCAAGCTCTTATAACTGAATACTCTCATAATGGGGTGTCTTGCATGTCCTGAATTGACTAAAAAGTTAAGCTATATTGCTTAGTCTGCACTGCTGAATTAGTGAAAGGTGTATCACAAAATTTGATAGCTTGAGGGTTAAAGTTATTCAGAAGAATTTTTGTGTCAGTGGTACCATTATCTTGCACTTAACATCAAGCTAATCCTATATCTTTGCTTAAACAGTAATTTTCTTCTTCATGTGACTTTGTATCCAACTTCAAGTTTCCTTTTAAAAATTTTGGTTGAAACTTGAAGAGAATCCAGGCTTAGTCAACAGTAAGAAAGTTACCTCATCAGCAGGTTTAAAGTAGCAAACTAATAAGCTGCTTGTTTTACCCCTTTGAGGAATAATGTAACACATGTGTTACATAATTGCTAATTGTTATATCATTATGACGTAATAGCCATTTTTCTGAAATTGATTGTAATTTTGTTGTTACCAAATGATTGAGTAATTGTCTCAAATTTTATGAATTAGAATCTTACTATCCTTAAAAGGTTTAAGAATCTTACGATCCTTAAAGACTAGAAAAATAGTCCAAACATGTTAACTGGTAGTTCCATTCTAAAAACTTTATTGTTTGGCAGTGGCTATTTTGCTGTCGACGGCAATTTACCATCAGTCTATTTTGTCGTAAGTTATTTGTGATTGGTCGATCTAAATGACGTACTAAACATGTGACTTTTGGTTGTTTCTGATTGGTCAATTTTAAAAACCAATTAAAAAAATTTTGCACCCCAGGTCTCTATCCCCCACCCTGTACACTCCCTTCCAGTGTACACTGCCCCGTACATTTACATACCGGGCCTGCCCCTTCGGTGTACACCGCCTTTCTTTTAATGCCCTGGCAGCTGAGATTCCAACCCACAACCATGGTATCTCAAGACCAGCGCACTATCCACTACACCACAGTGTCACTGGTGTAATTGTAGCAAATATGGCTATATAAACACATGTGAATGACTACGGCAAAATAGATTCCAAGGGCAAATTGCGGTCAAAGGTGAAATAGCCACTGCCGTATTGTTTTTAGTCACTTTGCACCTCATTGTCAAAATAGCTTTAAAAATATGCATGCATGCATATGTACCATAATGTTTATTCATGGAGAGAAAATGCCAGTATTAATCTTTTACACATCTAAAGGTAAAGTTGTGGCATGATGCATTGGAAGAAACATCAGTTTTATAATGTATCACTTGTATTTTTATCCCATGCAATGCAGAGAAAGTCTTTCAGATTCTCTCATACCAACTGCAAGATTTCAGATTAACTTAAACCAGATTTTATCATATGCCAACAACGCAAAAAATATGTTGCTTGTTTTATGTGCCATAGCAAAGTTGCTGGTGTTACACGGGAGAGTTTTGTCACTCGCATAATAAAAAAACTAAAATGCTAAAATCAGTAAAGTTTTGGGTTTTACTAAAAGAGTGAAATCCTTAGCATGAGCGAGCATTTTGAAGTGGGTTTGGAAGCAACTATAATCCTGATAGTTATTCATGGAATTAAATTCTGCAATAGGGTAATCCTCAGCATGTATCAGTGATTAGGATTGGATTGGAGTTGAGGTCAAATGAGTAAGGCTTTGGGTAGTTGCCAGTGGTTTTGTAGTAATAGTTGTAACTTTGAAACTAAACCGAACCATAACCCTGACCCCAACCTTTAACCAGGCTCATAGCCAGCCGGATATTTTTGGAAGAGCAACAGGAAATCTTGGAGGACAAATATTTTTTTTGTTTGCTGCAGTAATTGTATGGTTTGTAACACTAATAATATTGTTTTGTTTGCTTCTTGCTACTGCAGTTTGAAGAGGACTCTTGTCTGGTTGCTATTTACCACTGTGAAAACCTTTCAATGATAGGTCTGAATACACTTTGCACAAAACATGTTAGTACTGACTCAGAGGAACAGCTTTTTAAATAGCACCCTTACACGTTTTTTTGCTTATCATAACTAGCTTGCATGAAAAATTTTAGAAAATTATATAAAGCCAAATGACACCATTTCAAAGTTTAGATTACAGATAACCTTGCTTCAATGTATGATAACAACCACACTGGCCAGATAAACATCTTTTAGAGTTAAATGACACAATTTTAAGATTAAACGTCAAAATGAAACTGATCATTATTACTTTGGTTTTCATTTACTTTTACATGAAGGAGCTGCTAGTAATTTTTTTATGCTGTAAGTTGCCAGCCACCCACCTCAATGCAGAAATATTTTTTCAGATATCTCGCAACTGACCAGCCAACTGTTGAAATTTCAATGTAATTACAACTGGATTCACAGTGTGTATTTCAGCAGTGATTGGCTGGTACTGTCTTTTTAGCTTTCAATCCTATATTGCTAGTTAGGAATGGTGATTGTTTACGTTTAACATCTAATGACAGCATCTATAGGTCAGTTGCTCATCACTTGTCTAGATAGATTGTGTATCAAAGCATACACAGTAAAGCAAAATCATGATTAAATTAAACTAGAGTTGGGCAGTCTTATGGCCTGGTCAAGAGGGGAAAACATTGCCCAAGTTTGGAGGTTATGACATACTGGCAGTGTTTCTTTTAAACTCACAAAGGTGCACATCTGCAAAAACATGTCAGGTGGATTCTCAGTTAAATTCAACTCTGAGTAAAAATGGCAGTTTTTGACAACGTTTTTAGTTTAATAAAATTTTTTGCAATTTTGCTGACAAAATCTGCAGATAAAGCGTGGGAGATGGTGAAAAGAAATCGAATTTGGGATTGATGCTTTTTTTTGCAACATTTCATGTATACATCGTGTGTCTGTCACACAATACTGAGTGACTGCCACTTAGGTATTTCAAATACCATTATCATGCTTTTTTTGTATTGCAAATTATCTCTCATGCCATTAACATAAAATAAGGTCAAAAGGTTTTTTTCTGTACTTTTCTCAGCAAATTTCAATAGTAGCTTAAGAGCAGTAACAGCAAGAAGCTTTCAAACTTTGGTTTACTTCACTGCATTGTGTGTCACATATATGGTACACACTTCAAAATTTGCAATATTTTGTAAAAGGCAGTGGCTATTTTGCTGTCTATGGCATTTTACCCTTGGAAGTTATTTTGCTGTAAATTATTTGTGATTGGTCAATGTAAATGACGTATTTATCATGTGACTTTTGTTTTTTTCTGATTGATCAGTTTTAGTAATCAATTAGAAAAAATTTGCACTCCCAGTATGCTTTCCCAACTCTGTACACTACCCCGTACATTCACATACCTGGCTTCCCCCTCCACTGCCTTTCTCTATGTGCCCTGCCAGCAAAGATTCCAATTAACCATTGTGTAAACACATATGAATGATTACGACAAAATAGATTCCAAGGGCAAATTGCCATCGACGGCAAAATAGCCACTGCCTTTTTAAAACAGTATTTCCAGCTGCTTCATTACTTAAAATCACATTAAGATATACATGTACATGTTTACCAGGAAACCAAAGCCTTTTACCATTAATGCAGTCTGAAAACTACTCTTTGTTTTATCTTCCGAAAACATTTCAAGCAATATTAAAAAATTAAAATTTTCAAAAAGGTCTCAAAACACCCCCCAAAAAATTTGTAAGACAAGTAAAAAAAAGGAGATTTGGTTTGTTAAAAATATATGTTGCTTAATACTGGTATAAATTGAAAGCTTAGGAAATTTGCTATGCAGCCTTAAAACTAATTATTTTAGGCTAATTGGTATGTGATATTTACTGATCAAAAGTAGATACCGTACATCCTATCATTTCAAAAACCCCCAAAATTTTTCAACCTACCTTCACTAAGAATTTTTGGATAAATTGTTAACCTTGACATTCTATAATGCTAACAAATTACTGTTGCTAAAATCATGTAGTTTGAGTGACCAAATTTGTCTTAACTTGTTAAACAAAAACATTCACATTTTTCTTTACTGCCAATTAGTTAGTGATAGGCTACTTGTTGCTAAACTCAATACAGCTGACATAATTATGCCGAATTGTTATGTCACTGAAGCGCAACCTCAGTTTTTCAATCATTTTCAAAGATCTTTTATGTGCAGTTAACTTGGAGTCAGAGCAACGTAAACAAGATACAACTCGCAAGCTAGCATCTTAATCGAATTTAATGATAAAGATCATTCATGACAGAGATGATTGCATGGATCAGTGATTTTTGATCGATTGATGGATGTCTTAACTGGGCCAGTCGTTATGGAGCCTTCGCATTGAGATAATTGGAAAATTTTTTCATGACTTTTTTTTTTATTTCATTTGCGCAACATCCCAAAACTTAAATAACTTTGAGGTCACTGACACAATTTAAAAAATATATAAGTGGCCCACATGCCACTGCATTTTAAAAATGAGCCACTTGCTAAAACAGTTGAAAAGCACTGCACTAGACCACCAGTGCCATAACCGAAGGACAAATTGCATCTTAGGGAAAAACAAAGGTTTCGTATGCAAGCTAGCGTAATAAGCCAGCTTTATAAAGTTTGCAAAAAAATTGAAATTCTGCAGGGTCTGAGGGAAATCTTGCATTACTATGGACAAGTTAGGTTATAAATAAGGCAGTCGGACTAATTGTACTGCATAAGCGTGGAAATAGTGCGCACGTAGGGTGTCTGCATTACTGTCACGTAATGCTTAAGACATTTTGCCGTCTTTGAAAAAACTTTGAATGAAATAGTGCGCACGTAGGGTGTCTGCATTACTGTCACGTAATGCTTACTTAAGACATTTTGCCGTCTTTGAAAAAACTTTGAATGAAAAACTGGAGATGTCAGTTGGGGCAATCAAAAATATCCCCGGTTTACGAATTTAGAATATGTTACTAAGCCTGGTGTGAAGGTTTATCCGGCAATATATGCCAAAATTTCTTTGATGTTTTTGTGTAGGTGGAATGCCAAAATTTCTTTGATGTTTTTGTGTATGTGGTAGCAATTTTGCACTTGCCCCAGAGGTTACAATGTAACTATAGTTTTGCTGATGTTCACGGGGATTACGCAGTTACTAATCTAGGGAGGAGGGAACACTGCATACCGGTGCCAGAAAACAATGCAATCAAGTATCACAACATGTAGTTTCCTTGTAGCCTTGGATGGTAAAATTGGGAGAATGTGTTCATTGCATTGCAGATATAAGGTTTTGCATTTTTTTTCCGGAAGCATATCATTTTTTTTTTTTTAAGGTTGACAGCAGCTGATAGCTCTTTTTAAAGAACAAAATTCCAAACAATCTTTCAAATTCATAGCCATTCTTTTTATCCACCTCACCATAAAAAATCTCCCTATTCTAGCAATGCATTCTTAAATGATTATTCCTACCAATCACAAAGGCTACCAAAAGTTTCATTTGACCAGCCACTCACTAATGTGTAGCCGACGTAAATGCAATTTGATGATGTGCAGATGACCTAGTGATGCTTTCATAACATAAACAATTTAACGGCATTTTAGGGTTAAAGCTTAAAAATCCAGCATTGGCTCTGTGGCCACTGTCTTGTATTTCATCATGCCAGTCCTTAAAGGGATGGTACTAAAGAGGCATACTAGACATGGTTTATGCATAGTAGGCTCAGTACAGGTACAATTGGACACCAATAGTGGCTGCATGCTTACGCCTTTAAAAGTAATGCTTTGCATACTATGCGTATCATGCGATTACCCCGGATACTAACCCATGGATATAATGCATGAATACTTTACCTTTGGGTAGCTTTACTTCATCTATATTATGTCTTTAAGCTACTACGATAGGCCTATGACTTTACTTTATTTATCAACATTTATGTTTATTTAGTGTGACTGATTAGCATGTGACCAAACGCAGTTAGTAGGTCAAGTTGTAAGAGATTGGAAAGTTTACAATTACTTTGCAGTAGTCTTCATAAGAGTTAATTTGCGTTGCTATTGTCAAAGTAACTCAACAGTGCATTTATTAGCAATTTCCAAAATACCAAAACCAAGTCTAATCTTTTTAGCGATTCCAAATGAAGTGTGGTTGTCATCTGTTACATATATATAGGCTGATAGTTATTAAGTTTTTCGCATTTTTGTTTCCATTAAAAATGTGTGCCTCATTAACTGTAAAGTTATTTTAGAAAGGTATATTGCAACAAAATCAGGTGGCGTTTTCTAGTAGCTACTGTGGTGTGCTATAGATCAAAATATTTGTAGTTTGAAATTCTATAAAAGGCCATTGCTATTCATCTGGGGGGGGGGGGGGTACTGCGTTGTTACACCAAAAAGTTTGGCACAAAAGCAAGTGTGTAGTATAGTAGACATACATTGAATCGGCAAGACTGAGCCCGCAAAACCTGAAAACTCGACTGCTACTACTACATTTATTGCTTCACTTCAGTTAAAATTCTTTTGATCAGTTTTACATACTTTAGTTTGTGTGGTTCCTAACTTTAATTGGAAAAAATTTTTGTGACTGATTTCTGAAAATACCATATTTTTTATGTAAAGGGGTGTTTAATAATTTGCTCCTATTGGAAATATTGAAAATTAGTTAAATCGTCAATGCTTGTAAACAAAGTATTAGTTTTTGTATTTTTGTAACGCAGCTAGTATTCATGAAAGGATTGGCAGTTTTTTTTTTATTAAAACTAAACAAGAAAACTGTGACTATTCAGAGGGAGAGGATGGAACGATGGGGCGCAGAAGCACGTGGTCTGATTGCATATTTTGCTCAACTCGCTGTCTAAGTAAATTTCAGGGATGTTGTCCAAATAAAATATAAAAAGCCAGTCGTCAGAAAAGTTTTCCAATTACGCTCGATGTGAAGGATAAATAAAGTACTGGCCTCGTGAAGACCTTTGCCAATTGAAAATATCTGATTTAGGCTGTTATCATCTATTTTTAATTCGATTAAGACGCCAGCTTGTGAGTTGTAGCTTGTTTACTCTTGCTACTTCTTTCGCAGCGGGAACTGAAGTTAGCAGTGACAAAGTTCTTTAAAGACGACCGTGCATGTACCGTATTTTTCGGACCATAGGGCGCACCGGACTATAAGGCGCAATATCATCAAACGTCTTCTAATGCATTTTATCGGTTTGTCCTTGTATTTTGTGATCAAACAATCGATTGTTGTGTTAGCATTGCGTGAGAAGTGTACGACTAGTTGCTAGGTACCATACATGTTGCAATACATGCGCGACACACGTGTGTTGTTTATCCATGTAAAGTGAAGAGAAAGATACACTTGTGAAGGGAACGAGAGTAGATGAAGAGAAAAAACACACTCGTAAGGGGAATGAGAGTAGGTCATTTGATCGCAAGAAGGAAACAAAAAGTTTGCTCTCAAGAAAGAACGAGTAGAGATAGGTACTATTGCATTGCTAGCGCTTATTACAACATAAAATTTGTTCAAAGTGCAACATGATCCACACATAAGACCAGTGGTTCCCAACCCTTGTAATGGCCAGTTCTCGCACCCCTAAAATATTTCATTTTAACATGGCTTGGGCCAAGATGTGGGCCAATTTTGATGTCTGGGCTGAAATTGCATGTGTTGACTTTTTTTGAGATTAGCGTCACTTCAGACTCAATTAAAGGCCGCGCACTAGGCATGCTGTAATACTGATTGTGCAGAACAATTAGCACGGGATAAACTGAGCGTGACAGTACAAAAATCTGAATGACCATCTTGCACCCATGGTTGGGAGCCCCTGCATTAGACGCACTGAACTATAAGGCGCACGTGCCATTTTGGAGAAAATTCATGGATTGTAAGTGCGCCTTATTGGCAGAAAAATACGGTAAATAAAATTAGCCTAAGTTTATGCCGACGCCCAACATAAACACGAAAAATATGTTTTACCTTATTTGTGTTTAAGTTGTACCCCTAATTTTGGCTCAAAATCAGTACAAGAGTTTTTTTTGGTTTTTATTTTCAACCACCATGAGATGGCATCGTTTTCTTCCTCATCTTCACTGTCACCAATCATTTTTGTTCCATTGTTATTGTGACACATTCTCATTAGTGTCCCACGATGGTGTTATGTATTCATTGGCATCCTCTTCTTCACATTCATTCCACGAGTCGTCATCCTTGCTTCCATCCAATCTGTTAGAAATGCCAGTTTTTGGAAAACTCTTAATACTTCCTGTGGGGTGTCATCCCATGTGCTCTTGCCGTTTCATTACTTAAACCTGGAGTATAAGTCGCGCACCCGTGAATAGATCGCATCCCCAATTTTGGTTCAAAAAAATAGTACATAATTATGCGACTTACGAATAAATACGGTATTTAAAATAATGGGATGTTAGATAGGTTGCAACGACTATGACACCAGAACAGAAATTACTGGCGAACTTCAATTGTTGCTTGATTATCGTAATCAATTAAACACCAGGGTTTTGCAATTGCTAGTAAACTTTCCATCTGAAATTGAAAGTATTTGACGACCAAATCTTCCAATAACTTGGGAGAAAA